>CP125978.1:425880687-426529426 GCA_030063025.1 Avena longiglumis
TTTGTGTCTAGCTAGCTAGTTTAGATGTTCAGGCTAGCTTCCGAGATCTAACTTGTTCGATCGACACATGTATTCGCATGTCACCAACTACTACTTTGTAACATGATCAAACAATGTAATTAACTTAGACTATGTATTCATGTATGAGACTTATCTATATGTATTTGTTTCAATCTTGTTTTTCATATTGAGTATTTATATATATAATTGTATATCTTGTATCTGTGTGTATATCTGCTGTAATATTGTATATAATCTGTATTGCATATAATCTGCTCAAAATTAAAAAACAAAAAATACATCTGTGGCGCACATGGTCTACCTTCGTGGGCGCACTACACCTAAAGCGCACTATGAAAGTTTAGTGCACTAGGTAGTGCGCCATGAAGATCCTGTGGTAGCGCACCATCCCAAACTTCAGGGCGATTAGAGGCCACGCTTATCTCTACACAACCGTGGCGCGATTAGGCGAGGCGCCACGGCCGAGAGATAGTCAGAAGTAGTCAGCTGATCGCTAGTGCGCCACGGATGGGCATTTCGTGCGCCACTAACAGCCTGCTTCCTAGTAGTGGAGCAAGCTAATAACACCGCCATGTCTTGAGGGTGTTCGTCACCATTCGGACATCGATGGACGAAGACCAGCCCGGCAAGCTCACCACAAAGACTGGATAAGGGAAGGGGCCACTAATTGTTGTGACATTGATCGCTCAAAGGTCATGCCGCCCGCTTAACCCAGCAAAGCTGCAGGAACTCGCACCGTCCGAGCAACAACAACATCGCAAACCTGCCGCCCAAAGATTCACGCCGGCAGCAGCCCATGTTACTCCAGCTGATAGAGTGATGTACTGCAATCTCCTCGTCGAGCCTCTAACTGTTGATCATATCTGGAACATGACTCAGCTTGACGAGAAACGCCAGCAGCTGCTGGAGGAGGTGCAAGCCATCGTGGAGCAAGGCGCTAAACTAGATCGAGATCTGGTCAACGCGTTAAGTCCATAGAAAGCTAGAGCAATGGAGGCCGAGACAAGACTCGCCCAAAGAAGTGTATAAGAAGGCTCCTCAAGGCCATCAACGATCCTGGTGTTCGGCGCAACCTAGGATGGGCTCCCTCGAAGCCGGCACAGGCCAAGCCATACATTGACAGTGAAGGCAAGCAGGTGATGCCCACCCCACTCATTAACCTCGCTGTCGCTAAGACCCTTCTGGAGCAAGATAGATCGCCTGAGGCAGTGGAACAGGTCTATGACCTAGTGGCCAAGGCGGTAAAGCAGCAGGAAAAGGCCACCTCTCAAAGGCTTCAGTCTAACCCAGCGCTCTGCCGATCTAGCCAGTACAAACCGCCAAGGGACAGATCTCCTCAAGATGTCGGATCGTGGACGGGTTCATCAGAACGAAGACGGAGGGATGCACGCAATAGGAAGGATGCTATCCCTATATCCTCCGCACTACTGGTGTATACCTAAAGTGTGTTTCCCAGCTAGAAGGTATGGAAATCCTAAGCGAAATCCATCTCGGATATTGCAGGCATCACGCCGCTCCTCGATCGTTGGTCGCGAAAGCCTTCCGTCAAGGATTCTACTGGCTGACCGTGAAGGCGGACGCCGACAAGCTGGTTGAAACATGCACAGGATGCCAATACTATGCCCGATAACCACATGTCCCTGCTGAAGAATTGCGAACAATACCTATAACTTGGCTGTTTGCAGTCTGGGGGCTAGACATGGTGGGAGCGTTACAAACGGCACCGTGTGGATTTACGCATCTGCTTGTAGCAGTTGACAAATTCACCAATTGGATAGAAGCTAAACCCATTAGAAAGCTTGATGGGGCAACTTCCCTCAAGTTTGTCCGGGATCTAGTGGTGAGATTTGGTCTCCCACATAGCATCATCACCGCCAATGGAAGAAACTTGTCACTGGAGAAGTTAAGGCCTCACTGGGACAAAGGCATCCGACTTGACCTTGCTCGTGGCACACCCATAATCCAATGGTCGTTGAGCGAGCCAATGGATTAATTTTGTGGAATCAAGCCACGCCTTGAGGCACCGCTACATAGAGAAGCTGGATCCTAGGAAGAATTGCCATCCGTGCTATGGAGTTTACTTAACTACACCTAATTGATCCACGGCTACACCCTTACTTCATGGTATATGGAGCAGAAGCCATCCTACCCTCCGACATCCTCCACGATGCACCAAGAGTTGCCGCCTATGAAGAAGATAACGCTGAAGAATCCAGACGCCTTGATGTGGACCTTCTCGAGGAGGAGCGCGTTTTGACATGCCAAAGATCTGCCATCTACCAGCAGAAGCTACGCAGCTACCATATTCGCCGCGTTCGGCATCACTCGTTTAAAGAGGGGGATTTAGTACTCCGACTTAAGCAGAAGAAGTCATAAAAATTATCCCCGCCATGGGAAGGACCGTTCATCATAAGCAAGGCGCTGCTCAATGGATCTTACTACCTTTTCGACAATCGTGAGCTCAAGGATAGACCCAACGAGGATCATGGAAGTGGACGTGACCTTGATGATGACTAACCGAGCTTGATCCATGGAACATAGCACACCTACGTCCTTTCTACACGTAGCATTTTTTATCTAATCGTGTACCTCTTATATGATCAATGAAATAAAGCTCTTTGGTTCACTCATATTGCTGAGTCTTTTACCTCCTTTAGTGTTCATTTTTGGATCATATAAACCTTTATGCACAAGCTTTGCGATTGCACTTGTGAAAATTCCGCTCCATGCGTTAGCTTAAGTTTTCGTCTACACGTTCTTTGTTGTTTTATGTGGATTCGGAGTAGTGACTTTTGGCACTTATTGTCACGATTTTGTGCTCAGGTTATTGACGGTGCCATTGGGCATCATCACCTAAGCGCATGGTTCGATAACAGTCTTCCGACTCACAAAAAGTCAAGCATAAGAACCAGAGTAATGGATAAGCCAAAGACTTGCTTAAACAATATATACATCTGGCATTAATTCTTAAGTAGCGGATACGACAACCTTTGTTTTCCGCCTTAAGATTACATCACCAAGTTTTTTCAATGCACACCTGTAGGTGAAACAAGAATTACAAAGTATTTTTTCACTCCTTGGGTGCGGGGACTTGAGGCCGATCATCACCAGGAGATTCACCTTCAACGTCACCACTGGAGGAGAGACTCTGAGGATCTGTGGTCGGCGTTGTCAAGAAAGTTCCTGGGCACGAAGACGTCGACGTCCACCAACTCGGCAACCCTGGTGTCATAGCCCGCGAGTGATGACAGGATGGCTTCGTGATCGATCTCCTTGCCGTCATCATCCACGTCGTTGATACCAGATGTCACCGTGTCGATGTCGGCACCTTCATAGTGCGCCTTCACCATGGACAACGCCATCCTAGCGCCAGCCCGTGCACATGAAGCTTTCCAGCTCGCGACACGCTCGGGGGATCGGCGCAGAATCTCCGAGTACTTCACCACGGAGTCGGAGGCCTTGATATAAATTTGGAGGGGCTTGGCAATCTCCTTGGCTTGGGTGATGGCGGTATTGATGAAGTTGCCGGCAAGAATCATGCATTCCTTGTCCGAAGGAGGCGAGCGGGTTAAGCCCATAGGCGCTGAAATTTCCGACAAGAATTGCATGAGTTCAATAACTTCTAAGTACCCAGACTACAGAGCTACAAGGCGAAGGACACTTACTGAAGATGCTGGCCTTAGCCTGCCAGACGACGTCCGCCAAAGATTCCTTCTCTTGTTGGAGGAGCTTAAACGCCTCGCTATGGCGAAGGTTTTGCTCATCGCTTGCTTCGATCCTTTAGGATCGCAAGCTCCTCCTTCAAGAGATTGATCTCAGCGGAGGGGTCCTGCAGGCTTTCATGGAATCCTCATGCATCTTCGCATTTCTTCCTCTCTTCTCAAGGATCTTGTTCGCTGTCCAAATTGGATGTGCTTGGACTGCTCAACAATATCCTTGGCCTTGGCAACATGCTATGCAAGTCGGAGAAAACAAAGTACACAGTGAGTACTCGAAGAAGGAAGGCACAAAAGTAAGACGAAAGTGCGCAAAAAGAAAACAGACTCTTGTTTTTGATGATTTGTTCCTTCAAGATGGCGGTTTTACCCTTTTCAGCTTCAAGGTCCGCGCGCATCTTCTGGTACTTATCGTTGGCCATGCCACTCCGAGCATTCTCGTTCTGTGGAAACAAACACGAAGTCAAGCCGTTGTTTAGTCCGCTTAGAGCTTCTAGTCAGAAATTTTCCACTTAGATGTTCGGGGGGCTACAGGGAGAGATTTTAACTTAGCAATATGCTTATCTTTTCTTTAAGCATCTAGTTGGAGCTAATTCAGTTCTCAACTAGAAGCTTGGGGGCTCCAGTATAAAGTTTTAACTCGGAAAATGCTTAGCTTTTCTTTAAGTATCTAGTCGGAACTAATTCAGTTACAACTGAAGCTTGGGGGCTACATCACTTAAAATTATGAACAATGTGTATGCTACTCTTAAAGCATCTAGTCGGAATAATTCATTCCATCTAAATGCTTGGGGGCTACAGTGAGAGTTTTTCTAACTTAGTCACTCTTAGAGCATGTAGATGTAAAACCAATGGTTTTCCGTCTACATCCTCGGGGGCTACAGTGGGATACTCATATGAAATGCAAAAGGTAAAGTAAAACTTACAAGTGCGATGATCTTGAGGTTTGTAGCACTCTCGGCCAGCAGCTTGCCAAAAGAAACGCTGTTACTTTGCAAGATGTCTGCTTGACGGAGTAGCTCTTCAAGACCGCATGTGGGAGATGACGTCACTCCTCCAGGAACCATAGTTGTGCTACCCGGCGTAAGCACCAGGAAAATAATCTTCGGCAGCTCGAAGGGTTTCTGGGGAGTAGAGGCGCCGCCTTCGGAAGAGGTACCAGCACCCACCATCGCCTTGCCGCTACCGATGGCATCCTTAGCCGGAGCTTCAGCCATTTGAAGAGCAGCGCTCTCCTGCGTCGCCTGCTCGCCGACAATTGCGAGTTCGGTAGGGGCGCCAGAATCGACTTCCATGGCAGAATGGCCTGGTGCATCCTGGACTTGGGAGCTTGTCGGAGCGCAGGAGGGCTTGACGGCAGGAGTAGCAGGGGCAATGTCGGGGGAAGAGTCGCGATGCAGCATATCTTTAATATTTCTAGAAGCCCCAAGAGTCTTGGAGGACTTCTTGAGGCTGGTTGTGGCTTTCTTCCTGAAACGTGCAAAATGCATAAGTACAGGAATAAGACAGATAAATAAGAAAATTTTGGAGAATAAGAAGCTTACACTAGGGGGGGGTGCTTTGGCAAACATCCTGGTGGCTTTCTTATTTTCCACCTCTAGGGCGGCAGTACTCTTTTTGGAGGCTCCACCCTCCGTCTTCTTCTTCTTGCCTCCGTCGGCAGCGTCAGAGGTGGAGCTCTTCCGCTTGTGCTAACGGGCATCATCGTTGACACGACTGTGACTTCCTTCATCTTGGGATCATAGATTTGGGCGCCAGGTTGCCTCCTCTAGATCGCTAAGTCATAAGTGAGAAATTATCGTGTTAGACAAGATGATATTGGCAAGACGGAAAACTGGAGCAATGTCATACACGGAAAATAAATACCTACATTTGGGCACTTTCCGCTTACTTAACATGTCAGAGTGAGGTGAAGCCACGCTTCTTGTCCTTCACGTTGACGATGTCCTTAAGGCGAACTTGACGGAGTCGCCGAGAAGTTGTCCTCGGAGATACGGAGGGTATCCCTTCCGCCGGTACTCGTGCATAAGCTTCAGTGCGGTCTTGTAGAGGTTGGATCCACTGATGAACCAGCACATGGCTAGGTCCAAGCCAGCCCGTCTCTAGGAACCACTCGATCCGCCTTATTGCGCAAGAAGTTGAGGCCTGAGGAAGAGAGGCATGAGACCAGCATGTGGGAACTTCATGTGGCTCCATCCACGAAGTCCGCACGCTACTTCTACCGTCAAAGGAATGTCGGGCCGTAGCGCACGTCACGCCAATTTTGCATGACTCGGTCGACGATGTCGGGAACCGCGGCCGGGGCGGATCTTGAAGCTTATGGTGCCGTTTCTAAGCTCCTCCCTCATGTGTCCGCTTCATGTTTGACGGTGAAGAAGTAGACAAACAAATCTAACCTAGGCCTAATCCCTGTGTAACCCTCACAAAGTGCTGGTTGCTAAGCACTAAGATGCTATTGGGGAGAGGTTGTGGGTTGGACCTTAAAGTGATTCAAGACGGACAGAAGAAGTGGGAGATGGGCAGAAACGCTGCGTACTAATTGCGCCTTGAGGTATACTTTCTCTCGGCTTGGGAGAAGGGTCACCTCGCCGGCGCCGCCTGGCCAAAGTAGCCCCTCCGTCAGGGAGGTAACCTCGGCGACCATCTCTTGGATGTCGCGGTGATGTCCGAGCGCGCCTTTTGTGCGAAGTTGCTCCTCTTCCGGGGCTCCAGCGCCAGTTATGGTCGCCACGGTGGTTTCTATCACCGATGGGATGACCAGGCCCTCTAGGGGCACGACGACGGAGCTCGCTGGCCATGCCGCTTCGACTTTGCCGCTATTGATGGGGATGAGCTGCTGCTAGCCATGGAGGAGGAGAGGATGCGATGTGCAAGAGAAAGGCTAGGGTTTCTCGAGGTTTTCAAGAGCGGAGGCGCGGCCCGAGGAAGAAGACGATGACGCGAGAGAATGGGGTGAAAAAGTGGCAACCGTCCCACTTACTATTTATCTTACTGCGCCAAGATTCGCGGCTAATCGGATGGTTGCCGCAGACGTTGTTCGTGAACTTGCGCGGTAATTTCTCCACGTCTCTAACCGCCGTCGCCAATGGTTCGTATCGCTCGCACGGTAAAAGAGGATATGATTACGTTCTCTACATGTGTAAGTTACGAGGCGTCGCTGACCTATAGCCTACTTCGTCATAACTGACATGGTAGATGAGTCGTCCCATCGAAGATTCTGGCATGGACGGATTTAATCCGACAACGGGAGCGTACGATGGAAGATTCAGAGTTTCTCCAACTTATTTATAGAAGATGGAGAAAACCTTTGCAGGGTTCTTTGGGAGGACTACAAGATATTGCTTAATGATTTTCCGACATCCATCTAGACGGAGCATTCCACGAGAAGAGGCAAGATGGCGCAAGATCTCGGAGTTCTCCGGGGGCTATTGTTGGGGATATGCTATATGGGTATCCTCATAGCATGTTTCTTATCCGACTAACCCGAGTGCCCATAGTCGGTAGCATGCCCTATGTCCTGCTGGGCGGCCCAGTTAGGTGGATCCAGAAGGGAGGCCCATGCCGGATAAAGGAAGGCTACGGTGGAGTCACCCGGCATCTGAGCCTTGGAGTGCAAGATACACAAGACTAGTAATAGACGGTGTAGAACTATGTAACTCGTCTGCTAGGACTTTTCCTGTAACCCTAGGACTAGCGACTATATAAGTCGGGCCTATGGGAGCCTTTAGGCATCGTTTTACACACACCTCGCAAATAATATATCTCTCAGAATCGTGACACATTATAGTGATTTATAGCAGGAGTAGGATTCCGCCACCGCTAGGGATCTCAACAGGTAAGCTGTGTTACCTGCACTCACAACCGTCCGCCTTACCCACGTCTCTAAACACGCACTGTGAGGACCCCTCCATGGCGTTCTCGTCGGCAATACCACGACACATGTGCATAAAACATATTACTCATATAAATCGAACAACCATTATTCTCGGACGTAAACAAGTAACTGTCTCGCAATAAACATGATCCAGATATAATGTTCAGGCTCAACGCTGGCACCAAATAACAATTATTTAAGTATAAAACTAATCCCGATGGTAGATGAAGAGGTAGCGTGCCGACCGCGATCACATCAACCTTTGATACATTTCCAACGCAAGATCGTCATTGCTCTTCGCTAGCTTCCGTTTATTCTCAAAGACTTTTTCGATTTACAAATATGAGCAACCGAACCAGTATCAAATACCCAGGCACTACTATGAGTACTAGTGAGATACACATCAATAACATGTATATCGGATATACCTTTCTTCTTGATGTTGTCGTTCTTCAAATCCACCAAGTACTTTGGGAAATTCCGCTTCCAGTGACCTTCTCCTTTGCAGTAAAAGCACTCAGTATCAGGCTTAGGCCCAGCCTTGGTCTTCTTCGTTGGTGCGGCAACTTTCTTACCACCCTTCTTGAAGTTTCCCTTTTGCTTAGACTTGCCTTTCTTGAATTTGGTGGAATAATTGACCAACAACACTTGGTGCTCTTTCTTGATCTCCACTTCTGCAGATTTCAACATGGAGAAGAGTTCTGGCAACGTCTGGTTCATGTTTTACATATTGTAGTTCATCACAAAGTTCTTGTAACTTGGTGGTAGTGATTGGAGGACACGGTAAATCCCCAAAGAATTAGGAATCACTATACCCAAACTTTGGGGTTTGTTTGCGTGCCCAGACATTTTAAGCACATGCTCACTGACGGAGCTGCCCTCTTCCATCTTGCAGTTAAAGAACTTTTCAGAAGCCTCATAACTCTCAACTGCCGCGTGAGCCTCAAATATCACTTTGAGTTCCTGGACACCTCAAACCTTTTCTGAAGCTCCGATTCCAAACCATACAAGATAGCACACTGAACTGTGGAGTACTGATTCTTCCGAGTGATGTAAACATTCTTTACTTCATCGGTAGCAGTAGATGCAAGTGGTCCACCTAGCGGTGCATCCAGCACATAGGTCAAATTACCAGCATTGAGGACAATCCTCAAATTGCAGAACCAATCCGCGAAGTTGCTTCCATTGTTTTTCAATTTTTCTTTCTCTAGGAACACATTAAAATTATTGGTAGGGGCCGCCATTGATCTACAACATATTTGCAATAGTTTAGACTAAGTTTATGACAAATTGAGTTCTAATTAATAGTTAAATTAATCTAGGTGAACTCCCACTCAAAACAATATCCCTCACATTGTTTTAGTGATCACACGAACCAAATCCACCACATCAAAACCGATCATCACGAGAGTTGATGTAGCTTCAATGGCGAACAATCAACATGTTCATCATATCTACTATATGACTCATGCTTTACCTTTCGGTGATCCGTGTTCCAAGACCATGTCTGCACATGCTAGTCTCGTCAATATCAAACCTTAGCTTCCGCATGAGCAAATCTGGCTTGCTCACGTTGTATACAGCCGCAGAATATAACACACCCGATCATCACGTGGTGCTTCGAAACAACGAGCTTTAGCAACAGTGCTTATTAAGGATGAACACTTTAAAACTTGAAATTTGTGTGCTTGAGGGATCATCTTATAATGCTACCATCGTTAACTAAGCAATACAAGATGCATAAAGGATTAACATCACATGCAATTCATAATATGTGATATGATATGACCTTGCTTCCGATCTCCATCTTCAAGAATGAACATGATCTCCATCATCACCGGTATGGCGTCAAGGTCAATGGCGTCGTTTCATGGTTGTCGTCCACCAACTTCAACTATTACAACTACTTTGAATAGACACGCGGGTCTTAACAGAATTTAAAGACAACCACATGGCTCCTGCCGGTTGCCAACTTACAATAAGGAACATTGCATACATCAAATATAATCACAATCATGGCCATATCACATCACAGCACACCCCTGCAAAACAAAGTTAGACGCCTCTAATTTTCTTTGCATATTTTACGTGGTTTAGGGCTTTCAATATGTGTCGCTCTAACTTACGAACAAGAACCACAACGTTTATGCTTGAACTATCAAGTTCCTGTTGTAAATTGGATCTATACTACGACGAGAGAGATAGACACCCGCAAAGCCACTTATGCAATACAAGTTGCATATTAAGCATGTAGCAAGTCTCATGAACGATGTCATGTAAGGTTAGCCCGGGCCGCTTCATCCCATCATACCGCAAGATGCAAAGTACACAAAAAGCAATTGATGATAAAAGCACCACCGCCCACAATGACCATTGTGTTCTACTCGTGCAACAGATCTACATATAAACCTGGCTCTGATACCACTGTAGGGGTTCGTAGCATGGAAAACAAAAAATTTATACCGCATGCAAACAAACAAGCCAAGATCTATCTACTAGATTGTAGCAGCGAGTCGATAGAGGAACTCACCCTCGAAGATTCCATAGCGGTTAACGAGAGCAGATTCTCGTGGGTGATGTAGTCGTACTCTTGCCGATCTCAAGATCGCGTAGACGATCCTTCCCAAGACTGCGGCTCCGCAGGCAATGATCGGTCACATGTTGATTTCGATGAAGACCTTACTCTCCTTGTTCCAAAGAAATGAGGTTGTAGCAATCTCCTCGTGATTACGGCAGCACGATGACGTGGTACCGGAAGTAGAGGGGAGATCTCGCAGGGCTTCGCCTTAAGCCAGAGCGAGTATGGTGGAGCAAGAGAGGTGCATTGGCGATCTAGGGTTTAGAAGCACCAAGGGGGGAGCTTGGCCGGCGGCTAGGGCTTGGGGAAGCCCCAACTCGGCGAGTTGGAGGAACCCTAGGTGGCGACGGAGACTTGGAGGAGGCTGGCAGCTAGGGCTAAGGTTTTTGGGTGTGAGGTGTAGGGGGCGCCCTACCCCTCCTTATATAGGTGGAGGGTGGCCGGTTGGGAGGAGGGAGTCCTCCCCCAACTCGGCCTGCTTGGCCGGCGGGTGGAGGGAGGGGAACTCCTCCCCAAGTAGGTTTCCTACTCTCCCTCCACCAAGCAAACTTGTCGTTTGACTTTTTCAAATTGGTGTTTGACTTTCAAACTAGGATTTGATTTCTCCCTTTATTTTGCCCATCCAAGTGACCTAGTACATGATGCAACCATTCCATATTGTCATGAAACATTCATGTACCCTTCCCCTCCGTAGTTAACCGGACCCTTCTAGAACATTCTGTGAAAACACACGAATCATTCCCCAATTCGAAATAGGACTTTCCTTATATGAATCTTATTCTCCGACCATTCGGATCTCCTCGTGATATCCCGGATCCCATCCGAGACTCGAATAACATTCGGTCTCTTACTCATCATTCCATAACTACTCAACAACATCGAATCCTTAAGTGTGTTTCCCTACGTCGTGAATTATAAAGGACATGATCGAGACACTTCTCCGATCAATAACAGAGGAATGGAAATTCATATGGCCACATATTTCTACGATTACTTTGATCGAATGAACCACTTACATACGATACCAATTTCCCTTGTCTCACGATAGTTTACTTATCCGAGGTTTTGATGCGGTATCTGCATACCTAGTTCAACCTCGTATCGATAAGTACTATTTTCGCCCTGGTATGTGATCCCTTGTGATCCAGTCACATGCTTTCAAGCTAATTGGATGACATTCCACCGAGGGCCCAGAGTATATCTATCCGTCATATGGATGGACAAATCCCACTTGATCCATGTGCCTCAACCCATACTTCCTAACACTCAATGCCACCTTTATAGCCACCCGAAGCATGTGGTGTTTGATGTCATCAAAGCATCCTTCCTGATGGTGATTAGCATGATCTCATGGTGAAGGAATTAGGTTACTATGTATCAGAAAGCTTATAGCAATTGAACTATTAAAATGACTTGATCTTTATGCTACGCTTATCTATAGGAGTATGTCCATCATACCATTCTCCTAATGATATGACCTTGTTATTAACAACATCTCAAATGTTCATGATCAAGAAACTATGATCATCTATTAATCAACAAGCTAGTATGATAAAGAGGCTTTACCAGGGACTCTAATTTAGTTTACAAACCACACAAGTATTAATGTTTCTGGTTAATACTGTATAGCATGAATGCAAACATTTATCATAAACACAAAGATATAATAATAACTAAATTTATTATTGCCTCTAGGGCATATCTCCAATAGATCGGGCCACTGAATTTCAGTGGTCGGATTCTTACTGTATTCACCATCCAGTCCTGGAGTGTCTAGTCGCTGAATTTCAGCGGCTAGGCACTTAGGAATTTTTGTTGTCCAGTCCCCGAGTGGCTAGTCGCTGAATTTCAGCGGCTATGCACTTAGGATGTTTTGTCGCCCAGTCCCCGAGTGTCTAGTCGCTGAATTTCAGCGTCTAGGCACTGATAAAGTTTTGTTGCCCAGTCCCTGAGTGGCTAGTCGTTGAATTTCAGGGGCTAGGCATTGAGGAAGTTTTATTGCTGACGCTGTATTTGTTGCATGTATTCGCAAAGAAGTGGCGGCTTTGCTTGCCAAGCATCGCGTGGATAAGGAGTCCTCGCTGTTCAGACCGCGAACTAGCAGCTTTGAGCGACCGTGGGTGAGTGTTTGTCGTGTTTTAGCTCTAGTCTCGAACTTGTCACGTTTGTAATCTTTTTGTTGTGGAAGCAGAGGATAGCACGGCCGCGGTGAAGGAGGCTCGCCAGGGCCTCGTGCCGGCGAGTGAGTTGACGGCTGCCCAGTCGTCCTTGAGCGCCGCGGAGAAGCGAATCGCCGAACTCGAGCGTGATCTCAAGGAGGCAAAGGCGGAAGCGAGCTCGGCGGATGGACGGGCCAAGGCGGCCACATTTCTACCGAGGAGCGGAAGGTGTTTGACGCGCTTCCGCGGGTCAGAATGACCTCTCGTCTTCAAAATTTCATCACGGAACTCTGTCACCCGCTAATTGGTGAGTGTTCCTTCTACGAATCCCCAGGCGCGTGCCTCGCATTGTTTTGCTAGTGCTTCCCTTACTATTTTCTTGTGTGCGAGTCGATCACCGATAACGCCAAGAGGCGAATGCATTTATCGCGCGGCAATGCGTCACCACTCTGGTTGATTCTGCCACGCTGTCAGCGACCTGCCTCCGGGCATACCTTTAGGAGATCTCGCCCACGGAGGTGATCCCCAGTGACCTCGTCCAAGTTTGGCGCTATCTGGAGACGGCTCCAGCAGTCGTGGAGTTCATGACGCGGTCGACCTTTCATCGTGGAGCGGCGACTACGTTGAGCCTTGGGCTCGCGCATTTTCCCAATGACTTCGACCTTGATGACGTCACGAGTGGGTACCCTTCGTCGACGGGCTCAGTCGAGATTTTGAGGTCTTGAAGCGAGCCGCGGTACTCGACCATGTAAAAGCGATGGGCGACCTTATTCCTTGTCAGGAAACGGTCGTCGCCCCCAATGACCCCGAGCCGGTGCACCGCGACTTCAAGGTGGAGTAACCATTTCATGTGGCCATGGCGGGTGAGCTCACGATGTACCCGTCGAATCCTTAGGTTCCCTTTATCCGCAATCGCAAGGATGGTGGCGCCTCCTTGTAGAAGCCTGCGGAATAGAGTATTTTGCCACTCAGTGTTAGCTTAAGATGAACATATAACTCTCCATGTACGTGAACAAATTTTGCTGCTATGAAGGAATGCAGTGGTTTCTTTGTCATTGTGTTTGTGGTTTGGTTGTTTGTTGTGCGAGTCCCTGAGCGCGTCCGCCCTTTTTATGGGGTTGACCTCGTTTTTATATGTTGTGTGAAATATTAGTGAGTTAGGGTCGACTCTCCATGGCTCGGGGAGCCAGTCGCATGGCGACTCCAAGGGGTGCTCTTTACTTGGCCCTTTTCCCGGGCGCGAACGGGGTCGGGTCGCCGGGTCCCCGAGCGTGGTACTTGGCCGTTCTAGTCGCATGCCCGAGGTAGGTGAGGACTAGGCGCATTGTGTTAGGCGCGTCGCTCCACCTGATCCGGAAGACCGGTCATGTGGCGAGTCCAGGGCGCGCTCTCCTAATTGGCGTTTTTCCCTACCCGTTCTTCTGTGGGCTGGCGTCAGTCCCCGAGCGTGGTACTTTGCTGTTCGAGTCGCTGCGCCAAGGACGTGGAGGACTAGTTCGCTGTAGGAAGCGAATGCAGTTGTCTTGGCTCGGGAAGCCAGTCGAGCGGGGCGACTCCAATGGGGCTCCAGGTTAGCTTTTTTCGTGGACGGTACGAGGCCTGAAGTTTTCCAGTGCCCTCGTACCGCACTACTTGGCCGTGCCGGTCGCGTTCCCAAAGGTTGACTTCTGCGAGTAGGGTAACGCTGTTATTACGAGTGCGAGTGGCACAAGGTACGGAGAGTGGACACAATTTGTGCGAATCAATCTTCTTTATTTCATAGCAGGTATGAGGTACATGTCTGGAGTTCTAAGAGTAGAACTTCTGTAGGAGGTTTATATTCCATGGCCGCTTGACGTCGAGTTTTACGTTGCCTCGGACATTGGTGAGGTAGTAGGCATCGTTGCCCAGGACTCGCCCGATGGCGAATGGTCCCTCCCAAGGGGGAGAGAGCTTGTTCATGCCTTGTTATCTTGGATGAGACGCAGTACCAGGTCGCCTTCCTGGAAGGTGCGAGTCCGTACTCGCCGGCTGTGGTAGAGGTGAAGCCCTTGCTGGTAGATGGCGGTGCGGGAGCGAGCTAGATCGCGCGCTTCGTCGAGCTGGTCGACTCTGTCCTGGCGTGCGATCTCGTTGTCGGCCTCCGAGTAATTCACCACTCATGGTGAATCGTGCTCGAGGTCGGTTGGTATTGGGCCACGCGGAGATAAAATAAAATTTTCCTCTAACGTGGTGATCCCAAGATCTAGCTGAGGTAGAAGGCCACGAGGTTTACCACTAGACGCGCGGTTGCGGACATCGATGAAGCGCCATATGATGTGCGCAGTCCTCACGATCCGATCGTCCCGGTGCGATCGCACAACACCTCTGGTATCCACACGCAAGGAGGAGCGCCCGGCGAATCGCTAGGTTCGTACGGCGGACTCATGGAGCTAGGGTTTCCAACACATGGAATTACCTAACCGAACAACGATTAACCTTTCGGGTTCTTGTGCTCCACTATATATAGGAGTGAACGTGGGCTCACGCGCGACCCATTCACTAAAGCCCATATAACACTAGTCACCGTGAGTCCAACTCACTAACTTCCCTAATCTGGTTTAGGTCCAACCCAACCAGATTACGATTCGGATCCAATCGAACTTGCTCCCGCTCTTAAGTGTGTGACCCGTCGGCTCATGGTTACTTGGACACGGTTAGAGTCCGACTCACAATCGATCGGCCGGCTCAGCGTAACGTGCGACTCCCAAGTACCAAAGAGTCATGACGACTTGCCTTTCCAATGCTTACGTCCGAGTCCCTTTTGCCTCACGATATACCTTGTCGACTATAGGCGAATATATGTCATCCCTTAAATAGTCCGACTCTTCTCGATCCGAGATAAGTGATTCACCCGACTAACTCTTAGTCGATCGCTTCTAACACTTAACCGAGTCGCATGGCCATGCTTTCGAATCATATCTCACGAGAGGGCCCAGAGAATATCTCTCCGAGTGGAGGGCAAAATCCCATCTTGGTTATTCACATCACGCGGCTTGATTCTCACCGACCAACTCGCCTTTATATATGCCCGATTCTGGATCAGCGTTTGATGTAAACTAAGTCGGTGATCCTCAACTGACTATGCAACAACCTCAGTCTAAGGATTACATTGATTGAGATATACAAATGACAGCTTAGTTCGTTGTACCTCAATATGGGTCAATCCGACTCGCTAAACTCTTTAGCCTAGTCTGTGTAAGTTGGAATAGCATCTCCATGCCCATGACAAGTGGAACCGAGTCATCAAGCCAACTTTCACATTGGTCTAAGTTGTGTGTCCAAAGACAACCTCAATGACCAAGGATATTTAGTACAAACAACATGAATGCATAGTTCCACAACTGAATCACATATTCAATGATACACATCGATGTTTATACAAGGACTACTTAATAACTTTATGAATACAATGGGAAATATCATCATACATGATTGCCTCTAGGGCATATTCCCAGCCTCCCACTTGCACTAGAGTCAATCTTCCGACATCACATGTCTAGGCATCTAATGCCCATGGTTCTCAGTGCGCCTCATGCTTGGCGGGGGTAACGGCTTTGTCAACGGATCCGCAATATTTGCATCCGTGTACCTTGCATAACTTGATATCACCGATCCACTTAACCGGCGAATTAGGTGGTACCGCATGAGTATGTGCTTGTTCTTCTGGTGTTGTCTAGGTTCCTTGGCTTGTGCAATATCACCATTGTTGTCACAATACACGCCCAACGGATTGAGCCACGAACCACACCAAGATGCATGAGGAAATTCCTCATCCAAATGCCTTCCTTGTTGCCTCCGAGGCGGCAATATACTCAGCCTTGTAGACGCATACGATCTTGCTTGGAACCTTTCCAGCTCACAAAGACTCCGTTTATAATAAACACGTATCCGGATTGCGAGAATCATCGAGTCGGTGAGATAACTCGCATCCGTGTAACCCTTTACACCGAGTTCATCTTCACCACCATAAACCAAGAACATATCCTTAGTCCTTCTCAAGTACTTTAGGATATTTTTAGCCGCTGTCCGATGGATCTCTCGTGATCGCCTGCATCCGCTCACAACACTTAGAGCATAGGAAACATCCGGCCTAGTATAAATCATGGCGCATATGATGGATCCGATCGCAAGCATATGGAATCGCACTCATCCGACTTCGCTCATCGGTTGTCGAAGGAAACTGAGTCTTGCTAAGTTTTACACCATGGGACATCGGTAAGAACCCTTCTTAGACGATTCCATGTTGAACTTTTTCAACACTTTGTCCAAATAAGTACTCGACTCAATCCAATGAGCCTCCTTGATCTATCTCTATAGATCCGGATTCGAGGATGTATGTTGCCTCACCCAAGTCTTTCATTGAGAAACTCCTTTCCAATGATTCCTTGGTTTCTTGCAACATCTCGGACATCATTTCCAATCAGTAATATGTCATCCACATATAAGATTAGAAAATTTACTTTGTTCCCACTAAACTTCTTGTACAAACAAGAATCATGATCACTCTTGATGAAACCAAACGATTTGACTACCTCATCAAAGCGAATATTCCAACTCCGAGATGCTTGCTTCAACCCATAAATGGATTTGAAGTTTGCATACCTTGTCAAAGATTAGTGGATCGACAAAACCCTCGTTGTATCATATACACGCCCTCGGTTAAATTTCCTAAGGAAAGCCGCTTTGACATCCATCCGCCATATCTCATAGTGAAATAGGCCGCTATAGCTAACATGATCCGAACTGATTTAAGCATCGCACGGCGAGAAAGTATCGTCAGAATCAACTCCTTGAACTTGTCGAACCCCTTCGCGACAAGGCGTGCTTTATAGATTGAAACATTTCCATCCATATCAGTTTTCTTCTTAAAGACCCATTTGCACTCGACGGGTCTTGCACCGTTCGCAGATCAACCAAGTTCCAAACTTGATTTTCATCCATGGACTTTATCTCGATCTCATGGCTCCAAGCCATGACTGAATCGATCCCACCATCGCTTCGAATAATTTGCCGGCTCATCACCGCCTAACAAGAACACATCACGAACACTTCGTAATCTTGCCGATCTTCGTAGTCTGCTTCAGCCAGCTGCCACGACCGGCTCAACCTCCAAGGTTTTTGCCGACTGCTACTAGCCGGTTCCTCTCGAATTTCTTCGAGTTGCACCGTGCTCCCACTTACTCCCGACCGAGAAACTCTTTCAAGGAAGACACCGCCCGAGCGACAAACACTTTGCCCTCTTCGGTTGTAGAAGTAGTAACCCAAGGTTTCCCTCGGATACCCCACTTAAAATACATTTATCCGACTTGGCAGAAGCTTGTCCGATCAAGTCGCTGACAAATGCTTCACAACCCCAAATCTTAAGAAAAGACAAACTCGGCTTTTTGCCTGTCCACATCTCATGCGGTGTCTTCTCTACCGATTTTGATGGTACTTTGTTTAGTGTGAACGCCGCTGTTTCTAGACAATAACCCCAAAATGATAAAGGCAGATCTGTCCGACTCATCATTGATCGTACCATGTCCAACAAGGTCCGATTCTGCCTTTCCGAAACACCATTCCTTTGTGGCGTTCCTGGCGGAGTAAGTTGAGGAACTATTCCACAACTTTTCAGATGGTCATCAAACTCATGGCTCATGTACTCGCCTCCTCGGTCCGATCGAAGAAACTTTATTTTCTTGCCGAGTTGATTCTGTGCTTCATTCTGGAATTCTTTGAACTTTTCAAAGGCTTCCGACTTATGTTTCATTAAGTAGATATATCCATACCTACTCAAATCATCAGTGAAGGTAATGAAGTACTCATAACCACCGGTCGTCGTGCTCATTGGTCCACATACATCACTATGTACTAGTCCCAACAAGTCGGACGCCTTTTCGCAACTCTTTGCAAAAGGTGTCTTGGTCATTTTGTCGAGTAGGCAAGATTCGCATGTCTCGAGCGACTCCAAGTCGAACGGGTTAGGAGTCCATCATCATGGAGCTTCTTCATGCATTTCCAACTTATATGACCAAGCCGATTGCCAAAAGTAAGTCATATTCAGATCATTTGGTTTCAACCTTTTAACATTTATGTTATAAACCGACTCACCATCAAGATTCAAATAAATAACCCGTCTCGACGGGTGCAAAGCCGTGAAACATATCATTCAAATACAAAGAACAACCATTATTCTTGATATTCGACTCATAGCCTTGCCTCATTAAACATGAAGCGAAATAATGTTTCGATCGAAAATGGAACATAATAACAATTATTTAGTTCCATAATGAATCCGAAGGTAAATGAAGTTGCATCGTCGACTTCCAAAGAACTCTTGCTTTGTTGCCGACTCGAATATCAACCTCGCCTCTTGCTACGCTCCTAGTTCTTACTCCCGCAGCGAATTGCGATGTGAATAGCGATCCGGTATCATACACCCAAGAACTATTAGGTGCATCAGCAAGATATATGTCTATAACATTGCAAACAAGTGTACCTGAGTCAAGTCATACCTCCACTCTTGGCTTTGTCGGCCGTACTTGCTGCAGTTCCTCTTCCAAAGGGCCATCCGCCTTGAAGTAGAAGCAAGTGGATCCGTTTGAAGGAGATGGCTTAGTCTCGAGGAAGCGCCGGGACAGGTCCCGAGCCTTTCCTCCCGACTTAGCCTTCTTCTTAGTCCAAGAAATCTTCTTGAACTTAGCCTTATTCTGCACCATCAACACTTGGTGGTGCCCTTCTTGAGATCCGCCTCTGCGCTTGAGCATCCCATGCAAGTGAGCTTCTTATCCATACCATGCATGTGGTAGTTGAAATGAACTGCCCATATGCACTAGGAAGAGAGTTGAAATTATATCTGTAGCGAACTCTTCGCTTATGGGGTAGCCAAGCCTCCAGAGACTGCACGTAACCAACCATTTTGATCACATGCGACTCGGTGGATCACCATCCTTAAGCTTGCAACTCACAGAGCCTGAGAGACTTGATACCTCTCGGTCTTAGCTTTGAGCACGAACATACTTTTGAGGCTTTCGATCATATCGTAGGCCTGAACATGCTCTAACTGCTTTTGCAAGTCCGGTTCCATGTGAGCAAGCATAAGACAGCTAATGTCCGTGGACTCATCTTTAGCCCGACGGTAGGCATTGGTTACATGACGATGCATTCTCATTCGGCTCATATGGAAGTGGGTTGTCTAGGACATGGTCCTTATTTTCTTGTTTGAGAACAATTCTCAGATTTTGATACCAGTTGGTAAAATTAGTGTCGTTCAGTTTATCTTTCTCAAGAATGGTTCTCAACGCAAAACCGGATATCTGAGAGTGACTGCTACTTGGTGCCATGATCTACAACAGAAAATATGCAAAGCACTTAAGACATGTATTCATAAAAGAGCAAGCATATTAAACATTTTAATATTTTATGCTCCCACTAGAACCAACACCCCTCCGATGGTTACTTAGTGATTCAGGATCCTAAATAATCAAGTCGGTTAGTGAGCTTTTGTGGCATCACGCAAACCACTACTAGAAAATCGCGTTGAATTTGTGCATTGCATCGTCATCATCATGTGTTGTTTGCCTAAAACTATTTTCGCAAAGCCCGATTTATTTTCCAAACGCTCCGCCTTCATTCAAACACGCAAACACGGTCTCCGGATTATTTTGTTTGAGTGCTATCGGTTTGCAAACGGTGTTAACAAAACAAATAAAAATTATATATTTTTTTTTAGTGGGGGCAGTCGAACGGGCCGACCGACCCGAACGACCACCCCCAGAAACTAAACCGGACCAACCTCTAAATCTTAAAGCTACCCATCCCTATCTAACCAACCCCTCTCCACCTCACCCCGACCACTCCCCTTGCGCCACATCAGCACACCTCTCTCCCTCACCCAATCACCATCTGCCACCTGCCCCCCTCTCTCTCCTCTCTCTCCACCTGGGACACACACACCCACACACCCACCACCACACAAACGAACCCCGGCGCCTGACCCACGACGCCCCCAACACGCCCACGTTCCCCACCCATCTCCTTCCTCCTCCAGCCTCTTCTCTCTCCCTGCACACGCCTTTCACCGCTCCCCACGCCGCCTCAGCCAGCCCTCCTCGCCCCTGACCGCGGCCGCCATCGCTGGTCTCCCTCTTCGCCTTGGCCACAGACTGCTGCCCTCGCCTCACCAACCTCCCAGTCCGCGCGCCCGCGCCTCACCGACGACCTCCCGGGCCTCGCCACCTCCCTGGCGCCTATCGCTCGCTGCTGGGCCGCCCGCTGTGGCGCCCACGAGCTCCGCGACCTTCCACCAGCCCCCTCGCGCTGCGGCCCGCCTCGCACCACCGCACTGCCTGAGCCTGCTTTCGCCCGCCTCCCAGGGCCGCGTCCGTCACGCCGACGTGTTTCCCCTGGCTGAAGGCCATGGCGCCTCCCGCTCCGGCTCCCGGCCGTCCGCCCGGCCCGCCTCTCCAGCCTCGACCCTCCCAGCGCCCTCCTCCTCCCCTGCGACCGGCCACTGCTTCAGCGCTTCCCGCTGCCTCCCAACCGACGCGCCGCCTCCCGCCATCCGCCTCCCGCGTCCGCCATCCCTCGCCCGCCTCCGGCCAGAGGCCGCCTCGTTGCCTCTCGCTCGCCACATCTCAAGACGCCCGAAGGCTTCGCCCGTCTGGTTTTCCGGCCGATCCGGGCTCTGCGCTGTGCCGCGACCGCATCATCCGCTTCGGCCGAGTTCATCTAGTATCAGGAGGGTTGCAAGGTCGACAGGACGGAGACACGGAATCGCCCCGCGACGACTGAACCCGAGGATCCACCAAGCTCGACAACGATCCGTACGAATTCAATGTACCGCCGGCACCAAACAAGTCACCCTTGAATACCGTCACCGAGAGCCCGCGGTACCGGGAGTACAACAAGGAACCCGACAAGATCTTCTCGAAGCGGAACAACAAGAACCCTCTCGGAACCCGAAGACCGCGGAACCCCAAGACCTTCGACATGGAACCGTAGGCCGAGCCTCGACACGGCAAGATCGCCACGAGGACGCTTCCGGACGCTAGTACCGACTTGATGGCGCGGGCCCGACAAGATCCTCGCGACAGCAAGACCGACCCCGTGGGACCCGATAAGACCGGCACAACAACAAGAACGGCATCGGCCCGGAAGAATCCGAAGCGCCCCGACACCGACCAAAGTCCTGCTTCCCGGACGCGACAAGACCCTAACCCCCGGAGTCCGAGAACGATCCCGCCGAGGCCGTCGAACCCTGGACCCTGAGACCGACCCCGTACCCCGGAACCCCAAGTTCGTCGAGACCCCTCAATGTGTGAACCCTTTTCCGAGAACCCTATTTTATAATATCATAAACTTGTCGCATCTTAATTGTTCATGCATGCATATGGTCTTGTGGTTTGGGGGCCTTATGCCGATTCACCTTATAATTAAATATGGGGCCCATATGCGGGCAAATCTAGCCCTATATTGGCCTCATTTAAATTGGTGTAGCGAACCCGGTGCTATCTTCTGCCTTGTTAAACAACATTTAAATTGCGGGGTATCTAAATAACAGGAACCACCTAAATATTTGTCGGGACCCCGGTTCCGCTTAATATGACCTAATTGCATCGCATCTTGCAATGTCATACATCATACATGCATCATGCCGATCTTCTGCCGTTGTATTAAATAGTGCATCCGGTGTTTCTTCTAGTGTTTTGGTTCTTCGCGGATAAGGCCGTTGAGTTGATGTGAGCTTTGCCCCGTTCTTCGGATGAACCTTCGTCAATGTTTTCAGGCGAGCATCTCCCCCTTTCTACCTATCTTACTTTTATAGTATTTACTTCCCTCCTGTTGATCTATTTCTATCTGTGTTGCGATGCTTTAGTTTCCGTACCCGTGATATACCGTGCAGCCCTATATTGCCTTGGACACATCCTATTACCTGTTGTTTGGTAGATAGTTGGACTTGCGCGTCGTAGTCGCTTGCTCTAGTGCTGTGTGTTTCGTCCAGTGCCACAGTTGTTGATGAATTGCCGCATGTTGCTGTTGGAGATGATTGTAGTTTTACTTATCGTCACTTTAATTTCTGTTTAACAACTAAAATTGAAATAAGCAGAGGCATCGGTGGGTGATAGAAAATATTTGGTTTCCGAACGCCCACTTGTGTCCTCAGTAAGACCCTAGTACTTGATAATTGTTCCTTGATTTATTGCGCTTATCCACATCCGGGAGGTATATGGGACCCCCGAGCCGAGCTTGATTTAGTCTTATTTCTTGGGGCCACAAACTAGTTTGAGGTTTTATTTACGATCTGTACTTATGCCATGCTACTTTCAGATTTAATTTGTGCGAGGAGCACACTTGTCTGTTTAGGTAAGCGGATTGATTACGCGGTATCGACAAGCCCAGCCACACTTTCGGGTTCCCGCCATGCAGCCATTGTCAAAACCTTGAGTCCGTCGAGCTTGCTTACTCCGTTCGGGATCTACTCAATGGGTGGCCCTCGAAATATTTCTGAATCCTGTGATTGTTCAGTCGTGAAAGCCTCGTTGGGTTTTGATTTGGTTTTTCCGAGGTTGATCGAGCATGTGTTGCTATTGGTGCACCCCGGCCGGGTAAAACTTTCTGAAAACCGTGTCCGCGGATATGGACGACTTGGAGCACAGTATCTCGATCATAGACAAGCATAACTAAAGTTTATTGCTGTAAATTTGACTTTATAATGACTAGTAATCAGCTTCACTATAACGGAATGATTAAGTAATACTGCCCACAATTGCTTGCTTAGAGTGTCGCTTGCGACCATTGTACCTGACTAGTAAGTATTGCAACTACAACGGAATGGCTGAATAAAAGTACCAACACTACTGGGTGTAAGGGTTATCTCATGCTAATGGTATCTGACTAGTAAGAGTTGCCACTATAACGGAATGATTAACTAAAAGTGCCCACTGCTTACTTTATCAGAATGATTATCTAAACCTGACTAGTAATTGCTGCAACGATAACTGAATAAGTAAAGCTGCCAACGGTGTGAGTTCCTCGGTTGACTTCCTCGTTTGGTCTCGAGGGGGAAACACCAGGATGGGTTTGTTTGGTGTTAGCTTCAGGTTGGATCGGATAGGTCATTCTTACCTCTCGATAACCGTCGGTTGTACCGAGTCTCTATAGATTGTTTAGTGTGCATCTTGCCGCTTGATCCACCATACCTATGTAGGCGAGGACCGCGAATTCTAGCTCGCCGTAATGGCCTCGATCGACGCTCCTCTTTTCCTTCGCCTTTGTCGGCACCCCTTTGTTTAAGCAGGTTTTGAGATCGGCGTCGTTAGCGAGGTTACCCTTCCTTGGCCTGGCAGGTAATGGGCGCCATTGGTTATTCTTGGGGCTCTTAGCCCCATTTGCATCTTGTCCGTGGCCGGACGCTCTATCGCTTTTCAAGGTGATTTGGATCTTTGTATATTATATCGTATTCTTGACTCTTTGCGTCATTGTATATATATACCTGTGGTCCCATCGAGGACTGTTGTGTAATGTTATTGCCGCTTTTCCACGCACGAAAAGTGCTGGGCACCTTTGAATCGTTTCTATGTGGGTTTGGCGAATTTTGCTCAAACTTGCATAGGTCCGATCGAGGGTGTTACAGTGGTATCGAGCACGCAGATTGCGATACCCACAAGTCCAAATGTAGGATAACCTAGCTAACGGCCGAAGTAGAGTGTCAAAACTATTTTGAAAAATCGGTTGGATAGTTCTGACTAGGTCTGATTTTACTCCTTACCCCTCTGCTATTCTCCTCTTACCTCTACGTGTTTTGAATCCGCTCTCCTCTCTTTCTTCGAGTCCAGGAATTCTCGTGGTTGGGTTTCCGTCATACCTTCAGGGCTTCGCTTTCTCCCTTTTGTAACGGAGGTGCTACGATCATCAATCTGCAACTGGTATGTTGTGCCCTTCCTCCGATCTTTTGTTCCTAAGCTCTTTATCCATTTGTGTTCCTTGCTGGATATCTGTGTCGTTGAAAAACATATGAGAAGGACGAGCATTGGTGAAGTTGGAGTATACCTTGAGCATGTGTTGTTCATGCCAATGGAACCATCGCGGAACCTAATCATTGTGTCTTTCAGACGATTTCTGCTGGCATCATTCCTTTGTTCCGGACACCGCCTACGAAGATCTTCAGTCTAAATCTCGAGAGTTGAGTTGCCTGATTCTCCTACTCATGTATAGAGTTGATAGTGTGGGTACGGGATGGACTGATCACCCTACCCGACTCTTACTGTTCGCTCTGTACATCGAACTGATGGATCAATGTAACTTCTCCTCTTCTAATGGAAGTTAGGGGTGGCCTTATCGTTGATGCCTCTATCTTCGTCCTTTGTTTCTCCGGAGTGTTCTCTCGACGATCAGGAACAAC
The DNA here is from genome assembly GCA_030063025.1 of Avena longiglumis. Lineage (NCBI taxonomy): Eukaryota > Viridiplantae > Streptophyta > Magnoliopsida > Poales > Poaceae > Avena > Avena longiglumis. Next base: position 425,905,439 of record CP125978.1, read on the forward strand.
GACCCCTTTGCTGGTGGTGTCGCCGATTTCAAGATGGAGGATGAACCCTTGTTAGTGGTGTCGCGAGGATCTACATGAAGCGAGGAGACGCAGTTCGCCGACCTCCCTCCCGGTACCATGAGGCGGATCTCGAGGGCGAGATCCATTGTTAGTGGTGTCGAATTGTGGCATCCCGCAAACCACTACTAGAAAATCGCGTTGAATTTGTGCATTGCATCGTCATCATCATGTGTTGTTTGCCTAAAACTATTTTCGCAAAGCCCGATTTATTTTCCAAACGCCCCACCTTCATTCAAACACGCAAACCCGGTCTCCGGATTATTTTGTTTGAGTGCTATCGGTTTGCAAACGGTGTTAACAAAACAAATAAAAATTATATTTTTTTTAGTGGGGGCAGTCGAACGGGCCGACCGACCCGAACGACCACCCCCAGAAACTAAATCGGACCAACCTCTAAATCCTAAAGCTACCCATCCCTATCTAACCAACCCCTCTCCACCTCACCCCGACCACTCCCCTTGCGCCACATCAGCACACCTCTCTGCCTCACCCAATCACCATCTGCCACCTGCCCCCCTCTCTCTCCTCTCTCTCCACCTGGGACACACACACCCACACACCCACGCAGCCACCACCACACAACGCAACCCCCTGGCGCGCCCCGGGACCCGCCCACGCACGCGCCCCAACACGCCCACGTTCCCCACCCATATCCTTCCTCCTCCAGCCTCTTCTCTCTCCACAGCCTTTGCTCTCAGCCACATGCTCGCCGCCCGGCCACTCCCTCTCGCCCATGCAGCCCTCCGCCCGACGCGCCCCCTCGCCGCGGTCTCCCTCTCTCGCCGCTTTCGCACCATCGCTCCTCACCGCCTCACCAACCTCGCCATCCGCCGCTCGCGCCCTCACCGACGACCTCCCGATGCCCCTCGCCACCTTCCTCCGCGCGCCTCTCCCATCGCCTACTTTGCCGCCGCTGCCGCCCGCCACGAGCTCGGCGCGACCTCCTCCACCGGCCCCCCCTCGCTTTCGGCCGCCTCACCGCAGACTGCCGCCCAGGCCTGCTTCGCTCCGCCGCCCAGCGCCGCGTCCGACGTGCTCCTCACGGCATGGAAGCGCCGGCTGGCCTCGCCTCAGCCGCTCCGGCCATCGCCGCCCCTCTCCGGCCTCGACCCTCCCAGGCGCCCTCCTCCTCCCTCTGCGACCCGCCGGCGCCTGCTCAGCCACTTCCCTCCGCGCGTCTCCCAACCGACGCGGCCTGCCTCCCCATCGCGCCCATCCACCTCCCCCGCGTCCGGCCATCCCTCTGCCCCGCCTCCGGCCAGAGGCCGCCTCGTCGGCCTGCCTCTCGCTCCGCCGCGACCGTCTCCGCATCGCCGAAGGCTTCGCCCCGTCTCGGTTTTCGCGCGCCGCATCGCTGCTGCGTGCCGCCGAAACTTGTCATCGCTTCGCCAAGTTCATCTAGTATCAGGAGGGTTGCAAGGTCGACAGGCGAGACACGGAATCGCCCGACGGCCGAACCCGAGGATCCACCAAGCGACAACGACCCGTCTGAATTCAATGTACCGCGGCACCAAACAAGTCACCCTTGAATACCGTCACCGAGCCCAAGTGCCGAGTACAACAAGGAACCCGACAAGATCTTCTCGAAGCGGAACAACAAGAACCCTCTCGGAACCCGAAGACCGCGGAACCCCAAGACCTTCGACATGGAACCGTAGGCCGAGCCTCGACACGGCAAGATCGCCACGAGGACGCCCGGACGCTACCGACTCGATGGCGTGGACCCGACAAGATCCTCGCGACGGCAAGACCGACCCCGTGGGACCCGACGAGACCGGCACAACAACAAGAACAGCATCGGCCCGGAAGAATCCGAAGCGCCCCGACACCGACCCAAGTCCTGCTTCCCGGACGCGACAAGACCCTAACCCCCGGAGTCCGAGAACGATCCCGCCGAGTCCGTCTCGAACCACGAGACCGACCCGAACCCGGAACCCCAAGTTCGTCGAGACCCCTCAATGTGTGAACCCTTTTCCGAGAACCCTATTTTATAATATCATAAACTTGTCGCATCTTAATTGTTCATGCATGCATATGGTCTTGTGGTTTGGGGGCCTTATGTCGATTCACCTTATAATTAAATATGGGGCCCATATGCGGGCAAATCTAGCCCTATATTGGCCTCATTTAAATTGGTGTAGCGAACCCGGTGCTATCTTCTGCCTTGTTAAACAACATTTAAATTGCGGGGTATCTAAATAACATGAACCACCTAAATATTTGTCGGGACCCCGGTTCCGCTTAATATGACCTAATTGCATCGCATCTTGCAATGTCATACATCATACATGCATCATGTCGATCTTCTGCCGTTGTATTAAATAGTGCATCCGGTGTTTCTTCTAGTGTTTTGGTTCTTCGCGGATAAGGCCGTTGAGTTGATGTGAGCTTCGCCCCGTTCTTCGGATGAACCTTCGTCAATGTTTTCAAAGTAGCATCTCCTTTCTACCTATCTTACTTTTATAGTATTTACTTCCCTCCTGTTGATCTATTGCTATCTGTGTTGCGATGCTTTAGTTTCCGTACCCGTGATATACCGTGCAGCCCTATATTGCCTTGGACACATCCTATTACCTGTTGTTTGGTAGATAGTTGGACTTGCGTGTCGTAGTCGCTTGCTCTAGTGCTGTGCGTTTCGTCCAGTGCCACAGTTGTTGATGAATTGCCGCATGTTTTTGTTGGAGATGATTCTAGTTTTACTTATCGTCACTTTAATTTCTGTTTAACAACTAAAATTGAAATAAGCAGAGGCATCGGTGGGTGATAGAAAATATTTGGTTTCCGAACGCCCACTTGTGTCCCGTAAGACCCCGAGTACTTGATACCTGTTCCTTGATTTATCGCGCTATCCACATCCGGGAGGTATATGGGACCCCCGAGCGGAGCTTGATTCAGTCTTATTTCTTGGGGCCACAAACTAGTTTGAGGTTTTATTTACGATCTGTACTTATGCCATGCTACTTTCAGTATTTAATTTGTGCGAGGAGCACTGCATCTTTAGGTAAGCGGATTGATTACGCGGTATCAACAAGCCCAGCCACACTTCGGGTTCCCGATTAAACTGACCATTGTCGCAAACCTTGAGTCCGTCTGAGCTTGCTTACTCTATGCGGGATCTACTCAATGGGTGGCCCCTGAAATATTTCTGAATCCTGTGATTGTTCAGTCGTGAAAGCCTCGTTGGGTTTTGATTTGGTTTTTCCGAGGTTGATCGAGCGTGTGTTGCTATTGGTGCACCCCGGCCGGGTAAAACTTCCTGAAAGCCGTGTCCGCGGATATGGACGACTTGGAGCACAGTATCTCGATCATAGACAAGCATAACTAAAGTTTATTGCTGTAAATTTGACTTTATAATGACTAGTAATCAGCTTCACTATAACGGAATGATTAAGTAATACTGCCCACATTTGCTTGCTTGGAGTGTCGCTTGCGACCATTGTACCTGACTAGTAAGTATTGCAACTACAACGGAATGGCTGAATAAAAGTACCAACAACTGCTGGGTGTAAGGGTTATCTCATGCTAATGGTATCTGACTAGTAAGAGTTGCCACTATAACGGAATGATTAACTAAAAGTGCCCACTGCTTACTTTATCAGAATGATTATCTAAACCTGACTAGTAATTGCTGCAACGATAACTGAATAAGTAAAGCTGCCAACGGTGTGAGTTCCTCGGTTGACTTCCTCGTTTGGTCTCGGGGAAACACCAGATGGGTTTGTTTGGTGTTAGCTTGAGGTTGGATCCGGATAGGTCATTCTTACCCTCTCGATAACCGTCGTTGTTATGAGTCTCTATAGATTGTTTAGTGCATGCTGCCCGCTTGATCCACCATACCTATGTAGGCGAGGACCGCGAATTCTAGCCTCGCTGTCTTGGCCTCGATCTTGGCGCCTCTTTTTCCTTCGCCCTTTGTCGGCACCTTTTGTTCAAGCAAGTTTTGAGATCGGCGCCGTTAGCGTGGTTACCCTTCCGCTTGGCCGGGCAGGGTTATGGGCGCCATTGGTTATTCTTCGTGGCTCTTAGCCCCATTTGCATCTTGTCCGTGGCTGACGCTCTATCGCTTTCAAGGTGATTTGGATCTTTGTATATTATATCTGTTCTTGACTCTTTGCGTCATTTTGTATATATATTTGTTGTGGGTCCCATCGAGGACTGTTGTGTAATGTTATTACTTCGTTTCCACCCTTGAAAGTGCTGGTGGGCACCTTTGAATCGTTTCTATGTGGGTTTGGCGAATTTTGCTCAAACTTGCATAGGTCCGATTCTGAGGTGTTACAGCTTTAGCATCACCGCTAGCCGCCAAGTGATCTAGGTAGGCAACTCCTTGTCAATCGCATCTCATGCGACTCCTGTTGGACGGGTTGCATCACATGCCCCGGCTCCCATCCGACCTTTCCCCGAGTCCCACAACCGTTGTGATAGACCCGTCTAGCTTACCAAGTGTTTCTGCAGTAAGAGTCTGACTCGAACCCACCTAGTCGGAAAGAATTTGCAGCACCTCAATTTTATGAGCCCACTACCAAAAATGTCCGACTTGTGATGGTGCAAACAACAAGGAAAACCGACTAGACCTTATTTGAGGGATTAAATTTTACCGACTATCTAACAGAGGTAAAACTGAGACATAACAATAACACAAAATAAAGCAATTATAATGTGAAATGGTATGGCTCTCTTCATGGCGATCTCCATCTCCACAAAGCCTGTAATGCGACTCGTGCTAACTCTTGTCACTTGTCTTACTCCATGCCGACATGTACAACGCCTATGCATGCCTTCCGGGTTCTCAAACAGCTACACTAGCTTAGTAAAGTAAATTACATAGAGAATCCGACGCAGGTACTTATACAATAAAATGACGGACCTAGGCTCCAAATGGCCGACAAAAACCGTGATTCGCAGATCACGTATGGATTACACACATACATCACATGCACATGAACCATACCATTCACAACTTCCTGCAAAAACAAGTTATGCATAGATACAATATCTACCGGTGTTGTGAAACTAAGAAGCGACATCTAAGGCGCTCTGACATGAGCGGCGGTCAACGATTTTTCGATTTAAACGATCTCATCTACGATCCGGACATGGATTCCGACCATCGTTCGATTCGATCAAACTCTTTGATCTTCAATCACCGCTCGGATTTACGTGTCACAATCTACCCGATGGTGGAAGCCGACCGGTGAGGGGTATGTCGTTCCACGACCTCGTGAAGATGATCACGGAAATCAGATCTACCATTCCCGAGCAGTTGATCCAATCAACTTCATACAAAACCGATCTATCTCATAGATCGACCACCAAAACAGCACATAGATCTCATTTATAGCCTACCGCATATCACGTATGCGAGATCTCGAGCCTAAAACCAGAAGCTATCGCTCTGATACCACTATTGGGCCACGCGGAGATAAAATAAAATTTTCCTCTAACGTGGTGATCCCAAGATCTAGCTGAGGTAGAAGGCCACGAGGTTTACCACTAGACGCGCGGTTGAGGATTACTGATGAAGCGCGCCAGTTGATGCAGTGCAGTCCTCACGATCCGATCGTCCTGGTGCTGATCGTGACACCTGCTGGTATCCACACGCAAGGAGGAGCGCCGTGCGAACTGCTAGGTTCGTTACGGCCGGACTGCTGTGGAGCTAGGGTTTCCAACACATGGAATTACCTAACCGAACAACGATTAACCTTTACGGTTCTTGTGCTCCACTATATATAGGAGTGAGCGTGGGCTCTCGCTTTCGACCCATTCACTAAAGCCCATATAACACTAGTCACCGTGAGTCCAACTCACTAACTCACCCTAATCTGGTTTAGGTCCAACCCAACCAGATTCTGATGGATCAATCGAACTTGCTCCCGCTCTTAAGTGTGTGACCCAGGCTCATGGTTACTTGGACACGATTAGAGTCCGACTCACAATCGATCGGGGCGGCTCCTAGCGAGCGTGCCGACTCCCAAGTACCAAAGAGTCATGACGACTTTCCTTTCCAATGCGACTTACGTCCGAGTCCCTTTTGCCTCACAATATACCTTGTCAGACTATAGGCGAATAATTTTTATCCCTTAAATAGTCCGACTCTCTTTTCGATCCGAGATAAGTGATTCACCCGACTAACTCTTAGTCGATCGCCTCGGTTAACACTTAACCGAGTCGTGCATGGCCATGCTTTCCGAATCATATCTCACGAGAGGGCCCAGAGAATATCTCTCCGAGTGGAGGGGCAAAATCCCATCTTGGTTATTCACATCACGCAGCTTGATTCTCAGTCGACCCGAACTCTGCCTTTATAACTGCCCAGTTACGGATCAGCGTTTGACAGAACCTAAGTAGGTGATCCTCAACTCGGACTATGCAACAACCTCAGGTCTAAGTATTACATTGATTGAGATATACAAATGACAACTTAGTTCGTTGTACCTCAATATGGGTCAATCCGACTCGCTAAACTCTTTAGCCTAGTCTGTGTAAGTTGGAATAGCATCTCCATGCCCATGACAAGTGGAACCGAGTCATCAAGCCAACTTTCACATTGGTCTAAGTTGTGTGTCCAGCACAACCTCAATGACCAAGGATATTTAGTACAAACAACATGAATGCATAGTTCCACAACTGAATCACATATTCAATGATACACATCAGATGTTTATACAAGGACTACTTAATAACTTTATGAATACAATGGGAAATATCATCATACATGATTGCCTCTAGGGCATATTCCCAACAGTTGGCATGACGGCCTCGGCGCCGTACACCATGAAGAAGGGAGTGAATACTGTTGACCTGTTGACGGAGGTGCGGATTCCGCAGATGACAGAGGGGAGTTCTTCGACCAAGCACCCGGGAGATCGCTCAAGTGGAACTTGGAGTCGCGGCTTCAGGCCATGGAGGATGCTCTGGTTGGCACGTTTCGCTTGTCCATTGGACTCCGGGTGGGCGACTGAGGCGAGTTCAAGCCGTATATTGTGCTGCTCGCAGAATTCCGCCATGGCTCCTTTGGCGAAGTTTGTGCCGTTGTCCGTGATGATGTTGTGCGGGAATTCGTAGCGATAGATGAGCTCACATAGGAATTTGGTGGTAGTCTTCCCGTCGCACTTGTGGACTGGCTTGGCCTCCACCCATTTTGTGAACTTGTCGACTGCGACTAGGAGGTGGGTGAAGCCAGAGGGGGCCTTCTTGAACGGTCCCACCATGTCCATGCCCCATACGCCGAATGGCTAGGTGATGGGGATGGTCTTGAGTGCCGAGCTCGGCACGTGGGTCTGGTTGGTGTACTTCTGGCACCCGACGCATCGTTGGACGATTTCGACCGCGTTGGCATGTGCGGTGAGCCAGTATAAGCCATGTCGCATGGCCTTGGCGACCAGGGAGCGGGCGCCGGCGTGGTGGCCGCAGTCGCCAGCGTGGATGTCTTGGAGGATCTTCCGTCCTTCTGCGGGTTGGACACAGTGTTGGAACACGCCGGTCACGCTCCGCTTGTGGAGCTCGCCGTTGATGATGACGAAGGATTTGCAGCGGCGTGCTATCATACGGGCCTCCTTCTCATCAGCGGTTAGGGTGCCTCCCTCTAGGTACGCAACATATGGCGCGGTCTAGTCGCTTGGCTCGACGATCAATGCGACCAGGGCTGCTTATGGGTGCAGCGGAATCCCGACATCGATCTCCCTTGGGGGAGAGACGAAAGGCTTGGTGATGGTGTCGAGGAAGACGCCGGCAGGTGGTGCGAGTCGAGCCGAGCCGATGCGGGAGAGTGCGTCGGACTCCTTGTTCTTCCTCATGTCGATCCACTCGACGGAGTAGTCTGCGAAGTGGCCTCCCAGCTGGTCCACTGCTTGGCGGTATGCCGCCATGGTGGGGGAGACTGTGCCGCAGGTGCCGGTGACTTGCCCGGCGACGAGGTCGGAGTCGCCGTAGCAGCGCGGGCGATTGATGTTCATCTCTTTGGCTGCCCGCTTGCCGTGGAGTAGCGCCTCGTACTCGGCCATGTTGTTGGTACAGGGGGTGAAGTCGAGGTAGAGGATGTAGCGTAGCTTGTCGCCCTTCGGAGATGTGAGCATGATCCCTTCCCCTGCGCCATCTGCGTTCTTGGAGCCGTCGAAGTGTAGGCTCCAATAATGGAGGTATGGCAGTTTCTCTAGCTGCTGGGCCTCCTCCCAGTCGGCGAGGAAATCTGCGAGAGCCTGCGACTTGATCGCCTTGCGTGGCTCGTACCTGATGTTGTGGACGCCGATCTCGACGCCCAGTTGGCCACGCGGGCTGCCTCCTGGCTCTCTGCAGCAGGCAGTGGGTCCCTGCCTGGTGTTGTTTCGGGTCAGCAGAAGCCGTTTGTAGATGGAATATGGTAGTTGGAGACCACATAATCAAGTTCTACACCGAAAATCGAGTGGAACCCGAGTACTTCGTCGTGGAAACTAGGGGCGATGACGCCGAATCGACAAGATCCACCTCACGGAGCAGCGAACCCCGGACCCGGAGCATCCCTGGACACCAAGAACTACCGGCGACCCGACCAAGACCCGAACCCTGTCGAACCCCTCTCGGTGAACGACAAGATCGCCTCACGGACGCCATGACCTCCGTCAAGGATCCGATGGCGGGACCACGAAGACCGATCTAGGCGCCAAGGCCATCGCATGGAGTCGGCAAGATCATCCGGAACACCAAGATCAATCACAGCCCGACAAGATCGACACCAACCAGGCGAATCCGATGCTGACGCGGACAAGTACTTCCTCCGAACGCCAAGATCTACTCCGCTATCCGAGAACGATCCTCGAACCACGAACCCGAGACCAACCCAACCGGAACCCCAAGATCGCGAACCCTAATGTGTGACCACGATCAGCCCCTATTTTTATAAATGCCCTCTATATAAATTGTTGCATATTAAATTGTTCATGCATGCATATTGTCATGTGGTTTGGGGGCCTTATGCCGATTCACTTAATAATTAAATATGGGGCCCATATGCGGGCAAATCTAGTCTCATATTGGCCTCATTTAAGTTTGTGTAACGAACCGGTGCTATCTTCTGCCATGTTAAAACAACATTTAATTCGCGGGGTAGTTAAATAACTTGAACCACTTAAATAATTGTCGGGACCCCCGGTTCCGCTTAATCCTGCCTAATTGCATCGCACCTTCGCCATGTCATACATCATACATGCATCATGCCGATCTTCTGCCGTTGTATTAAATAGTGCATCCGGTGTTTCTTCTAGTGTTTTGCTTCTTCGCGGATAAGGCTGTTGAGTTGATGTGAGCTTCGTCCCGATCTTCGGTTGAACCTTCGGCAATGTTTTCAGGCGAGCATCTCCCCCTTTCTACCTATCTTACTTTTATAGTATTTATTCCCTCCTGTTGATCTATTGCTATCTGTGTTGCGATGCTCTAGTTTTCGTACCAGTGATATCCCTCGTAGCCTTATATTGCCTTGGACACATCCTATTACCTGTTGTTTGGTAGATAGTTGGACTTGCGTCGTCATAAGTCGCTTGCTCAAGTCTTTGCGTGTCAAGTGCCACGATTGTTGGTGTATTGCCGCATGTTGATGTTGGAGATGATCATGGCTTTACTTTTCGTTCACTTTAATTCCTGTTTAACAACTAAAATTGAAGTAAGCGGAGGCACGTGGGCAATAGATGTTATTTGGTTGTTAATCCCACTTGTGTCCGTAGGACCCCGAGTGCTTGATACTGTTCTCGATTTATCGCGCTATCCACATCCGGGAGGATTATGGGACCCCGAGCCGAGCTTGATTCCGTCTTATTTCTTGGGGCCACAAACTAGTTTGAGGTTTTATTACTATCCTGTACTTATGCCATGCTTTCTTTGCTTTATTTACGATTGTGCGAGGAGCTCATCTGTCTGTTTAGGATCGTAGCACGATTCCGCGGTGTCGACAAGCCAGCTTTGGGTTCCCGAATGGCCCGTCCCCACAACCTTGAGTCCGTCTCGAGCCGGCGGCTTTGTTATGGTCTACTTTAAGGGTGGCCCCTGAAATATTTCTGAATCCTGTGATTGCTTTGTCGTGAAGGCCTCGGGTTTTGATTTGGTTTTTCCGAGGTTGATCGAGTGTGTGTTGCTATTGGTGCACCCGCCGGTAAAACTTTAAAGCCGTGTCCGCGGTTATGGACGACTTGGAGCACAGTATCTCGATCATAGACAACTATAACTAAAGTAGTGCTATAAATTTGACTTTATAATGACTAGTAATCAGCTTCACTATAATGGAATGGCTACATAAAACTGCCCACACTTGCTTGTTTGGTTTGTCGCTTGTGACGATTGTATCTGACTAGTAAGTATTGCAACTACAACGGAATGACTAAATAAAAGTACCAACAACTGCTGGGTTATGGGTTATTTCATGCTAATCGTATATCTGACTAGTAAGTGTAGCAACTACAACGGAATGGTTAACTAAAACGGCCCACTGCTTATTTTATCAAGGTGATTATCTACACCTGACTAGTAATTGCCGCAACGATAACCGAATAAATAAAACTGCCAACTGTGTGAGTTCCTCGGTTGACTTCCTCGTTTGGTATCGAGGGGGAAATATCAGGATGGGATTGTTTGGTGTTAGATTCAGGTTGGATCCGAATAGGTCTTTCTTATCCCTCTCTGATAGCCGCCAGTTGCATCGAGTCTCTATAGGTTGTTTAGTGCATGTTGCCGCTGCCGCTCAGTCCACCATACCTTTGTAGGCGAGGACCGCCGAATTCTAGTCTCGCCGTGTACTGGCCTCAGTACTGACCGCTCTTTCTTTTTCCTTTGCCCTTTGTCGGCACCCCTTTTTGTTTAAGCAGGTTTGAGATCGACGTCGTTAGCAGGGTTACCCTTCCGGCTTGGCCTGGGCAGGGTTATGGACGCCATTGTTTATTCTTCAGGGCTCTTAGCCCCATTTGCATCTTGTCCGTAGCCGGACGCTCTATCATTTTCAAGGTGATTTGGATCTTTGTAAATTATATCTGTATTCTTGACTCATGAAGTCGTGTTGTATATATATCTGCTCTGTGGGTCCCATCGAGGACTGTTGTGTAATGTTATTACTTTGTTTTCCACCCGCACGAAAGTGCCTGGTGGGAACCTTTGAATCGTTTCTATGCGGGTTTGGCGGGTTTCGCTAAAACTTGCATAGGTCCGATTCTGAGGGTGTTACAGCCTAGCGCCCTAGGACGCAGTGGTAGGGGCTGTTGAACGACACCCGCTCAAAAACAATCCGCTCGGTGCGAAAGTTTGCTGGTGTGCCGAAGGTGACTAGCAGCGTCACCTTGCCAATTGGGTATGCCTTTTGACCGGGGACAATGCCGTGGAAGGTGGTTTAGGTCGTCTCGATCATCGACTGCGGGAGCCGCAGACGCCTGAATGTGTCCAGGTATAGAATGTTGATGGAGCTACCGCCGTCCATCAGTGTCTTGGGGAGCCAATAGTCCCCCACCTTGGGCTTGACCACCAAGACGACTCGGCCCGGATATTCGATCCATGGCGAGTGGTCCTCGCGGCTCCAAGTGATTGGTTACTCGGACTAGTTAAGGATTGCGGGATGTCGATCTGGGACACCGCGATAACGGCGACGACGAGGGCGATGACCTTCTTCTCGCGCTTCGTGTTGAAGCCTGTGAAGGTGTGGAGCGAGCTGGCGACTCTGCCGAATTTTCCGTCGTTTGGCAGGTGGTTGTCGGGGTCTTCCCGTGCGCGTTGTGCCTTCTCAATCTCCTTTAGGGCGGTCGTGTGCGTGGCGGGCTTCCCTTCCCTACTGTGAAACACACAGGGTTGGTTGAGGAGAGCCGTGGGGTCAAACCTCGGCTTCACCTTGTAGTTGCCGCCATCGCGGCACTGGCCTCCGTCGTGGCGGAAGCTCTTGGGTTCGCGCGGCGCGTATCCGGCGTTGGCGACGAAGTCGAATCGCCCGTCACCACGGTGCTTGACGGTGAGGCGAGTGTTGCTGTAGCGTAGCTCGGGTCGTCTCCCGTTGTCGTTGCCCCTTGTGCGGTGATTGCCTCCCGAATCGTCATCGGTTTCTTGGTTTGGGTCCTCTTCCGCGTACCGCTTGGTGATCTCAAGGAGGTCCGGTATGTTGTCGAGTGTTTTGTACACCCGCTTGAGCTTGGCGACCAGGGGATCGTAGCGGCACGAGGTCTTGAAACAGTGGATCGCGGTGTCCAGGTGGATTCCTGTCGCGTTATACCACAGGTCTTGCCACCGTTGGACCCAGCTGTGGGTCGATTCGCGGGGTCCCTGGATGTATCGCTCTAGGTCCTCGATGGTGGTGGCGCGGGTGTAGGAACCCTCGAAGTGCCTGACGAAGGCGTCGCGCATTTCCTCCCAGGAGTCAATGTTGTCTGCAGGGAGGGTGTTGATCCATTGCCTGCACGCTCCGTCCATCATCAGGGGGAGGTAGCGAGCGGCGAGCAGGTCGGTGTGGCCGGCGATTCCCATCGCCATGAGGTAGGTGTCGAGCCACACAGACGGGTCGTACGAGGGGTCGTACTTCTCGATTTCCTTTGGCGCCTTGAAGTTCGTCGGGTATCTTTCGCCTCAGATCATTGGTATGAAGCACTGGGGTCCGACTCGACTCAGTGACCCCCTTGGTTCGCCATCGCGGTGGTTGGTGAGGGTATGCCTCAAGATATCAGGCTGGCGTGCACGCTAGCTCTAGTTGTTGATGATGTGGGTGCGTGCTTTGACTGGTTGCCCGTTGGCGGCGACGAAGTTGTTCGCCGGTCGTGGGTCGTTGGTGGAGAGTGCCGCGTGTGCGGGTCGATGTTGGAGCTGCACGGGCTCGGGTGGTAGGAAGTTAAGGGTGTTCGCCACCATTGGGCGGCCGCTCGAGGCCGCTCTGCTGCCTGACGAACGCGAGTACATGCGACCCTGTGAGTCGGCACCCGCATTTTGTTGCTCGACTACCTTGGAGAGTAGATCCTTGGCGTACTGGATCTTGAGGGCGCCTTCCCGGGTTACATTTATGTTGTCGACCACTGGTCGGCTCGCGACGACATTGTCCACCGGAGTGTAAAACAGCGGGAGGCCGTTTGCGTCTCGCTCCCGCGAGGAGACCACGATTCTTGGTTGGTCCCTGGGGGGCGCGCAACTTGGTGGTGGTGGTGGTGCACCGTTGGCCGTCGCGCCTGGTTGTGGCTAGGAGCTCCCTCCTGGCGGCGCGTTCTCGCAGATCGCGCGTTCGGCCGCACGAGCCGGGTTGTTTCCGTTTGTCGAAGTTAAGGGCGCGTCCCTAAATGGTGGGGTTAAGGCGCGACCTTATGCGGAGTTGGTGGTAACACGAGAGTTTCTGAGCCGTCACCTGCTCGAGGTGAAATTTTTCGCGCTCGGCTTGTTCCTTGCGGACCGCTTCTTCCAGCTCAGGCGGAGTTCCTCGACCTCCGTTGCCATTGCGTTTGGCAGGATCGGCGTGGAGAAGGGGTCTGGCGGGGGGTCGGCGCCATTCGCCATGTAGGCCGCGACGTGGCGACCAAATCCGTCGTGGAGGTCGGCGGAGTTCTCCGACCCGGAGTCGAAGTCGAAGATCCCAAGGATGGAAGGGTCCTCGAAGTCTCCCACGTTGGAGACCTGGGTGATGGGGCCCGTAGGCGACGCGGTGACGATAGATCCGGCAGCCGACGCCGGGGTCACCGAGTCGGCGTCGTCGTTGAGGGCCGCGTCGTCCGTGACCATGGTGGTTTCGGCCACGTTGCTGTGGGCTGAGTCGTACTCGGAGGCGAGGCGGTGAAGAGTGCGTACCTAGCTCTCAGAGAGCTGGTCGCGTGGCGGCGACTCACGGATGCGAGCCGGGTCCTCCGAGGTGATGGTGTCAGTGAAGCCGATGAAGAGGCTGATCGTGCCGACCGGCATGATCACGTTGTGCGTGACAGGGCGTGCCGCCGGGACGTAGCTGCTCGGCAAGATCTGGAGGATCTCGCCGATCGCGATCATGCGGCCGGTGGCGACCATCTCGTTGATGGGTAGATTGGATATCACCGCAGAACATCGGCCTGACCGGCCAGGCCCTACGGTGGGCGCCACTGTCGTGAGAATGGCCACGGCAGATGCTGCAATCGGCAGCGAGTAGTAGAACATGGGGCAAGGGCGGCCAGCCATCTGCGACACGATATGAGGGCGGAGACACAAGGGTTTACCCAAGTTCGGCCCCCCGGAGGGTAAAGACCTACTCCTGCTAGATTGTATTATGGAGAGAGTACAAGGGCGAGCTTGACGACTAGGAGGCGAGTCGCTAGGGTGTATGATGGAACGTATCCTCTATGCGTACCCTAGGGAGGTTTATATAGGCTCACCTCGCTAGGGTTTACAGATCTACAACCGAATTGGTTAAGGATTCAGAGGGTCTTTGACCTAATCCGACTGGGCCTAGCTAAGCTTCTGGGCCTCCAGCTTCCAGTCGCCTGGGTCTTCGCCAAGTCTCGATCCAGTCGCCGTCCTGCGGGCCCACTCGCTGGCAGCTTGGGCCAATAGGAAACGTCCTGCTGGGCATACCCCAGTAGATATATCCCCATCAATAGGAGCCAGGATGCAAATAATATTTCAAACACATATGGATGGATAGGAATTAAAACGAATAAGAAATGGGAACTACTTCCCATGAAACTATTAGTGGTGCTCAATAAGATCATCAGGAAGTCAGACATGTGTGTGGCACTGTCAATCTAACGGTTGCTCTCAAGAAAGTTTGGATTTGGTCGGGGTTTCTTGTTGGATTCACACAGCTACCAACATTATTGTAGAACAACTCTAAGTCCAAGTCCCTTAAATCATTCATGATCTTATATTGTGGAAAATCGCACATGCTTTCATGATCATGTTGAGGGTTTGCTCGTCCCAAAAACAAGCAGGACCCTGAACAATAGCATAACTAGCTTGCAAAACAGGGAAAGATCTCTCAATGTCCTTTCAGCATACCTCTTGTTCCTTGGCAAAACCAGTTTGTTTCCTTGTTGATAGATTTTGAATGGTCTTCAAAAATATAGACGATGAAGAGTAAATTCCATCAAAAAGATAGTATCCCATTTTGTAGGCATGTCCATTGATGGTGTAGTGTCGGTGCATCTCCGCTCACAAGCCTAGCAAAAAAATGAGACGTCTGCAAGACATTGATATAATCGAGATAATTCGAAAGACCAAATAAGCAATGCTAAATTTACAAATCCTTTAATGCTATAGCTTCAAGCAATATGCGGGATCCGCTAGGGACCGTTTTAAACGTGGAAACCATAAAAAACAGTTACTGTAAGGGTTTGGCCATTTTAGGATTTAGGAATATGTTAGAGCTGCTCTTATGCAAAGTAAAGCTTTGCCAAACCTGCGACAATTATTGCTACATGTAAAGGTTTGATTCAAGTCTACATGTAAGGGTTTGATTCAAGTTTTGCCAAACCTACTTCCTCCGTCACAGTTCGGAGGATGTTTTAAAAAGACTAGCATAATACCCGTGCGTTGCTACGGGTCATATTGCATAACTATAAGATAAGTATGGATATTCTTCTATTTTTCTTTTTTGCATATCTTTTTTTCACCGCTCCACCAACACATGGTTGGCATAATTTTTTATCACTGCTTAGATTCCTACTTTATTCTCGGATATAGATTGCTAACAAATCAATATTGAACGAATAAGAAATAACTATTTCGTATTAATCATTAAGAATTATTCTATCAAACTTCAGCATTATCGTATTTGAATCCAGCAATACCATCTTTGGGTTGATATGTGGAAGACTGGCGCATCCTTCTTTTCTTTGGTAATCACTTGTCTTATTTTTCTTCCTTGTTATTGATAGAAGAAGGGTATGTTCCTATTTGATGTTCTTAGTCATGTACATCTCAAACCACAATTTGTATCCGCATTATGAAATCTAGTCTGTACCTAGATATTGCATACTTTCTTCGTCTCAAAATAGATGTCGCAGATTTGTCTGAATTTATATTAATCTAAACACTATTTAGTACTCCCCCGGTCCATATTATTTGATTTAGATTCATCTAGATACTAATGTACCGTATCTAGACAAATTTTGAGTCAACCAATATGGGTCGGAGCGAGTATATAATACATTCAAATTTTTACAAATTCATGACATCTATTTTGAGACATAAAAAGTACATGAGTCTACCGTAAGCTGGCAGAGCCGGACTGAGCTAGCTTGGCTATTCCCCTCCAATCCAGCCACCATGCCTCAGCGCCACTCCCATACCCTCCAATCCAGCCACCATTAACAGAAAAGAGGGGAAAAGAGTGGAGCAGCGGCTCACGGAGGACCAACACCAACATGTTTCAAAAAAAAGACCCAACACCAACTACACGTCTGGATTGATCTCCCCCACCTCCTGGCGTTCATGCAAAGAAGCCCCCGCTACTACCTAAAGAAAAGCCATCGGGTCCTCCTTCTTCTTCTTGTTGCCTTGAGTGGAGGGATCTCGAGCCCCGCATCGCCCGCTCGTTCCCCGTCGGCCTCCCTGCTAGCCTCCTCCCTCCCTCGCTCAGTGCCATCGCCCGGCCTCCCTAGCGGATCCCCGCCCTCGTCCTCGCGCACGGCGGCGCCCACCTGCAACCTCCTTGCCCCCAGCCATGCGCTGCAGATCGACCTCAAGCCACCGAGCCGCGCTTCCCCAACGGCCACGACAACGCCACCTACAACCTCCTCCCGTGCGACCTCCGCGTCCTCGACATCCCCATCTTCGTCGCCGGCCGCCTGAACCCCGACTCTGGCCGCCAGCCCTGCTTCCTCTCCGGTGCCTCGCCTCGTCCCCAACCTTCTCTGGAGCGAGCGGCGGCGCCCACCTGCAACCTCCTTGCCCCCAGCCATGCGCTGCAGATCGACCTCGAGCCACCGAGCCGCGCTTCCCCAACGGCCACGACAACGCCACCTACAACCTCCTCCCGTGCGACCTCCGCGTCCTCGACATCCCCATCTTCGTCGTCGGTCGCCTCAACCCCGACTCTGGCCGCCAGCCCTGCTTCCTCTTCGGTGCCTCGCCTCGTCCCCAACCTTCGCTGGAGCGAGCGGAGCTACAGAGGAAGGAACCGGTCCGTTTTTGAGTATTGACTTTGCGGTGGAAGTGCTAGTAATATCTCCAAATTGTCAAGGGCAAAATCGTCTTTTCCTGACAGACGGAAATTCTGGGGAGGTGACGAACGGTCCCAATCTTTTTAATAGTATAGATTGTTGGGACTAGGTGGGCGTTGATTGAGGCCAGATTTGTGCCAAAACATGTAAATTTGCTAGGAGAAAATACGCTCATTAATTATTCAACGCCCTATTAAACGTAATTACTTAATGAAAACGAGGAGTTTAGCACTGGTAGAGAACGCCCCATGCGTCCCGGTTGGTAAGGGCCATTAGTCCCGGTTGCCCAACCGGGACGGGGCAATCGGGACTAAAGCTCTAACCTTTAGTCCCGGTTGCCCCACCAACCGGGACAAATGGGGGCACACGTGGCGGCATCGAGCGAGGGAGCATTTGTCCGGTATTTAACCGGGACAAATGGGGCACACGTATGCATCGAGCGAGGGGAGCTGGTCGGTTCGTAACACGAACCGGGACTACAACCTTCCGCTTGCAGAGATTTGGCCATTTCTCCGCCATGCGAGAATTCATTTTGGCACATTTTGTTGCAGCATTTTCGCCACTTTTGTGCCGCGCAGAGAATTCATTTAGGTTGTTTTATTGTTTATTTAGTGTTTTGCACTTATCAATGAAGGAACCTTATATTACACAAGATCATCATGACAACATTTTACAATCCCTTGAAAGTTGCTATTTTTACAATCCCTATTGTCTATACACACCGAATAGTATTCTCCTTTTGGGTCTAGGACTTACGCATCCAAGAATCCCGCCAATTCCTCTGTATTGCTCAGATGTCGATCCTTTGGCGAAGACCGTCCGTAGACGTTCGATCTGATTTAAAAAGGAGTCAGCCTATATGAATATGAAACTAAACACAATTTGATTGTAATTAAAACTATAGAAATTGTTTACATACGGAGTTGCTCTAAATTTCTGCCCTTCTCATCGCACGTCCGGATGAACTCGCATACATAGTATCCACATAGATTGTTACTGTCCTGCGTGGGCACTTTACGACAACAGAGTTCAATCAAAATAATAATCAAGCATGATAATAACTGTATCAAAACTAGAATCAAAGAGATGCGCGGATATAGCTAGTGGTGCTTACATCTAGTGGTTGAAATGTAAGCTCCTCTTTCCAAACACCCTAGCCTTCTTGGTGAACCGTTTCCAAGCGCTGCATGAGAAAGCGAATAAAATAAGTTATTAAGTACTTGATATCATAAAATTCAACGTTGCCGATATAGTGTCGTAATGATTAGAATTACCTGGAGAAGTATCTGCATGTCCTTCCACGTCTCAAGGGGTTTATGTTTTGAGTCCATGACTAGTACACGCCTTTGTCAAGTTGAATGATTAACGAATATAGTGGTACTGCGAATGCAGAACTTATCAATTATATACTTAACATCGAGTAAGCGAAATAGAAAGTGTATACAAGACAATAACACTCCTCGGAAGTTGTAAGGAAATAGTATTTCCTTTTGGTTTCTTGAAACCTTAACGCGTGTACTATATTATCCTCCGTATCCCGGGGCTTATTTTGAGATTAGCTTCATGAACCCAATATGGGTCAATGAAGCCAATGTCATAGATTGTCCTCTCACGCATTCGAGAATCTTCATTCGCATGTTAAAGTATGATTATATACATGCAATAAACAAAATAATATAGATGGAGACTAAATTAATTCAGAATTAGTACTTATGCACAATAGGCACTCATGATCGATTTGTCCAAGGCGTCTTGATTGAATAATTGAAATAGTTCATCAAATTCAATGGATATCATGTCATCCTTATCTTTCCCATGATGCTTTTTGTAACCCTCGGCACTATCCGATTAGCCCGGCACTTGTGGCATGCATGTACCAGTTATGCAATCTTCGCATTTTTGTTGAAAGATTGTTTACCTCCTCAGTTTGACGAGAGGTTTTCCGTCTTGGTATTGGTATGCTACTTCACTCACGGGAAGAACTCTAATCGGGATAAATCGGGCAATACTCATACCTTGAGCAGCGGCACTTCTCCAGACAGTAACTACCGGATCATACGCTTATTCGCCCCATATTTGCTCGACCCACATTGGTTTGAGAAATCACCTTGAGAGGGGCGCAAGTCTGTTTTGCTTGTTCTCCTGGGCAACAGATTTCCGCTTGCATCGATCGCTCTTCGAGGATTTTTGTGCATGTGACTTGAGAATAGAACGCTCATAGTCGATGACAGCTTTGGCTCGAGTTGATGAAGAGTCTTTAGCATTTTCAACACTTTGGCTTTTTCTTCTTTGGTCCGGGGAACACGCTTTCGCTTTCTTTTAGCTTAAAACGCTGTCGTTCCGCATCAACGATCGCCTAGCCTCCTCTTCAAGATACCATAAGCTCTCTTGGGAGGAACCGTTGGTACTTTTGGAAGAGGCTCTTGTTTACGTTTCGAGATCGCCACGACGACAAGATGGCGACGCACGCTTTTTATCCCGAGGCGCCGGCGATGGCTCATGGGCGATGGCTGCACCAAGACGGGTGAGGCGAGCCGGGTGAGGCGACGAAGACGGCTGCATGGGCGACCTCCGGAGAGCGGTGAGACGGCGGCGAAGATGGCCTTGGCGTGATTTGAAGCACGATACAATCCTTCGCCATAGAATGGTGACGCTTTTTGCGTCACCCAAAGACGATCACATCCTTCACCGAGGTAGTGAAGATCCAAAACCTCAAAGGTGGGCATGATTTCATCCACGCCGACAACAGCTTAGCCCTCTGAACCGGACGACCGTGGGTAAGTTGGTGTGGGTCCAATTGGTAAGGCATAGCCGACCGCCACCTTCATTGATATGTTCACAACTTTGACATGTAGCTCGCGATGTGTCATCTCTCGTGATATCATCCACTGGGTAGCCAACAGAGCCATCGTTTGCATCATCGGCATCGCCATTGTCATCACCGGGACCTCGGTGGAAGCCACATCGCTTTTCGATTATTCGATAGGCGGTAGCATCGAATGCGGTGTCTTCTTGAGATGGGCGGTAGTACTTTTGCTCTTTAAGTGAGTTAATTTCATCTTGTTGTTGCTTTAATCGTTCTTCAATTAAACGCATTCGCTCTTTTCGACTTTCTGCTCAACCGCCGCCCTTACTCCTCGACGGCTTCTATCAGATATTTCTTCCTCTCTTGGAAACCCAGTCCTCCATGATTGGGAGCCTATTGTGCCTCGTGTTCGTCCATCATGTTCCTTATTTCCAAGGCAGTGTGAGCTCATCATTCTCTCTCGGGAATGAAGTCCCCATCTTTAACATCCTTTATCGCTTTTCTCATCCTCTCGATTGGCAAGGGTCTTCTTTATGTCGTATGTTATATATACACCTCCTTCCGAGTCCAACGTGCCCCATGCCCGTAAAACCAATTCCTTGCACGCTACCCAATCGTCTCTGGGGTGATATTTTTATCACGCAGTTCCTGCTCAAGTTTCTCCCACTTAGGAATGCCAACCCTGTAGCCACCTTGCCCCATAGTATGGTGATACTTCTTCTTAGCAGCATTCAGCTTATTCGTTTTAGACATTTTCTTAGCTTTTTCTGATTTCTTGTATTCCACAAACTCATCCCAGAATGGTTTTATCTTCTCAAACTGAATATTCTTGAAATCGGGAGTCTTCTTTTTCACGACATAGTCAAGGTGCAATCTTTTCTTCCAGTTGGTGAAACACTGGGCCATCTTCTTCAAAGCCCACTCCCTGACCTTAGCCTCCATGGCTCTCCCATGTTGTAAGGCGTCCTCAACTGGATCCTCCGCATTTGGATCCAGCTCTATCTTCGGTAGTTTGAAATTAACCATGATCCTCTTCCACAATAAATCTTTGGCGTGGTTAGGGACAAATAAACATGTTCCTCTTCATCCGCTTTAGCAGGCCTATTCCAGTTTCTAATGGTGATCGGGATTAAGTCCCTAACGATTACTCCGCATTGTGCCACAAATTTGGTTGCGACAACTTCGGAGTCATTCGCTGCCTTCGCTGACATCTTGATCCTAAACCTCTCATGGTCTTGCAACTTTTTGGTTGGGCCTCGTCCGCTCTTTTCAGTAGATTCCTTCGATCCGGAGGGCTAAAAGAATAAATATCGTCATTACTATTTCTATATAGATAGCAGATGATTAATTAATGAATTGATTTATATAACATGCACCTCGCCGGAGCGTTCGTCTTCTCGATTACACAAGGCATCGCCTTCTCCCTCGCGGAAGGCAACACCTTCAACCTCAAAAAAGTTGTCTACTCCGGTAAAAAGAGGATCACCCTCACCGAAGTTGTTCAGAAACGTTGATACGTCTAAATTATCTTCCCCACGGATCACACCTTGGATCAACTCTTCCTTTTCTTCGTCTCTGACGTGGGTCCTTATTTTCGCATAGGTGGAAAACGAATAAGTCAAAGCGGCTAAAGGAGAAAGTTACGAATAAGTCAAAGCTGACGAATATTTTCCGGATCGAAGGTGAAACCCTAATATATACATACACAATAATAAAAATGAAGAGAAACCCTAAACCCTAAGGCTATGAGAGGGGAACATGAGTATAAGGCTACAAAAGGTCTTTGATCTATCTATGGTCTTGATCTCGGTCTTCAATCTCAATCTCGATATTCCGGAGTTCCGAGGGGTGTAACCTAGTTCGGAGAAACCTCCGATGCATATGAGAGGGGAACATGAGTATAAGGCTACAAAATGGAAACTATCCAGCAGAGGGTTTAAGAGGGTTCAGAATGCCCTGGCGAAGGCACATCGTCGAACCCACATGCACCTAAGGGGTATTAATGATTCCTTATCTAACCACAATGACTGACAATGTGAATCGGGTCTTGGGCTACCCACATTGACTAACCAGTGGGGTCGAATACCAATAATACCAAACTAATTAATAAACCTAATAATACCTAACTAATAATAAACCTAATAATCGAAACACCGAAAATAAAGGGAAACAATCAACACATGGCATCGATGCAATGCTCAAGCAAGTATGATGATATGACAAGTTAATTTGCATTGGAATGTAACCCTAAGACATGCTCGACGATTTAATCGGGGTTACGACGGGTGAAAACCCTAACTCGGGGAAACTCCGGAACATATGAGAGGGGTGCATTTGTTCTTCTAATTATACTTGTCATTTAAATTGTTGAACTTGCATTTTGGTTTAATAAAGAAAGAACAAATGAAAATCTAAACCCTAACTTCCCCCTCCATTTGAAAACCATTCAAATGAGTTTTGTATTTAAACAACTAACTACATGAGTTGAGCCCAAAGTGTATAAAAGGGTCTCACACTATTTCATATACTTTATAAAAGTTTCTGTAAGTTGAAAAGATTCAAAACAGAATTGAAATTCAAATTACAAAAGGGAAATCAGAAATAGAAATAGAAAAATTTCGAAATAAAAATGTATCCAACCTAGCTCTTGGGGCGAGCCCATCTCTCCTCTCTCTCTCGCTAGCGAAGCCCACCCGGGGCCAAGAGCAGCCCAGGGCCCCATCGGCCTTTACATTTACTTCTTCCTCCTCGACGCAGCTCGGTGGCTCGCCCGACCACCGTCGCTCCCAACGACAATTCCGACGCTTCCCGGCGCCTCGCCTCGTCGATCCTCCAGCGCCGCGCCTACTCAAAATTGGCGGGCCGCCAAGGTGGAAGGTGGTAACGACGGCGAACGTGACGAATCTACGGCGAGCATGAACTACGGAGAGGGAAGGAAGGAAGCATCCGAAGGTTAATTGCTCACCCCGAGCGCGTGAGGTTGGTCGGAGAGAGCGCGGAGGTCGAGGTTGAGCGAATCGACGCGGCGAAACAGTCCGGGTCGAGGAAGATGGAGTCGTTGGCGACGATGCGGCAGCGAGCAGCCGGAGGCTTGGCGGATGGAGCGATGGCGGCGCGTGGGCTCGAGCAGCGGCTGGGGCGGCGAAGCTCGGGCAGCTGCCGGGCGTCGAGGCAAGTGCGTCGGTGAAGCAGAGAAGTGATGGGAAGGGAAGAAGAAGAGGAAGGGCTAAAGGGTTATAACCAAAGGACCTTTAGTCGGTTGGTGGCTCAACCGGACTAAAGGGTTATCGTCGTTGGAGCCACCAACCGACCTATACTCCAATATTTTCAGCATCCAAGGGTTGGCGCGAGGTCTTTAGTCGGTTGGTGGCTCCAACCGACATATTCTGCTTTCAAAAAATTTCAGGTATTTTCTCTGTTCCTTTATTTTTTAATTTGGGGTTTAAATTTGTATTGTTTTTTAAATGATAATTAATTTGGAATTTAGAAAAACTTTAAACATAAAAAGTGTTTGGATTTGAATAAATAATTCAACACCATTTTCTGTTTTAAAAAATAATTAATGTAACCATTTAAAATATGAACCATTTATAATTAAAAATGAATTAACTTATATTTTTTTAATATCAATTTGGAATTTAGAAAAACTTTAAACATAAGAAGTGTATGGATTTGAATAAATAATTCAAAAACATATTCTATTTTTAAAAAATAATTAATGTAACCTTTTAAAATGAATTAACTTATATTTTTGAATATTAATTTGGAATTTAGAAAAAATTTAAACATAAAAAGTGTTTGGATTTAAATAAATAATTGAAAAACATTTTCTATTTTAAAAAATAATTAATGTAACCATTTAAAATATGAACCATTTACAATTAAAAATGAATTAACTTATATTTTTTAATATCAATTTGGAATTTAGAAAAACTTTAAACATAAGAAGTGTATGGATTTGAATAAATAATTCAAAAACATATTCTATTTTTAAAAAATAATTAATGTAACCTTTTAAAATGAATTAACTTATATTTTTGAATATTAATTTGGAATTTAGAAAATTTTAAACATAAAAGTGTTTGGATTTAAATAAATAATTCAAAACATTTTCTATTTTAAAAATAATTAATGTAACCATTTAAAATATGAACCATTTACAATTAAAATGAATTAACTTATATTTTTTAATATCAATTTGGAATTTAGAAAAACTTTAAACATAAGAAGTGTATGGATTTGAATAAATAATTCAAAAACATATTCTATTTTTAAAAAATAATTAATGTAACCTTTTAAAATGAATTAACTTATAAATAATTCAAAGATAGGGGACGGGCATCGTTAGAACTTGCATTGGATCTCTGAAGAAACCACATATTGCGAGTCTAAAAATGATTTTTTCAAAAAATCACGGGCGATAGATCATGTACCTGTAGTACAAACCGGACCCACTTCCTCTGGACCGATTCGGAGACATTTGTCCTTTGTACGGGATGGGCGAAAAGGTTTGAGATGTCGGTTGGGATATAGTCCATGTAAGGTGGTCTAGTATTTTAGGAAAATAGGGGCCGGTAGCATTACGAAACGGCATTTTGGTGGTTACTTCACAAAGCGACCCGTTTTTGCGCTCGGAAAATGGAAAAGGGATTTTCCGTGCGACAAAAGGAAAACTTCCTCTGCAACATTGTTCTACATACCAATGTCCACACACATGCATAATATGGGCACAACATCACAAACTATGCGTGATTCAAGACATAACATCGGTCATTTGGATGAAAGCCATGAAACCTCGAACATGATAGGTCATTTTGTGAAGGTTTTTGAAACATGATCAATATACCAAGTCGGTATTTTTCCTTTCAACTATGTAACATAATATGACGCCACGAAGGATTTTCATTGTTCGGATTTTTTGAATTTATTATGCCCGTTTTGAATTATGAATTTCTAACTATGGTCGAACCGGTGTGCATGAAGATAGGGGGCGGGCATCGTTAGAACTTGCATTGGATCTCTGAAGAAACCACATATTGCGAGTCTAAAATGATTTTTCAAAAAATCACAGGCGATAGATCATGTACTGTAGTACAAACCGGACCCACTTCCCTCGATTCGGACATTTGTCCTTTTACCCGGGATGGACGAAAAGGTTTGAGATGTACCGGTTGGGATATAGTCCATGTAAGGTGGTCTAGTATTTTAGAAAAATAGGACGGTAGCATTCTGAAACGGCATTTTGGTGGTTACTTCACAAAACGACCCGTTTTTTGCGCTCGGAAAATGGAAAAGGGATTTTCCATGCGACAAAAAGGAAAACTTCCTCCTGCAACATTGTTCTACATACCAATGTCCACACACATGCATAATATGGGCACAACATCACAAACTATGCCGTGATTCAGCACATAACATCGGTCATTTGGACCGAAAGCCATGAAACCTCGAACATGATAGGTCATTTTGTGAAGGTTTTTTCGAAACATGATCAATATACCAAGTCGTATTTTCCTTTCAACTATGTAACATAATATGACACCACGAAGGATTTTCATTGTTCGGATTTTTTTGAATTTATTATGCCCGTTTTGAATTATCGAATTTCTAACTATGGTGAACGGTGTGCATGAAGATAGGGGCGGGCATCGTTAGAACTTCCATTGGATCTCTGAAGAAACCACATATTGCGAGTCTAAAATTATTTTTCAAAAATCACGCGATAGATCATGTACACAGTAGTACAATAGGACCCACTTCCTCTGGATTTGAGACATTTGTCCTTTTACGGGATGGACGAAAAGGTTTGAGATGTACCGGTTGGGATATAGTCCATGTAAGGTGGTCTAGTATTTTAGGAAAATAGGGCGGTAGCATTAAAGCGGCATTTTGGTGGTTACTTCACAAAAGCGACCCGTTTTTGCGCTCGGAAAATGGAAAAGGGATTTTCCGTTCGACAAAAGGAAAACTTCCTCTGCAACATTGTTCTACATACCAATGTCCACACATGCATAATATGGGCACAACATCACAAACTATGCCGTGATTCACATAACATCGGTCATTTGGACCGAAGCCATGAAACCTCGAACATGATAGGTCATTTTGTGAAGGTTTTTGAAACATGATCAATATACCAAGTCTGGTATTTTTCCTTTCAACTATGTAACATAATATGACACCATGAAGGATTTTCATTGTTCGGATTTTTTTGAATTTATTATGCTTTTGAATTATCTGAATTTCTAACTATGGTCGAACGGTGTGCATGAAGATAGGGCGGGCATCGTTAGAACTTGCATTGGATCTCTGAAGAAACCACATATTGCGAGTCTAAAATGATTTTTCAAAAATCACAGGCGATAGATCATGTACTGTAGTACAAACGGACCCACTTCCTACCGATTCGGCAGACATTTGTCCTTTTTACCGGGATGGACGAAAAGGTTTGAGATGTACGGTTGGGATATAGTCCATGTAAGGTGGTCTAGTATTTTAGGAAAATAGGAAGGTAGCATTCAGCGGCATTTTGGTGGTTACTTCACAAAGCGACCCGTTTTTGCGCTCGGAAAATGGAAAAGGGATTTTCATGCGACAAAAGGAAAACTTCCTCCTGCAACATTGTTCTACATACCAATGTCCACACACATGCATATTATGGGCACAACATCACAAACTATGCCGTGATTCAGCACATAACATCGGTCATTTGGACCGAAAGCCATGAAACCTCGAACATGATAGGTCATTTTGTGAAGGTTTTTTCGAAACATGATCATTATTAAGACACATTTAGTCCGGATGTAGTCAAAACGGGACTAAAGGGATTGGCAGCAGTGGGCGGAACAACACTAATAATAGGGGTGAGTGTCGACATTATGTTGCGCCTTGTACCTTGTCCGGATGGTGTCACCAACGGGACTAAAGATGAACCTTTAGTCGGTTGGAGACACCAACCGACTAAAGATGATCGGCACTAATAATAGGGGTGAGTGTCGACATTATGTCGTGAGTGTCGACATTATGCCGAGCTGCTTGTACTATAAATATGCATCCTTGTGAGTCCAGTCCTCCAGCCAGTTTGAGGCATATCCAAGATGGTTTTAGAAGCGAGGACACCACTACGGCGATTCGAGGAGATGCCGTGAGCCCAGTCCTCGGCATCTCCGAAACTGGTCATAGACACTCTAATATGTGAAATTAGTTAGCTCAGGCGTATTGATCTAGTTAGTGAAGTTACAAGCTGCAAGATGGTTTTCGAGGCGGGACACCACTGCGGCGGTTTGAGGAGATGCGATGGAGCGGTCCTCCGGCATCTCCGAGAAACTGGTCATAAACACTCTAATATGTGAAATTAGTTAGCTCGAGGCGTATTGATCTAGTTAGTGAAGTTACAAGCTGCAAGATGGTTTTCGAGGCGAGGACACCACTGCGGCCAGTTTGAGGAGATGCCGGCGAGCCAGATCCTCCGGCATCTCCGAGAAAGCTGGTCATAGAGGCACTCCTAATATGTGAAATTAGTTAGCTCGAGGCGTATTGATCTAGTTAGTGAAGTTACAAGCTGCAAGATGGTTTTGGCAGGCCACCACTACGACCAGTTTCGAGGAGATGCCAGCGGAGCCAGTCCTCCGGCATCTCCAGAAACGTCATAGAGGCACTCCGCTCCAGCCACAAAATGGGACTAACACTCAAGACATTTATTAATATTAAAAGCGAGACTACAAAACGGGACTAAAGGCCACAAACATGAAAGATATCCTTGGTCAAGCCACAAACATGAAAGACATGAACTAGAGTTACATAATATGAGCATGAACTTCTTGGCATATGTCATTCCTTATGACCGCTTGACGTAACCATGGAGCATCTTCTTTACTTAACGGAATGCTTGGGTCAGTTTTCCTTTGTGAAGGCGGAATTTCATCAAACTTATTATAATCTTACGACATGTACATCTTGTCCTCGATTCCCACGATGTTTCTTTTCCTAAAGAACTATGTGGCGCTTTGGCTCATCATATGATGTATTCGTTTGCATATTTTTCTTTTTTTGGTTTGGAGGACATGTCCTTCACATAGAAAACACGAGACACATCATTGGCTAGGACGAATGGTTCATCTCTATAACCAAGATTGTTGAGATCCTTTGTCATTCATTACAACTGGTCTATCTTTACCCTTCCCCATTCAGGTTGACCCATTTGCGGAAACAAAGTGACCTTAAAGAGAATCCATAGTCTAGTTCCCATATCTCCTCTATGTAACCATAATATGTGTCCTTTTGTCCATTCTCGTCTATTGCATCAAAGAGGACACCACTATTTTGGTTGGTGCTCTTTATCTTGGGCGATCGTGTAGAATGTATTCCCATTTATTTGTACCCTTGTAAATTCAATACATAGAAGATGGTGTGTGACCAACAAGTATAGCTGATCTCCAACGGTGGTGTCATTCAAGAGATGTGTCCGCATCCAACCACCGAAAGACTTCATGTGTTCATCGTAATCCATGATTCAGCTTCCCGGGTTTTTGGAGCGTACAATATTCTTGTGTTCCTCGATATCTGGGCTGCCAAGGTGGAATTATGTAGAACATGTGTGCTTTAGTGAAAGAATCCCGTCCCTACATATCATTGCTTTCTTTCCCAGTGCCTTTTCCACTTAGTCTTCCCTCATGCAGTCGAAACACCAATCGGCTTAAGGTCAGGAATAAAGTCAACACAAAACTCAATGACCTCCTGTTCCATATCCCTTGGAGATGATTCCTTCAGTATATACAGTTATGAACATATTTCTTTAAGACTCCCATGAACCTCTCAAAGGGAACATATTGTGCAGAAATACGGACCGAGAATGGCAATCTCTTCCACTAGATGAACCAAGAGATGCGTCATAATATTGAAGAAGGATGGTGGGAACACCAATTCAAAACTAACAAGACATTGTACCACATCCTACGTAACCTTGGCAGAATATCTGGATTGATTACCTTCGAGATATTGCATTGAGGAATGCACAGCTTCACAATGGGTACTCGAACATTTTCGGTAGAAGCCCCTCAATGCAATCGGAAGCAATGCGTCATAATCACGTGTGATCATGAGACTTCAGGTTTTGGAACTTTTCTGCCATATTTATTATCCCTTTATATTAGATGAGAAGCCCGCGGCACCTTGATCTTATAAAGGACTTCAAAAGATTTCCTTCTCTGCTTTGGTAAGAGCATAGGTACGACTTAAGTGGCGCCCTTTATCCGTCTTGTTATATGTATGCATGTTCTTTGGGTCTTTCATAATTTGTTGGTCCTCCCGTAGCGGTGTATCTTTTGTCTTACCATACGCCTAGGAATCCTAGCAGGTTCACGCAGAGATTCTTAAATCACGTGCATCACGTCGATTGAAGAGCGGACCGAGGACTTTCAATATGGCAGCCCCAAAAATATAGATTTCTTCTTCCACATGGCTGCGTGTCGTGTGGCGACGTGGTTCGGGACTGATTGACCGCCGGGACCCTTTCCAAAGATTACTTCTATGCCCTTGACCATACCAAATACATCATCACCAGCAGGGAGTTCGGTCTTCTTTCGGTGATCTGCCTCACCTTTAAAATGCTTGCCTTTCTTTCTTACGGGATGATTGGTCGGAAGAAATCGTCGATTCGCTAGGTACACAACCTTCTTGCATTTATGCAAATATGTACCTTCGGTCTTATCTAAACAGTGGGTGCATGCCTTATATCCTTTGTTTGTCTGTCCTGAAAGGTTACTAAGAGCAGGCCAATCATTGATGGTTATGAATAACAACCCTCGTAGATTAAATGGCTCTGTTTGTTCTCATCCCATACGTACACCTGGTTTGCCCCACTGTAAGAGTTCTTCAACTAATGGCCTAAGGTACACATCAATGTCGTTGCCGGTTGCTTGGGCCTTGGATGGCTCTTGGCATCATAATGAACTTACGCTTCATGCACAACCAAGGAGGCAGGTTGTAGATACATAGAGTCACGGGCCAGTCTTTGTGACTGCAGCTCTGCTCCCCAAAAGGATTCATGCCATCCGTACTTAGACCAAACCATAAATTCCTTGCGTCACAAAAGTGCAGGAAGTCTCTCGATTTTTCTCACTGTGACCCATCGTGAGGTGTCTCAACTCCCGTCTTTCTTACGGTCTTCTTTGTGCCATCGCAACAACTGGCATGCTCTTTGTTTACGAACATGCGTTTCAACCTTGGTATTATAGGAGCATACCACATAACCTTAGCAGGAACCCTCTTGAGGCTCTCCCTCAACATCACCGGGGTCATCTCGTCGATCTTATACATAGCGTTGCATACCGGGCATTTATCTAAATTCTCATACTCCTTACATGCGGTAGAGGATGCGATCATTAATGCATGCATGTATCTTTTGCACATCTAATCCCGGAGGATGAGAGTCTTCTTTGCTTATTAGGTACTCTCGGAAGTTCGTTATGTTTTGGAAACTTGGCTTCATTATTTTCAGCATCTTTTCAAATGAGTCAGTTAGACCACACTCGCCTTCCATCGCAACAATTCCGGTGTGGTACCGAGCTTTGTGCTGCCATCTTCACAATTTGGGTACAACAATTTTTGTGATCTTCTA
The DNA here is from genome assembly GCA_030063025.1 of Avena longiglumis. NCBI lineage: Eukaryota > Viridiplantae > Streptophyta > Magnoliopsida > Poales > Poaceae > Avena > Avena longiglumis. The sequence goes on from CP125978.1 coordinate 425,936,022, forward strand.
ACATGCCCTCTAACTTCAACTTCTCATTTTCATTTCACAGTCTCGCTTTGCATCGAAATGACCCTACCAAGTTCATCAGCCGGCTCATCTGATGCCCGTTCTTCACCTTTTTCCTCTCCATTGTCTTCCATAGCAGTATCACCGTATTCAGGAAACATATGATGATAGTTGTTATCATCATCTTCTTCTTCACCATCTTCCATCATAACCCCTCTTTCCCCATGCTTGGTCCAGCAATTATAGTTGGGCATGAAACCTTTCATAATCAGGTGGCCGCGAATGATTTTCGAGGAAGAGTACTCCTTATTGTTCCGACATTAAACACATGGACAACGTATAAATCCATTCTCTTTGTTTGCCGTAGCCACATCGATAAATTTATCCACGCCTTTGATATACCCGGCTACCCGCCGGTCACCGTACATCCATTCCCGACCGTTCATCTGCATCATATAAGTAAGTTTATCAAAAAACAGGACATCATAAATAGTGAAATAACAAATTCACACCGACACATGAATTGTATCAATGACCTAGAAAAGATAGGATTGCTAACCTCGATCGAGGGAAATAAAGAGGAGAAAGCTCAAGTGCGTCTCGGACACCTTCTATATTTTTGTTCTATGAGAAATTCAATTGGATTTTTCACTCAAACATTTCAACAAACACCTTCAATGCATGCATGAGAAAAACTAGCACACCCTCACACCTTACACCATTCGAAAAAGCAGTGGAGGCGGAGAAGTGGGCGTTGCATTTATAGAGGCAAGGGTCTTTAGTCGGTTGGAGTAACAACGGGGACTAAAGGTCGTACACGCCATGGCTGTGGCCAAACCTTTAGTCGGTTGGTGGCTCCAACGACCCATGCCCCGTGCCGCTCAACCGACGGCGTGTGACATAGTCCGGTTGGTGGCTAACCGACTAATGCTCCCAGGGGTGGCGAACGGATGGCCTTTTTTCCTCTAGTGTAGACACATGCATTGGTGAAGTTGAATGCAACAATTAATTCCTTGACTGCATGGAGTAATAAGTGGTGAGGAAAAATGGAGTATTAATTCTATGATTAAGTCTAACACGTTTAAGAGAAGAAGAGTTTTAAAAACACATGATTTTTATAAAACGTCATTTAAACCCTGACAAAAAAGTATGTAAAATGTGGTACCATTATTGGTACAGATCCTAGTTCCGTCACGGCATGTGCCGTGTACACCGATGGGCGGTGGAGTACGATCCGTAAACGCTTGTTTCTTGGTTAGTCTCGCATTTCCTGTTTTGGCAACGGACAAACGAGTTGGGCAGGTGATTGGGAGCTGCGGCCGGTAACTCACCAGCGTCGCCGTACGGTCGCGTCGTTCGCATTGTTAGTCGCTGTATCCATCGAATCTGGCTTAAGTTAATTATATAATGTCTCGGCTGCCGGATCAACGTTGAGCGGCTGCGCCGTATCTATGCCCGTGGTACATCTAACACGCCATCCTTGTTGTGAAATAGTACTCGCACATGCATCCTGTCATCCTTGTAATAAACGATTTTTTGTAAAGACGAAAGAAACTAATTAATACATTCATATACATTTCGACTTAGTTTTCCCGAAGAAAAAAGAAGAAGATTTTGAGTTAGCTTGAAACAATAAACTATTTTCATATAGATTTTGAGTACCTTCTATGAAAAAAACATTTACTCATATTGTCCATTCTAGCTTATTTCAACGTTGATGTCGTTGTGTTGTTTTGGTTCGATTTTGATATACTTACTATATAGCTATAGCGCACACACATACATCTAATAACCTGAAGGTTTACCTGGACCGACCCCACGATTGCCCCTCTTGGGTGACACGGGAAACCCTAGCTGCCAACCACCTTATGTTGCCCCTCCTCTTCCACCCCCATCACCGTGGTCGCCGGAGGATCCGGCTGGGCTAAGCCTGTGCCGTGGACGGCGCAGAGGGGGTTAGCTCCTCGCGCAGTGGCTGCACCTCATGAAGATTTAGCAGATAGCGATGGGGATGCGATGCCGGCTTCGTCGGCTTTTGCTTCTCCAGGTGGCATGGCAGCGAGTCTCTGCTCCCCCTATTGCATGGTGGCAACGCACTATGGCTCCTGGTGGAGTGGTTTTTCCAACAACTGTGGTGGCTTCCTCTCGACCGACTGGCTTCAGTCCCATACATAGAGGCTTTACTGCTTCTCCTCTGCTTCGGCCTCTCCCAATGGCAACATCGGTCATCACCGGCCTCTCCGTGTCAAGGCGTGGGCTCTATAATGCCGGGTCTGGAGCTCCAAATCTTGTTGCAAGTTGTGGGACGACGGGCCTAGGCATAACATCGTTTGGTAATGGAAATACGACGATCTAGGTGGTGGCTCGGATGGTGTCTGCATGGTCGCCACGTCGGGGGTGTGTGGGCTAGTGGAGGCACGTGTTGCCTCGTTCCCGTTGTGTGAGGTGGTGGTCCAGAAGCTCCGTGCGAAAGTCCAGCGGCCGTGGCGCCGCTTTGGAGTCTTCGTCGACCTCTTCAACCACAGAGCAAGTTATTTGGGTGAAATTCTAGATGGGTATCGTTATGGCATTGTTTTCCTCCTTTGGGGCATCACTTTGAAGATCTTGCTCCTAGCCGCAAGTCTTAGTGGGCTGGACACACATGACATTGCGGTTGGTTGATGGCTAGCCGGTAATGCTAGAGTTCCGCGTGGCGGCTTGTGTGGCGACAACAACGTTGATGGGCGATGGATGGCCATGACAAGATTTTATTTGTCGGCGCCTTTCCATCATTGATGAGCTTCTTCGGCACTAGGTTTTGTGATTTCACTCTCTAGACCACATGAGCGAAATCAGATCAGCTGCATGTCCATATGCGAGGAGTCATCGGCTTGGCATAGGCCAATGTGGGCTTCACAATGCCTCTTATATGCAAGGTCTTCGAGGAAAGCTGTTGATTTATGACGATGTACCGGAGGGATACCTTGGCAAAGAGTTTCGCTTTGATGGTGCGTGTAGCCCCTGTGGGTAGACATGCTGACTGTGTGGACGCTTGCGACGGTTGTGTTCCATGACCATCGATGAGGGTGTTTGTTACAGCATTCTTCCGGTTTTCCGCTAATTAACAACTCTTTTCGTCTTAGAAAATAAGAAGTCTTTAGTTTTGTATAAAAAAAAATACACATAGGTCCCACGACTGTGAAGTCGCCGGTGAGACATGAGCTTAGCCCATAATTGAGTGGTCAAATGGACAAAATAAGGACTGTTTTGGTAACATAAACACGTTCCAATGTTCAGCTCGCAAGAAAAATAAGAGAAAACACAGTATTAGTCCATCATGCGCCTGTTTGATATGGACAACAAGGTGGAAAATTAGGAGAAAACGCAGTGTTACAGTGCATGCGCGTGCGGGTCCGGTGGTACTAACATTTGGTTCACGAGGAGCATGCGCGCGCGGGTGCGTCGCCACGTAGGTTATGGGTTTTGGTTGGGAGCTTGAGATCGTGATGGAGTTGCATGCCACTCGTAGCTAAAACCAACTAGGTTAAAGGCTCACATGGAGTTGTTCCATTAGATGTTGCGTGCCAAAAGAAAAGAACATGAAGGAAACCCACTACTGGAAAAACCATCTTCGGTTCGATCAGAAAAGCCCAGCAGTTCCGGCCTGGCACAGTCCACGACTAGTGGGAGCACTAGTTCCGGGCCGTGAGGCCTCTAACGGCTAGAAACAGCCGTAGCGACTAGTTCCGGGCCGGACCAGGTCATTAGTCTCGGTCCGTAATACGGTCCGGGACTAATAGTCTGGAGCAGGCCAGTTGGTCCTTTCGTGGACTATTAGTCCCGGTTCGTATCACGGCCCGGGTCTAGTTGTCCACGACTATATAATCTGTCTCCTCTCCCGCTGGCCTAAAGCATATGGTGGCCATTTTTCTCAAAGAAGCAAGAGAGTTCATATGCCATTTTTTTTCTCAAGATTTGTCAAGATTTAGTTTGCAACACCTAAATCCAAAGCTTTAAAAGGTTAGAACTTCATTCTTTCATCTCTTATTGCTACTTTAGCTCTATAATGCTCTAGAAGTATAGAGATATGGATCAAATGCATGCATGCTCTAGAAGTAGCTAGAAGGATTTTGATATATATGTGTAACAAATTTTGATTAGGCACATAGTTACTAAAAATTGAAATGTGTAATTTTAGAGTTTCAGAGCTTAGAATGGAATGAGGTTTTTACTGATAGAACAATAATAAAAAACTCCACATTTATCATGTTGATTGTTTTCTGCAATTCACAAATTGGTGCATGTAAATTTTTCAAAATTCAAAATTAATGCTCTAGAAGCTCTCAATATAACTTGTAATAATCTTATCATGTTGTGTAATGGTTTTTGATATACTTTTACTATAATGCAGATGGTCCAGGAATGGATGTACGGTACTGATCGACGGTCTGACGAGTTCATTAATGGCGTGCATGAATTCATCTGTGTTGCTGATGCAAACAAGCGCAATGATTTTGTATTATGTCCATGTAATGGATGTAGGAATCAAAAGGATTACTCTGACTCAAAAACCCTTCACAGCCACCTGTTGAAGTCCGGCTTCATTCCCAGTTATAATTGTTGGACCAAGCACGGAGAGAGAGGGGTTATAATGGAAGACAATGAAGAAGAGGAGGAGGATGACAACTATCATGGTTTCCACAGTGCGGAGATACTTCCATGGAGGATCTTTGAAGGGAGGATGAAGAAGAGACACATGATGAACCTGATGATCTTGGTCGGACCATTGCCGATGCGAAGAGATTGTGAAACTAAAAGGATAGGAGAAGTTTAATCACATGTTAGAGGATCACAAAAGTTGTTGTACCCAAATTGCAAAATGGTGCGAAAAATTTGGGGCAGCACTGGAATTGCTGCGATGGAAGGCTAAGTGTGCTATACCTGACTCCTCATTTGAAAAATTGTTGAAAATGATGAAGAATATGCTTCCAAAAGATAACGTATGTTGGGCCACGCAGAGATAAAACAAAACTTTTCCTCTAACGCGGTGATCCCAAGACCTAGCTGAGGTAGAAGGCCACGAGGTTTACCACTAGGCAGCGGTTGCGGATTCTTGATGAAGCGCGTCGATTGATGCATCTGATCCTCACGATCCGATCGTCCTGGTGCTGATCACAACACCTCTGCTGGTATCCACCGTACAAGGAGGAGCACCGCGGCGAACTGCTAGGTTAGATTCGTGGCGGGGACTCTTGTGGAGCTAGGGTTTCCAACACATGGAATGACCTAACCGAACAACGATTAACCCTTCTGGGTTACTGTGCTCCACTATATATAGGGAGTGAACGTGGGCTCTGCTTGCGCGACCCATTCACTAAAGCCCATATAACATTAGTCACCGTGAGTCCAACTCACTAACTCAGTCCTTAATCCGGTTTAGGTCCAACCCAACCAGATTATATGATTCGGATCCAATCCGAACCTGCTCCCGCTCTTAAGTGTGTGACCCCGCAGGCTCATGGTTACTTGGACACGATTTGAGTCCAACTCACAATCGATCAATCGGCATCGGCTCCTAGCAGAACATACCGATTCCCAAGCACCAAAGAGTCATGACGACTTGCCTTTCCAATGCGACTTACGTCTGAGTCCCTTTTGCCTCACGATATACCTTGTCAGACTATAGGCGAATATATGTCATCCCTTAAATAGTCCAACTCTCTTCTCGATCCGAGATAAGTGATTCACCCGACTAACTCTTAGCCGATCGCCTCGGTTAACACTTAGAGTCGTGCATGGCCATGCTTTCGAATCATATCACGAGAGGGCCGGAGAATATCTCTCCGGTGGAGGGCAAAATCCCATCTTGGTTATTCACATCATAGCTTGATTCTCGGTCGAACCACTGCCTTTATAACTGCCCGATTCACGGATCAGCGTTGTGAGAACCTAAGTCGGTGATCCTCAACTCGGACTATGCAACAACCTCAGGTCTAAGGATTACATTGATTGAGATATACAAATGACAACTTAGTTCGTTGTACCTCAATATGGGTCAATCCGACTCGCTAAACTCTTTAGCCTAGTGCATGTAAGTTGGAATAGCATCTCCATGCCCATGACAAGTGGAACCGAGTCATCAAGCCAACTTTCACATTGGTCTAAGTTGTGTGTCAGACAACCTCAATGACCAAGGATATTTAGTACAAACAACATGAATGCATAGTTCCACAACTGAATCACATATTCAATGATACACATCGGATGTTTATACAAGGACTACTTAATAACTTTATGAATACAATGGGAAATATCATCATACATGATTGCCTCTAGGGCATATTCCCAACATCTCCCACTTGCACTAGAGTCAATCTACCGACATCACATGTCTAAGCATCTAATGCCCATGGCTCTCAAAGTGCCTCATGCTTACCTGGGTAACGGCTTTGTCAACGGATCCGCAATATTTGCATCCGTGTGTACCTTACATAACTTGATATCACCACGATCCACAATGGCGAATCGGTGGTACCGCATGAGTATGTGCTTGTTCTTACGGTGTTGTCTAGGTTCCTTGGCTTGTGCAATAGCACCATTGTTGTCACAATACACGTCCAACGGATTGACGAGCCACGAACCACACCAAGATCCATGAGGAAATTCCTCATCCAAACAGCTTCCTTCTTTGCCTCCGAGGCAGCAATATACTCAACTGTTGTGCCTTGAACCACATCTCTTGCTTGGAACTTTTCAGCTCAGCACCTCCGTTTATAATAAACACGTACCGGATTGCGACGAGAATCATCAGTCGGTGAGATAACTTGCATCCGTGTAACCCTTTACACTAAGTTCATCTTCACCACCATAAACCAAGAACATATCCTTAGTCCTTCTCAAGTACTTTAGGATATTTTTAGCCGCATCGATGGATCTCTCCGAGATCAGCCTGGTATCGCTCACAACACTTAGAGCATAGGAAACATCCGGCCTAGTACAAATCATGGCGTACATGATGGATCCAAGCTAGAAGCATATGGAATCGCACTCATCCGACTTCGCTCATCGGGTTGTCGAAGGACCTTTGAGTCTTGCTAAGTTTTACACCATGGGACATCGGTAAGAACCCTTCTTAGCGATTCCATGTTGAACTTTTCAACACTTTGTCCAAATAAGTACTCGACTCAATCCAATGAGCCTCCTTGATCTATCTCTATAGATCCGGATTAGAGGATGTATGTTGCCTCACCCAAGTCTTTCATTGAAACTCCTTTCCAATGATTCCTTGGTTTCTTGCAACATCTGGACATCATTTCAATCAGTAATATGTCATCCACATATAAGATTAGAAAATTTACTTTGTTCCCACTAAACTTCTTGTACAAACAAGAATCATGATCACTCTTGATGAAGCCAAACGATTTGACTACCTCATCAAAGCGAATATTCCAACTCGAGATGCTTGCTTCAACCCATAAATGGATTTCGAAGTTTGCATACCTTGTCGGCATTATCCGGATCGACAAAACCCTCGGGCTGTATCATATACACGTCCTCGGTTAAATTTCCGTTAAGGAAAGCGTTTTGACATCCATCGCCATATCTCATAGTAAAATAGGCCGCTATAGCTAACATGATCCGAACTGATTTAAGCATCGCTACTGGCGAGAAAGTCTCGTAATCAACTCCTTGAACTTGTCGGAACCCCTTCGCGACAAGGCGTGCTTTATAGATTGAAACATTTCCATCCATATCAGTTTCTTCTTAAAGACCCATTTGCACTCGTGGGTCTTGCACCGTCTGGCGATCAACCAAGTTCCAAACTTGATTTTCATCCATGGACTTTATCTGGATCTCATGGCTCCAAGCCATGACTCGAATCAGATCCCACCATCGCTTCCGAATAATTTGCGCTCATCAGCATCTAACACATCACGAACACTTCGTAATCTTGCCGATCTTCGTAGTCACGGTCTTTGCTCATCGGCCACGATCGGCTCAACCTCCAAGGTTTTTGCCGATTCGCTATTAGCCGATCTGCTATTAGCGATTCTCTCGAATTTCTTGAGTTGCAGTGCTCCACTTACTCCCCGGAGAAACTCTTTCTCAAGGAAGATACCATTCGAGCGACAAACACTTTGCCCTCTTCTCGGTTGTAGAAGTAGTAACCCAAGGTTTCCCTCGGATACCCACGAAAATACATTTATCCGACTTGGCCGTAAGCTTGTCATTGAAGTCGCTGACAAAAGCTTCACAACCCCAAATCTTAAGAAAAGACAAACTCGGCTTTTTGCTGTCCACATCTCATGCGGTGTCTTCTCTACCGATTTTGATGGTACTTTGTTTAGTGTGAACGCCACTGTTTCTAGACAATAACCCCAAAATGATAAAGGCAGATCTCCGACTCATCATTGATCGTACCATGTCCAACAAGGTCCGATTCCGCCTTTCAAACACCATTCCTTTGTGGCGTTCTGGCGGAGTAAGTTGAGGAACTATTCCACAACTTTTCGGATGGTCATCAAACTCATGGCTCATGTACTCGCCTCCTCGGTCCGAAGAAACTTTATTTTCTTGCCGAGTTGATTCATGCTTCATTCGGAATTCTTTGAACTTTTCAAAGGCTTCCGACTTATGTTTCATTAAGTAGATATATCCATACCTACTCAAATCATCGATGAAGGTAATGAAGTACTCATAACCACCCCGGGTCGTGCTCATTGGTCCACATATCACTATGTACTAGTCCCAACAAGTCGGACGCCCTTTCGCAACTCTTTGCAAAAGGTGTCTTGGTCATTTTGCCGAGTAGGCAAGATTAGCATGTCTCGAGCGACTCCAAGTCGAACGAAGTTAGAGTCCATCATCATGGAGCTTCTTCATGCGTTTCCAACTTATATGACCAAGCCGATTGCCAAAAGTAAGTCATATTCAGATCATTTGGTTTCAACCTTTTAACATTTATGTTATAAACAGACTCACCATCAAGAATAAAAATAACTAACAAGTCCTGGACAGGTTCAAAGCCGTGAAACATATCATTCAAATACAAAGAACAACCATTATTCTGGATATTCGACTCATAGCCTTGCCTCATCAAACATGAAGCGAAATAATGTTTTCGAAACTGGAACATAATAACAATTATTTAGTTCCATAATGAATCCGGAAGGTAAATGAAGTTGCATCGTGCCGACTTCCAACGCAGCAACTCTTGCTTTGTTGCCGACTCGAATATCAACCTCGCCTCTTGCTACGCTCCTAGTTCTTACCAGTCCACGGCGAGTTGCGTATGTGAATCTTGATCCGGTATCATATACCCAAGAACTATTAGGTGCATCGGCAAGATATATGTCTATAACATTGCAAACAAGTGTACCTGAGTGAAGTCATACCTCCACTCTTGGCTTTGTCGGCCAAGTACTTGCTGCATTCCTCTTCCGGTGGCCATCCGCCTTGCGGAGAAGCAAGTGGATCCATTTGAAGGAGATGGCTTAGTCCGAGGAAGCGCTTGGGACCTGGTCTGAGCACCTTTCCTCTGACTTAGCCTTCTTCTTAGTCCAAGAACTCTTCTTGAACTTAGCCTTATTACGCACCATCAACACTTATGGTGCCTTTCTTGAGATCCGCCTCGCTGCTTGAGCATCCCATGCAATTCGTGAGCTTCTTATCCATACCATGCATGTGGTAGTTCAAATGAACTGCCCATATGCACTAGGAAGAGAGTTCAGAATTATATCCGTAGCGAACTCTTCTTATGGGGTAGCCAAGCCTTTCAGAGACTGCACGTAACCAACCATTTTGATCACATGCGGACTCGGTGGATCACCATCCTTAAGCTTGCAACTCAAAGCAAAGCGAGAGACTTGATACCTCTCGGTCTTCGCTGAGCACGAACATACTTTTGAGGCTTTCGATCATATCGTAGGCCTCAACATGCTCGAACTTTTGCAAGTCCGGTTCCATGTGAGCAAGCATAAGACAGCTAATATCCGTGGACTCATCCTTAGCCCGACGGTAGGCATTGGTGGCTGTGACAGTCGCATTCTCATTCATCTCATCTGGAAGTGGGTTGTCTAGGACATGGTCCTTCTTTTCTTGTTTGAGAACAATTCTCGATTTCGATACCGTTGGTAAAATTAGTGTTGTTAAGTTTATCTTTCTCAAGAATGGTTCTCAGCAAAACCGGATAACGAGTGACTGCTACTTGGTGCCATGATCTACAATGAAAATATGCAAAACACTTAAGACATGTATTCATAAAAGAGCAAGCATATTAAACATTTTAATATTTTATGCTCCCACTAGAACCAACACCCTCCGATGGTTACTTAGTGATTCAGGATCCTAAATAAGCAAGTCGGCTAGTGAGCTTTAGCATCACCGCTAGCCGTCAAGTGATCTAGGTAGACAACTCCTTGTCAATCGCATCTCATGCGATTCTGTTGACGGTGGCATCACATGCCCGGCTCCCATCCGACCTTTCCCGAGTCCCACAACCGTTGTGATAGACCCGTCTAGCTTACCAAGTGTTTCTTCATGAAGAGTCCGACTCGAACCCACCTAGTTGGAAAGAATTGGCAGCACCTCAATTTTATGAGCCCACTACCAAAATGTCCGACTTGTGATGGTGCAAACCTTTGGCGGGAAAACCGACTAGACCTTCTTTGAGGATTAAATTTTACCGACTATCTAATAGAGGTAAAACTGAGACATAACAATAACACAAAATAAAGCAATTATAATGTGAAATGGTATGGCTCTCTTCATGGCGATCTCCATCTCCACAAAGCACGTAATCCGACTCGTGCCAACTCTTGTCACTTGCCGTCTTACTCCATGTGCCGACATGTACAGCATGCATGCCTTCGGGTTCTCAAACAGCTACACTAGCTTAGTAAAGTAAATTACATAGAGAATCCGACCATGAGTCGTTATACAATAAAATGACAGCACCTAGGCTCCGGTAGTGACAAAAACCGTGATTCGCAGATCACGTATGGATTACACATACATCACATGCACATGAACCATACCATTCACAACTTCCTGCAAAACAAGTTATGCATAGATACAATATCTACCAGCGTTGTGAAACTTCATAGCGACATCTAAGGCGCTCTGACGAAGCGGCGGTCCCGATTCGATCAAACTTTTGATCTTGATCTTCGATCACCGCTTCGGATTTACGTGTCACATCTACCCGATGGCGGAAGCCGACGGTAGGGTATGTCGTTCCGACCTCGCGGTATGATCACGGAAATCAGATCTACCATTCCCAGTATAGTTGATCCAATCAACTTCATACAAAACCGATCTATCTCATAGATCGACCACCAAAACAACACATAGATCTCATCTATAGCCTACGCATATCATATGCGAGATCTCGACCTAAAACCGAAGCTATTGCTCGATACCCTTTGGGGCCACAGAGATAAAACAAAACTTTTCCTCTAACGGTGATCCCAAGACCTAGCTGAGGTAGAAGGCCACGAGGTTTACCACTAGGCAGCGATTTGCGGATTCTGCGATGAAGCGCGTCGATTGATGCGATGCGATCCTCACGATCCGATCGTCACGGTGCTGATCGTACAACACCTCTTTGGTATCCACACGCATAAAGGAGGAGCACCGTGGCGAATCGCTAGGTTCGATTACGGCGGCAGGACTCTTTGTGAGCTAGGGTTTCCAACACATGGAATGACCTAACCGAACAACGATTAACCCTTCGGGTTCTTGTGCTCCACTATATATAGGAGTGAGCGTGGGCTCGCTTGCGCGACCCATTCACTAAAGCCCATATAACATTAGTCACCGTGAGTCCAACTCACTAACTCGATCCTTAATCCGGTTTAGGTCCAACCCACAGATTATATGATTCGGATCAATCCGAACCTGCTCCCGCTCTTAAGTGTGTGACCTCTTGAGCTCATGGTTACTTGGACACGATTTGAGTCCAACTCACAATCGATCAATCGGCATCGCTCCTAGCGAACATACCGATTCCCAAGCACCAAAGAGTCATGACGACTTGCCTTTCCAATGCGACTTACGTCAGTCCCTTTGCCTCACGATATACCTTGTCGGACTATAGGCGAACATATGTCATCCCTTAAATAGTCCAACTCTCTTCTCGATCCGAGATAAGTGATTCACCGACTAACTCTTAGCGATCGCCTCGGTTAACACTTAACCGAGTCGTGCATGGCCATGCTTTCGAATCATATCTCACGAGAGGGCCGAGAATATCTCTCCAGTGGAGGGCAAAATCCCATCTTGGTTATTCACATCACAGCTTGATTCTCGGTCGACCGAACCACGCCTTTATAACTGCGATTCACGGATCAGCGTTTGATAGAACCTAAGTCGGTGATCCTCAACTCGGACTATGCAACAACCTCAGGTCTAAGGATTACATTGATTGAGATATACAAATGACAACTTAGTTCGTTGTACCTCAATATGGGTCAATCCGACTCGCTAAACTCTTTAGCCTAGTCATGTAAGTTGGAATAGCATCTCCATGCCCATGACAAGTGGAACCGAGTCATCAAGCCAACTTTCACATTGGTCTAAGTTGTGTGTCCAGCACAACCTCAATGACCAAGGATATTTAGTACAAACAACATGAATGCATAGTTCCACAACTGAATCACATATTCAATGATACACATGATGTTTATACAAGGACTACTTAATAACTTTATGAATACAATGGGAAATATCATCATACATGATTGCCTCTAGGGCATATTCCCAACAACGTATTGCCCTTGATGCGTCTGAAGCAAAAAGGTTATCGCCTCTAGGTTTAGAGGTTGGAAGATACATGCATGCCCTAACTGCATCCTCTACGCGGTGAGCGGTATGAGAATTTGGATGCATGCACGGTATGCACATCACTTGATATAAGATTAGACGAGATGACCCTGGTGACGTTGAGGGCGAGCCCCCTAGGAAGAGGGTTCCTGCGAAGGTGATGTGGTATGCTCCTATAATACCATGGTTGAAACGCTTATTCAGAAACAAAGAGCACGCCAAGTTGTTGCGATGGCATAAAGAGGAACTTAAGTCAGACGGGATGTTGAGACACCCCGCTGATGGGTCGCAATGGAGAAAAACCGATAGAAAGTACCCGGACTTTGCAGATGACGCAAGGAGTTTAAGGTTTGGTCTAAGTAGAGATGGCATGAATCCCTTTGGGGAGCAGAGCTCCAGCCACAGCACCTGGCCCGTGACTCTATGCATCTATAATCTTCCTCCTTGGTTGTGCATGAAGCGGAAGTTTATTATGATGCCAGTGTTGATCCAAGGTCTGAAGCAACCCGGCAACGACATTGATGTGTACCTAAGGCCATTAGTGGAAGAACTTTTACAGTTGTGGCACGAACCCGGGATACGCGTGTGGGATGAGCACAAGCAGGAAGAATTTAACCTCCGAGCATTGCTTTTCGTAACAATCAATGATTGGCCTCCTCTTAGTAACCTTTCAGGACAGTCAAACAAGGGATACAATGCATGCACACACTGTTTAGATGAGACTGAAAGTATATATTTGGAACATTGTAATAAGAATGTATACAATGAGCATCGTCGATTTCTTTTGGCCAAGCATCCCTTAAGAAAGAAAGGCAAGCATTTCAAGGTCTGGAATATCACCAGACGAAGCCTAAGGAGCATACTGGTGCTGATATATTTGATATGGTCAAAGATTTGGATCAACTGGTAACCTTTGGAAAGGGTCACGAGGAAAATCTGTTAGAAGAACTGAAGGACACGCACCCATGTGGAAGAAGAAATCTATATCTTGGGAGATACCATATTGGAAATTCTTAGAGGTCCGCTCTACAATCGATGTGATGCAAGTGACGAAGAATCTTTGCGTGAACCTGCTAGGCTTCTTGGGCGTGTATGGGAAGACAAAAGATACACCGGAAGCACGAAAGGACCATCAACATATGAAAGACCCAGATGGCCTGCATCCAGAATGGTTTCAAGGTCCTGCCAGCTATGCTCTTAGCAAATAACAGAAGTAAATATTTTTTGAATGCCTAAGCAGTATTAAGGTCCCGTCTGTCTTCTCGTCGAATATAAAGGGAATAATAAATATGGCAGAAAAAAAGTTCCAAAACCTAAAGTCTCATGACTGCCACGTGATTATGACACAAATTCTTCCGATTGCATTGAGGGGGCTTGTACCAGATAATGTTCGAGTACCCATTGTGAAGCTATGTGAATTTCTCAATGCAATCTCTCAGAAGATAATCAATCCTAAAGATCTACCAGTTCTGTAATGATGTGGTCCAATGTCTTGTCGATTTGAGTTGGTGTTCCCACCATCCTTCTTCAATATTATGGCCTTTTCTGGTTCACCTAGTCGAAGAGATTTCCAATCTCGGTCCTGTATTTCTACACAATATGTTTCCCTTTGAGAGGTTCATGGGAATCTTAAACAAATATGTTCGTAACCGTGCTAGGTCAGAAGGAAGCATCTCCAAGGGCTATGGAACAGAGGAGGTCATTGAATTTTGTGTTGACTTCGTTCCTGACCTTAAGCCGATTGGTCTTCCTCAATCGCGGTATGCGGGGATACTGAGTGGAAAGGGTACTCTAGGAAGGAAATCAATAATATGTAGGGACGGACATTCTTACACCGAAGCACATTACACCGTTCTACAGAATTCTATCTTGGCAGCCCCATATATCGATGAACACAAGAAAATCTTATGCTCCAACAACCCTGGAAAGCATGACTCTTGGATTAGAGATGAACACATGAAGAGTTTCGGCGGTTGGTTGCAACATCTTATCAAAAACAACACTCTTGGAGATCAGCTATACTTGTTGTCTAGGTCACCATCTTCGAATATATCGACTTTCCAAGGGTACGAGATAAATTGGTATACATTTTACACGATAGCCCAAGATAAAAAGAGCACCAACCAAAACAGTGGTGTCCGCTTTGATGCAACAAACAACAATGGGTCAAAGACCATATATTATGGTTACATAGAGGAGATATGGGAACTTGACTATGGACCTACTTTTAAGGTCCCCTTGTTTCGATGCAAATGGGTCAAGCTGATAGGAGGAGGGGTTGAGGTAGACAAGAAATACGGAATGACATCGTTGGATCTCAACAATCTTGGGTACTTAGACGAACCATTCGTCCTAGCCAATGATGTGGCTTAGGTTTTCTATGTGAAGGACATGTCTACCAAACCTAGAAAAAGAAAAAAATAAGAAAAAGAATACATCAGACGATGAGTCAAAGCGCCACATAGTTCTTTCAGGAAAAAGAAACATCGTGGGAGTGGAGGACAAGACAGACATGTTAGAAGATTGTGATAAGTTTCATGAAATTCCGCCCTTCGTAGTGAAGGATGACCCAAGCATCATGTTAATGAATGAAGATGCTCCATGGATACGACGGGATCAGAAAGGAACACACGCGAAGAAATGATATGTAATAATTGTAACATTTTATGAGTGAAGATGCTCCATGTGTCCATTTTTATAGTGTTGTCTGCAAACAATCTTGAGTGTGTTAGTCCCGTTTTGTGGCTGGAGGGCCTTTAGCCCCGATTCATACTTACCATTAAGATCTGATCTCCAAACGCGTGAGGTCACATATTAGGGAGTGCCTCTATGACCAGTTTCGGAGATCTTGGGAGGCCGGGATCGGCGGCATCTCCTGGAATCGCCATAGTGGTGTCCTCTCTAAAAACCATCTTGCAGCTTACTTCTCTAACTAGATCAATACGCTGGGAGCTAACTAATTTCACATATTAGGGTGCCTCTGACGATTTCTCGGAGATGGGAGGCCCAGGCTCGCGGCATCTCCTGAAAGCCTAGTGGTGTCCCTGCTCTCGAAAACCATCTTGGAGATGCCTCAAACTGGCTGGAGGACTGGACTCACAAGGATGCCTATTTATAGTACAAGCAGCTCGGCATAATGTCGACACTCACCTCTATTATTAGTGTTGACTCATGTTTTTTCCCGGTTGGTGTCTCCAACCGGGACTAAAGGTTCATCTTTAGTCCCGGTTGGTGACACCATCCGGGACAAGGTACAAGCCGCACGACATAATGTCGACACTCACCCCTATTATTAGTGTTGCCTGGCCTAGTCTGCCGCAATCCCTTCAGTCGCGGTTGGTTTCTCCAACCGGGACTAAAGATGAACCCTCTCTTTATATAGGCATTTCCCTCTATTTATTAGGTAACACTCAAGACATTTATTAATATTAAAAACCGGGACAAACCGGGACTAGCTAACACTCAGGACTAAAGCCGCCCCCTTTAGTCATAATCATGCCTAGTCCTATAGTACGCAGCTTCAGGGTCTTCTTCGTCATCGTCATCATCATCGTCATCGTCACCTGCCACTCCGGGGATCCTCAGCCCATCCATGGCATATACCAGGGGCCATTCCAGCCTCGGATTCACGGCGGGCGGGGAAGGGGTCTCCTGTAAGACGATGCCGCTACCGCCGTGCCGGTGTGGGGCCTTTTTGTGGCTTTGTGGCAGGTGGACTCGTGGGCACCGCAGGCGAGGATGGTCTCCCCCGGCGATGTAGCGCATCACTTTGATGATAGTACGGTTCGCCCACCATAGACGACGGCCGGCTTCGTTGTGGTTCACCGGTGGCGGGCCATCACCCTCGTACCTGGCGAGCTCCCTTTCCCGCCTATTAGCGAAGAAGGCATTCCAGGTGTCATAGTTGTCGGGATCCCACTAGGGATCTATCCGCTGCTCCGGCGTGAGCTCGTGGTAGAAGTGGTTTGTGATGGCCGCCTGGCTTGCGGAACCTTGAGGCGGAGGGCGAGAACCACTCGGCGCTCGGCATCCGGCCGTAGCGGTGCGTTAGCGGCGGACAAGGGTAGTTGGGCTGGCGCCTCGGTCTCCTCGAGGTCGAGAATGGCCCGATGGCGTTGTCCATTGTTCTAAGAGAGGAAGGTGTGGATGTTTGGATAGCCATGGCGCGATCGCCCTAAATATAGAGGGAAAGGCGGAAAACTTGGCGTGAAGCTTTGGGAAATGGCGGAAATATCTTTAGTCGTTAGTGACTATCCGACTAAAAGCTCTAAATGAAAGGAAAGGAAGGAAAACTTGGGGGGAAGCGGTGGGAAATGGCGGGAAATATCTTTAGTCCCGGTTTGCGAATACAATCGGGACTAAATGGATATTATATTAAGATTCTTTATATTTTTCTGATAATAATAGATATATTATTTGTTTTATTTCGATTATTACAATAAAATATATGATTTTCCAAAGTTTTTATATTTGATTTGAATTAAAAAAAATTTAAAAATGAAATAATTTATAAATGATGCAAACAGATAAATGGATATTATATTAAGATTCTTTATATTTTTCTGATAATAATAGACATATTATTTGTTTTATTTGGACTATTACAATAAAAGATATGATTTTCCAAAGTTTTTATATTTGATTTGAATTAAAAAAAGAAAATTTACAAATGAAATATTTTATAAATGATGCAAACAGATAAATGGGTATTATATTAAGATTCTTTATATTTCTCTGATAATAATCAACATATTATTTGTGTTATTTGGATTATTACAATAAAAGATATGATTTTCCAAAGTTTTTATATTTGATTTGAATTAAAAAAAGAAAATTTACAAATGAAATAATTTATAAATGATGCAAACAGATAAATGGATATTATATTAAGATTCTTTATATTTCTCTGATAATAATCAACATATTATTTGTGTTATTTGGATTATTACAATAAAAGATATGATTTTCCAAAGTTTTTATATTTGATTTGAATTAAAAAAATAAAATTTACAAATGAAATGATTTATAAATGATGCAAACAGATAAATGGATATTATATTAAGATTCTTTATATTTCTCTGATAATAATAGACATATTATTTGTTTTATTTGGATTATTACAATAAAAGATATGATTTTCCAAAGTTTTTATATTAGTTTTGAATTAAAAAAATAAAATTTACAAAAAAACAATTAGTCGCGGGTCGTGGATGGACCCAGGACTAAAGGATGCTCGGCGTCTAAAAGCGGTAGAAAATACACTAGTCGGGCATTGGCTTAACCCGCGACTAAAGGGGTCTTTAGTCCAGTGAGTTAAGCCTGCCCGGACTAGAGACCCTATAATCATGGCGGTGGCTTAGCCCGGGACTAAAGGTCTGTCCCTTTATATTCTGGCGCCAGGGGAGGTGTTGTCCCAACACTTCGCATTTCTCGACGAAGGCAAGCACACATGCATTTAAGACGAAGTAGGGAGGGAGGTCTTGTCGATTCCGCCCGCCCGTGCGTCGTGCTCCATCGTGTAAATCGCCGCTCATCGCAGTGAGATGGTTCTCCAGGGCATCTGAGTGTCGCTCGGGGTGGCTGGGAACATCGACAACGACGATGGCGCCTGCGACGGTTAGGGTTCACCGAGGAAAGAAGCGAGAGGGAGGCGAGCACTGGGGAATGAGAGGATAGGGAGAGAGGCGTGCTCTCGGTGGCGGCGCATGGATCGGCGACGGATGGCGGCGGCGTCGCCACCGAACAGCTTGGCGGAGGAGGAATATGTGGGGAAGGACGGTATTGAGTGATTTGGGCCTTGTTGGATCTTTGGATCTTGTCATGGTGAAAGGAAGAAGGAGATGGGCGGCTGGTTGGGCTCGCTCTGATTTTTCTTTTCCAAATTTTTTCTTTTTCTGTTTTTCCTTTTCTCTTTGTATTTTTCAAATACAAATCTGTTTTATATTATTTTTTTAATTATAATTAGCTAGGATTAGGATTATATTGTTAGCTAGGGTTATTTTAATTCTAATTAGCTAGATTTATTTTTTAATTATATTTAGCTAGGGTTATTTTTTTAATTATAATTATCTAGGGTTATTTTTTAATTATAATTAGCTAGGGTTATATTTTTGTTTTAGTTATTAGCTATGATTATATTGTTTTACCACAATTAATATTAGGATTATTGTTATACCACAAATAATATTAGTTTTTACCACAATTAACAGGAAATGTTAGGAAATGTTATAGTTTTTTTCTATAGTTTTTTTATATTAGGGTTTTTTGTTTTAGTATTAGGATTATTTTTTTAATAATATATTAGAATTAGGATTATTGTTTTAGTGATTATTTATTTATTTATTAAGATTAGAATTAGGATTAGGATTAGGGTTATTTTTTGTTTTAGTTATTATGATTATTGTTTTAGCACAAATAATATTAGGATTATTATAATTAGGATTATATTGTTTTAGTTATTAGGATTATTGTTTTTTTAACCTGTTTAACTCTCTTTTTGTTATAGATAATTAAGTCATGGATCCATCCGAAGATCCTGGTCGCATTGGTGAAGGTTTTCTTCAGGGCATGATAAGAGGTGAAATTCCTCTTAATATTACTACCGGTAGAAGATATTTTGCTCGAGGAAGATATATCCTCATATATGAATCCATCCGTTGATGGACTAGAGGAAAACCTAATGTACCAAGGGAAGACCCGGATGGACGAAGGGCAAACAAATAACAACAATAATGATGGCCCCTCGGCAGATCCGACGAGGTACATATATATATATATATAAAGTCTCGTGTTACCTCTATTCATTAAGCGATCTAGATATATATTAATCACTCTCTTCTTCTTTTAGCCCACGGATCGAATCAATCGGCGGCTCGAACGAAGCGAGGGCGAACAAAAAGTTGGATGGTAATCGAGGTTCACCATCGAAGAAATAGATGATGATGGTGAACCGATTGCTCGAAGAAGCAGGAGGATGTTTATAAATCAATGCGGGGTGCTTGTTAGGGACAACTGCCGATCACCATCCAAGAATGGAATAAGTCAAAGAAACCGGTGAAGAATCCAACCTATGTCACCGATGATGCCAAAGATGACCTTTGGCGAAGCTCATAAGCGCATTTCATAATACCTCCAGTATGAGGAATTTGAGGTAGATGGTATTACCCCAAGGCGGGTAGGCTTGAAAATAGAGAAAGTCAAGGAGTGGGCCGAGCAAGATGGCTGAACTGCATCGGAACCACAAGAAAAGTTTATCTGAAATATGTCGAAAAAACTCAGACTTCACGGGGAGTAAGCGAGAAGTTGAGAGAACAGTGGCCCGATTCTGCAGTACAAGCAATCGATAAAGCAAAGGAAAGTCGGCAAAAGAACGTTAAATGCTGCCAACAAGAAATACCATCATAAAATGTAGACAGGTGGCTACAAGAGTGCCATCCCTAAGTGGGAAACTATGGAGAAGAACATGAGGGCTAGAGGCGTCACTCCTGGTATAGATGGATGGCCCGAGAGGTCATATCACTGGTGGTACGGGTACGGGGGATCCTTGGACCCAGAAACATGGAAGATATTATTTCATGATAAAATTCTAAAACCCTCCCAAGACCTTATTCAAGCAATGAACGATGCTCAATTGGGATTGTTCCGTCCTGAGAGAAGAGCAGCCAGTGACACGCCCTAGGGAATCCTGAAAAGGGAGGACGAACATGAGGCAAAGGCGCCGGTGTCTCGTGGAAGAAAGGGTTTCCTTAGTACGATGCCAGTTACAGAAGCCGTCAGAGAAAGAAGGACCGGGAGGCAGACCTAGCTGATCTGAAGAACCTCATGCATGAAATTAGCCAAAGGCCGTCGTCGTCAACTTACCCGCGGTTTGATGATCCTCCATTGGATCTTAGCCAATGGAGAAGCAGCGTGGCTTCCACGGAGGTCCGTGCTGATGATTAAGCATTGTTGGATGATGCACCGGCTCCTCACTACCCAGTGGATGATGTCAGAGAGATGGCACAATGTGAGCTACATCAGCCAATGAACAACCTGTCCTTCAAGGTGGCGATCGGCACTTCTTTACCTTGTCTAACTGGAGCACTCCACCATTCACTTCCGATTCCACCAGGCTATGCTCGTGTCATGGTGGATGACATAGTGGAGGATTTTGCGGACCTAGAGATTGAAATCGCTACGCCTGAAGGCCTTATGAAACTAGGAGATGTCAAGCGCAACATCATTCTATGGAATAAGAAGTACATCAAGTTTCCAGGCTCGGCGGCAAGGCCACTGACTCCAAGGAATCCAAGTCCACCCCGCATCGAATATCGTCAACCTCCAAGTCCACCCCAACTCGATTATCGCCAACCTCCAAGTCCACCCCAACCTGATTATCGCCAACCTCCAAGACCACCCCGCCCCGCTGACGATCGCCGCAGCAGGAGTACATCAACTCGATCTCCGCCTCCGCCTCCGTGCAATACTACTACCTCATCGAAGAAACGGAAGTTCGACGGTCTCTCGCGCCCCACATCAAAGAAAGGTCAAACGCCGAAGATAGTCGATATCCCGTCGGCTCTTCCAAAGAAACCTTGTGACAAGACCGATGAGGAGACTAACGCGAATGTGGCTGCCCAAGTTAAGGCGCATTTTGCACCCAAAAATCCTGAGCCAAAGCCGGTATATAATGAAAAAATCAAAAAGTGGGCTAAGTCCTTTCTTGAGCAACCATCCCAGATATCGATGAATCTGGAATCAGACTATGACCGGGAGATTATTAAGCAAGCACAGAAGAAAAAAATCACAATTGCAAAAAGCGGGAAGCAAGTTGTCCAGCTCGGAGCACAGAAGAATCAATCGGACACCCCGATCAAAGTCATTTCAGACCTCGACAAGGCCTTCAGAGCTGAAATGGATATGGACATGCAAATAATGGACCCTAGAGCCCGTAATAATGCTGCACTTATGGGAATCACTGTATCGCAGGCCAAAGCACTTTCTAACGAAGCAAATATGTCTCTTGCACAATATTTAGGCTATGAAGATACGCCCGATTGGGTCGAGATAATGCGGTATGTCAAGGGAGCCTCTAGTCGATAATAAGGAGCTCGCATCTATCCACACATATGCGAAATCTGCATGAATGGTACATGTCATAGCGAAAAAAGCATCGAGAAAGATTGGTTTCGGTGGGCGTTAGAAAGGAGCATCACTTCAAACCATACTCGTCTGAAGTTCAAATGACCGAATGTTTGGTTATACAACCAGCGCCTCGACAAATCTATCATTGGTTGCTCATGCAGAAGTTATGTATTTCTATAATTAAGTTTGTAGCTCAGCTCGTTCATTGCATTTAATATATTATCCTAACTATATATCCTTTTGTATGATGATATTATATTTCGCAGAATGAAGATGCTTGAATGCAAAAGACCTAGAAGATACGACGTTGGGTTCATTGACCCATATATCATTAATGAATATACGTTAAAGAATCACCCAAAGACGTGGAGGAAGACCTGTGCAGGTTCTTAACCGAGCATAATTTTGTTAAGGAAATACTATTTCCTTACAACTTCAAGTGAGTGTTTATATCTTGTACACATTTTATGCTTACTGGATGAGCTATATATGCACGTATGCTTATGTAAATGTCCGCAGATTCCACTGGATCTTGCTAAACATTCAAGTTGACAACTCCCTAGTTGAAGTCCACGAGTCATTAAGTTGGGACCAAGAGCAGTGGAGCGACATGAAAGCAATGCTCCATAAGTAATTTCAATCATTATCGCATTATATCGTCCTCTTTCATTCATTTCTTGATATTAAGTAACTAATAACTCCTTTGTTCATTTTCTTTGCTGAGCAGGTGTTGGACACGATCCAGACATAAAATACCAGGTCCATTCAAAGAGGAGTTAACTTATAAAATAGTGAAGAGTTTACAGCAACCACCGGGAACTCATTTATGTGGATACTACGTCTGCGAGTACATCTGCGAGTTGACCAGTGAGCAGAAAGTTGACTCACATTATATTTATGATTTGCGGGAGAAACTAGAGCCAGACCAGCGCATAAGAGCAATTCAAGAGGATCTGGCGGGATTTATGATGAAGGAAGTCCTTGATGTACATGGAGAGCATTATGCGGATGACGTGGAACTCGATTTGCCTTAGTCATCTTCATGTAGCTGATATGATATATATTCATCAATGACCATGTAATTTAAAAACATTTCTTCCTTTTGATATGATTGATTATATGTATGCTTGCAAAGGATCAATTAATTATATAAATGCATCGACGTGTAGTGTGTATGTAGTAGCGTATAATATGTATACTGAAATATATGTTTGAATTATAGTGAAACACAAAACGAAAAAGGAACAAAATGGCCAAAAAAAAAGGAAATACACAATCTCGCGGCTGCTGCCGGCAGAAACCTTTAGTCCCGGGTGGTGTGACACTGGGACTAGAGGAGTTATGTGGCCCAAGCGATACGTGGATGTTATCGATCATGGCCGTTATAGCCGGGACTATAGGGGCCTCTAGTCCGTTTAGCGATCCAAAACCGGGACTAGAGCCCGTTGCGGCCCGGGACTACAACCCTGTTTTCCACCAGTGACCCGTGATGGTATTCTCCTAGCTCGGGATTCCACCGTAGTTAAGCTGTCTAACCAGCATGCCACTAACAAGGCCATCACGCATTTTGCATAAACAGGGATATAACTAGTAGAAAAATGATCTTTTTGTTTGGAGCTGCTCCAGCCTCTAGTCCCGGCCTTGTCTGGAACCGGGACTAGTGTTAGCACTAGTCCCGGTCTATAAACTTTGCAACGGCTAGATGGAGCCATAGGACTAGTCCTGATTCGTGGGGAACCTCTAGTCCCGGCTGGTAACACAAGTCGGGACTAGAGCTATTGTGGGACCCGTTGCTATATTTATTCTGGGTTCTTGTTACTGGATTCTTGTTACCATCCAGGACTATATATTACCACTATATATCCCTCCTTTGACCCCTGCACAAAAGCATGGCCATTTCCTCCAAGGTAGCTCAAGTTCATCCTCATTTTTTGTCCAATTTGGTGGCAACTTCCAATCCAAGCTTTGTCAAGACTTGGTGACATCATCTATCAATCCAAGCTTCTAAAATGGTTAGCAACTTCAATCTTTCATCTCTTATTGTTATAGTTTAGCTCAATGCTTTAGAAGTAGAGAGGGATTTCATGCTTAGAAGTGTAGAGGGAATTTTAGATGTGTAATTTTAAGCATAGTTTGATTATACAAAAAGTTACTGAAAGTTGAGATGTGCATTTTAAGAGTTTTGGATCTCAGAAATGAATAAAGTTTTCATTGCTAGAGCAATAATTAAATAGTCAACATTTTTTATGTTAACAGTTTTGTCCAATTCAAAAATTAGTGCATGTAAAATTTTAGGTTTGTAGAAGTAATTGTAGAAAAAATGATCCAAACTTTTTATATGATAGAAAATTTTAATTATACTACAGATGAGCCGAGAATGGATGTACGACGCTCCCCGAATGTCTGACGCGTTCATTAAAGGCGTGCATTCTTTCCTCGATTTGGCTGAGGCAAACAAGCGGAATGGTTTTATGTGTTGTATGGTCGTATGCTTGGGAATGAGAAAGATTACTCTTCATACAAAACCATTCACATCCACCTGATTCAATCAAGTTTCATGTCCGGCTATATTTGTTGGACAAAGCATGGAGAAAGCGGGGTTATGATGGAAGACAACAAAGAAGAACAAGAGAACGATGACAACTATCCAATGTTTCATGAATACGGTGGTACTGCACTAGAAGACAATAAACAACAAAAAAAGTGAAGAACAGGCATTAGATGAGACTGCTGATGATCTTCGTCAGGCCATTCTTGATGCACGGAGCGAATGCGAAAATGAAAACGAGAAGAAGAAGTTGGAGCGCATGTTAGAGGATTACAAAAAATTGTTATACCCAAATTATGAAGATGGCAACACAGATCTCGATACCACACTGGAATTACTGCAATGGAAAGCAGAGAATGGTTTATCTAACAAGGGATTTGAGAAGCTACTGAAAATTTGGAAGAAGAAGCTTCCAAAGGATAACGAATTGTCTGGCAGTACATACGAGGCAAAGAAGGTCGTCTGCCCTCTAGGACTAGAGGTGAAGAAGATACATATATGCATTAATGACTGCTGATACGTTGAAAACGTATCTATAATTTTCTATGTTCCATGCTTGTTTAGTATCTACTTTGCTTTGCTTTGCTTTGTCTTTCTTTGAGGTGTTTTTATATCTTTTCTGGAACTAACCTATTAACAAGTTGCCACAGTGCCAGTTGTCTGTTTTCTTCTGTTTTTGGTTCCAGAAAGGCAGAAAATCAATATTTTCGGAATTGGACGGGACAAAAGCCAAAGTCAATAACTTTCCGTGAGGTACACGAATCCATAAGGAGGCGGAGGAGCCACGGTGGCCACACCCAGTGGCCAAACCTAGCCCACAGGCAGTGTGGGCCGGCGCCCGCCTCACCTCTTTGCCTATAAGAAGTCCCCGATGCAGCAACCCTAAGTACCCGATCAATATTTCACGAAAGTCTCTGTAGCCGCCACCACCGTCGTTCCTAGATCGGGGGGATCTGAAGTTCTTCCCGGCATCCTACTAGATGGGAGATCATCCCGGAGGCCTTCTCTACGGTATGATGCGTGAGTAGTTCCACCTTGGACTATGGGTCCATGTATGTAACACCCTCAGAATCGGACCTATGCAAGTTTTAACGAAACTCGCCAAACCCGCATAGAAACGATTCAAAGGTGCCCACCGGGCACTTTCGTGCGGGTGGAAAACGAAGTAATAACATTACACAACAGTCCTCGATGGGACCCACAGAACAGATATATATAACAGCGACTCCATGAGTCAAGAATACAGATATAATATACAAGATCAAATCACCTTGAAAACGGTAGAGCGTCCGACTACGGACAAGAAGCAAATGGGGCTAAGAGCCCTGAAGAATAACCAATGGCGTCCATAACCCTGCCCAGGCCAAGCCGGAAGGTAACCACTAACGACGTCGATCTCAAACCTGCTTAAACAAAAGGGGTGCCGACAAAGGGCAAAGGAAAGAAGGCGTCGATCGAGGATGCAGCGAGGCTAGAATTCGGCGGTCCTCGCCTACATAGGTATGGTGGACTGAAGCGGCAGCGGCAGCATGTACTAAACAACCTATAGAGACTCGATACAACTGGCGGCAATCAGAGAGGGGTAAGAAGGACCTATGCGGATCCTAACATGATACTACCATCAAACAAACCCATCCTGGCGTTTCCCCCTCGACACCGATCGAGGAAGTCAACCGAGAAACTCACACAGTTGGCAGCTTTATTTATTCAGTTATTGTTGCAGCAATTACTAGTCAGGTTTAGATAATCATTCTGATAAAGTAAGCAGTGGGCACTTTTAGTTAATCATTCCGTTATAGTGGCAACTCTTACTAGTCAGATACAATTAGCATGAGATAACCCTTAAACCCAGCAGTTGTTGGTACTTTTATTCAGCCATTCCGTTGTAGTTGCAATACTTACTAGTCAGGTACAATGGTCGCAAGCGACACGTCAAACAAGCAGTTGTGGGCAGTATTAATTAGCCATTCCATTATAGTGAAGCTGATTAATAGTCATTATAAAGTCAAATTATAGCAATAAACTTTAGTTATGCTTGTCTATGATCGAGATACTGTGCTCCAAGTCGTCCATATCCGCGGACACGGCTTTCAGAAAGTTTTACCCGGCCGGGGTGCACCAATAGCAACACACGCTCGCTCAACCTCGGAAAAACCAACTCAAAACCCAACGAGGCTTTCACGACTGAATAATCACAGGATTCAGAAATATTTCAGGGGGCCACCCCTTGAAGTACACCCCCAACGAAGATAGCTGACTCCGAGACGGACTAAAGGTTTGGGTGGACGGCTGTGAGCGACTGGGAACCCAAAACTGGGCTTGTCGACACCGCGTAAACGTGTCCCGATCCTAAACAGTGCTGTGCTATCTCGCAATTTAAATACATAAGTAGCATGGCATAAGTACAGGATAGTAAATAAAACCTCAAACTAGTTTGTGGCCCCAAGAAATAAGATGAATCAAGCTCGCTCGGGGGTCCCATATACCTCCGGATGTGGATAGCGATAAATCAAGGAACAGGTATCAAGTACTCGGGGTCCTACGGGACACAAGTGGGCGTTCGGAAACCAAATATTATCTATCACCCACCGATGCCTCTGCTTACTTCAATTTTAGTTGTTAAACAGGAATTAAAGTGAACGGTAAGTAAAACTATGATCGTCTCCAACATCAACATGCGGCAATACATCAACAACTGTGGCACTGGACGACATGCAACAGCACTTGAGCAAGCGACTACGACGCGCAAGTCCAACTATCTACCAAACAACAGGTAATAGGATGTGTCCAAGGCAATATAGGGCTGCACGGTATATCACAGGTACGGGAACTAAAGCATCGCAACACAGATAGCAATAGATCAACAGGAGGGAAGTAAATACTATAAAAGTAAGATAGGTAGAAAGGGGGAGATGCTCTTTGAAAACATTGTCGAAGGTCCCCAGAAGATCGGTGAAGCTCACATCAACTCATCGGCCTTATCCGCGAAGAAGCAAAACACTAGAATAAACACCGGATGCAATATTTAATACAACGGCAGAAGATCGGCATGATGCATGTATGATGTATGGCATGGCGAAGGTGCGGTGCAATTAGGCCATATTAAGCGGAACCGGGGTCCCAGCAATTAATTAATAGGTTCATGTTGTTTAGCTACCCCACAAATTAAATGTTGTCATAACATGGCAGAAGATAGCACCGGGTTCGCTACACCAATTTAAATGAGGCCGATATGTGACTGGATTTGCCCGCATATGGGCCCCATATTTAATTATCAGGTGAATCGGCATAAGGCCCCCAAACCACAGATATGCATGCGAGATGACAATTAAATATGCACCAATTCATATAGTTGACCATTTATAAAAATAGGGTTCTCGGAAAGGGGTTCACACATTCGGGTTCGGCGAACTTGGGGTTCCGGGGTTCGGGGTCGGTCTCAGGGTTCGAGTTCGTAACGGTCTCGAGGGACGTTCTCGAACGGGTAGATCTTGCACATCCGTGTCTTGGTCATGTCGACGGTCATGGCGTTCGGAAATGAGGTACTTGTCGACCGGGTCTTGGTGTCCGGTGAAGATCTTGGCGCCTCGAGGAAGAACTCGGTGTATCCGTGTCGTGGTTCTTGTCGTTCTTGGCTTCGTTCGGACTCGGTAGAAGTTCTTGTCGTTCTCGAGGAAGATCTTAATGTGCCGTAGCGATCATCTGTGGCGGCATCGGGTTGGTCTTGTTCGGAAGGAGATCTTGGCGGCAGGACGAACTTGTTACGGTCGGTCTTGCGGACACGAGTGTAGATCTTGTGGTACCATCTTGGTTTTCCGGTCGCCCCGTGTCGGCGCGAGGGATCCAACCGGTGTTGAGGATGAACTTGGGTTAGCAGCGCTCATCGGGTCCCTCTAACTTGTAGCATCAAATGAAACCACCGCATGGCAACAAATGCGGCAGCGCTGTGCCGAAGGACACGCGGGTGGGACATAGGGGCGCAGGCAGCGAGCTTCCGGCGGAGGCAGACGGCCAGGGGTAGCGCACCGGGTCGGCCTGCCGAGGTAGGAGCTGAGGTGGCTCGGCGCCGGTCGCCGGCCAGAAGCGGAAGCCGGCGGCAGCAGGGAAGCTTGGGCCCGTCCCGAAGGAGAGGGCGGCGGCGTCTGACGGGGCACGCTAGAGGCGAAGAGGCGGAGGCTGCCAGCGAGAAGCGGCGCTCGCGGCGAGGGGAACGGGCGGAGGCTCGGCGAGGCGGTGGTCTCCAGCGCCTTGTGAGGCTGCGTCTTTGGGAGGAGGCGAGGCTCGGGAGAGCTCCTGCCGGGCCGGACGCCGGTCTGGCGGAGCACGAGAAGGTGCGGCAAGGGTGCAGAGGAAGGCGGCGGAGGCGGGCGGCGGAGCTTGAGGGGGGCGGGAGGCGGTCGGAGGTTGGTGGTGACGGGAGGCTCGGCGGCCATGGCGCGTGAGGCGTGGGGACGCGTGGCGTGAGCTGGAGGGACAGGCAGGCGTCAAGGCCTTGGGCGGCGGCGGAGTGGCGGCTCCAGGAAGCGGCGTGAGCAGAGGGACAAGGCGGCGAGGAGAGGAAGAGAGGACGCTCTAGGCGAGGGACGGTGGGGTGCGGCGTGTCGGGGTGGGGAGCGGCGAGAGAGAGAGATGGGAGGTTGGGGACGGAGGGGTCTGCGGGAGGTGGGGACAGGGTGGGGCCAGGCGTGGCGGGGTGTCGGGGTGGGCGTCAGCGTGGGTGTGTCTTTGGGCTGTCATGTGTGTGTGGTGTGTGTGGGCAGGTGTGGGCTCGGGCCAGGTGGAGGGACGTGTGGTGGGAAAAGGGCAGGTGTGGCGTGTGTGAGTTGTGTGGGTGCGTGCTGAGGGTGCTGAGCGGGTGAGGTGAGAGAGATAGAGGGAGAGATTAGGTGGCAGGATAGGATTGGTTGAGGGGAGGGAGAGGGTGATGTGTCACGACGGGGTTGGCCGGGGTGATGTGGCCAAAGGGGGTGGGTAGATTATCTGGTAGGTTTAGGATTAGAGGCGGACCGATTTGAAAAATGGGGGTGGTCGTTCGATACGGCCCGTTCGACTGCCCCCGCTAAAATAATTAATTAAATTATTTCTTTCAACCAACTTTTTGCAAACTAACAACGGGCCAAACAAAAATACTCCGGTGACCCGGGTTTGCGCGATAATTAAGGTGGGGCGTTTTAGAAAAAAAAACGGGCTTGCGAAAATAGTTTTAGACAAACAACATATGATGATGACGATGCAATGCACAAATTCAACGCGATTTTCTAGTAGTGGTTTTGCGGGATGCCACAATTCGACACCACTAACAATGGATCTCGCCCTCGAGATCCGACTCATGGTACCGGAAGGAAGGTCGACGAACTGAATCTTCTCGCTTCATGTAGATCCTCGCGACACCACTAACAAGAGGTCGTTGTCCGTGATCGTCGGGAGAACACTCCGGAGCAAAAGGTCGAAGGTAGAGGTATCAACAAATAAAGCCCCCTCTAGCTCCGATGGAAAAGGGAACCGATGCATTCTCATCCACTTCAATGTACAAAAGCGAATAGAAGGGGTAGTCGGCATGGGGGCCAATCCATCACGCACCCAAACTATTACTCCGCACAATCAGTAGAAAAGAGTACAACCATTCTCGGAATCAGACTGAAGATCTCGACAAGCGAGGTTCGGAAACAAAGGAGTGATGCAGACTCTGCATCGGGTCTGGCGTAGGGGATGTCGTCGCGTCGGAAAACACCGGAAGGCACAAGCAAGGAACAAAGAATGGTAACACCGTAGACGGATTCCACAGGCAGCTTGAACACCGGATGGTAGCACACCGTTATCAAAGAAGGAAGCGAAACCCTAAAGGTACGACGGAACCCAACCACGAGAAATCCTGGACTCGAAGAAAAGATAGGAGAGCAGGTTCAAAACACGTCGAGAGAAGAGGAGAATAGCAGAGGGGTAAGGAGTAAAATCAGACCTAACCAGAACTATCCAACCGATTTTTTTCAAAATAATCTTGACACTCTACTTCGGCCGTTAGCTAGGTTATCCTACAGGCTGGACTTGTGGGGTATCGCAACTGCTGAGCTCTGATACCACTCTGTAACACCCTCAGAATCGGACCTATGCAAGTTTTAACGAAACTCGCCAAACCCGCATAGAAACGATTCAAAGGTGCCCACCAGGCACTTTCGTGCGGGTGGAAAACGAAGTAATAACATTACACAACAGTCCTCGATGGGACCCACAGAACAGATATATATAACAGCGACTCCATGAGTCAAGAATACAGATATAATATACAAGATCCAAATCACCTTGAAAACGGTAGAGCGTCCGACTACGGACAAGAAGCAAATGGGGCTAAGAGCCCTGAAGAATAACCAATGGCGTCCATAACCCTGCCCAGGCCAAGCCGGAAGGGTAACCCTGCTAACGACGTCGATCTCAAACCTGCTTAAACAAAAAGGGGTGCCGACAAAGGGCAAAGGGAAAGAGGAGCGTCGATCGAGGCCAGTACAGCGAGGCTAGATCGGCGGTCCGCCTACATAGGTATGGTGGACTGAAGCGGCAGCGGCAACATGTACTAAACAACCTATAGAGACTCGATACAACTGGCGGCAATCAGAGAGGGGTAAGAAGGACCTATGCGGATCCTAACATGATACTACCATCAAACAAACCCATCCTGGCGTTTCCCCCTCGACACCGATCGAGGAAGTCAACCGAGAAACTCACACAGTTGGCAGCTTTATTTATTCAGTTATTGTTGCAGCAATTACTAGTCAGGTTTAGATAATCATTCTGATAAAGTAAGCAGTGGGCACTTTTAGTTAATCATTCCGTTATAGTGGCAACTCTTACTAGTCAGATACAATTAGCATGAGATAACCCTTAAACCCAGCAGTTGTTGGTACTTTTATTCAGCCATTCCGTTGTAGTTGCAATACTTACTAGTCAGGTACAATGGTCGCAAGCGACACGTCAAACAAGCAGTTGTGGGCAGTATTAATTAGCCATTCCATTATAGTGAAGCTGATTAATAGTCATTATAAAGTCAAATTATAGCAATAAACTTTAGTTATGCTTGTCTATGATCGAGATACTGTGCTCCAAGTCGTCCATATCCGCGGACACGGCTTTCAGAAAGTTTTACCGGCGGGTGCACCAATAGCAACACACGCCGCTCAACCTCGGAAAAACCAACTCAAAACCCAACGAGGCTTTCACGTTGAACAATCACAGATTCAGAAATATTTGAGGGGCCACCCTTGAAGTACACCCCAACGAAGATAGCTGACTCGAGACGGACTCAAGGTTTGGGTGACGGTGAGCGATCGGGAACCCAAAAGCTGGGCTTGTCGACACCGCGAATGTGTCGATCCTAAACAAAGACTGTGCTATTTGTCGCACAATTTAAATACATAAGTAGCATGGCATAAGTACAGGATAGTAAATAAAACCTCAAACTAGTTTGTGGCCCCAAGAAATAAGAGAATCA
This sequence comes from Avena longiglumis, assembly GCA_030063025.1. NCBI lineage: Eukaryota > Viridiplantae > Streptophyta > Magnoliopsida > Poales > Poaceae > Avena > Avena longiglumis. The sequence goes on from CP125978.1 coordinate 425,967,974, forward strand.
AGCTCGCTCGGGGTCCCATATACCTCCCGGATGTGGATAGCGCGATAAATCAAGCAGGTATCAAGTACTCGGGGTCCTACGGGACACAAGTGGGCGTTCGGAAACCAAATATTCTCTATCACCCACCGATGCCTCTGCTTACTTCAATTTTAGTTGTTAAACAGGAATTAAAGTTAACGGTAAGTAAAACTATGATCGTCTCCAACATCAACATGCGGCAATACATCAACAAGCGCCTAATCGGGCGACACGCAACAGCACTTGAGCAAGCGACTACGACGCGCAAGTCCAACTATCTACCAAACAACAGGTAATAGGATGTGTCCAAGGCAATATAGGGCTGCACGGTATATCACAGGTACGCGAACTAAAGCATCGCAACACAGATAGCAATAGATCAACAGGAGGGAAGTAAATACTATAAAAGTAAGATAGGTAGAAAGGGGGAGATGCTCGCCTGAAAACATTGTCGAAGGTCCGACCGAAGATCGGGGAGAAGCTCACATCAACTCATCGGCCTTATCCGCGAAGAAGCAAAACACTAGAATAAACACCGGATGCAATATTTAATACAACGGCAGAAGATCGGCATGATGCATGTATGATGTATGGCATGGCGAAGGTGCGGTGCAATTAGGCCATATTAAGCGGAACCGGGGTCCCGGCAATTAATTAATAGGTTCATGTTGTTTAGCTACCCCACAAATTAAATGTTGTCATAACATGGAAGAAGATAGCACCGGGTTCGCTACACCAATTTAAATGAGGCCGATATGTGACTGGATTTGCCCGCATATGGGCCCCATATTTAATTATCAGGTGAATCGGCATAAGGCCCCCAAAACACAGATATGCATGCGAGATGACAATTAAATATGCAACAATTCATTTAGTTGACCATTTATAAAAATAGGGTTCTCGGAAAGGGGTTCACACATTCGGGTTCGGCGAACTTGGGGTTCCGGGGTTCGGGGTCGGTCTCAGGGTTCAAGGTTCGACGGAACGGTCTCGCGGGGACGTTCTCGGGAACGGGGTAGATCTTGGCACATCCGTGTCTTTGGGTCATGTCGACGGTCATGGCGTTCGGAAATGAGGTACTTGTCGCACCGGGGTCTTGGTGTCCGGGGTGAAGATCTTGGCGTCCTCGAGGAAGAACTCGGTGTATCCATGTCGTGGTTCTTGTCGGGGTTCTTGGCTTCGGGGTTTGGACTCCGGTAGAAGTTCTTGTCGTTCCCTGAGGAAGATCTTGATGTGCCAGCGCGATCATCTGTGGCCGGCATCGGGTTGGTCTTGTTCGGAAGGAGATCTTGGCGTGGGCGACGAACTTGTTCTGGGTCGGTCTTGCGACCAGTGTAGATCTTGTGGTACCATCTTGGTTTTCCAAAGGTCGTCCGTGTCGGCGTGTAGGGATCCAACTTGGTGTTGATGATGAACTTGGGTTAGCGATGCGCTCATCGGGTCCTTTAACTTGTAGCATCCAACTGAAACCACTGATGGCAACAAAGATGCGGCAGCTCTTGTGCCGAAGGACACGGTGGGACATAGGGCACAGTGCGAGCTTCAGCGGGCAGGCCAGGTAGCGCCGGTCGGCTGCCGAGGTAGGAGCAGGCGGCCGAGGCGGGCTCCCAGGCGGGCGGAAGCCGGCGCAGGGAAGCTTGGGCCCATCCCGAAGGAGAGGGCTCGGCGTCGACGGGCACGCTGGCAAGAGGCGAGGCCGACGAGGCGGAGCTGGCGGCGAGGGGAACGGCGCGAGGCTCGTGAGGTGGTCTCCAAGGCCAGCCGGGGCAGTCTTCTGTTGGGAGGAGGCGAGGCCGGGGAGTGCTCCTGCCACCGAGGGCGCCAAGCATGGCGTGAGGCGCAGGGTGGGCTCGGCGGGCAGAAGGAGAGCGGGCCGGAGGGCGGGCAGGAGGCGGTCGGAGGTTGTGGTGACGGGAGGCTCGAGGCGGGCTGATGGGGAGCGTGGCCAGGCGTGGCCAGCGTCTTGAGGCAGCCGGCCAGGCGGGCGGCGGAGGCTGGCAGGCCAGCGTGAGCGGAGGGCAGGCGGCCGGAGGGAGAGGGCAGGCTCTAGGCGAGGGACGAGGTGGGGCGCGAGGGGTGGGGAAGCGGCGGCGAGAGAGAGAGAGAGAGAGAGGATGGGAGGTTGGGACGAGGGTCTCAGGGAGGTGGGGGCAGGGTGGGTCAGGCGTGGGCCAGGGGTGTCGGTGGGGGTGGGCGTCAGCGTGGGTGTCTTGCCTTTGTGTGCGTGTGTTGTGTTTGGTGTGTGGGCAGGTGTGGGGCTGGCGGGCCCAGGGTGGCAGGGACGTGTGGTGGGAAAAGGGCAGGTGTGGCGTGTGTGAGTTGTGTGGGTGCGTGCTGAGGGTGCTGAGCGGGTGAGGTGAGAGAGATAGAGGGAGAGATTAGGTGGCAGGATAGGATTGGTTGAGGGGAGGGAGAGGGTGATGTGTCACGACGGGGTTGGCCGGGGTGATGTGGCCAAAGGGGGTGGGTAGATTATCTGGTAGGTTTAGGATTAGAGGCGGACCTATTTGAAAAATGGTGGTGGTCGTTCGATACGGCCCGTTCGACTGCCCCCGCTAAAATAATTAATTAAATTATTTATTTCAACCAGCTTTTTGCAAACTAACAACGGTCCAAACAAAAATACTCCGGTGACCCGGGTTTGCGCGATAATTAAGGTGGGGCGTTTTAGAAAACAAAACGGGCTTGCGAAAATAGTTTTAGACAAACAACATATGATGATGACGATGCAATGCACAAATTCAACGCGATTTTCTAGTAGTGGTTTTGCGGGATGCCACAATGTAGTAGCTAGATGGTTGCATCTCCTCCTTGTGCTGTCATGTATAGATCTTGTGAGCTCCGCTCATGATCAAGATCTAATCTATTTGTAATCATGCATGTTCTGTTTGCGGAGATCCAATGGATATTGAGATTATTATGTTGGATTGATTAATGGTTTTTTCTTTATGATTATATCATGTCTGTGTTGTTTTTGATCTTGCATCCTCTCCGTTGTTAGTAGCTATCTTGACCAAGTAGTTGGTACTGACTCCAAGAGGGGGTATTTCTGCTCGATAGTGGGTTCATGCCTCTAGTTTCCAAGGGAAGTGACAGAAATCTCTTTGGTTGTAGATGTGTTGTTTCTACTAGGAAGAAAACAACGGTCTCTTGTTCATGGAACATGTGGACTGTTTACCTTACACACTTTGCTTAAAGCAATTGTTTGTTGCTTGCAACTTAATACTGGAGGGGGTTCGGATGATAACCTGAAGGTGGACTTCTAGTCATAGATGTAGTTGTATTGCGGTCTATGTATCTTGTTGTATTTCCCAATCGAATCTCATAGGATCTTTCTGACTAGTATTGCATTGTTATGCCTTGTTGAGTTCCTGTCAATTGCCATGCTGTAATTTGTTTACCCTTCATGCCATGTTGTTTATCTAAGGAGAGCACCTCTAGTGAACTATGGACCCCGGTCCTATCTTTACAATTGATACATCATCCACTATTACTTGTTTACTTGCTGCAAACCATTAACTTCCACACCATACGTTTAACCCTTTGTTAAAGCAAACCGGTGAGCTTGACAACCTCACTGATTCGTTGGGGCAAAGTCTTGAGTTTGTGTTGTGCAGGTCTCGGCGTTGCTAGCAACACATGTGTGACGTTTCCTTCCTCCTACTGGTTCGATAACCTCAGTTTTTTACTGAGGGAAAACTTGTTGCTGTGCTGCTTCACACCTTGCTCTTGGGGTTCCCAACAGGCTCCACGTCAACCGTGCTAGCCATCATCAAGCTTTTCTGGTGTCGTTGCCGGGGAGGCTAAGGACGTCTTCACAAGGGGAGTCCTTCACTTCCTTTCTCTTTACTTTGTTTTTAGTTTGCTTAGTTTCTTTTTCTTGGTTTTGTTTGCCTCTTTTCAAAAAACCCCAAAAAATTAGTCTATTTTGTTTTGCTTTCTTTATTCAAAAACACAAAAAAAATTAGTTCTTGCTCTAGCTGCTGCTGCTATTTTTGGCTTGCCCACCTTTGCCAAAATGAAGTCTGCTAAGAACACCAAGTTGTGTGACTTCACTAGCACCAATAACAATGATTTCCTTAGCACACCTATTTCTCCACCTGCTCCTGATGCTACCTTTTATGAAATTAAGCATGCTTTGTTGAATATTGTGATGAGAGAGCAATTTTCGGGTACTAGTTCTGATGATCCTGCTGCTCATCTCAATAGCTTTGTTGAACTTTGTGAGATGCAAAAGTATAAGGATGTAGATGGAGACATTATTAAGCTCAAGATTTTTCCTTTCTCCTTGAGAGGAAAAGCTAAATAATGGTTTCTTTCTTTGCCTAAAAATAGTATTGATTCTTGGACTAACTGCAAAGATGCTTTTATTGGAAAGTACTATCCTCCTTCTAAGATTATATCTATGAGAAGTGACATTATGAAATTTAAACAACTTGATAATGAACATGTTTCTCAAGCTTGGGAAAGAATGAAATATTTGGTTAGGAATTGTCCCACTCATGGACTCATTGCTTGGTTGATTATCCAGACTTTTTATGCAGGTTTGAACTTCTCCTCATGAAACCTGTTGGATTCAGCTGCTGGAGGTACCTTTATGAGCATCACTTTGGGTGCTGCAACAAGACTCCTTGATAATATGATGGTTAACTACTCTGAATGGCACAATGAGAGAGCTACACATGGTAAGAATGTAAATTCTGTTGAGGAAACTTCCTTTTTGAGTGATAAGATTGATGTTATTATGGCTATTCTTGTTAATGGGAAAGCTCCTTTAGATCCTAATAGTGTTCCCTTAGCCTCTTTGGTTGCTCAAGAAGAGAAAGTTGATGTGAACTTCATTAGAAACAACAATTTCAACAACAATGCATATAGGAATAATTTTGGTGGTAACAACAATTATAGGCCTTATCCTCCTAATAATGGCAATTCCTATGGAAACTCTTACAACAATGCTAGAAGTGCCCCCTCTGAACTTGAAGTCATGCTGAAAGACTTTATTAGTAAGCAACCCACTTTCAATAAGGCTATAGAGGAAAAGCTTTTAAATGTTGAGAAAAATATATCCTCTTTGTCTGAAGCTCAGTCCTCCTTGATTAATAAAATGGCTGCTAAACCTGCAACCATGGATACCTTTGATACTGCTCATTCCATACAAGTTACTATTGATGAAAATGTTAGGCTGTTAGCTCAACTTCATGCTAGGTGGGAAAGGGAAGCTGAAATTGATAGAAACAATAGTGTGTGCACCATCAGCACTAAACCACAAGTAGTCCATGTTCCTCCTCCTATTATGCCTAATCCTATTGAGCCTACTACTAGTGATGCTAAGTTTGATTTTCATATTGATTGTTGCCGTATTTCTGAACTGATTATGTTCCTACAAAATCTTGCTAGAAGTCCTGATGCTAGTGATATGCATGTTGCTTTCACCAAACACATTACAGATGCTCTTGTTAAGATTAAGGAAGATAAGTTAAAACACAAAGCTTCTACTCCAAAGAAATTAGAAGATATTTGGGAACCCATTATTAATATTAAAGTGAATGACTTTGATCTCAAAGCTTCATGTGATCTTGGTTCTAGTGTCTCTATTATTCCTAGCAAGATTTATGAAATGCTTAATTTGCCACCTTTGGAAGATTGTTATTTGGATGTCCCACTTAATGATAATGCTAAAAAGAAACTCTTGGGGAGTATTAATGATGTTATCATTATGGTTAACAATGCTTATGTCCCTGTGGATTTCTATATTCTGGATGTTGAATACAATGCTTCTTGTCCTATTACTTTGGAAAGACCTTTTCTTAGAACAGTTGGTGCCATCATTGATATGAAAGAAGGCACCATTAAATATCATTTTCCATTCCAGAAAGGTATTGAACACTTCCCTATGAGGAGAGAGAAGTTGCTTTTTTCTCCTCCTTTGAAATCAAGGTTTGATGTTAATGCTTCCTCATTTGAAAATAATTGATTCTTCTTGCTTCTTGTGCCTAACTTAAAGGCGTTAAATAAAAGTACTTTTTGGGAGATAACCCAAGAGTTTCCTTGAGTCTTGGAAGTTATTACTTCAGTAATGACCTCTCCTTATCCTTTTTGTTTACTTTTTGTGCCAAAAATGACCTCTAATGAGAGGGAAGTAAGATTTGGGGAGTTGCTGTCCCGAAACAGATTTCTGTCCTCCACCAAAAAAAACGTGAGGAGTCTCTGTGACTCGGATTGAGCTCAAAATTTAGTAATTAATCCCTCAGTATGTTAGCTAACTTTCGTTAGTTCAACACTTTTTTATTTGAGGAAAAGAAGATGTTCGAAAAAATCGTTTTATACATGCTGGTCTATTTTGACAGATTTCTGCCATTATTTGCATTTGCTTCTTATTGATTCCTTTTTGAGTTCTCTTTTGGGGAATTGAGCTGTTTGAAGTATTTACTACAGTAGTTTGTGTTTTTAGTGAAAAGTCTTGATGTTCCAAAGCTTTGCTAGAGGTCTAATATATTTTCAATACACTAATGTTGCTAATGAAGATTGTATGAAGTTTTGTATGAAGGAAAATTTCCAGGTGTATAGAGAGAATGATGTAATGAGATGAAGAATGGACAATATCTCAAGCTTGGGGATGCCACCATGGTGTCTCCCCAAGAAATATTCAAGAGGTAAAAGCTTCAAAGCTTGGGGATGCCCAAGGCATCCCCTTCTTCATCAATAAAAAGCTCAGGTCTCTCTAGACACTTCGTTTTTATTGTTTCATGCATAGTTGTGTTGTTCTTGGAGCATCTTAGTTTTCGTTTGCTTTGCTTAGGTTTTTTAGTTTGCTTGAATAAAGTAGTTTGGACCCCCCGTTCTCGATGTGTTGTTTTGCAAATAAGTTGCTTGGTGTTGGAAAGGAGTAGTAAGTTCTTGCTTGTAAGTGCAAGAGGAGCTTGCATTGACTGTGACTTAGACTTTAGCATGTCATGCTAGGTGTTGTTTTGACTTTATGCTTAGTGATTATTGCTGTAGCATGTCTTGTTCCAAACAATTGGGATTGCTAAGTGTGCCTTGAAGAAATTATGCGTTGTTTTAGCATGCAATAGCATAGTATTGTGGTATTCTCCTTTCATGCTTTGCTTGGGTTGACTTGGCACATGCTCACACCATGTTATGACTATGACAAGTCCCCGTAGCCTCTATGATCATTTAGTCCTTGACTTGTAGTACCACTCTATGCTTTGATTACTAATGCTTTGTTGCTCTGCATGATTATGGCCATTATGCTCTCTTAGTTGGTTGCTCCCAGTCTTTTGCTAGCCTCCACTTGTATGAGTAAGTTCTACTCATGCTTCCAACTCCCAAGAAACCAAGTTATTCCAAAGTGTCCACTATAAATTCCTATGCAAGTATATTCTTGTTTTCATCTATCTTCCAATTAAAAAGTATTTTATTATGTGAAAACTTAGTGATTAAATCCCACACAAACTTGATGGCACACTTTATATTATTTGCCCCTAATAAACTTGAACCATTGTGTCATCTATATTGTATATGCTTGCACTTATACGTAGGAATTAGCAGAACCATGCTGTCATGGGGAACGTTTTCAACATTGCACTTGTACTTTGTACTCAGTTGATATCAAGCTCTTTTGTCTAGGGATGTCACCGGTCTGAAATAAATAGAAAGCTTGTAAGTACATGTAGTAAGTATTTTGTGTTAGAGAAACGCCTGGGCCGCTAGCCTAAGCCATGCCTAATCATGGTGGAAACTTGCAGCATCACCATAGTGAGCTATCTATGAAGCATCCTCAATAAAAATATACGCATATAGTAAATAGAAAGATCGCCGAGATGCTCATTGCATGCTTGCCTTGTCATTTTGGTTATGGGATAGCTCATGTACCATGTGCAAGGGGTACCCCGTTGGCGGTTCTCTATGATATGCAAATACTTACAATGACAAGAACTTACAGGTGACTGAAGTTGAGTAGCATGAGGTGTGTCCCTCGTATTCAAGGGACTTGAGATTGCCAACTTATACTTTGTCAAGCATATACTCCATAGTTAGTTCACTTTAACCTTAATCACTTCAAGATGCTTATGATAGGGGCAATGAGGGCTGAAAGCTAACAAGTACCATAATTTTTGGAAGCTCTTTTTGAAATTTGAAATCCCTTCTTACTTTACAAAAGGCCTTTCTTTCACCATTATTGAGTCTCCACCTTCTACCTTTAGGCACCATTAAGAGAGCATAGTTGCCATTCTGTGTGTAGTGTCCCAAAGCTTATTGATTGATGCATATTGTGATATTACTTGTTCTTGTGCTATTTGTTTCTAGTCACCCTTGTGAACTTTGAAGGTTTCCTATGCATCTATTTGCTACTCTATGAGGGACAAGCTGATTGCCACTATGCTATGTTTTCTGTATGTGAAACAAACAAACGTTTTTCAATGCATGATATTCATGATATTTGTTTGTAGCCTTTCATGTTGCATGCATAGTTACTATGTCCTATTGTTAGAATTCCATCTTTCATGCACATGTTTAGAGTTATTTGATCCCAGCTTTCAATGCTTGCAAATGGATTGATCTTTATTGTGAAGGTGCATGTCACCTCAAAAAATATTCTTTTTATCACTTACCTACTCGAGGACGAGCAGGAGTTAAGATTTGGGGTGCTTGATACATCGGAAATGTATCTATAATTTTTATGTTCCATGCTTGTTTAGTATCTACTTTGCTTTGCTTTGTCTTTCTTTGAGGTGTTTTTATATATTTTATGGAACTAACCTATTAACAAGTTGCCACAGTTCCAGTTGCCTGTTTTCTTCTGTTTCTGGTTCCAGAAAGGCTGAAAATCAATATTCTCGGAATTGGAGGGGACAAAAGCCAAAGTCAATAACTTTCCGTGAGGGACACGAATCTAGAAGGAGAGACGGAGGGGAGCCATGGGGTGGCCGCACCCCCCAGGCGCCCCTGCCTCGCCTCTTCGCCTATAAGAAGCCCCTGATGCAGAAACCCTAAGTACCCGATCAATATTCCACAAAACCCTCTGTAGCCGCCAGCATCTTCCCTAGATCAGTGGGATCTGAAGTTCTTCCCGGCACCCTGCCGGAGGGGAGATCATCCTGGAGGCCTTCTCTCCGGTATGATGTGTCAGTAGTTCCACCTTGGACTATGGGTCCATGTAGTAGCTAGATGGTTGTATCTCCTCCTTGTGCTTTCATGTATAGATCTTGTGAGCTTCGTTCATGATCAAGATCTAATCTATTTGTAATCATGCATGTTGTGTTTGTGGGGATCCGATGGATATTGAGATTATTATGTTGGATTGATTAATGGTTTTGTCTTTATGATTCTATCATGTCTGTGTTGTTTGTGATCTTGCATGCTCTCCGTTGTTAGTAGCTATCTTGGTCAAGTAGTTGCTAGTGACTCCAATAGGGGGTATTTATGCTCGATAGTGGGTTCATGCCTCTAGTTTCCAAGGGAAGTGACAGAAATCTCTTCGGTTGTAGATGTGTTGTTTCTACTAGGAAGAAAACAACAGTCTCTTGTTCATGGAACATGTGGACTGTTTACCTTACACACTTTGCTTAAAGCAGTTGTCTGTTGCTTGCAAGTTAATATTTGAGGGGGTTCGGATGATACCTGAAGGTGGACTTCTAGGTATAGATGCAGTTGGATGGCAGTCTATGTATCTTGTTGTATTTCCCAATTGAATCTCATAGGATCTTTGTATTGCATTGTTATGCCTTGCTCAGTTCCTGTCAATTGCCCTGCTGTAATTTGTTTACCCTTCATGCCATGTTGTTTATCTAAGGAGAGCACCTCTAGTGAACTATGGACCCTGGTCCAATCTTTACCATTGATACATCTTCCACTGTTACTTGTTTACTTGTTGCAAACCATTACCTTCCACACCATACGTTTAATCCTTTGTTGCAGCAAACCAGTGAGCTTGACAACCTCACTGATTCGTTGGGGCAAAGTCTTGAGTTTGTGTTGTGCAGGTCACCGCGTTGCTAGCAACACCTGTGTGATGTTTCCTTCCTCCTACTGGTTCAATAACCTCGGTTTCTTACTGAGGGAAAACTTGCTGTTGTCCTGCTTCACAGCTTGCTCCTGGGGTTCCCAACAGGCTCCACGTCATTCGTGCTAGCCATCATCAACTGCATACTATATCACGGTGAGGAGTACGAGAATTTGGATGCATGCCCAGTATGCGGCGCATTGCATTATAAGATCAGACGAGATGACCCTAGTGATGTTGAGGGCGAGCAGCACCCCAGGAAGAGGGTTCCTGCAAAGGTGATGTGGTATGCTCCTATAATACCATGGTTGAAATGTTTGTTTAGAAACAAAGAGCATGCCAAGTTGTTGCGATAGCACAAAGAAGAGCGCGGGAAAGACTCGATGTTGAGACACCCTGCTGATGGGTCGCAATGGAGAAAAATTGATAGAGAGTACCCGATCTTTGTAGATGACGCAAGGAACTTAAGGTTTGGTCTAAGTACAGATGGCATAAATCCTTTTGGAGAGCAGAGCTGCAGTCATACCACCTGGCCTATAACTCTATGTATATATAACCTGCCTCCTTGGTTGTGCATGAAGCGGAAGTTCATTATGATGCAAGTGCTCATCCAAGGCCCAAAGTAAGCCCACTCCGCCGCCGCGTCATCCCACTCTGCCGCCTGTGTGTCAGACGAAGTGTGGCATCCCGCAAAACCACTACTAGAAAATCGCGTTGTTTTTGTGCATTGCATCATCATGACCGCATGCTCATGTCATCATGCCACCTTGCATTTGAGCATCGTCATCATCTTGCATTGCTTGCATCAAACTAATTTCGGAAAAACCTAATTTGTTTTCTAAACGCCCCGTCTTAATTCAAACGCAAAACCCGGTCTCCGGATTATTTTGCTTGAATGCTATCGGTTTGCAAAATCCCCGTTTGAAATAAATAAAATTTTGGAATTATTTTTAGTGGGGCAGTCGAACGGGCCGATTCGACCCGAACGACCACCCCAGAAATAAAATCGGTCCAACTAACCGGTCTACCAAATCCCTAGTCTACCCTGTCCTAGTCTACCCACCCAGCCTCCACCTCACCCCACCCAATGGCATGTAGCCACCTCACCCTCTTCCCTTCCCCTACCCAATCGCAAGCCGCCACCTAGACCAAACCACCCCACCCCCTCACCTGGCACACACACACACTCAGCACACCCTGTCCCGCTGCCACCTGGGCCCCTCCTCCCTGGCCCCACGCGCCCCCGCACACACCCGCCAGCCGCCCTCCACCCAGCCCCACTCCCCCAGCACGCGGCCCACCCCGTGGGACCCGCCCCCCACCAGCCCCGCGCCCACGTTCTCTCCCTCCTTCCTTTCTTCCTCCTCTGCCCCTCCCTCTCCTCTGGTTCCTCCACCGCCGCCGCTCGCCGGCCCTCCCCATCGCCGCTTCCGCCTCTCTCCCGGGCGTCCCGACCGCGTCACTCCCCTCCTCGCGGCCCGTCGCTCTCCGCCGATCGTCGCTGCGTCCTCCTCCTCCTCCTTAAGCCCCAAGGACCGCCCCGGCACCTCCGACCCGCCACCTCTCCGCGTGGCGCGTCACCTCCCCGGCCACGTCCTCCCGTCAAGGCTTCGCGCCTCTTCCTCCCTCTCTCGGTGGCTCCTCCTCGAGCTGCGCCCAGCCCGTGCTCGCGGCCAAACCCGCCGCTCCCTCCCTCTTCCCCGTGCCATCTCTTCCGGCCCGGCGCGCCCTCTCGCCGCCTCCAGCGCCCTCCTCCCGCTTGGCGCCTCAGCGCCGCGTCCCGCCCATCGACCTGCGTCGACCCGCCCCCGCGTCGGGTGGGCCTTCCGCCCACCAGCGTCGCCAAGCTCCTAACGCTCCGCCCCAGCCCGCTGCCGCCCGCCCGCTCCTCTCGCCCTCGCCGCGCCCGCTCGAGGCACCCGGCCGCCCGCGGACCTCCGCCGCGCGACCTCCCTCGTCTTGACGCCGCCTGCAAGCCAAGAGCTCCCCGGCGTGGGACCCGCTACAGAACGCCCTCCTCTGGCCGTTGTGGCGTCGTCCTCGTGACATGCGCCCTATGCTCTGGATGGCCGTGTGCGCCTATGCAAGACCGTGCCCCAGCCACTGTACCAGGTCGGATGTTGATGTACTGGTGGCATCTAGATACTAGGTTGTGGTTGTTGGATAAGTGGCATTTCCCTAGGGTGTTTCGGTTCATCCGCCGCCGCTGGATAATGTTGTTCAAGAGGCAGACTGAACCGAGAATCTTCCCAAGATCTCCATCAAACAAGTTCCCCATCGACAACAAGATCGCCACATGAACTCCTTCACGGATCCCAAGACCCCGAAGCCCGATCCGAAGGCCGATCCCGCCGAACGCCAAGATCTCCTATCGGAACCCAAGGACGCCAAGACCCCGGTACGATAAGAACTCCTTCCCGCACCAATGCCCGAGTACCGGACGCCAAGGTCGCCTACACGGAACGACAAGCACTTCGCCCCGGATGCCGAGCCCGGATCGATGGCGCGGACCCGACAAGGTCTTCACGACGACCAGAACGACAGCAACCAGGGCGAGTCCGATGCCCCGACGCCAGACCAAGTACTTCCTCCCGGAACGCCAAGATCTCCGCGTGAGACGACAAGACCGACAACATGGCCTGACCACCACGGATGCGATAAGTATTCCTCGAGGACGCCGAGTACTTCACCCCGGAACACCGAGAACTTTCCCCCCGGAACAACAAGATCTACTTCGCGGGCACCGTGCGACAAGACCTACCTCCGTTGTCCGAGAACGTTCCCGCGAGACCGTTCCGTCGAACCCTGAACCCTGAGACCGACCCCGGACCCCGGAACCCCAAGTTCGTCGAGACCCTCTAATGTGTGCCCCTTTCTCGAACCCTATTTTATAATATAATACAAATTGTTGCATATTAAATTGTCATACTTGCATGCATAATTGCCATGTGGTTTGGGGGCCTTATGCCGATTCACCTAATAATTAAATATGGGGCCCATATGCGGGCAAATCTAGCCTTATATTGGCCTCATTTAAATTTGTGTAGCGAACCGTTGCTATCTTTTGTCTTGATAATGCAACATTTAATTTGCGGGGTAGATAAATAACTTGCACCGTTTAATTAAATGTCGGGACCCCGGTTCCGCTTAATATGACCTAATCGCATTGCACCTTTGCCATTGCCATGCATCATACATGCATCATGCCCGATCTTTTGCCGTAGTATTAAATATTGCATCCGGTGTTTATTCTAGTGTTTTGGTTCTTCGCGGATAAGGCCGTTGAGTTGATGCGAGTGTCGACCCGATCTTCGGTTGAACCTTCGACATGTTTTCAGGCGACCATCTCCCCCTTTCTTCCTATCTTACTTTTCTAGTATTTATTCCCTCCTGTTGATCTTTGCTATCTGTGTTGCGATGCTCTAGTTTTCGTACCCGTGATACCCCTTGCAGCCATATATAGCCTTGGACACATCCTATTACCTGTTGTTTGGGTAGATAGTTGGACCCGCGTGTCGTAGTCGCTTGCTCAAGTGTTTTTGCGTGTCGTCAAGTACCACAATTGTTGGAGAATTGCCGCATGTTGATGTTGGAGATGATCATAGTTTTACTTATCGTTCACTTTAATTCCTGTTTAACAACTAAAATTGAAGTAAGCAGAGGCATCGGTGGGTGATAGATAATATTTGGTTTCGAGCCACTTGTGTCGTGGGACCCAGTACTTGATACTGTTCCTTGATTTATCGTGCTATCCACATCCGGAGGTATATGGGACCCCGAGCGAGCTTGATTGATCTTATTTCTTGGGGCCACAAACTAGTTTGAGGTTTTATTTACGATCCTGTACTTATGCCATGCTACTGCTTTATTTAAATTGTGTGAGGAGCACACTGTACTGTTTAGGAATTGTGACCCGTTTACGCGGTATCGACAAGCCCAGTTTTGGGTTCCCAGTCGCTTACAGCCGGCCCCACAAACCTTGGGTCCGTCTCGGAGCTAGCTTACTTTGTTGCGGGTAAGACTTCAAGGGGTGACCCCCTGAAATATTTCTGAATCCTGTGATTGCTTTGTCGTGAAAGCCTCGTTGGGTTTTGATTTGGTTTTTCCGAGGTTGATCGAGCGTGTGTTGCTATTGGTGCACCCCGGCCGGGTAAAACTTTCTGAAAGCCGTGTCCGCGGTTATGGACGACTTGGAGCATAGTATCTCGACCATAGACAACTATAACTAAAGTTTATCGCTATAAATTTGACTTTATAATGACTAGTAATCAGCTTCACTATAATGGAATGGCTAAATAAAACTGCCAACAATTGCTTGTTTGGGTCGTCGCCAGCGACCATTGTACCTGACTAGTAAGTATTGCAACTACAACGGAATGGCTAAATAAAAGTACCAACAACTGCTGGGTTTTGGGGTTATCTCATGCTAATTGTATCTGATTAGTAAGTGTTGTAACTATAACGGAATGGTTAACTAAAAGTGCCCACTGCTTATTTTATCAGGATGACTATCTATACCTGACTAGTAATTGCTGCAACGATAACTGAATAACTAAAACTGCCAACGGTGTGAGTTCCTCGGTTGACTTCCTCGTTTGGTCTCGAGGGGGAATACCAGGAAGGGATTGTTTGGTGTTAGTATCGACCGTTCGAATAGATCTTTCTTACCCTCTCTCGATAGTCGCCATTGTATCGAGTCTCTATAGGTTGTCTAGTGCATCTTTGCTGCGCTTCGATCCACCATACCTTTGTAGGCGAGGACCGCCGAATTCTAGCCTCGCCGTGTACTGGCCTCAGTACTGACGCTCCTCTTTTTCCTTTGCCCTTTGTCGGCACCCCTTTTGTTTTAGCAGGTTTTGAGCACGACGTCGTTAGCAGGGTTACCCTTTCGGCTTGGCCTGGGCAGGGTTATGGACGCCATTGGTTATTCTTCAGGGCTCTTAGCCCCATTTGCATCTTGTCCGTAGTCGGATGCTCCATCTTTTCAAGGTGATTTGGATCTTTGTATATTATATATGTATTCTTGACTCTTTGAGTCGTGTTGTATATATATCTGCTTTGTGGGTCCCATCGAGGACTGTTGTGTAATGTTATTACTTCGTTTTCCACCCGCACGAAAGTGCCTGGTGGGCACCTTTGAATCGTTTCTATGCGGGTTTGGCGGGTTTTCGCTAAAACTTGCATAGGTCCGACCGAGGTGTTACTGAGTGGTATCGAGCTCGGATTGCGAAACCCCACAAGTCCAAATTGAGAGGATAACCTTAGCGAACGGCCGAAGTAGAGTGTCAAAACTATTTTGCAAAATCGGTTGGATAGTTCCGATTAGGTCTGATTTTATTCCTTACCCCTCTGC
Organism: Avena longiglumis; assembly: GCA_030063025.1. Classification (NCBI taxonomy): domain Eukaryota; kingdom Viridiplantae; phylum Streptophyta; class Magnoliopsida; order Poales; family Poaceae; genus Avena; species Avena longiglumis. The sequence goes on from CP125978.1 coordinate 425,983,351, forward strand.
TATTCTCCTCTTACCTCTACGTGTTTTGAATCCGCTCTCTTCTCTCTCTTCGAGTCCAGGATTTCCCGTGGTTGGGTTCCGTCGTACCTTCAGGTTTTCGCGTCCTCCTTCGATAATGGTGTTGCTACATCTGGTCTTCCTGCTATCCGAGGAATCCTTCGTCTGGTGGACTCCTCTTGGTTCCTTCTCGTGTCTTCCGGTGTTTTTCCGACACGACGACATCATCTACGCCAGATCCGATGCAGAGTCTGCATCACTCCTTTGTTTCCGAACCTCGCTTGTCGAGATCTTCAGTCTAATTCCGAGAGTTGGTTGCATAATCCGTCTATTCGGGTGCAGAGTAATGGTTTGGGTGCGCGATGGACTGATCACCATCCGACTACTCTTATCATTCGCTCTTGTACATCGAATCAGTGGATCCAGCAATTTTACTCCGTCCACGGAAGTTAGGGGTGGCTTAATTGCGATACCTCTACCTTCGACCTTTTGTTCCCGGAGTGTTCTCTCGACGATCACGGACAACGATCTCTTGTTAGTGGTGTCGCGAGGATCTACACGAAGCGCGAAGGATCAGACCGCCGGCCTTCCTTTCGGTACCATGAGGCGGATCTCGAGGGCGAGATCCATTGTTAGTGGTGTCGAATTGTGGCATCCCGCAAAACCACTACTAGAAAATCGCGTTGTTTTTGTGCATTGCATCATCATGACCGCATGCTCATGTCATCATGCCACCTTGCATTTGAGCATCGTCATCATCTTGCATTGCTTGCATCAAACTAATTTCGGAAAAAACTAATTTGTTTTCTAAATGCCCCGTCTTAATTCAAACGCAAAACCCGGTCTCCGGATTATTTTGCTTGAATGCTATCGGTTTGCAAAATCCCCGTTTGAAATAAATAAAATTTTGGAATTATTTTTAGTGGGGCAGTCGAACGGGCCGATTCGACACGAACGACCACCCCAGAAATAAAATCGGTCCAACTAACCGGTCTACCAAAATCCCTAGTCTACCCTGTCCTAGTCTACCCACCCAGCCTCCACCTCACCCCACCCAATGGAATGTAGCCACCTCACCCTCTTCCCTTCCCCTACGAGAATGTGAGGCACCAACCAGACCACCCACCCGCCTCACACACACTCACACACCTGTCCCGCTGCCCTCCTTCCTTTCCCCCTCGCCTTGCCCCGCCATCCGCCTCCACCCAGCTCCCTCAAGACGCTGCGGCCCACCTCGTGGACCAGCCCCCAGCCCAGCCCGCACGTCCTCTTCCCTCCTCCCCTCCCGTCTTCCTCCTCTGCCCTGTAAGCCCGCGCTGCCTCCGCCTCCGGGCCCAGGCGCGCCTCTCCGGCCCGCCACCTCTCCCGCACCTGCCGGCCACCTCCCCGGCCGTCCTCCCTCTCGCTTCGGCCGCGCCTCTCCTCCTCTCTCTCTCCGGGCTCCTCTCGAAACTCGCCGCCCGGCCCGTGCTTTCGCCGGCCAAGCCCGCCGGTCCTCCCTCTCTTCCCCCCGTCCGCCATCTCTTCCTCCCTTGTCGCCTCGCCCGCCTCCACGCCCGCCTCCTCCCAGCCTCCTCCCCCGCGCCCTCCCCGCGTGCCTCGCCCAGCGCGCCTCCGGCGACCATGCCCATGTCGCCCAACGTCGGCCCGGCCCCAGCGTCGGACTGGGCCTTCCGCCTTGCACCGGCGTCGCCTGCGATCTCTCTCGCCGCTCCCGCCCCCGGCCCGCTCGACCGCCGCCGGCGTCCTCGCCCGGAGCCCCTCGCCACGCCGCCGCTCCCGAGAGGCACCCCGGCTGCTGCCAGACCTCTGCCGTCGCCCGACGACCTCCCCTCGTCTGCCTTCGGCCGCTCGTGCAAGCCAAGAGCTCCCCGGCGTGGGACCCGCTGCAGGACGCCCTCCTCTGGCCGTTGTGGCGTCGTCCTCGTGACATGCGCCCTATGCTGCGGATGGCGTGTGGCCATATGCAAGACCGTGCCCCATACCAGGTGTCGGATGTTCTTTGTCTTGGTGGCATCTAGATACTAGGTTGTGGTTGTTGGATAAGTGGCATTTCCCTGGGGTGTTTCGGTTCATCCGCCTCCGCTGGATAATGTTGTTCAAGAGGCGCAACCCGAACGAGAATCTTCCCAAGATCTCCATCAAACAAGTTCCCCATCGACAACAAGATCGCCACATGAACTCCTTCACGGATCCCAAGACTCAAGCCCGATCGGAAGGCCGATCCGCCGCATCAAGATCTCCTATCGGAACCCAGGGCGCCAAGACCCGATGCGATAAGAACTCCTTCCGCACCAATGCCCGGGACGGACGCCAAGGTCGCCTACGGGCGACAAGCCGCCCGGATGCGAGCCCGGCTCGATGGCGCGGACCCGACAAGGTCTTCACGACGACAAGAACGACAGCAACCAGGGCGAGTCCGATGCCCCGACGCCAGACCAAGTACTTCCTCCCGGAACGCCAAGATCTCCGCGTGAGACGACAAGACCGACAACATGGCCTGACCACCACGGATGCGACAAGTATTCCTCGAGGACGCCGAGTACGTCACCCCGGAACACCGAGAACTTCCCCCCCGGAACAACAAGATCTACTTCGCGGGCACCGTGCGACAAGACCTACCTCCGTTGTCCGAGAACGTTCCCGCGAGACCGTTCCGTCGAACCCTGAACCCTAAGACCGACCCCGGACCCCGGAACCCCAAGTTCGTCGAGACCCTCTAATGTGTGCCCCTTTCTCGAACCCTATTTTATAATATAATACAAATTGTTGCATATTAAATTGTCATACTTGCATGCATAATTGCCATGTGGTTTGGGGGCCTTATGCCGATTCACCTAATAATTAAATATGGGGCCCATATGCGGGCAAATCTAGCCTTATATTGGCCTCATTTAAATTTGTGTAGCGAACCGGTGCTATCTTTTGTCTTGATAATGCAACATTTAATTTGCGGGGTAGGTAAATAACTTGCACCGTTTAATTAAATGTCGGGACCCCGGTTACGCTTAATATGACCTAATCGCATTGCACCTTTGCCATTGCCATGCATCATACATGCATCATGCCCGATCTTTTGTCGTAGTATTAAATATTGCATCCGGTGTTTATTCTAGTGTTTTGGTTCTTCGCGGATAAGGCCGTTGAGTTGATGCGAGTGTCGACCCGATCTTCGGTTGAACCTTCAACATGTTTTCAGGCGAGCATCTCCCCCTTTCTCCCTATCTTACTTTTCTAGTATTTATTCCCTCCTGCTGATCTTTGCTATCTGTGTTGCGATGCTCTAGTTTTCGTACCCGTGATACCCCTTGCAGCCATATATAGCCTTGGACACATCCTATTACCTGTTGTTTGGGTAGATAGTTGGACCCGCGTGTCGTAGTCGCTTGCTCAAGTGTTTTTGCGTGTCGTCAAGTACCACAATTGTTGGAGAATTGCCGCATGTTGATGTTGGAGATGATCATAGTTTTACTTATCGTTCACTTTAATTCCTGTTTAACAACTAAAATTGAAGTAAGCAGAGGCATCGGTGGGTGATAGATAATATTTGGTTTCGAGCCCACTTGTGTCCGTGGGACCCAGTACTTGATACTGTTCCTTGATTTATCGTGCTATCCACATCCGGGTATATGGGACCCCCGAGCGAGCTTGATTCAGTCTTATTTCTTGGGGCCACAAACTAGTTTGAGGTTTTATTTACGATCTGTACTTATGCCATGCTTTGCTTTATTTAAATTGTGTGAGGAGCACCTTTGTCTTTATTAGGAATTGTGACCGTTCTGGCGGTATCGACAAGCCCAGTTTGGGTTCCCGTCGCTTCTGACCCGGCCCAAACCTTGGGTCCGTCTCGAGCTATCTTACTTCGCTATGGTAAGACTTCAAGGGTGACCCCTGAAATATTTCTGAATCCTGTGATTGCTTTGTCGTGAAAGCCTCGTTGGGTTTTGATTTGGTTTTCGAGGTTGATCGAGCGTGTGTTGCTATTGGTGCACCCGGCGGGTAAAACTTTCAAAGCCGTGTCATGGTTATGGACGACTTGGAGCATAGTATCTCGACCATAGACAACTATAACTAAAGTTTATCGCTATAAATTTGACTTTATAATGACTAGTAATCAGCTTCACTATAATGGAATGGCTAAATAAAGCGCCAACAATTGCTTGTTTGGGTCGTCACTTGACCATTGTACTGACTAGTAAGTATTGCAACTACAACGGAATGGCTAAATAAAAGTACCAACAAGCTGCTGGGTTTTGGGTTATCTCATGCTAATTGTATCGATTAGTAAGTGTTGTAACTATAACGGAATGGTTAACTAAAAGTGCCCACTTGCTTATTTTATCGGGATGACTATCTATACGACTAGTAATTGCTGCAACGATAATCTGAATAACTAAAGCGCCAGTGTGAGTTCCTCGGTTGACTTCCTCGTTTGGTCTCGAGGAATACCGGAAGGATTGTTTGGTGTTAGTATCGGTATGGTTCGAATAGATCTTTCTTACCCCTCTCGATAGTCGCGGTTGTATCGAGTCTCTATAGGTTGTCTAGTGCATCTGCTGCCGCTCAAGACACCATACCTTTGTGGCGAGGACCGCGAATTCTAGCCTCGGGTGTCTTGGCCTCGATCGACGCTCCTCTTTTCCTTTGCCCTTTGTCGGCACCTTTTGTTTTAGCAGGTTTTGAGCACGGCGTCGTTGGGGTTACCCTTCCGGCTTGGCACAGGAGGGTTATGGGCGCCATTGGTTATTCTTCGGGCTCTTAGCCCCATTTGCATCTTGTCCGTAGTCGGACGCTCCATCTTTCAAGGTGATTTGGATCTTTGTATATTATATACGTATTCTTGACTCTTTGAGTCGTGTTGTATATATATCTGTGGGTCCCATCGAGGACTGTTGTGTAATGTTATTACTTTTCCACCCGAAAGTGCTGGTGGGCACCTTTGAATCGTTTCTATGCGGGTTTGGCGGGTTTTCGCTAAAACTTGCATAGGTCCGATTCTGAGGGTGTTACACGAAGAAAGTGCTCTCTCAGTCAACTAGTAATAATACTACTCAGAAGAAAGCCAAAGGTAAAAAGGTGAAGAAAATCCCGCTGTCTCCTCCGAAGTTACCTTACGAGATGACTGATGAGGAAACCAAAGCGATCAGCGATGCCCAAGTGAAAGCCTTCTTTGCACCCAAAGTTCCCGAGCCAAAGCAAATATTTGATCCGAAAGCCAAAAAGTGGGCTAAGGGTTTTCTTGAGCAACCATCGCAATATGAGATAAATAAGGCTGATGACTACAAACGCTATCTGATGATAATTCGTAGGAAGAATCCAGGAAATACTACTGCAAGCAGCGGGAAAAGAGATGTTGCGCAACTTGGAATGCAGGCAAACAAATTTATCGCCCCGCTCAAGGTGTTATCCAATATTGATCATAGGAATATTATAGCAATGGAATTTGCCAAAGGTTCTAGTATTACAGTTGATCAAGCGCTAGGCGGGCATATACCCAAACAAGAAGAAGTTGCATGGAGATATGAATACGGGAAGACTCTAGTCAGACTTAATGAAGTCGACCTTCTACCAACTCAAACGTGAAGACTACATGAGTGGTACGAGAAAGTCTCTACATGCGATGAAGAAGATCGATTGTCAGCGCTGCTTGTGAGAATTACAAGTGAGCATTTTAATGGTGAAGAATAGTTGCAAATTTATTTTGAGGAATTCTATATGTTATTCAAACAAGATTCCCTCAACTTGAGTCTCCTCGCTACCTATTGTCTGTAAGTGGTTCATTTATTTCTATGATAAAGTCTCTAACTCGGCTCTTTCATTGCATGTAATTATCTTCACTATGCTATTATGCAGAATGAAGAGCGATGAATGTGATCGAAAGAAAATCTTTGACACTGGGTTCATCGAACCACACCGGTTAATCAAGCATTGCTAAAGGAATACCCCCAAGGACAGGGAGCGTAACTTGCTAAGGGTCTTATTGAGGCAACATTACAAACGAAGAATATTGTTTTCCTACAACTACAAGTAAGAGTGTTACTGCCTTGTACACATTCGCTTGATTCTGCTAAGTGTAATTGATGAGTTACTAACGTATATAAACATGTACACCTATCACTGGATTCTTCTAATAATTAAAGTTGACGCTAGAAGAGTTGAAATCAAGGACTTACTAATGAGAGATGAGCAGAGTCCGCATTCATTAAAGATATGCTCCAGAGGTAATTTTAGTCATTACCGCACTATATTGGTCTCTTTAGTTCATATATATCCTAAGATATCAAGTAACTAATAACTCATCTATTCTTTATTTTTTGCCGGGCAGGGTTTGGAAAGCTTTCACCAATGCTACAGTTGGTGAATTTAAAGATGAGCTTAGTTTTTATCGTGTAAAAGTAAGTAGTACGAGATAGATCCGCGCAACTCTTCAATTCTAGATTCCATACCATTATATCATGCTTGATTATTTTGATTGAATTCTATTCTCGTAAAGCGCGAGAGGCAGCCACCAGGGACTAACTTGTGCGGATACTTCGTGTGCGAGTACATTCGCTCGAAGGTGTGACACCCCCGGGATCAGGGCTAAACAAATCTCAAACCTCCGTCTGACATAAGCTTAACCTTGAGCTCGAGAATATCCAGTGAAGAATCGATAACACAAAAGTGAACCTACGGCACAAAAATTTATTACAGTAAGCTCATAACTGAGCAGAGAACCAAATTATTACAAGTAGAGGTCACTGACCACAAACATCAAACAACGGAAGGCAAATTATGATTTTAAGTATAGCAAACTTAACAAATGGACTAAGAGGCCTGAAGCATAACGATGACGTCCTAGCCCATAGATTCCAGGCTGCCGTCCGGGAACCCCAAGTTACTCATCGATGTCGATGTAGTACCAAACTGATCTTCAGGGGAACACTTACTCTACCAAAAGTATCAACAAAGCAAGGGTGAGTATAGGGCGTACTCCGCAAGACTTATGGTTGGTGGAGTTGTTTTGCATAAAGCCACTTTTGTTTATAAAACCAGAGAGAGAATAAGCTCGTCTAGTCAGAGTATTTTAAAAGGGGATAAGAGAGCGACATCTCTGAAGTATTGATCATCATCTTTTGATATCCACCAAATCATCATCTGAACCCTAACTAGGATCACCCCCTCGTACCCATGAGGAAGCATCCTTAAGCACACATTGATCTGCCAAGTTTTACAATTAGGTTATAGTTCTCTATGATCGTAGAATCTGGTCACCAAGCATTCATAACCGTGAACACGGTTTTTCGAAAATATTTAACCCTGCAGGGGTGTACAACTTTACCCACACGTATCAACCGACTCTTAATGCCAGTACATTAGCCCTCTTCCTTGGAAGGCCGGCAGAGGGTGGTTGGCCACGACCTTTACCTTGGTTTCGTCGAGACCATGAGTCACGCAATAAGTATGGTTCCACCGTAACGGGTAAAATCCCGAAGCCGGTACTTAAAGATGTGAGGTGAGGTTGGTTTACCAGGGGCTCCATCCACCCCAAGCAACCCGGTCCGCGCTTCCCTACTTGTTATGAATGCACCTTCACCCGCCAAATCTTTCAAAAAGTTTTCTATGCATATGTCAAATGGAACACCGAACTATGTGACTCATGGAATCTACTAGGCAAGTTAATCAGGCGAGGGGTTCCCAAGCCCCGTGTGGTTGTACGCTCATCTCGGTTCCAAAGGCAAGAACTTAGGTCCTAGTGGTGGCGAGCATGGGACTAGAAAAACCACATCCCACCGCGGCCTCCCATACAAGTCTTAGTATGTTTAATCTCATATCACTGATCTCATCTCATCATGATCTCCTATCGTACTAGATTCTCTGCATCTGATACATCATCTGGATGGACCAGATTCGACAGCTGTGCATGGCTAAGCAGGAAATAGATATAACCTCTAGCGATGCACATAAGCCAAACCTAGTTATGCTAGGAGAAGTGGATCAGGTAATATAAGCTCAAAGGGAGTAATGCAACAGATAGGATGATCTATCTATCGACAAAAGACCACAGTAGAATCATATGCATCATGGCAGGAATTGAAATTCTTTCAAAATCATAGGACTATATCATGGTGGGGTTATGCTTGCCTTTGACCATTGATAACCAATAAGCTGATCTTCGGGAGCCCTGTACTTGACTTGGTTACAGTTGGTCAAGTGTTTTTTATCGATCTTCGATGGTGTTGTCCTAGGGCTTCGATCTTGATCTCGATATCGTATTCTACCGAAGAAGAACCAAACACCGGAAAGAGAGGGAAACAATCAACACATGGCATCGATGCAATGCTCAAGCAAGGATGATGATATGACAAGTTCAATTGTATTGAAATGTAACCCTAAAGCATGCTCGACAACTTAATCGGGGTTCTGAGGGGTGCAAACCCTAACTCAGGGAAAACTCCGGATGTATATGAGAGGGGTTGGTTTGTTCTTCTAATTAAACTTGTCATTTAAGTTTATTAACAATGCATGATTATAGCTCTAATAGATAGTTCTCATTTTCTGAACATTTTGATATATTATTTGTATTTTTCTGATTTAAAATGAATTGGTTATGATTTTTCTCAATTTAAATCCATTTTAAATAATTTTAGGAAATTATAAAACATTTTTGGATTATATTAAATATTTATACACTTGGTCCCACATGTCATTTATTTAATCATTTCAGGAATTAATTTCCAAAAAGAATAAAATCCTGACAGACTAGGCCCATAGGGGATATTTATATGTCTAGAAATGATTTTCAATAAACAAATAAACTAAAAGAAAAAGGAAAACTGCGTCATGCTGACGTCATCATCACCATTGCTCTCAAGTGATGCTTCGATCTGGCGACTGCGAGCGCGAGAGGAAGCGGGGTTGGGTTTGCTCGAAAGAGGAGGCCGAGGCAGACCGAGTAGTGGTGGCGTAGCCTAGATTTGGTATCCGGAGCGTCGCCGACGACCATGTACTGCGGCGGTTGGCGGAGGCGCACGGCGAGGCGGCGAACCAGAGAGAGTGGTGACGAGGTTTAATATCGCCAATGCCCATTGTTATGAGCTTGGGTTTTAGAGAAGATGGGGTGCTAGAGATCGCGGAACGGTTAACGGACAAGCAACCAGGGGACACGAGATTTACCCAGGTTCAGGCCCCTGGAGGGAAACCCTACTCCTGTTTGTCTGCTCTTGATTATGACGGAACTGAAAGTTACAGGGGTGCGCAGATGTAATCTGGCGTGGAGGTGTGTATGCGGTGAGGTGAGATTCGTCCTCCTCGTCATGTCCTCCTAGCCTTTATGTAGAGACAGGCAGGTCCCAGGCACAAATCGAGTCGGTTACAAGTTTAGGGTTTGCCCCTTTGAATATTCTATCTGTTCTAGTCTTGCTTTCCAAGGATCCGAAGATTTCATGGGCTTGGGCCACCCGAAAATCTTCATGGGATGCGTGTACTTTTCTGAGCATTCCTTGGGCTGGACCAGGTATGCTGATGTCGTGTACCCGTAGGGTATAACCATGTCAAGTGGGGGCAAGGGATAAGGTCCAGGAGAACGGCGAGCTAACCACGAACACGATGGAGTGGTCGGGGAAGCGAGATGAGGTCGGGAAACGGTGAATCGACGCAGACGACTGCGATGGCCGGCGGAACATCAGGCTCGAATCCGGCGAGCAGAGGGCTTCCCCGGTAGCGTGCTTGGGTAGGAAGAACGAGGACATCGAGGCGAACCTCCTGCGAGGGTCGGCGAGGCTCGGGGTGGCTGGATATGGCGAGGCTCGATGGAGCCCGAGGGGCTAGGGTTTCGATTTGGGGAACCTAGGGGAGGAAGAGGAGAAACATGGCATGGCTAGGGTTCTCGGCGGCGTTGACGGGGCCTTATAGGAATCCGGGGGCGGCGGCACGAATCCTGGCGCGGCGGGCATCGCAATGCCGGCGAGCGGCAAAGGCGCGGGAACGCAGGTGCTTGCGAGCGAGGAAGACGACGGAAAGATCGTCGAAGGGGTACCGGGCTGGTAGCGGGTTGCGCATGGGCCAAGGTGGGCCGCGACAAGGTTTGCTGGCTGTGCGGGTGGCTGTGCGGGTGAGCGGCAGGAAGAGAAGAGGGAAGGAGGGCCGGCCTGGATTAGCTAGGATTCCTTTTTTTTCTGGAACTGTTTTTCTATTTCTGTTTTTTGCTTTTCTGTTTTTTGCTTTTCTCTTTGTATTTTTCAAATTCAAATCTGTTTTGTTAATTTTGAAAATACCAAAGGTTTATAAAATTATAGGAAATACTGAGGGGCCCTTTTAGTCCAATTGGGCTCCAAACATTTTGGATTTTTTTCAAGTATTTTCAAAATTACTTTGAAGGGATTTCAAAGAGAGGGGAGATTAGGGTTTTAGGGTTTCACTTTAATTTCTTTGCATGCATTTTTAAGAGATGATGCTAATGATGCACAAAACAAACCCTAATATAGATTATCTAAAACTGGGGTGTTACAGAAGGTTAGTGAGCGGGACGGAGGGACATTTGTAGAAGTACGTGATATTCATATTGATCATGCATAACTTGTCATTCATAATATTATTTATAACTATTGTTATTCATATTGATCTCCTTCTTTTATATATAGTTGGAAAGATTGCGGGGGAATATCCAACCATGGGAGCGCCTGGTAGCAATTCAAGAGAAATTGGCGGGATTTATTGTTGACCATGTCATACACCCAGAAATAAAATACCATACTTCGGGACTCCCGTGATTTAATGATCTCCGTATAATCGAATAGACGGGGTGTGATCTCCATGTAATCAAATTGTATATATATTAATGTGGGATTATATCTATATAATCATGACAATGTTGTGTGTAATGGGTTCTTTCGTTGCATTTCACTTTACGCCAAACGCAACCCCTCCTCTACCTATCCTCCTGCCACCACAGAACCCCCAATTCGGCTACCGCCGCAGAAATCGACCCCAAATTTCTGCCGCGACAGAAACCCTAATCGACTGTCGTGGCAGAAACCCCCATCGGCTGCCGTGGCAGAAAACAGCCCCAAAATGCTGCTGCGGCAACGAATAATTAGTCCTAGTTCGTGTTACGAACTGGGAGTAGAAATTCTCCACCCCAGCTCCCCAGCGCGGCCACGTGTAGAGACTCTAGTTCCGATCCGTAACTAACCCGAGACTAGAGGCTGGGACCTCTAGTCCCGATTCCATAGTCCCGGTTGCTGAACCGGGACTAGAGGTCCTCTAGGACAGGGACTAAAGCCCCGTTCTCCGCTAGTGTAAATACCACACATATTCCACCACGTAGCAACTGCTAGGCGTCCCCCGGACGATGGGGAGTTCCCATCGTCCTCCTTCCTTGCGCGAAACGTGTCCACAAAATTGCCCCAAATCCCGCTTTTGCTGCAAAACATCCCGCGCTTGCTGCATATGTTCCCGCTTTTGCTTCTGAAGCAAAAAAAACGGTTCGTTTTAAAAATAGAACGTCTCGCCGGAGACCTCACCGGAGACCTCGCCGGAGGCCATGCAGCAAAAAAATTGTACTAATGTAGCAAAACCGACTTCGCCGGAGACATCGTCGGAAAAAACTCGATGGTGACTCTCGTCGGAGACCTTGTAGCAAAAAGTTGACACTGTTGTAGCAAAACCACAAGACGGTTGCAGCAAAAAATTCTTCTAATGTAGCAAAAACTCCACCGGCAACAGCCACCGCCATGGCAGCGACCAAAGCTGCCCATGGAAGCAAGCTTCGTCGCTGGCGAACTCGCCCGCCCATGGCAGCAACCAAGGCTACCCATGGAATCAAGCTCGGCCACCGCTAGAAGCAAAGCTCGGCCGCCCGTGGAAGCAAACTCGGCTACCGCTAGAAGAAAGTTTGGTCTCCCGTGGCAGCAAGGTCGGCTGCCCATGGAAGCAAGCTCGGCCACCGCTGGAAGCAAAGCTCGGCCGCCCGTGGAAGCAAACTCGGCTACCGCTGGAAGCAAGTTTGGTCTCCAGTGGCAGCAAGGTCGGCTGCCCATGGAAGCAAGCTCGGCTTCCGCAGCTTTTTATCCGGCGGAGGAGCAGTACGAGGGCAGGGCTCGCCGTTGGACAGCCTCTCCGTACACGCCTTGTCCAGGCGGCGGCGGCGGCCGCGGGCGAGAGTGGCGCTGCAGACGGGCCACGACCGGAGCTCCGCGAGGAGGGTCAAGCAGGGCGATGAGGGCGCGACGACGTCTACTGGGGGGAGCGAGGTCCGCAACGAGGAAGGGGATAAGAGCGAGTGGCCGGCGGCGGCGGTCGCGGGCGAGAGTGGCGCTGCAGACGGGCCGCGGCCGGAGCTCCGCGAGGAGGGTCGAGCAGAGCGACGAGGGCGCGACGACGTCTACTGGGGGGAGCGAGGTCCGCAGCGAGGAATGGGATAAGAGCGAGTGACCGGCGACGGCGGTCGCGGGCGAGGGTGACGCTGCAGATCGGCCGCGACGGCGGGAGCTCCGCGAGGAGGGTCGAGCAGAGGGCGACGAGGGCGCGGCGACGGCGGCGACTAGCAAGGGGAGTAAGGTCCGCGACGAGGGAGGGGAGGAGGGAGACGTGCGGGGAGACGTGCGGTGCGGGAAGACGACCCGGACGATGGTCGTCCGGGGGATAGGTATCATTTTCCTTGTACCAAACAGTTTTTCTCGAAATAGTGTTATGTAACGTACGAACATGTATCAGGGCGGATAGCGCAAGCTGCTTCCTGTAGTGCCTCACAGAGTTGGATACAACTATTACCTTGCTGTAGTAGATATATCTGAAGCCGTCGTATTAAGATCCAAAGGACTAGCTAGCACACCAAAATTGCAACCATCGCAAATAATGACGGCCATATGAATTATTTGGTTGCACCTTCTTTTGGCTGCAAATTGCAACGAACAAATCAGTCGAGAAGAAAGATCGCTCCGCGTCAAAACAAAAAAAAAAGAGGAATCGCTTCAGCCATTCTTTTAAGCGAATGAATGGATGGCCTCTCCCTCCTGTGTGAACTAAGTAAGGGTCACTTCAGCGGTTCAAACATGAACCACATGTTCTATACCGTATTACACGACCGCGCACATCGTACTGCAAGACTTTAATCCTTCGGGTTACGATAAATATGACAATCATACGGGTAACCAGTCTAACTAACACTTAGTTTTATCAGCATGGTCCAGTCAAAGGTACTTGCACGAGCAAAAAAAATCGCAGCAACTAAATAATGTATAATCCCAGAAATGTAGTGTACTGAAATTGGGATTTGAACATGAACGATATTTTCAAATAGCAAAATAACTATTGATTAGGTGGAACTTCCACCTTTTTCACTCATGTCTGGCCTGCTGCTGGCAGACTGTGTAGGAGCTTCTGTCGTTGAATAAAAGACCTAAGTTTCCATGCAAAAAGAAAAACCTTTAGTACTTTCCATGTGATTCTTGTGTCTTGGCTTGATCATACGGGTACACTCGTGTGGGGTCCGACTAGTCGGTCCCTATATAGAAAATACCAGTGCATTTCTTGATACGGGGAGCGGCATTTGGGAAACTTCCAGAGTGCTAAGAAATGTTATAAAACCATATGCATCGTCTCATAGAAACAAAGAGAAAATTTCAGCAAACCTCAAATATTGAATCTAGGTGTAGAACCATAGAAAGGGATTAGTGGAATATGTTGCATGTATCATTGAGCCTCATGAGCTTGTATATATAGGCGTACAGGGATCATCATAGAGTACAAGTCAAGTTAGGCTAGAGTCCTAACTATCTCAAACTACCATAACAACCGTATACGTATAATACTCTAACAACCTCTCGCAGTCGTAGAGGTAGCGTCGTGAACAACTGAAACATCACGGATGGTTAGGTTAGAGATAAACCCAAGTAGAATCCAGTAGGCTGACATCCTCCCGCAGTCTAAGCAGGAACATCGTGGACGGTGTCGCGTCGCGATAGCTTGGACTATAGAGGAAGCTGATGATGCTCAAGCAAGGTGATAGCCTTTGTGCCGATATCGAGGAAAGCGAGAGCGTGGGGCGGTGCTAAGGTCGGGGTAGCCGTTGCGAGGGGTCGCTGTGGTCAATGTCGTGCTCGGGGATGCCAATGTCGAGGTAGCCGCACGTGAAGCCGAATGCGCATAGTGCACGACGAGGATGAAGGAGACGCGTCGAGGGTCCGTGGAGCCTTGCCGAGGGTTCGTGGAGGCATGCCGAGGATCCACGGAGGCTTGTTGAGGGTCGATGTAGTCTGAGCCGTCGAGGACGAGGTGCATCCATAGTTTTGCTAGAACTAGGCGCACGTCGGGAACGTTCGCACACTCTAGTTTTTCCAGAACCGAGTATGCAAAGAAGAACTCGTCGGTGACGCGGTCGAGACAGTTGTAGAGGAGGGAGGCAATGCCGAAGAAGACCATGTCAAAACCGATGAAGACGAGGCGTCGATCCGAGCTTGCCAGATTTGGGAATGCATCGGGAACGAAGGCACTCCCAGTGTTGCCAGTACCAGGCGTGCGAGGGGCAGGGACCATCATGAACTTTTCGCCATGTCAGAGAGTCTAGCAGAGGAGGCCTCTAGAGCGGTTGCGAGGCGCAGAGCAGCGAAGGGAGAGATGTCGATGATGTCCACGGTTGTCGAAGTATAGGAGCAGGTGGTGCTGTCGGAGACGAGGCGATGACGCTGACGACAAAGTTGTAGTGGACGAAGACGTAGAGGGCGGCAAAACCCGCGGCGACCCGGAGTAGTCATGCTCGACGCCTGGAGAGGCGTGGCGAGGTACTCGATGTAGGCAAAGAAGAACTTGGCGGCATGATGAAGACATGCACAGACGGCGATGATCCGCGCCGTTGGATATGGCGTGGTGGAAACCAAGGACGTCGATGCGCGGGGACGGCGAAGTAGACTGCATGCAGCGACGCTGCGACCCGAGGGGCGTCATAGCTGCAGGGCGCAAGTCAGTGCAGTGGCTGGGAGACCACTAGCGACGAACACGCCAAGGAAGGCGCGTTGGAAGCTGGTAGCGTGGACCAAAGGCGGTGGCGCTGCGGCCCGAAGGGGCGACGCAACGACAGCCCGTAGCTCAATCGGTGGTAGGCGCATGCTCGGGGATGTGCTTGGCATAGACATGCGCGATATCGGTTGATCAGACCGCCGGTGCACCGTATGCGCCATGGCGTGGAAGACGCATAGATCGGAGTCAATGGCGACATTGTCGGTGAAGTCCTAGACGATGACGACGAAGACGATCCGCAGGGGGCGGCCGCGACAGCCTTCCAAGGAAGGCGCAGTAGCCGTCTACGGTGCGTGGTAGCCTGTCGTGAGGCCGCGACAGCCTGCCGAGGCAGGCATGGCAGTGGAGAGGGCAGGCGCATATGCGCGGTGTAGATCATTGATGCTCATGGTCGGAGTAGAGGCATGAGTGGACGTCGGCGATGGGTGACTCAGTCTGATCTAAGATCGGTAAATCAAAAAAGAAAACCGGTCAAGAGATCGAAAAAATAACTTACAGGGTAGCCGATCACGGATCGGCGGACGAACCCTGTATATGGGTTGCGCAGCCCTGACAGAGATCATGGAGATTGACCTCCCCGGGGGCAGCGCGGCGGAAGCATGTTGATCGGCTAGCGCGGCGCCATAGGATAGCGCAACGCAAGGTTAGGGAGAGGCGGCGATGGCGCTAGGGTTTTGACGACGGCGGCTCTAGGGGTTGGATCGAATTTAGGGCAGATACCATGTAGAACGATAGTGAGGGATTGGTAGAATATATTGGATGTATTACTGAGCCTCATGAAGGAGTATATATAGGCGTATAGGAAATTATTTTGGAGTACAAGTCAAGTTAAACTAGAGTTTTAACTATCTCAAACTACCGTAGCAACCATATACGTATAATACTCTAACACTAGGCTTGCACCGAATCACAATTCACAAGCCAAGGATTTTTTTTCTTCTTCTAAAAAACAATGAATTTGAGTAAGTCTTTATAAATAATCCAAATGAGGTGTTCTAGCTATTTGACAATAATGATTCAGACTATCCAGTTCCACTAGTTAGGTCTAATGGGTTGTTTCTTTCGGGTTTATCTTGTGGACCAATCAGTTTGAACCAAACCGTTTAACTTTTTTACTTTTTTGGCTAGAAAGAATTAGATGAAAACTTGCATGTTTGCTTACCACATGTAGTTGGAAGTACCGTCATCTTTTTCATAATTTTTTGAAGTTTGAACATATTAAGGCCAAAAGTTCTGTAAAAGTGCCAAAACTTCAAATGGATTGGTGAAATGAGCTCCAAAAATTTCCTCTTTAATCACCACATATAGTTTGAAATAACAGAATATTTCATTTTTCAAAAGTAATAATATTCGAACAAATTTTGGCCAAAAGTTTTAAAAAAGGTAAAATATTTCAAAACAAGTTTGTCCGGTTCATAGGAGAGAACCTATAGAGGACCACCTCGATCCTATGTGATTTGGAACCGGGGTTGCGGTTTGGTGAGACCGTCGCCCTGTTTTGTGAAATTTGCTCATGAACAAAATACCAGGCTTGTGACGTATGTACCCGGACCGCGCCTCATCAAGCGGCAATAAAGCATCCGACTCTTGAACCTCAAAGGCCAGACCAATTCATTTCCCTCCTCGCATGCAGTAGTCTCCTCCTACCAATTCCCTCACGTCACTTAGAGCATGTATAGCAGACCTTTTAAATTTCTGCCCCGTAAAACGCGAGTAGAGGGTTCTGTATTCGATTTTCATCGACCGAAAATCCGTGCGAGCTAGCAGACCCTGTATCCCCACCCCGTAAAACAGAAGCGAGATTCTGTTTTACGGGGTGGGGATACGGGGTCTGCTAGCTCGCACGGGTTTTCGGCCCCTCAAAACAGGGTTTTGGACAACACATTCAAATGAAATATAGCACATCCAAAATATGTGATGAATGATTCATAGTTTTTACATCACAACACGATCATAGAGATGACAGTCAATGTTCAAGCCACCAACAACACATCAATGCGATCATTCAAAGATTCAATGTGATGCATCATTCATAGTTCTAGCATCACAACGCGGTCGACGCGATCAAGAGCCACTCGCCGGAGACTCACCTTGAGGAGTCGACGCACTTGCAGCACGAGCTTGACGCGTGAGCATCTTCCTCGCCATGAGGTCCGCCTTGGTCTCCTTCCACCACAGCAGCTGATCCTCGTCCATGTCGTCGGGGCGCATCATCATGATCTCCTTCTCCTCGGCCAAGAGGTCCTTCATGGCCTTGGCTTCTTTCAGTGCGAGCATCCTCAAGTCCAGCTCGGCCTTCACCTTGGCATCTTCCCGCCTTGCTAGCTGCTTCGCAAGATTCACCTCATGCTTCTTCTCGGTGATGATGAGCTTGGCCTCCAGCGTCTTCATCGTCAAAACCTCCTTGGATTTCATGAGTTGATCCAACTTCTCCTTGAAGCTAGCTGCTTCGCCTTCTACCTTCACTCTCTCCTTGGCTTTCTTGTTGCCCTCGGGCTTGCCGGAGTTTCTCCCACTCATGTCCGGAGTTTCATAATCCATGTTGACAAGTGATTCCTTCTTGCACTTTGGTTCGTTATCCCTCAACTTCCACCTAGGAAGATGTTGAAGAAGGGCAAAACAATGTTCGAACTGAAATTCCTTGTTCTTGGAGCCGGCCATGTCTTTGTACCTCTTTTGAGCATACTTGGGGTAGTCCTCCGGCACACATCCACTAGGGGGGTTGTCGGCCACTTGTTCCATGGCAGCACTCCAACGAGAACACGCTGGTTTGATCACGTTCCACCGGCCTTCAAGAGAGTTGTAGGTTCTGTCGGCCATGCTCTTGGTGCGAGGCTTCAACTGGTGGTACAGATCCTCGATGCGCTGCCAGTAGCGCATCGAGCCTTGGTCCACTCCGGTGCACGCATCCATCCCCACTCTACTCCAAGCACGAACCAAGGTCGTGTCTTCAATCTCGGTGTAGTTGCTGGTGCGCTTCATCGGCGCCACCTCGACCACCTCGTCGTCGTCGACCTCTTCCTCCACCTCCACATCATCCTCCACATCGAACGCATCGATGCCGGCGTCCAAGTTCACCGCGGATTCGGTGAGCATGTCCATGTACGATGTGGTGGACTCAACGTCGAACACCTTGTCTGCGTCGATGTCTGGTGGCGACGGCGAGGGCGTCGACGCGGCCGGAACGGAGGAAGGAGGGTCCACGGCCTTGGATGGCCGTGGCGGCGCGAGGCCGACGCGGCTGAGTGCCTTTGTCTTCTGGGCCGGCGGGACACCCCTCTTGGCGGCCTTCGTCTTCAACCTGGCCCCGCCCCCCTTCTTGGCAGCTGCAGCCGGCGGAGCAGCGGCCGGTGGAGCTGCGGCCGGTGCGCCGGCTTCGAAGATCTGCTTCGGGATCCTCTTCCTCTTCATCGGGATGGTGGCGGAGATCATGGCCGACACGTCGGCGTTTGGCTCGACATCAGCCACCGCGGTCGCCGGTGGTGCACCGCCGGCGGTCAGCGGGCCTTCCTGACTACCCATGGCAGCGAGATCCGGCCGAGTTTTGGCCGGGGAGAGAGAGTCGGAGGAGATCGGGCGGTGGCGGCGGCGGTTGGGCTTCGCTGAAATTGTTCGCGCGCAGGGGAAGGAAGAATGCGGGGTTCGCCCTATATTCCCCTCCCCATCCCGTAGAGATAGTGGGCGGAGGGCCGCCCCGTATCCAAAACCGGAAAAAATCGATGTGAGGACCGTTTTTACGGGGCGTGCTAGACGGCCGGGTAGCGTCCAACCTGTTAGATGTATATATCTGTATATTGTATTTCCCCCATATGTTAGGGGGCTTCCTGCATATTGCCCTGTACTTGTACTATATATTGTGGCCTTTGGCCCCCAGAGGAATATACTTTTATCTATTCCTAACATGGTATCAGAGCGCTAGGTTTCGCCCTATCCTCCTGTTGTTGTCGCCGCCGCACGCCCTGGCTCTCCGCCGCCGCGTCTGGCCGTGCTTCGATCCGTTTCCTCACACGCGGTTATCTCCCTGACGCGTCCTTTGATCTACCATACACACAGCCTAGCTAGCTAGCTAGGTAGCATCTGTCCCTGACGCTCTGTCCTTTGATCTAGCATACATACACTCCTGCTTGATATCTCCCTGACGCTCTGTCCTTTGATCTAGCATACATACACTCTCCCTGACCTATTGACAAGGACCGACCAGGCTGTACTCTGCCCCATCGACAAGGCTGCAGCGACGCAGGCAGGGCTCCTGACGCTGCTCGTGACGCAGCGACGCCTGCATACCGCCTCCCCGACGCAGACGCGGGCTCTCCCTGACGTGCGGCGTGGTTCCGCGCTGCCTGGCCACGTCGCGACTTCAGCCGCGATTGGATCTGGCCCTTGTTCCTGATTGGGTCTGAGTGTTGCTCTCAAAAAAAAAAAAAATTGGTTGAGAGAGATGTCTTCTACATCGGGCTACGTTGCGATTCCTCGCTGCCCGGTGATCTTCGATGGCGCGAATTATCCTGATTTTGCTGCCTTTATGCGCGTTCACATGCGCGGTCTCCGTCTTTGGGGTGTGCTCTCTGGCGAGGTCCCCTGTCCGCCGTGCCCCCCTGCTCCTGTGGCTCCTCTGCCTCCGACGCCGATTGTGCTTGCTGCTGATGCTTCTCAGGAGGCCAAGGATGCTGCTCAGAGCGCTGATGATAGTGCTGTTGCTGCCTATGACCTGAAGTTCAAGCGTGATTCCGATCTCGAGTCCTATCGCCACGCTCGACTGTCTACACTCGGTGGTCGATGAGGATGCTCGTGCTTGCTGTACTCACCTCCGTGTTACGCCTTGATGTCTGCTGAGTTCATGAGTCTCCCCATTGCTGCTCGTGGGCCCATCTTCGCCACAGCCCCGTCTGGGGATGCTCTTTACCTGTCTGTGGTTCGCCAGGAGCATGCTCTTCAGCAGGGTGATTCCACTATTGATGAGTTTTATACTCAGAGTGCTGCTATCTGGCGTCAGCTTGATTCCCTCCGTACTGCTGTTTGTGGCACATGTTCGTGTTGTCAGATTGTGCGCTCGGACTTGGAGTTTCACCGCATCTATGAGTTTCTGTCTCGGCTTCGCCAGGAGTTTGAGCCCCGGCGTGCTCAGTTGAATGCTCGTGGTCGTGTTCCGCTCTCTGAGGTGTTGTCTCGAAGCTTGAGGAGACCCGTCTGCAGCCGGGTCTTGCGGTTCCATCCGCACTTGCTACTCGTGGTGCTCCTTTGCGCTGCTCCCTCGACTCAGCGGTCCCTGTGCCGCCGCTCCGATACTACCCACCTCCGTCGTGGTCGTGGTCAGCCAGCTTGACCTCGGTGGTCCGAGTCGACCAAAGAAGCTCGTGGTCGTGGTCGCCGTGGTTCTCTTCACACCTTGCTCTTGCGCATTGAGGATGGTCACACTTGGGCTACCTGTTATACACGGGACCCCAGTTTACGTCAGCAACACCAGGCTCGTGGGCAGTCGGCTCCCTCTGGATCTTCAGCAGTTGCTCTCTCTGATCAGGACATTATCAGGAGTCTTCGTGGTCTGCTTGCTGCTACAGGCTCTTCTTCGACAGGCACTGGTTACGGATCGACTCTTCGCACTGTCGACCACCACCTTCTACACATTCGTACGCCTGGTATCCGGATTTCGAGCTTCTTTTCATATGACCTTTGAGTCTTCTTCTCGTCCGCTCTTCGTTCTCTCCTTCTCCTGTCCGTGTTTTTACACGATGGTACCTCTCTCCTGTTTCTAGCCGGGCACTCTTTCTACTTCTTCTTTTTCCTCGATATTTCTCATGTTCCTCTTCTTAAGATGAATCTGTCGCTAGCCAGCTTCTGACTCTGGTTGTCGTGTCATTCTTGATCTTGATTCTTGTGTTGTTCAGACCGTCGCACCCAGGCCACAGTTGAGCTGGCCCGCAGCCGTGACTCTTCGGACTTTGGGAGTTAGGCGGCTTCGCGTTCCTTCCGCTGCCACTTCATCTGCCAGTTCTTCTCCGGTTGTCGCCTCTACTACCAGCTCCTTTCAGCAGTGGCATCATCGTCTTGGTCACCTCTGTGACTCTCGCCTGTCATCATTAGTTCATCGTGGTCTTCGGGTCTGCCTCGGAGATGGGTCTTTGCATTGTCGTGGCTGTAGGTTGGGTAAACAGATTCAGCTTCCCTATCCTACTAGCGCCTCAGATCTCAAATGACCTTTTGATTTAGTTCATTCCGATGTTTGGGGTCCGCTCCTTTCGCGAAAGGGGCCATCGCTACTATATTTTATTCATCGATGATTTTCTCGGTACACTTGGTTGTATTTTATGCGCCTCGTATTGAGGTGCTCTCCATATATCAGCGTTTTGCCATGGTTCATACTCAATATTCTACCCCATCCGTGTGTTTCAGGCTGATTCTGCTGGTGAGTATATCTCCCGATGTTGCGAGGTGTTCTTCTTGAGCAGGCACTCTTGCTCGCCTCCTGTCTGGCGACATGCCCGAATGGCGTTCTTGGCGAAGCATCGCCATCTTCTTGAGACCACTCGCTATGATGATTGCTTCTTCTCTCCGCTGCATTTCGGGCTGAGGCTGCCACGTCGGCTTACCTCATCAATATTCAGCCATCCGCTGCCTTGCGGTGGTATCCTCTTGAGCGCCTCTCCGACAGTCTCAGATTACTCCATGCTTCGCTTGTTTGGTTGTGTTTGCTATGTTCTCCTTGCTCCTCGCGAACGCACCAAACCGATCGTCACCGTTGAGTGTGTCTTCCTCGGATACAGTGATGAGCATAAGGGCTATCGCTGTTGGGACCCTGTTGGTCGTCGGATGCGTATCTCTCGTGATGTTACTTTTGATGAGACACGTCCTTTCTATCCTCGTCCCACCGCTGGTACTTACCCGGTGGAAGATATCTCTTTTCTTCTCTTTCCTGACACACCTCCTTCTACCCCTATTGTGTCTTCTTCAGGATCTCCTCCCCCTGATGTCTCTTCTTCGACACCATCCTTTTCCGCTCCGTCTAGTTCTCCTAGTTCTCCTAGTTCTCCTCGTTCTCCGGAGTCTTCCTCTACTATTCCCTCTTCTTCATTGTCGTCTCCTGCGTCGTCTTCCTCTGATGATCTTCCCTCTACTCGTCCTGTTCGTCAGCGTCGTGCCCCCGACCGTTACTCTCCTAGTCAGTATGGTCTTTCTGTTGCCTCCGAGCCGACCTCTTATCGGGATGCTGAGCATCATCCTGAATGGCAGCTGGCCATGGCCGAGGAGATTGCCGCGCTTGAGCCTTGGCACCTGGGATCTTGTTTCTCCTCCTCCGTGTTCGTCCTATCACGTGTAAGTGGGTCTATAAGATTAAGACTCGCTCGATGGATCTCTTGGCGCTATAAAGCGCCTTGTGGCTCGTGGTTTTCAGCAGAGCATGGTCGTGACTATGATGAGACCTTTGCTCACAGCCGCTCATATGACCACCGTGCGCATTCTTCTTGCTGTTGCATTCGCTCACCGGTGCGTGTCCCAGCTTGATGTTCAGAATGCCTTTCTCAATGGTGAGTTGAGTGAGGAGGTTTATATGCAGCCTCCTCCTGGGTACTCTGTTCCTGAGGGGATGGTTTGTCGTCTTCGACGTTCTCTTTATGGCCTCAAACAGGCCCCTCGTGCCTGGTTTGAGCGCTTTGCTTCTGTAGTGACCGCTGCTGGTTTCTCCCCTAGTGCTCATGACCCAGCATTGTTTGTTCACACTTCTCCTCGTGGACGCACACTTCTTCTTCTCTATGTTGATGATATGATCATTACCGGTGATGATCCTGAGTATATAGCCTTTGTTAAGGCTCGTCTTCGTGATCAGTTTCTTATGACTGATCTTGGTCCTCTTCGCTACTTTCTTGGGATTGAGGTTTCCTCCACTTCTGATGGTTTTTACATCTCTCAGGAAAAGTATATTCAGGATCTTCTTGCTCGTGCTGCTCTTGGGGATGAGCGCACTGTTGAGACCCCTATGGAGCTTAATGTTAAGCTTCAACTTACTGATGGTGATCCTCTCTCTGATCCGACGCGTTATCGTCATCTTGTTGGGAGCCTTGTTTATCTTGCTGTCACTCGTCCTGACATCTCTTATCCTGTTCATATTCTGAGTCAGTTTGTTTCTGCTCCTACTACTGTTCACTATAGTCATCTTCTCCGTGTTCTTCGTTATCTTCGTGGTACGATCACTCGTCGCCTTTTCTTTCCTCGTTCCAGCTCCCTCCAGCTCCAGTGCTATTCAGATGCTACGTGGGCGAGTGATCCTTCGGATCGCCGTTCACTTTCTGCCTACTGTGTGTTTCTTGGTGGTTCGCTCATTGCTTGGAAGACGAAGAAACAGACAGCGGTTTCCCGTTCGAGTGTTGAGGCTGAGTTGCGTGCTATGGCCTTGTTGACTGCTGAGGTGACCTGGTTACGGTGGTTACTTGAGGATTTTGGGGTCTCGATTACCACACCCACCTGGTTTTGTCCGACAGACAGTGCTATTAGTGTTGCACGTGATCCGGTCAAGCATGAGCTTACCAAGCATATTGGTGTTGATGCTTTCTATACACGTGCTCGTGTGCAGGCTCAGTTGTTGCGCTCAGTATGTGCCTTCGATTTACTGATTGGCGGACTTCTTCACGAAGGCACGCACTGAGCGCAAGATGATTTACTCTCCAAACTCAGTGTTGTGGATCCACCATGAGTTTGAGGTGTTAGATGTATATCTGTATATTGTATTTCCATATGTTAGAAAGCCGCATATCGCCTCTGCACTTATATATATTGCGCTTTGGCACCAGAGAATATACTTTTATCTATTCCTAACACAACCCATGGGATTGGGCCTTTTACGGGGTCTGCTAGACATGCTCTTAGCACACCGCGTACTTGAGCCATGGGTGTGGCGGTGGCCGGGAGGAAGCTCGCCGCGCTGCCGGCGCTCGGGTGGTGGCTCGTGGTGGTCGGCGCCGTCCGCCTCGGCTTCGCCTGGTCCGGCTTCTTCAACGCTCGGGCGGTTCGCGCCGGCGCCTACTCCGGCACGCACGGTGCGCCCCCAGCCATCCCCTCATCGATCGCGATCTCCTCGGCCTAATCGATAATACGTGTGTGTCTGCAGGGACTGATGTGCACGGCCGCACCGTCGGGACGTGGACGCTCCTGTCGTGCACCCTCTGCTTCATGTGCGCCTTCAACCTCGAGAACAGGCCGCTCTGCGCCGCCACCTTCCTGTCGTTCGTCTACGCCTATGGCCACTTCGTGGTGGAGTACCTGGTGTACCGTACCAGTACCATCACCGCAGCCAGCCTCGGCACCCTCGGCTTCTTCGCAGGTAATGAATAATAGTCTTGTCCCGATGATCGATTACTCACGCCAGAACTGCTAGATAGATATACTGAATGCTCGACTCTCTCTCTCTCTCCTTGCGCGCGCAGTCCCGTCGATCGTCTGGACGGTGGTCCATTGGAGGAACGCGCTCGGCCACCGCGCGGCGAAGCAGGCATGAGCTTGTTCAGCTGTTACTTACCGCCTCGATCGTCAGTTGACGGAATCTTGCGCCATTGCCGCAGCCCAATAAACCTCGCTGCAAATCCCCTCTTTTTTACATGTGCAATACCTCTTATTACTGTGCCTTTGAGGCTATGCTTGATTGTGTAAGTGTGCATCATATGTACGAAATCAGAAAATAAATAAAAAATGGTTCCAGTTTAAGACAAATTTAATTTTAGTCGTTTTGTGAATACCACTACTCCCTTCAATCCAGCGACAATTAATATAAATCAAAGTAAGAATTAAAAGTAGTTTTTAATGCAACGAGCGATATGAGTCTGTATCGTTAGCCCATGAACCAGAATCTCCCATAATAGTTCTAGCCAAAGCCCCAAGAAACATGCCCATGTCGCATCTCGATGAACACCTTTCCTGACCGATAGTTGTACGCGCGCGCTTCTTTCGTACTCGTGCCAAAAACGCAGCCGGATGCCCAAGGTCCAGCAGCCCAAACCCAAGCTCGATCCATGACCCCATCACTCCACCTTTTCCCCTCAAAATATGACGGCCAATGGTTGCAGCGTCGACTTGGTCATCAAGATGTCATTACTAGAAAAACGGCTATAGGTAATCCACGTATCCGTGGCACACGTATTAGTGGTGTTCCATGGATAAAATAGACGTGGCGCACTGTCCACAGATGTCCTACGGCTAACTTCCGTAAACGTGACGCACATGGAGGTGGTGCGTCACGGCTATGTGTGGGCCAGGGCACAGGTGGCCGCAACACACATACCCATAGCGCACTAGCTACGGATGTGAAACTTAGCCGTACACACCTTCACCTAGTGTGCTACGGCTATGTGTGCTGCAGCAGCTGGGTCAACTTACCTACGGCTAAGTGGCCTACACCAACTCCACCCCCGGTGGATCGTCTTTTTAGCTTTGCAAAAAATAAAAGAAAATAAAAACACATAAAAAATAAAATTCTTTCATATTTAGGTAGATAATGTGGTCTAGTTTCTAAAAAAATTAACAAACATGAATTTTGACTTTTTCTAAAAAAAAGTCATGTCACGATAAAACGGTCATAACTTTTACATACGATGTTGAAAAAAACGTATAATATATCAAAATGACCAGAACGAGATTCCGGATCCTTGCGCTCCTTCGCCTTTAGGTCGTTTAGCGATTTTTTAGAATCTCAAAATTCGAAAAGAGTAAAAAGTTATGGCAAAAACAAGATTTATTGCTGCAGAAAAAAAATTGAGGCAACTTACCCGTAGCGCACCACTACCTAGTGCGCCACGAGTAATTTGGGCGGGATTTGAAATTCGAATCACCACCCCACCCACCTACCTCCCTTTCTCCCTCTCTTCCTTCCTCTCTTCTTCTCTTCCTCTTCTCTTCCTACCTCTCTTCTTATCTTCCTTCCTTCCTCCCTCTCTTCTTCTCTTCTTCTTCTCTTCCTCTTCTCTTCCTCCCTCTTATCCTCCTCCGACCAAGGACGACCACAGGTAACCAGCTCCTTTGGCAGTCGTCGTCGCCTCCTTCGACCACATGTCCTCCAGCCACCGCCACCACCTCCTCCGACCATACCTCCGTCCACCTCCAACTGCACCTACGACCGCACCTCCGGCCATCTCCTCCGACCACACCTCCTCCTACTGCCTCGACGCCGATGAGGACTAGCACGACCACGGCCTCCCGCACATCCCTACGGTGGTAGGTCGTGGCCACGGCCACTGCTCCGCGAGGCGACGCGACGGCGGCGATTTCTGGACCCAATTGCTTTTGCAATTCAAAACGAGGGTGTTGTTTGTATTTTTTTTTTGTTTTTTGAAAAACACATCCGTGGCGCACCTGTACCCCTACCCGTGGCGCACCTAGTGCGCTATGCCTATCCTCATATAACAGTAGCGCACCAGGGTAGTGCGCTACGGGCACTTTTTAGCCGCAGCGTACGCCTAGTGCCGCACCACTAGTGCGCCACGGATGGGCTTTTCAAGTGCGCCACGAACAACCCTGTTCCTAGTAGTGGGTGGCGGAGGATGCCATGTTTGCCGTGATGGCGATGACGACCAAGCGACAGCAGCGGCAGTGACCTAGTGGAAGCTACGGGGGAGGGGGATCGATCGGGAGAGGTATACACATACATCGTTGATACATACATACATCAATAATTAAGCAACTATTATTATACACAAACATCGTGTCATTGTGGTATTCTCCGTACACGTTCCAGCATCAATTACAAGACAAACACATTCAAGCATATATACAATATATATAACATGTCCGTAAACGTTCATTTTTTATATCTAAAGAGTTCTCCGCCAGGCGTGATGACCTCATCAAGTATGAACCCCGTCAATTCCTCTTGAATGGCCCGTATGCGGTCAAATGGTAGGAGTTTGTCCCACATCCGTTCGATCTAAACATATATGAAGAATGAGGTCAATATATATATATATATATATATATATATATATATATATATATAAGAATGACACTCAACACAAATGATGGTAATAAAATAATGTTGTGTACTTCGTTTACGTACTCCAAGTTATTCTAGTGCGGCTTAGCATGTCACACATATCGTGTTGCAAATGAACTCGCAAACGTAGTATCCACATAAGTTATTTCCGGCTCCCTGCTGGGCGCACTTTACGAGAATAGAGAGTTCAAATCAAAATAATAATCAATAAAGCATGATATAATGGAATTGGAAGCAAAATCAAAGAGATACGCAGACCTAGCTGGCTAGTATTACTTACATTTTGATCTATAAATTTTAGTTCTTCTGACCATTCACCCACGGCCCTGCCCGTGAACCTTTTCCAAACCCTGTCCGGCAAAGAAAATGGATAAAGGAGTAATTAATTACTTGTTGTCACGAAAGTTGCCGATCTAGTGCGATAATATGATTGAAATTACCTCTAGAGCATCTCTTTAAAGTCTGCCCATAGCTCTTGGTATTTTCGTGCCGAGTCCATGACAAATACTTTTCCTGCGTCAACTTGAATGACTAGCAGAATAAGGTGGAACCTGCGCACGCATAACTCATCATCAGTTATACTTAACATCGAGTAAGCCGAAACAAAATGTGTACAAGAGAGGGTAACACTCACGAGAAGTTGTAAGGCAATATTATTTCCTTTTTAGTTTGTTGTGTCAGTAAAGACCTTAGCAAGAAATCGTCTGTTTTCCCGGGTTTGTGTTTTACCACTTGTTCATGAACTCTATTTTGGTCAACGAACCCAATGTCAAAAGGGTCTCCTTTCATGCATTCCATAACCTTTTTCCTGCATAATAGTATATACATATATGGTGAGCATATATATACATGCAATTAATGAATTGAATGAGCTGAGATAGAAATTACAGAAATAGTACTTACACACAATAAAGGCCGATGGCAGCTTTGTCGAGTTCCTTCTGATTGAATAAAAAATGCAAGTCTTGAATGTTGATGGTGATCTCGTCGTCTCCGCACAAGAAAATCTGATCTCTTATATGCGCCGTGATCCATTCTTCCTTTCTCGTCTTGCAGAAATCAAGGTACCACTTATGCAATCTTTGCATCTTTGTTGGTAGATTCTTGGGCTCCTCTTTCTTGACGAGATTCTTCCCGTACTTCCATGGCTGTATGGGGTTCACATCGACTTTGGGCAATTGGTCTCCCATGATGTTCAAGTATGCAATGTAAGTCATCCCCATATCATTGGACTTTCTTTGTAGCTCTTGCTCATAATCATTTACAGGAGGAGCTATCTGTGTATCGAACACTTGGAGCGGGACGCACGATTGGTTTTCCTGCTCTCCGAGCTGGGGAGCTGTTTTCCGGGGTTCATGAATACTACTTTCAGACTTCCTCCTCATTGCATCCCCCTTTATAATCTGGCGCTCGTATTCCGGCATAAGTGGGGGTTCAGGTTTTAAAAGATTATTGTAAAACTTCTCCACCACCGTCAGATCTAGTTTCTCCTTTGGCTCGGACCGTTTAGGTGCAAATAATTTCTTAACCTCTTCTTCCGAGATCCTCTTGTTCTCCTCGTCGCTGTGATTCCACGATAATACCGGCAATGGCTTGGCAGAAGGCTACGGGACATAGTTTCTTGAACTCTTCGGCATACGGTTTCCTGCAGATTTCTTCGTGGCAGTGCTAGTGCTCTTCGTGGCAGTGCTCTTCCGCTTACGCTGACGCGCAGGAGATGGCTAGCGATTCGGAGATGGCTGATGCGCAGGAGATGGCTGAAGCGCCCGAGATGGCTGACGCGGCGGAGACGGCAGGGGAGTATTCTGATGACCGGAGACGGCTGAGGCGGCTCAGATTGCTGACGCTGCGGAGACGGCGGGGGTGCCAGTGGCCTCCAATTTGGAAGCATGATGTGTTCCTTCTTCCAAAGAATGGTTGTTTTCACTGCTAATTTGAGTTGAGTTTCCCCTTCACCTGTAGCATGGTCAAGCTGTGCTTCCTCATATTCCTTCACAACTTTATCCACCCCGACAATAGCATAGCCATATGGAATCGGTCAGGAGTGGTAAGTTCCACCAGCTACAGGAGGTAAATAATAGCCGATCGCCACCTTAATGGATAAGCCCATTAATCTCACATGTAGCTCAGCGTGTTCGCTCTCCGTGATCTCATCCACGGGGTATCGGGGACCTGCCATTTTAACCGTGGGCTGCACGTTCTCCGTGGAAGCCACGCTGCTTTCCATGTGATGCAGCTTCCAATGCAGGCTCTTCGTGCCGCTAAGATGGGACGGTCGCTTGCTGGCTATTTTGTGCGTTCACTTGCGCCTGCAACTCCCTAAGTGCCTGTTATATCTGTGTCATCCGGTTTGTACGCTCTTTTTCTTTTCTGCTACGCCATCTGTAAGAGTCGCCCCACGCGGCAAACCCATCCTTCCACGTCATACCTCATGTGCCTCGTGCTAGTCCAGGGTGTTCTTTCTTACCGATGGCACATGTAAGCGGGTCATTCTCTCTGTCGGGATGGAAGGTCCTGACTGCTGTTTCCTCGAATGCCGTGATGAGTTCATTGACGGGTTTGTCAAGAATTGTTGGGAAGATACACAATCCCGTTTCTGGGTCCAACTTTGCCCTGATTCCGTAGAAACAAGTCTTTGCACGTAGCTCCCACCCATCTGTCCGGGGTGTGATCCCTCTATCGCGCAGGGCCTTCTCAGCTTCCTCCCACTTAGGCCTTTGAGATATGTAGCCACCTGACCCCGTCCTCTGGTGATATTTCTTCTTCTGGGCATTTAGCATATTGGTTTCTGACCTCTTTGTAACTATATCACCTTACTTTTACGTCACAAATTTGGGCCAGTGAGGTCTTATCTTCGCATAATATGCATCTTCAAAATCTGGAGTCTCCCCAGCTTTGACAAATTTGTTCAATTTTGTCTTCCAGTTGCGGAAAGCTTCAGCCATCTTCTTTAGAGTCCACTCTTTGAACTTTTCCTTTACAACCGGTTTATTTTCATCCTCCTCTGGCGGTAGGTTGAAATTTAACAACAGCGAAGTCCAATGCATTTCTTTGGATCTTTCATCGACAAAGGTACCGTTGCCCTGTTGGATATATGCCCTAGAGGCAATAATAAATATAGTTATTATTATATCTTTGTGTTTATGATAAATGATTACATTCATGCTATAATGGTATTAACAAGGAAACATTAATACTTGTGTGATTTGTAAACTAAAATAGAGTCCCTAGTAAAGCCTCTTTATAATACTAGCTTGTTGGTTAATAAATGATTGTGTTTTCCCTATCATGAACATTGAGATGTTATTAACAACAAGATCATATCGTTAGGAGAATGATATGGTGGACATACTCCTATAGATAAGCGTAGCATAAAGATCAAGTCATTTTAATAGTTCAATTGTTATATGCTTTATGATACATAGTAACCTAATTCCTTCGACCATGAGATCATGCATATCACCTTCACCGGAAGGATGCTTTGATGACATCAAACACCACACCGTAACTGGGTGGCTATAAAGGTGGAATTGAGTGTTCGGAAAGTATTGGTTGAGACACATGGATCAAGAGTGGGATTTGTCCATCCATATGACGGATAGATATACTTTGGGCCCTCTCGGTGATATTTCATACAATTAGCTTGCAAGCATGTGACTGGCTCACAAGGGATCACATATCACGGGAACGAGAAAAGAGTACTTATCAGTAACGAGGTTGAACTAGGTATGCGAGAATCTGCGATCATAACCTCGGATAAGTAAACTATCGTGAGACAAAGGGAAATTGGTGTATGTAAGTGGTTCATTCGATCAGTAATCGTAGAAATATGTAGAACCATATGAATTTCCAGATTCCTCTATTGGTTATTGTTGGAGAAGTGTCTCGATCATGTCCGCATAATTCACGAACCGTAGGAGACACACTTAAGGATTGGACGTTGTTTGAGTAGTTATGGAATGATGAGTAAGAGGCGAATGTTGTTGGAGTCTCGGATGGGATCTGGATATCACGAGGAGATGGAATGTTCCGGAGAATAAGATTCATATAAGGAAAGTCCAATTTGAGTTGGAGAATGGTTAGGTGTTTTCATTGGGAATGTTCTAGAAGGTTCGGAATGTCGGCACTCGGAGGGAAGGGTACATGAATGTGTCATACCAAGTTGGAACGATTGCATCATGTACTAAGTGTCATCGCTGAACAAAATAAAGGGTTTCATCAAATCCTAGTTTGAAAAGTCAAACGCCAATTTGAAAAGTCAAACGGCTATTTTGGGAAGTGGAGGGGAAGTGGGAAACCGAGTTGGGGAGGAGTTCCTCCTCCACCGCCGGCCCACTAGGGATCCGAGTTGGGGAGGGACTCCCTCCCCTTGGCCGGCGCCTCCCACCTATAAAGGGAGGGGCAGGGCTGCCCCTCCTAACACACAAGTTCTCCACCCCAAAACCCTAGCCCGGCGCCTCCACCTCCTGTACCCGCCGCCTAGGGCTCCCCTAGCCGCCGACTTGGGCAAGCCCCAAGCCCTAGCCGCCGTCCCTAGAACCTCCTCCTTGGTGTGTCTAAACCCTAGATCGCCGAGGAGCTCCCTTATAGTCCACCATACTCGCTCCGGCTTAA
Organism: Avena longiglumis; assembly: GCA_030063025.1. NCBI lineage: Eukaryota > Viridiplantae > Streptophyta > Magnoliopsida > Poales > Poaceae > Avena > Avena longiglumis. Next base: position 426,014,930 of record CP125978.1, read on the forward strand.
GGCGAAGCCCTGCGAGATCTCCCCTCTACTTCCGATACCACGCCGTTGTGTTGCCGGAATCGTGAGGAGAGTGCTACAACCTCATTTTCTTTGGAACAAGGGAGAGGAAGGTCTTCATTGAGTACCGAATGTGTGACCGATTGCGGGCGCCACCGAACCTTGGGGGAAGGATCGTGTCTGCGATCTTGAGATCGGAAAATGCGACTACATCACCCACGAGAATCCGCTCTCGTTAAACACTTTGGAATCTTGAGGGTGAGTTATTCCATCGACTCGTTTCTACAATCTAGTATATAGATCTTGGCTTGTTTGTTTGTATGGTAGAATTTTTTGTTTTCCATGCTACGAAACCCTACGGTGGTATCGAGCCGTGTCTATATGTAGATCTGTTGCACGAGTAGAACACAATGGTCATTGTGGGCGTTGATGCTTTTATTGTCGATTGCTTCTTGTGTACTTTGCATCTTGCGGGATGTTGGGATGAAGCGGCCCGGGCTAACCTTAAATGACATCGTTCATGAGACTTGCTCCACGCTTGACATGCAACTTGTATTGCATAAGTGGCTTTGCGGGTTCCTGTTTCTCCCAGCATAGTTAAGATTCAATTTACAACGGGTGATTAACAATGCTAGTATCAATGTTGTGGTTCTTGTTCGTAAGTTAGAACGACAATTATTGAAAGCCCCAAACCACGTAATACATACAAAGAAAGTAGAGGCATCTAACTTTGTTTTGCAGGGGTGTGCTATGATGTGATATGGCCATGATTGTGATTATATTTGATGTATGCAATGTTCCTTATTGTAAGTTGGCAACCGGCAGGAGCCATATGGTTGTCTTTAATTTATGTTAAGACCCGCGTGTCTATTCAAAGTAGTTGTAATAGTTGAAGTCGGTGGACGACAACCATGGAGAAGCGTCATTGACCTTGATGCAATGCCGGTGATGATGGAGATCATGTTCGTGCTTGAAGATGGAGATCGGAAGCACAAAGAAGAAAGTCCATATCATATCACATATTATGAATTGCATGTGATGTTAATCCTTTATGCATCTTGTATTGCTTAGTTAACGATGGTAGCATTATAAGATGATCCCTCATGCACATGAATTTCAAGTCATAAAGTGTTCACCCTTAGTTAGCACCGTTGCTAAAGCTTGTTGTTTCGAAGCACCACGTGATGATCGGGTGTGTTAGATTCCGCAAGAGTATACAACGTGAGCAAGCCAGATTTGCTCATGCGGAAGCTAAGGTTTGATCTTGATGAGCCTAGCATGTACAGACATGGTCTCGGAACACGGATCACCGAAAGGTAAAGCATGAATCATATAGTAGATATGATGAACATGTCGATTGTTTTCCATTGAAACTATATCAACTCTCGTGATGATCGGTGTTGATGTGGTGGATTTGGTTCGTGTGATCACTAAAACAATGTGAGGGATATTGTTTTGAGTGAGAGTTCACCTAGATTAATTTAACTATTAATTAGAACTCAATTTGTCATAAACTTAGTCTACACTATTGCAAATATGTTGTAGATCAATGGCGGCCCCTACCATCAATTTTAATGCGTTCCTAGAGAAAGAAAAGTTGAAAAACAATGGAAGCAACTTCGTGGATTGGTTCCGCAATTTGAGGATTGTCCTCACAGCTGGTAATTTGACCTATGTGCTGGATGCACCGCTGGGTGAGTCACCTTCAGCTACTGCTACCGATGAAGTAAAGAATGTTTACCTCGCTCGGAAGACTCAATACTCCACAGTTCAGTGTGCCATCTTGTATGGTTTAGAATCAGAGCTTCAGAAAAGGTTTGAGAATTCAGACCCACATGATATTGTCCGTGATCTCAAATTGATCTTTGAGACTCACACGGCAATTGAGATCTATTAGGCTTCTGAAAAGTTCTTTAACTGCAAGATGGAAGAGGGCAGCTCCGTCAGTGAGCATGTGCTTAAGATGTCTGGGCACGCAAACAAACTTCAAAGCTTGGGTATAGTGATTCCTAATGCTTTGGGGATTTACCGTGTCCTCCAATCACTACCACCAAGTTACAAGAATTTTGTGATGAACTACAATATGCAAAACATGAACAAGCAGTTGCCAGAACTCTTTGCCATGTTGAAATCTGCAGAAGTGGAGATCCAAAAAGAGCACCAAGTGTTGATGGTCAATAAGACCACCAAATTAAAGGAAGGCAAGTCTAAGCAAAAGGAACACTTTAAGAAGGGTGGTAAGAAAGTTACCGCGCCGACGAAGAAGACCAAGGCTGGACCTAATCCTGATACTGAGTGCTTTTACTGCAAGGGAGAAGGTCACTGGAAGCGGAATTGCCCAAAGTACTTGGCGGATTTTAAGAACGGCAACATCAAGAAGAAAGGTATATCTGATATACATGTTATTGATGTGTATCTCACTAGTACTCGTAGTAGTGCACGGTATTTGATCTTGGTTCGGTTGCTCATATTTGTAACTCAAAGCAGTTTGCGAAATAAACGGAAGCTAGCGAAGAACGAGGTGACGATGTGCGTGGGAAACGGATCAAAGGTTGATGTGATCGCGGTCGGCACGCTACCCCTTCATCTACCATTGGGATTAGTTTTATACTTGAATAATTGTTATTTGGTGCCTGCGTTAAGCATGAACATTATATCAGGATCTTGTTTATTGCGAGACGGTTACTTGTTTAAGTTTGAGAATAATGGTTGTTGGATTTATATGAGTAATATGTTTTATGCACATGCACCTTTGATAGATGGTCTATTCTTATTGAATCTCGATAGTGGAAATACACATATTAATAACATTGAGGCTAAACGTTTGAAATCGAGCGATACCTCGACCTATATGTGGCAATCGCTGCCTTGGTCACATTGGAGTGAAGCGTATGAAGAAACTCCATTCCGATGGACTTCTTGAATCACTTGATTTTGAATCACTTGAAAGATGCGAAGCATGTCTGATGGTTAAAATGACTAAGCTCCATTTTCTGGTATGATGGAGCGAGCTACAGACTTATTGGAAATCATACATACCGATGTGTGTGGTCCAATGAGTGTAGCATCGCGTGGTGGTTATCGTTATGTTCTTACCTTCACGGATGACTTGAGTAGATATGGGTATATATATTTCATGAAACATAAGTCCGAAACTTTCGAGAAGTTTAAGGAATTTCAAAGTGAGGTAGAGAATCAACGTAACAAGAAGATTAAATTTCTACGTTCTGATCGTGGAGGTGAATATCTAAGCTACGAGTTTGGCGAGCATTTGAAGAAATGCGGAATACTTTCACAATTGACACCATCGGGAACACCACAGCGTAATGGTGTGTCCAAACGTCGTAATCTAACTCTCTTAGATATGGTTCGTTCTATGATGTCACTTACATATTTACCGCTATCATTTTGGGGTTATGCATTAGAAACAGCCGTATTCACTTTGAATAGGGCACCATCTAAATCCGTTGAAACGACACCGTATGAATTATGGTTTGGGAAGAAACCTAAATTGTCGTTCCTTAAAGTTTGGGGTTGCGAAGCCTATGTAAATAAGTTACAGCCGGACAAGCTTGAACCCAAAGCGTAAAAATGCGTCTTCATAGGATACCCGAAGGAAACTATTGGGTATACCTTCTATCATAGATCCGAAGGCAAAATCTTCGTTTCCAAGAATGGATCCTTTCTAGAGAAGGAATTTCTCTCGAAAGGAGTGACTGGAAGGAAAGTAGAACTCGACGAGGTTGTCGAACCTTCTCTCGAACTTGCGAGTAGCGCAAAGACCGAAGAAGTTCTGGTGCCTGCACCAATAAGAGAGGAAGCTAATGATGATGATCATGAAACTTGGTTGTAGTTGCTCTGAGCCTCGCAGTCAACGAGAACTCATACCACCTGATTGGTATGATCACGTTATGAATGTCATGTTGGTGGACAACACCGATGACCTGCGACATATGAGGAAGCGATGAGCCCAGATTCCAATAAATGGAAAGAAGCCATAAAATCCGAGATTGGATCCATGTACGAAAACCAAGTATGGACTTTGGTGGACTTACCGGATGGTGGAAGGTCCGAGAACAAATGGATTTTCAAGAAGAAAACATATGCTGATGGTAATGTTACTGTCTATAAAGCTCGACTTATCGCAAAAGGGTTTCGACAAATTCAAGGAGTTGACTACGATGAGACGTTCTCACCTGTAGCGAAGCTAAAGTCTGTCAGGATTATGTTAGCAGTTGCTGCATATTATGATTATGAGATATGGTAGATGGATGTCAAAACAGCATTCCTCAATGGAGACATTGATGAAGAGTTGTATATGATGCAACCCAAAGGTTTTGTCGATCCTAAAGATGCTAACAAGGTATGCAAACTTCAACGGTCCATTTATGGATTGAAGCAAGCATCCTGAAGTTGGAATCAACGTTTTGATAAGGTGATCAAAAGTTTTGGTTTTATACAAACTTATGGAGAAGCTTGTATTTACAAGAAAGTGAGTGGGAGCTCTGTAGCATTCTTAATACTATATGTAGATGACATATTGTTGATTGGGAATGATGTAGACCTTCTTAATAGTGTCAAGGAATATTTGAATAATAGTTTTTCAATGAAGGATCTTGGCGAAGCAGCTTACATATTAGGCATAAAGATTTATAGAGATAGATCGAGACGCCTAATATCATTGTCACAAAGTACATATTTGGACAAAGTTCTAAAGAGGTTTGGAATGGAAGATAGCAAGAAAGGGTTCTTGCCCATGTTGCCCAATACGACCTTGAGTAAAACTCAAAGTCCGACAATGGTAGAAGATAGAGAAAAGATGAGTAAGACTTCCTATGCCTCAGCCATAGGATCTCTAATGTATGCCATGCTATGTACTAGACCCGACATTGCATATGCTATTAGTTTGACTAGCAGATATCAAAGTGATTCAAGAGTGGATCATTGGACAGCGGTCAAAAACATCCTTAAGTACTTGAGAAGAACTAAGGATATGATTCTTTCTTATGGAGGTGATGAACAACTCGTTGTTAATGGTTACACCGATCCGGATGATTCTAAATCACAATCTGGATACGTATTTACTTTGAATGGTGCAGCAGTTAGTTGGAGGAGTGCAAAGCAAAGCGTTGTGGCGAGATCTTCAACTGAATCGGAATACATGGCTGCTTCGGAGGCTTCACAAGAAGCGATATGGATGAAAGAGTTCATTACAGAGCTGGGTGTGGTTCCTAGTGCGCTGGACCCAATGTCTATCTACTGTGATAACATGGGCGCCATAGCCAATGCGCAAGAGCCAAGGTCACACAAGAAGCTGAAGCACATCAAGCTACGTTTTCACGCTATTCGAGAACATGTCCAAGATGGGGACATAAAGATTTGCAAAGTACACACAGATCTGAATGTGGCGGATTCGTTGACTAAACCTCTCCCGAGGGCAAAACATGACCAGCACCAAACTGCCATGGGTGTTCGGTATATTACCATGTAATCTAGATTAGATGACTCTAGTGCAAGTGGGAGACTGTTGGAGATATGCCCTAGAGGCAATAATAAATGTAGTTATTATTATATCTTTGTGTTTATGATAAATGTTTACATTCATGCTATAATGGTATTAACAAGGAAACATTAATACTTGTGTGATTTGTAAACTAAAATAGAGTCCCTAGTAAAGCCTCTTTATAATACTAGCTTGTTGGTTAATAAATGATTGTGGTTTCCCTATCATGAACATTGAGATGTTATTAACAACAAGATCATATCGTCAGGAGAATGATATGGTGGACATACTCCTATAGATAAGCGTAGCATAAAGATCAAGTCATTTTAATAGTTCAATTGCTATATTCTTTCTGATACATAGTAACCTAATTCCTTCGACCATGAGATCATGCATATCACCTTCACCGGAAGGATGCTTTGATGACATCAAACACCACACCGTAACTGGGTGGCTATAAAGGTGGAATTGAGTGTTCGGAAAGTATTGGTTGAGACACATGGATCATGAGTGGGATTTGTCCATCCATATGACGGATAGATATACTTTGGGCCCTCTCGGTGAAATTTCATCCAATTAGCTTGCAAGCATGTGACTGTCTCACAAGGGATCACATATCACGGGAACGAGAAAAGGGTACTTATCAGTAACGAGGTTGAACTAGGTATGCAGAGATACCGACGATCATAACCTCGGATAAGTAAACTATCGTGAGACAAAGGGAAATTGGTATCATATGTAAGTGGTTCATTCGATCGCAAAGTAATCGTAGAAATATGTGGGAGCCATTTGAATTTCCAGATTCCTCTATTGGTTATTGTTCGGAGAAGTGTCTCGATCATGTCCGCATAATTCACGAACCGTAGGGAGACACACTTAAGGATTGGACGTTGTTTGAGTAGTTATGGAATGATGAGTAAGAGACCGAATGTTGTTCGGAGTCTCGGATGGGATACGGGATATCACGAGGAGATACGGAATGTTCCGGAGAATAAGATTCATATAAGGAAAGTCCAATTTCGGAGTTGGAGAATGGTTCCGGTGTTTTCATTGGGAATGTTCTAGAAGGTTCCGGAATGTCCGGCACTCCGAAGGGGAAGGGTACATGAATGTGTCATACCAAGTTGGAACGATTGCATCATGTACTAAGTGTCATCTCTGAACAAAATAAAGGGTTTAATCAAATCCTAGTTTGAAAATTCAAACGCCAATTTGAAAAGTCAAACGGCTATTTTGGGAAGTGGAGGGGAAGTGGGAAACCGAGTTGGGGAGGAGTTCCTCCTCCACCGCCGGCCCACTAGGGATCCGAGTTGGGGAGGGACTCCCTCCCCTTGGCCGGCGCCTCCCACCTATAAAGGAAGGGGCAGGGCTGCCCCTCCTAACACACAAGTTCTCCACCCCAAAACCCTAGCCCGGCGCCGCCACCTCCTGTAGCCGCCACTGCCTAGGGCTCCCCTAGCCGCCGACTTGGGCAAGACCCAAGCCCTAGCCGCCGGCCCTAGCACCTCCTCCTTGGTGTGTCTAAACCCTAGATCGCCGAGGAGCTCCCTCATAGTCCACCATACTCGCCCGCTTAAGGCGAAGCCTGCGAGATCTCCCTCTACTTAGGTACCACGCCTTTGTCTTGGGAATCGCGGGAGAGTGCTACAACCTCCGCTTCGCTGGAACAAGGGAGAGGAAGGTCTTCACGAGTACCGGAAGGTGTGACCGATCAGGAGCGCCGAACGCAATATTTGGAAGGATCGTCTACGCGATATTGAGATCGGGAAGAGTACGACTACATCACCCACGAGAATCCGCTCTAGTTAAACACTTTGGAATCTTCGAGGGTGAGTTATTCCATCGACTCGTTGCTACAATCTAGTAGATAGATCTTGGCTTGTTTGTTTCCATGCGGTAGAATTTTTTTGTTTTCCATGCTATGAAACCCTACATGCCCTTCTTTGGCTTATTCCAATATTCAATTATGATTGGGATTTAGTCCCTAACAAGAACTCCAGCCTAACGTATAAATTTGTCTGCGGCCTTCTTGGGCTCCATCGGCCTGCCATCAACACGGACTGCTTCGATCGTGAACTTTGCACGATCTTTCAACTGATGGCTCGTACCTCGCTTGCTCTATTTCGTAGAAGAAGATTGTTGCTGGCTGGTTGATCCGTAGGGCTAAAAGAAGAAAGAAGCGTTAATTAATACATGTAAATATATACAAATCATTCGGTGCAAGTCAGCAGAGGCTTAATCCATGCATATGCCTCGACAGACTTTGTAATCACTAAAGTGTGTTCACCGGAGTCATCATCTTCTCCATGACTACTTGAGCTATCATCATGTCCCTCCAAGTTCAGATATTGTGAGGTATCCTCGTGGATCATGTTCTCCATTATTTCTTCATCTTCAAGGTTTCTACTGAGTGGATCCATAGTTTCTAAAACAATAATATTATCTAGAGTAAGAGAGTAAACATTCAAGTTGACTTGGATTCATAATAAATATTATAGAGCAAGCTCATTAGGATAAAATTACACAAATATACATATTATTTATACAAAAATACACAAATAAATACACAAAAATACACATATGAAATTAAAACCCTAAACATGCTTGATCATTTTAAACGAGGTTCGAGGGGTGCAAACCCTAAATCGGAGAAACCCCGGATGCATATGAGAAGGTCTATTATGTTCTTCTAATTAAACTTGTCATGTAAGTTGATTACCAATGCATGATTATAGCTTAAATAGATAGTTCTCATTTTTCTGAACATTTTGATATATTATTTGTATTTTTCTGACTTATAAATAATTAGTTATTGAATTTACAAGATTTAAACATTTTCTAGAATTATTAAACCACTTATTACCTCAGCCTGACGTCAGCACACCCTAACGCTAACCCTTTTCTCACCAAAATTGGGGCTAGCCACAATGGCTGACGCGTGGGATCGGGGCCATGTCATAGCTACACAGGCGCCACGCGGGCTCGCTGGAGGATGCTGTAGACGGCGGCGGCTGGTGACGCAGGAGAGCGACCTAGGGCGCGCGAGCAAGCGCGTTCGACTCAGCGCGATGCGGCCTACCTCAAATGGGCGGCGCCTCTACCTAGGGGTCACCGGAGCGATGTCAACGACGACGGCCAGCGGCGGCGCTTGCAGAGCAGCGAGGCGACGATGACTCCAAGCGAGAGGGAGCGAGCGGGGGGCGGGTGAGCACCGTGGGCTCACCGTGGGTCTACCAGAGGGGTCCACGAGGCCGGGCAGGGTCGGAAACAACGACCATGGCGATGGTGGTGGCCGTCGGGCTAGGAGAAGAAGCGGTGCTGGGGGTCGATTGCGGATGCCCCGCGTCGATTCCTTGGACGCGGAAGAACATCACGATGAGGTGGCGGCGACGGCGTGGGTGGGCGGGACGGCGACGGCGGCGTGGGTGGGCGCGGCGGTGACGGATCCTCTCTCTATGCTCCTCTGTGCTCCTCGATCTGGTTGGGGGAAGAGGAAGAGGAGGTGCGCGCTTTATACCCCGCCTTTAACACCGGTTCGTGGCTGGAACCGGTGTTAAAGGGGGGATTCGTTTCACGCATGCACCCCCCTTTAACACCGGTTCTAGCCACGAACTGGTGTTAAAGGAGGGGTGCTGGGGAATTCGTTTTGCTCGCGCACCCCCCTTTAACACCGGTTCGTGGCTGGAACCGGTATTAAAGGGGGGGGCATTTTTAATTCCCAAAAATAGGATAGAATTTAGAAAATTCATATCTTTTTCATTTCAACTCAGAAAAATATGAATAATATATCATAATTTTCAGAAAATTAAGATCTATCCATTTATATAAAAACATTTTCTAGTTACTGTAGATGAAAATTGTCAAAATGATTAAAATACTTATATATGAATTTTGATTATTCAATTAAGACAAAAATAAAATAGTTAAACCCTAAAACTTTGAACTTAAGAAATATTAAGCATCTGAAAAGAAATATAACCCTATTTTTAGAAAATGAAAAATAATTAGAGCAAATCATATTTTATTTTCTAACATTTTTGAATTGTTTGGATATTTAAATTTAGCATCTTTTGTATACTTTGGAATCTGACAAAACTTTCAACATGAAAAGTGTTTGCATTTGAATAATTAATCCTAAAATATTTTTTATTTTCAAAACATAAAATTCTAGCTATTCAAACTAGTAACAAATGGGAAAGGGCGGGCAGAATGCGCTGGAGGAAAAAGGGCGGGAAGAAAAGGGCGGGAAATAATGGGTGGGAAGAAAATTTTATTATGATAGAACTGGAATTAAAGTACATAACGCAACTAACACTATGTTACACAAAGCACGACTGAAAATTAAGATACATAGAAGAATTGAAAAATAAGATACATGGCCAGATTAAGTCACAATCGGCCGAACTTGTTTTGGAATGTTAGAGTGATTCAGTCATGCTCCTGCCTACACCTGTAATACTCGCCACTATAGTCGTCGTACTCGCCGCGGCCGTCGTCGCTATCGTCATCGGGGTCGGCGTAGTTGAACCTTGAAGGCTGAGTACGCGTGGACTGGACTTGAGGGTAGCGCAGGTGGGGGTTAGAGTTGGCGGCCGTGTAATAGGCCATGACGCTCTGGAGAGTCCGGTCGCGCCACCACAGCCGACGGCCGGCCTCATTGAAGTTCGGAGGAGGTGGGTCGTCCTCCTTATGCCTGGCGAGCGCCCTCTCATGCCGATCCCCGAAGAAGGCTTCCCAATTCAGAAAATAGTCGGGATGCCAGTTGGTAAACCTGGGAATTCCCTGTTTAAGACAGTTTGGACAGTTTTCTCAACCCAGCCCGTTGCCACAGGTTTAATTGGGTTGCTCCAGTTTAAACTGTTTGCATATAAGGGGACATGACAGTCTGGTGCGGGTTGGTTTCAGCGTGTGAACAGTTTGACACCGGGTATGTTGTTTTCAGCAAAAGAACAATGGCTTTCATACATAGTACGTACATGCAGTCTAGCAGAAAAACAATAGTATTTGGAGTTGACATCGTATTTCCAGGGTTCTTTGCAATAATCAACTTAATTACAGATCATATATTTGTGATGAACACTAAACAGAATTCAGAACATAATGCAGCTAATGAACACATGTCCATCAAACCATTTCAGAGAAGTCATACTTGTCAGCAGCTACATTTAGATTAATACATGATGCCTTGCTTTGGCTTCAAGACGAGTTTCTCATTTAAAATATCTCTCAAACTGGAACTTCAGTGGACTAGAATAATCTGGAACCTAAGGGCCTCTTCCGCAGCCTGAAACATCATAATGTCTGATTAGTGTAATTGTAAATGTAAATGTTTAAATAGAAACTACAGATATTTTTAAAACTACAAGCTAGGATATTTTAGTAGCAAAAAATACAATGTAAATGTTTAAATAGAATCTGCATGTCTCAAAAGAGCATATTTAACAAGGAAAGACACAGTTTCATCACAACAGTTTTTGTTGGGCTTTAAACAGTTTCAACATGAAGAGCAAAGATGTTTTTTGATGGGGACATAAGAGCAATTCAGTGTCATAGAAAGGACACGATAACAATGGCTGACTAATGTCCATAGGTCCTCATACCTGATTTTCTTTCCAACATCATGTTTCTCCAAACTCCAAAGCTCCTAGCTCTAATGAATCCAAATAATAGAAATTCAGTATAACTTACACATCAAGAATATAAACAAAACTAAGAGCTAGGATATAGGATCTTGTTTTTACCTTGTGCAAGCTCTTCATACTTGTGTAAATCTGCAATTGTTTGTTCGTATATCAATTTTGTTGGGTGATGGCCTTAACCAACTCTGCCCGCATATTAGTGCTTCAACCATCTTTGGGGACAATGAGCTTCTTTGTGGATTAACTACTCTACGACCAGTGCTAAAGCTAGCTTCAGAAGCAATCATTGAAACTGGAACAACTAAGACATCCTTTGCTACCTTGGATAATGTTGGATATTTGTTTCGTTGCCTTCTCCACCAATTCAGAATGTCAAATTCATCTGTATCCTTCTCACACAATTCTGAAAAATATCTAGATAACTCGGTATTTGCCGCTTTACTTTCTATGACTTGCAAATGTTCCTTAAAATTGGATGCCCATAACTTTCTTGGATCCTCGGCACATTCTTCAAGATCAACTACAAGTGGTACATGAGGGGCCTCACTATTATTTGCAGCTGACTCGGCTTCGACATACCATTCAAACAGCCTTCTCAAACCATCGTCAACCTTTTTGTGAAAATTTTGGCCTTATCTTGATCATAAATATTGGAAAATCCGAATTCCAAAAATTTAAGCTTGTATCGAGGATCAAGAATAACAGCAATAAATAGCAATGGATTTAACCCATCATTATTGTCCCAATAATTATCAAACTTTTGCTTCATATTTTCCGCCATTGATGCTAGGCCAGCTTCTTCCTCCTTTCCACGAATCAATTGGCCTATCTTGTTATGCATGAGCAGGAAATCATGAAAGAAGGTAGTTGATGTGACATATTGTTGTCCAGAGAATCTTAGTGTCACATTATAGAAAAGCTTGAAGACTGAAATCAATTTCCGAGCTTCCAACCAGTCTTCCATGGTGGGGGGACCACCAACTTTAGAGAAGTATGGTGTATAGTATTTGCATTCATCTCCTAATCTTTTGAAAGCTTTTTCAAATGGAACTGTATCCTCGAGCATGAGATACGTCGAATTCCATCTTGTATCGACATCTAGTGAAAAGAGACTCTTCTCTACAATCTTCTCCTTCTTCACACATTTCCTAAATAACCTTAACCTTCCTGGGGATGATTTCGCAAATAACACAGCAGTTCTTATTTTTGCAACCGATGGGTTACTACCTTCCCAACCCTTCTTCACAGCTAAGTTCACAATGTGCGCACAACACCTCACATGCAAGAATTCGTTCTTGGATACTGCAGATTGTTTGATGACAGTTTTTAGATAGTCAACAGCAGTGTTATTTGAGGTTGCATTATCAACTGTTAGGGTAAACACTTGCCCAATGTCCCACTCGAGAAGGCATTCCTCTACCATTCTGCCAAGAGTATCACCAGCATGATCAGGTACAAAGCACAAGTTCAACACTTCTCTTTCAAGTTCCCACCGACTGTTGATCCAGTGCAAAGTCAAACTCATGTAATTCTGGTTTTGAATAGATGTCCATGTATCAGTTGTCAGACAGACTCGCTGATGCCTCAAAATGTCTTTCAACTTCTCCTTTTATTCTAAATATAGATTTAAGCAACCCCTAGCAACCGTGTAACGAGAAGGAGGTTCAAACTGTGGTTGAAGATTTTTTGAATATGCTCTGAAACCTTCACCTTTGATAGCACTGAAAGGGTATTCATCCAGTATAATCATCTTCGCAAGGGCTCGACGACAATCTTCTTGACTAAAGCGATGAACATCTTGTAAAGACAATTTCCTTCTCTTCTCGTGGTCTGTGAACGGACAACTAGGACAACGGTATTGCAAATGACTCCACAATGTGCCAGTGCCATGAAAACTTCGGTCACATTGATAAACCTGGCCACAAAAATCACAGCTTGCCACAGGACCATCCTCGGTTTCTAAGTGAGTAAAGTATTCCCAAACATCTGAGGTTGTCCTTGAAGATCTTCTCTTTATTCTGACAGGCTTCTGAACTTTGACAGGAGATTTCTTGCTAGAGGTATTCCTTGATGGCCTAGGTTCACAATTTGCGGGTATCCGACAATCACTTGCTCCAACTCCCACCCTGGCTGGTTTTGGAAACCCCATTTTTGGTATGGAAGGATGAGCTCTCCCTCTAGGTAAAGGTGGTTGGGGTGACGATCCGGTTGACTCTGTTTGCGCTGCCATTCTTGATAACTCATATGCATGGGAATTCTGGATAGATGGAAATTCTGGAGGTTCATCGGGTTCAAGTTGTGAGTTCTCAACTTGCTTAGCGGTTTTTATGGCCTGAAAAAACAATCCAAGTTTTAGACACAATGGCAGCACTGTAATATACAATAAACATAGTAGATAGAATATAATTAACACAATGACAGCACTGTAATATAAAATGAACAGCTATAATTAACACAATCGCAACACTGTAATATACAAGTTTTCCTAGTTTAAAACCAAAAACTGGTTTGACAATTCTAGAAGTTATGATTGCCTACAAATCACTATAACAAAGCTACCAGGTACACTACCAAATTTGAAGGAAACACTACCAAACAGAAATACAGTACAGAGTGCATTTTCAGGTTTCTCGGCTGCTATCTTGAAAAAACACAGCATGGCAACGAAAGGAACAGAACCAAACAATAGAAGATCTGATGTTGTGGTCGTGGAGTCTCACACGGATATTAAGCCATCAATTACCGAGGCAGTTCTACTATCCGCATTGGAGAAGTTTTTCGATGTTGTTCTGAACTATCCAGCCATAAATAGGTATGCGTCTCATCCACATATAAAGAAATCATTAGCATTTTCATCCATGTGGACCTGTCCAAATTCCTGCACCTTTTCAACATCTGACTAGCTCGTACAAAGAGCACATTGTTTGATTAGTAATTGCATCGGTGCTCCCTCGTCATGCCATTGCTCTTGTAACTGACTAAAGGGAACAAAATATAGTTGAATGCCTATTATAGAAATGGCATAGTATTCTGAACAAAATATAGTTGAATGCCTATTCTGAACAAAATTCTGATTTGCCTTATATTGGTCTAGTGAAACCAATGGAAGAGCTACCTGTAACACCCTCAGAATCGGCCCTATGCAAGTTTTAGCAAAATTCGCCAAACCCGCATAGAAACGATTCGAAGGTGCCCACCAGGCACTTTCGTGCGGGTGGAAAAACAAAGTAATAACATTACACAACAGTCCTCGATGGGACCCACAGAACAGATATATACAACAGCGACTCAAAGAGTCAAGAATACAGATATACGGTACAAAGATCCAAATCACCTTGAAAACGATAGAGCGTCCGTCTATGGACAAGAAGCAAATGGGGCTAAGAGCCCTGAAGAATAACCAATGGCGTCCATAACCCTGCCCAGGCCAAGCCGGAAGGGGAACCCTGCTAACGGCGTCGATCTCAAAACCTGCTTAACAAAGGGGTGCCGACAAAGGGCAAAGAAAACAAAGAAGGAGGCAAGATCGAGGCCAAGACAGCGAGGCTAGAATTGCGGTCCTCGCCTACATAGGTATGGTGGATCGGCAAGCGGCAAGAATGCACTAGACAACCTATAGAGACTCGATACAACTGGCGGTTATCAGAGGAGGGTGGGAATGACCTATCCGGATCCAACCTGAAGCTATCACCAAACAAACCCATCCTGGCGTTTCCCCCTCGAGACCAAACGAGGAAGTCAACCGAGGAACGCACACAGTTGGCAGTTTTAGTTATTCAGTTATAGTTGTGGCACTTTACTAGTCAGGTTTAGATAATCGTCCTGAGAAAGTAAACAGTGGGCACTTTTAGTTAACCATTTCGTTAAGGTGGCAGAACTTACTAGTCAGATACAATTATCATGAGAGAACCCCAAAACCCAGCAATAGTTGGTACTTTTACTTAGCCATTCCGTTGTAGTGAAGCTGATTACTAACCATATCGGAAACAAGTCATTTTAAAACAGTAACTTTAGTTATAGTTGTCTATGATCAGACACTGTGCTCCAAGTCGTCCATAACCGCGGACACGGCTTCTCGAAAAGATTAAACCCTGCAGGGGTGCACCAAAGTATCCACAGCACTTGACCCTTTTGCCGATCGCTAACATACACCCATCGGTATGTCGGCGGGCCTAAGTCACGGCGTTCCCAGACACAAAGCAAGCACTGGGGCCACCCACTAAGTACACCGCAACGAAGTCGGCGGTCTCGAGACGGACTTAGGGTTGCGCCAATGGTAAAGCGACGATGCCCCAAACGGGACTGCCGATCAGCGTAATCACTCCGCTTCCTAACAAGATGCAGTGGGTACCTCGCACAATCGTAAATAAAGCGAAGAAGCATGGCATAAGTACAGATAGTAAATAAAACCCCAAACTAGTTTGTGGCCCCAGTCTGATCTTTGGAATCAGGTAATTATCAATGGGGGGCCCATATCTCCCCACCTGTGGTTAGCGCGCTCGATCTCGGAACAGATGTCAAGAACTCGGGTCCTACGGGACACAAGTGGGCGTTCGGAAACCAAATCTTACCTATCACCCACCGATGCCTCTGCTTATTCAATTTTAGTTGTTAAACAGAAAGTAAAGTGACGATAAGTAAAACTAGCATCATCTCCAACTTCAACATGCGGCAATACATCAGCAACTGTGGCATATGACGACACACAACAGCAATATAGCAAGCGACGGCGACGCGCAAGACCAACTAGCTACCAAACAACAGGCAATAGGGTGTGTCCAAGGCAATATAGGGCTGCACGGTATATCAAGGGTACGGAAACTAAAGCATCGCAACACAGATAGCAAAAGATCAACAGGAGGGAATAAAACTATAAAAGTAAGATAGGTAGAAAGAGGGAGATGCTCGCCTGAAAACATTGTCGAAGGTTCATCCGAAGATCGGGGCGAAGCTCACATCAACTCAACGACCTTATCCGCGAAGAAGCAAAACACTAGAGGAAACACCGGATGCAAGGTTTAATACTCGGCAGAAGATCGGCATGATGCATGTATGATGCATGGCATGGCATCGATGCGATGCAATTAGGTCATATTAAGCGGAACCGGGGTCCCGGCAATTAATTAGGTGGTGCATGTTGTTTAGCTACCCCGAAATTTTAAATGTTGTTATATCAAGGCGAGATGAGATACCGGTTCGCTACACAAGTTTAAATGAGGCCAATATGAGACTAGATTTGCCCGCATATGGGCCCCATATTTAATTATTAGGTGAATCGGCATAAGGCCCCCAACCACATGAATGTATGCGAGATGAACAATTCAATATGCAACGAGTTGTTATTATGTTGTGAAGATAGGGTTCGAGGAAAAGGGGTCACACATTAGAGGGGGCTCGACGATCTTGGGGTTCCGGGGTTCGGGGTCGGTCTCAGGGTTCGACGGGGACCAGATCTCGGGGTTCGGGGTTCGGCGAACTTGACGGGATCGTTCTCGGAAAGGGTAGCTCTTGGCCGGGAAGCCGGACTTGGGGTTTCGGTCCGATTTCGTTCTGTCGGTGCAGTTCTGGCGAGCATCGGGTCCGGACTTCGCCCGAACGGGTCTTGGTCTCGACAACCGATTCTCTGTGGCGACCTTGGCACTCGATGTCCGTGAAGTAGTACTTGTCGCCTATCGTCTTGGTTCGCTCCATTCGGGTCCTTGTCGGAGTACTTGTCGCCCACGAAGAGAGCTTGCGTCTAGGGTCTCGGCGATCTTGGCGCATCGAGGGTGTCGAGGAATCGGTACGGTCTTCGGGTTCCGCGAGGGAGATCATGGCGTCGGGGTTTCCGTGATGAAGATCTTGTCGAGGGTTCGGCGCCGAAGGTCGTTGGCGAGCTCGGGTTGCCTCGGAACGGCCATCAGATTCCCCAAAGGCGCACATACACGATCACACACATACACACACACGGGCAGCGGGCCCACGGGTCGACGGGGTCGGGCCAGACGAGGCGGAGCAGGCCGGGCCCGCGGCGAGGCGACGAGCGGGCTCAGCGAGCGGGCTCGGCGAGGCGACGATGCGGTGTCGGTGGCGCTGGCGGCGAGGTCGACGCCGAGAGGCGCCACCGGAGGGTCGGCGAGCGAGCGGGCTTGGTGCGCGGGCGGGCGGTCACCGGCGACGGCAGGGACCACCTGGCTTGGCGAACAGAGGTGGGGGAAGAGCGCGGTTGCGGGGTCGGGCGGAAGCGGTCGCGGGACGCGCGACGAGGCGGGGGGCGAGGGACGGCCGAGGGCGACAGCAGCGCAGCAGCGGCTCGCCGGGCGAACGGGCGGCGGGCTGGCGAGGTTGGACCGGCGGTGTCGGTGAGGGGTTCATGGCGAGCATGCGGAAGCAGCAAAGCGACGGAGCTGCCGGAAGAGGCGAGAGGGACGAGGGGAGGGTGCTGCAGGCGGAGGGCGGGAGCAGCGGCAAGGTGAGCGAGGCGGAGCGGCGGGAGAGGTGAGGGGGCCGGGGCCGGAGGAGATGGAGGCTAGGCGGCGGAGCTAGGCGACGGGAGGTTGGGGAAGAAGACACGCGGGGGAGGGGGCTCGGCGCGTGCGGAGACTTGGTGGTGGGGCCGGGGCAGGCGGGCCGGGTGACGGGAGTGGAGGGAGTGGGTTGAGTGGGCTGCTGGTGGGGACTCGGCCGGGACGGGCCCAGCAGGGAGGAGGTTAGTTGGTTGAGCAGTGTGTGCTGGTGCGTCGCGTTGCAGTGCGTGTGTGCAAGGGGCTGATTGGGAGGTTGAGGGGTGAGGGGACGTGGCGATGAGGGATTGGAGGGTGGGAGTGGGTGTGCTGAGGTGGCGGCATGCTAGTGGAGGGGGTGAGGTGGCCAGGGTGGGTTGGGTAGACTAGTGGGTGAGTTTAGGAATAGATGGGGTAGGCAGGTTGGACCGATTGCAAAATCTGGGGCGGTCGTTCGGGTCGCTTTGGCCCGTTCGACTGCCCCTACTTATACAAATTAAATATTTATTTAATTCAAACAAAGTTTTTGCAAACCGATTTCGGCAAACCAAAATATTCCGGGGTCCCGGTTTTGATGTTTGAAAATAAAGAGGGGCGTTTGGAAAACAACACGGGCTTTGCAAACATAGTTTTGGCAAGCAATGCATGACGATGACGATGCAATGCACAAATTTAACGCGATTTTCTAGTAGTGGTTTTGCGGGATGCCACAATTCGACACCACTAACAATGGATCTCGCCCTCGAGATCCGCCTCATGGTACCGGGAGGAAGGTCGGCGATCTTCGTCTTCGCGCTTTGTGTAGATCCTCGCGACACCACTAACAATGGTCGTTGTTCCTGTTCGTCAAGAGAGCACTCCGGATAAACAACGGTCGAAGTTAAAGGTAAGGTCACCTCTAACTTCCATGGATGGAGTAAATTGCATCGATCCACCATTCAATGTACCTAAGCGGATGATAAGAGTAGTGGTATGGTCGCGACTCCATCCCGCACTCAAAGCATTTCCCTGTACACGAATAGACGGATTATGCAACCAACCCTCGGATTCAGACTGAAGATCTCGACAAGCGAGGTTCGGATCAAAGGAGTGATGCATCGTGATCGGATCTGGCGTAGAGGATGTCGTCGCGTGGAAACACGGAAGGAACAAACAAGGAATACAGGATGGTAACACCGTAGACGGATTCATCAGGCAGCTTGAACACCGGATGGTAGAACACCGTTACCAAAGGAGGAAGCGAAACCCTAAAGGTTCGACGGAAACCCAACCACGAGAATTCCTGGACTCGAAGCAAGAGAAGAGAGCGGATTCAAAACACGTCGAGATAAGAGGAGAATAGCAGAGGGGTAAGGAGTAAAATCAGACCTAATCAGAACTATCCAAACGATTTTTAGAAAATAGTTTGACACTTCTACTTCGGCCGTTAGCTAGGTTATCCTACAGGCTGGACTTGTGGGGTATCGCAACTGCTGAGCTCTGATACCACTCTGTAACACCCTCAGAATCGGACCTATGCGAGTTTAGGCAAAATTCACCAAACCCGCATAGAAACGATTGAAGGTGCCACCAGCACTTTCGTGCGGGTGGAAAAACAAAGTAATAACATTACACAACAGTCCTCGATGGGACCCACAGAACAGATATATACAACAGCGACTCAAAGAGTCAAGAATACAGATATACGGTACAAAGATCCAAATCACCTTGAAAACGATAGAGCGTCCGTCTATGGACAAGAAGCAAATGGGGCTAAGAGCCCTGAAGAATAACCAATGGCGTCCATAACCCTGCCCAGGCCAAGCCGGAAGGGGAACCCTGCTAACGGCGTCGATCTCAAAACCTGCTTAACAAAGGGGTGCCGACAAAGGGCAAAGCAGAAAACAAAGAAGGAGCGTCAGTACTGAGGCCAGTACACGGCGAGGCTAGAATTCGGCGGTCCTCGCCTACATAGGTATGGTGGACTGAAGCGGCAGCAGCAGCAATGCACTAGACAACCTATAGAGACTCGATACAACTGGCGGTTATCAGAGGAGGGTGGGAATGACCTATCCGGATCCAACCTGAAGCTATCACCAAACAAACCCATCCTGGCGTTTCCCCCTCGAGACCAAACGAGGAAGTCAACCGAGGAACACACGTTGGCGCTTTAGTTATTCGATTATAGTTGTGGCACTTTACTAGTCGTTTAGATAATCGTCACGAAAGTAAACAGTGGGCACTTTTAGTTAACCATTTCGTTAAGGTGGCAACTTACTAGTCGATACAATTATCATGAGAGAACCCCAAAACCCAGCAATAGTTGGTACTTTTACTTAGCCATTCCGTAGTGAAGCTGATTACTAACCATATCGGAAACAAGTCATTTAAAACAAGAACTTTAGTTATAGTTGTCTATGATCGAACATCATGCTCCAAGTCGTCCATAACCATGACACGGCTTCTAAAAGATTAAACCAGGGTGCACCAAAGTATCCACAGCACTTGACCCTTTTGCCGATCGTTAACATACACCCATCGGTATGTCGGCGGGGCCTAAGTCACGACGTTCCTGCATTAAAGCAAGCAATCGGGGCCACCCCACTAAGTACACCAACGAAGTCGGCCGGTCTCCGAGACGGACTTAGGGTTGCGCCAATGGCTGTAAGCAACAGTATGCCCCCAAACGGGGACTGCCGATACCGCGTAATCACTCCGCTTCCTAAAGACATGCAGTGTCGATACCGCACAATCGTAAATAAAGCGATAAAGCATGGCATAAGTACAGGATAGTAAATAAAACCCCAAACTAGTTTGTGGCCCCAAGACTGATGCTTTGAATCAGGTAATTATCAATGGGGGCCCATATCTCCCCACCGTGGTTAGCGCTCGATCTCTAACAGATGTCAAGAACTCGGGTCCCACGGACACAAGTGGGCTCGAAACCAAATCTTACCTATCACCCACCGATGCCTCTGCTTATTCAATTTTAGTTGTTAAACAGAAAGTAAAGTGACGATAAGTAAAACTAGCATCATCTCCAACTTCAACATGCGGCAATACATCAGCAAATGTGGCATATGACGACACACACCCGCAATATAGAAAGCCAATGACGAGCAAGACCAACTAGCTACCAAACAACGCAATAGGTGTGTCCAAGGCAATATAGGGCTGCACGGTATATCAAGGGTACGGAAACTAAAGCATCGCAACACAGATAGCAAAGATCAACAGGAGGGAAGAAAATACTATAAAAGTAAGATAGGTAGAAAGGGGGAGATGCTCGCCTGAAAACATTGTCGAAGGTTCATCCGAAGATCGGGGCGAAGCTCACATCAACTCAACGACCTTATCCGCGAAGAAGCAAAACACTAGAGGAAACACCGGATGCAAGGTTTAATACTCGGCAGAAGATCGGCATGATGCATGTATGATGCATGGCATGGCATCGATGCGATGCAATTAGGTCATATTAAGCGGAACCGGGGTCCCGGCAATTAATTAGGTGGTGCATGTTGTTTAGCTACCCCGAAATTTTAAATGTTGTTATATCAAGGCGAGATGAGATACCGGTTCGCTACACAAGTTTAAATGAGGCCAATATGAGGCTAGATTTGCCCGCATATGGGCCCCATATTTAATTATTAGGTGAATCGGCATAAGGCCCCCAAACCACATGAATGTATGCGAGATGAACAATTCAATATGCAACGAGTTGTTATTATGTTGAAAAGATAGGGTTCGAGGAAAAGGGGTCACACATTAGAGGGGGCTCGACGATCTTGGGGTTTCCGGGGTCCGGGGTCGGTCTCAGGGTTCGACGGGGACCAGATCTCGGGGTTCGGGGTTCGGCGAACTTGACGGGATCGTTCTCGGAAAGGGGTAGCTCTTGGCGTTCCGGGAAGCCGGACTTGGGGTTTCGGGGTCGCCTCGATTTCGTTCTGGTCGGTGCAGTTCTGGGCGAGCATCGGGTCCGGACTTCGCCCGAAGGGTTCGTGGTCTCGACAACCGATTCTCTGGCGACCTTGGCACTCGATGTCCGTGAAGTAGTACTTGTCGCCCTATCGTCTTGGGTTCGCTCCATTCGGTCCTTGTGAGTACTTGTCGTCCCTGAAGGAGAGCTTGCGTCTAGGGTCTCGATCTTGGCGCATCGAGGGTGTCGAGGAATCGGCAGTCTTGGGTTCCGCGAGGGAGATCATGGCGTCGGGGTTTCCGTGATGAAGATCTTGTCGAGGGTTCGCGCCAAGGTCGTGGCGAGCTCGGGTTGCCTCGGAACGTCCATCGATTCCCAAAGGCGCACATACGATCACACACACACACACACACGGGCAGCGGGCCCACGGGTCGGTCGGGCCACGAGGCGGAGCAGGCCGGGCAGGGCGAGGCGACGGCGGGCTCGGGCGACGCCGAGCGGGCCGCAGGGCGACGGTGTCGGTGGCGCTGCCCGGGCGAGGTCGACGCCGCCGAGGGCGCCACCGGAGGGGCGCGGCAGAGCGGGCGGTGCAGCGGCGGGCGGCGGTCACCGCGACGGGGCAGGGGACGCGCGCGGCGAACCAAGAGGGTCGGGAAGAGCGGGTCGGGCGAAGCGGTCACGGACGCGGCGACGAGGCGCAAGGGGGCGAGGGGCGGCCGGGAGGGCGGCGACAGGCGAGCAGCAGCGGCTCGCCGCGAACGGCGCGGGTACGGGCGGGCTGGCGAGGTTGGACCGGGCGGTGTGAGGGGTCTGCAGGCGAGCAAGCGGCGCGAGCAGCGAAGCGACGGGAGCGCTGCCCGCCGGAAGAGGCGAGAGGGACGACGGGAGGGGTGCTGCAGCGGTGCGGAGGGCGGCGAGAGCAGCGGGCAGGTGAGGGGCGGCGGAGAGTGAGGTGAGGGGCGGAGGAGATGGAGGCTAGGCGGCGGAGCTAGGCGACGGGAGGTTGGGGAAGAAGACACGCGGGGGAGGGGCTCAAGGCGTCGGAGACTTGGTGGTGGGGCACAAAGGGGCCGGGTGACGGGGAGTGGAGGGGGAGTGGGTTGAGTGGGGCTGCCGGGTGGGGCTACGGCGGGACGGGGCCCGCGGGACAGGGAGGTTGGTTGGAGCCAGGTGTGCGCGCGGGGTGCGTGCGTGCGTTGCAGGGGTGCGTGTGTGCTGCGGGGCTGATTGGGAGGTTGAGGGGTGAGGGGACGTGGCGATGAGGGATTGGAGGGTGGGAGTGGGTGTGCTGAGGTGGCGGCATGCTAGTGGAGGGGGTGAGGTGGCCAGGGTGGGTTGGGTAGACTAGTGGGTGAGTTTAGGAATAGATGGGGTAGGCAGGTTGGACCGATTGCAAAATCTGGGGCGGTCGTTCGGGTCGCTTTGGCCCGTTCGACTGCCCCTACTTATACAAATTAAATATTTATTTAATTCAAACAAAGTTTTTGCAAACCGATTTCGGCAAACCAAAATATTCCGGGGTCCCGATTTTGATGTTTGAAAATAAAGAGGGGCGTTTGGAAAACAACACGGGCTTTGCAAACATAGTTTTGGCAAGCAATGCATGACGATGACGATGCAATGCACAAATTTAACGCGATTTTCTAGTAGTGGTTTTGCGGGATGCCACACTACCCCCAATAACAGTTTGCTTCTTTCCAGTTCAATTAGAAGTCAGAACATCCAAGTTAAGTGGCGATGGCGTCCAGCTCCATGAGTTGAGACAGAAATCACATAAAGCGCATAAAATTATCTAGCGGTTATTATTAGATAATATGTAATCTGAGGAACTCCTACATGCCAGGATCCCTAATCTCCTAGCAAACAATCGAACTAGAAAGAGGAAAACAACATAGGCCATGAATTAGTTGGGTCAAGAAACAAGGGAGACGGACCTGTGGTGTGCGAAATTGCATCCGAAGATTGCGCCGAGGCTGAGAAGATGGCACGATTAAATTCTTTCTCGCCCTACCACCTCGCCACAGATTCGGCGCCATGATCCACTCATCCCTTCTCCCTGACCGGCGGTGGCTTCTTCCACTTCTGTCGCTCCCCGGGCCTCTAGCAATCCCTCCGCGCTAGATCCTTCCATGCTCGCCGCAGCCTCGAGGACGCCGCCCTCACCCCCGCCGCTACGCTACCTCCGCCGTGCCCTAGCCCGATGTGGCGATTTGGGATTTCTTTCCCTTTGCTGTTTTACCGATGGGGGAGACGGGAGGAGTTCACGTGATGGACGAGAGACCGGTTTAGACCGGTCGGTCCGGTTTTAAATCGGTAAACTGCTGTTTAGTCGTGGTTTTAACCCAGAAACCAACTAACCCGGTTAAAATCGTTGTGCCGGTCTGGTGTGGGTTGGGTTGACGGTTTGACCAGTTTTAAACCAAATTATGCCCAGATTTACCAGTTGGGATTCCTCCGCTGCTCCGGCGTGAGCTCGAAGTAGTAGTGCTTTGTGATGTCCATCCGGCGCGCCACACCTAGAGGGACAGGAGGAACCGGTATGCCTCAAACATCCAATCGACGGGATGTGAGCCAGGGTAGTTCGAGGCGCAAAGCGCCTCCGCCTCCTTGGGGTTAGTGGTATGATGGAAGCCATGGGAAAGAGTGATGAGGTTGTAGATACGAGTCTAGAGATGTGCAATGACAATGGAGGCCAATCCTACATATATATAGTGAGAAATGGTGGGAAGAAAACTGGCGGGAAGACAGAGGCGTGAATTTTTTACCAACCGGGACTAAAGGTGCTTATTTTTTGTAATAAATATTAAAAATGCATTTCTTTAGAAACAAGTGTTAACGGAAGAAATATGACATTAATTTTCATGTTGAGATATACATATGTGTGCCAAAAAATGGCTCATTTAATACATATAGTCAATCTTATGATCGCGTCGGCCGTAACCATGGAGTATCAGCACCGTTTAACAAGATGGTTTGATTAGTCTTCACTTTGAAGGGCGGAATTTCATCAAACTTATTATAATCTTCTGACATGTCTGTCTTGTCCTCCACTCCCACGATGTTTCTTTTTCCTGAAAAAACTATGTGACGCTTTGGCTCATCGTGTGATGTATCTGTTTGATTATTTTTCTTTTTTTCGGTTTGGTAGACATGTCCTTCACATAGAAAACCTGAGCCACATCATTGGCTAAGACGAATGGTTCGTCTCAGTACCCAAGATTATTGAGATCCACTGTTGTCATTCCGTACATCTTGTCTACCTCGACCCCTCCTCCTGTCAGCTTGACTCATTTCCACCGAAACAAGGGGACCTTAAAATTAGGTCCATAGTCAAGTTCCCACATCTCCTCTATGAACCCATAATACGTGGTCTTTTGTCCATTGTCTTGTGCTACATTGAAGCGGACACCACTATTTTGGTTGGTGCTCTTTTTATCTTGTCATATCGTGTAAAATGTATTCCCATTTATCTCGTACCCTTAGAAAGTACATACAGTCCAAGATGGTGTCCTGGCTAACAAGTACAACTGATCTCTAACAGTGGTGTTATTCGTGAGAAGTCTTTGTAGCCAGCCGCCAAAACTCGCCATGTGTTCACTTCTAATCCATTCATTAGACTGCCCCGGGTGTTTGAGGCGTATAAAATTCTTGTGTTCATTGATATACGGGGCAACCAAGATAGATATTTGTAAAACCATGTAGTGTGCTTGATTGAGAGAATGCCCGTCCCTAGATATCATTGCTTTACATCCTAGGGTGCATTTTCCACGCAGTCTCCCCTCATGTCGTGATTGTGGAACACCAATCGCCTTAAGGTCAAGAATAAAGTCAACCCAGAACATAATGACCTCCTCTGTTACATAGCCCTTGGAGATGCTTCCTTCTAGCCTAGCACGGTAATGAACATATTTCTTTAAGACTCCCATGTACCTCTCCAAGGGGAACATATTGTGTACAAATACAGGATCGAGAATGGCAATATCTTCTACTAGGTGAACCAGGAGATGCATCATAATACTGAAGAAGGATGGTGGGAACACCAACTCGAAGCTGACAAGTTATTGGGCCACATATGTCTGTAACCCTAGTAGGCTTTTTGGATCAATTAACTTCTGAGATATTGCATTGAGGAATGCACAAAGCTTCACAATGGGTACTCGAACATTTTCAGGTAGAAGCCCCCTCAATGCAATCGGAAGCAATTGCGTCATAATCACGTGGCAGTCATGAGACTTCAGGTTTTGAAATTTTTCTCTGCCATATTTATTATTCCCTTTATATTCGATGAGAAGCCAGACGGGACCTTGATACTGCTCAGGCATTCAAAAAAGATTTCCTTCTCTGCTTTGGTAAGAGCGTAGCTAGCAGGAGTAAAGTGGCGTCCTTTACCCTTCTCGTTCTCAGGATGCATAGGCTTTTCAGGTTCTTTCATACGTTGTTGGTGCTGCCGTGCTTCTGGTGTATCTTTTGTCTTCCCATACACACCCAGGAAGCCTAGCAGGTTCACGCAAAGATTCTTTGTCACGTGCATCACGTCTATTGAAGAGCGGACCTCTAGGACTTTCCAATAGGGTAGGTCCCAAAATATAGATTGCTTCTTCCACATGGGCGCGTGTCCGGCATCGTAATTCATAATAGATTGACTGCCAGGACCTTTTCCAAAGATTACTTCTAGGTCCTTGACCATACCAAATACCTCCTCACCAGTACGGAGGACATGCTTCCTCCGGGGTTCTGCCAGACGTTTGAAATGCTTGCCTTTCTTTCTTACGGGATGCAAGTTCGGAAGAAATCAACGATGCCCTAGGTACACAACCTTCTTATATTTATCCAAATATACACTTTCAGTCTCATATAAATAGTGCGTGCATGCTTTGAATCCCTTGTTTGTCTGCCTTGAAATGTTACTAAGAGCGGGCCAATCATTGATGGTTACGAAAAGCAACGCTCGTAGGTCAAATGGCTCCCGTTTTTTCTCATCCCACATACGTACACCTGGTTTGGCCCACAGCTGTAAACGTTCTTCAACTAATGGCCTTAGGTACACATCAATGTCGTTGTCGGGTTGCCTTGGGCCTTGGATGAGCACTGGCATCATAATGAACTTCCGCTTCATGCACAACCAAGAAGGAAGGTTATAGATACATAGAGTCACATGCCAGGTGTTGTGACTGGAGCTCTGCTCCCCAAAAGGATTCATGCCATCTGTACTTAGACCAAACCTTAAGTTCATTGCGTCACGTGCGAAGTCCGGGTACTCTCGCTCGACTTTTCCCCACTGTGACCCATCAGCGGGGTGTCTCAACATCGCGTCTTTCAACATCGCTTCTTTCTTACGGTCTTCCATGTGCCATCGCAACAAATTGGTATGCTCTTTGTTTCTAAAGAGACGTTTTAACTGTGGTATTATAGGAGCATACCATATAACCTTGGCAGGAACCTTCTTCGTAGTGGCCTCGCCCTCAACATCACCAGGGTCGTCTCGTCTGATCTTATACCGCAGTGTAGTGCATACCGGGCATGCATCCAAATTCTCGTACTTCTCACCGCGGTAGAGGATGTAGTCATTAATGCATGCATGTATCTTTTGCATGTCTAATCCTAGAGGGCAGACAACCTTCTTTCCTTGGTATGTACTATCAGACAATTCATTATTTCTTGGAAGCAGATTCTTCATTTTTATCAACAACTTTGAAAATGCGCTGTCAGTCACACCGTTCTTTGCCTTTCATTGCAGCAAATCCAGTGTGGTACCTAGCTTTTTGTGGCCATCTTCGCAAGTTGGGTACAACAATGTTTTGTGATCCTTTAACATTTGCTCCAGCTTCTCCTTCTCCTTTTCAGTTTCACATTCTTCCTTTGCATCAGTAATGGCCCAATCAAGATCGTCATCAGCGGGCCCATCTGCTGCCTCTTGATCTTCATCTGCCCCTATTGCAGTATCATCGTATTCAGGATACATATTATGATAGTTGTCATCATCCTCTTCTTCTTTATTGTCTTCCATCATAACCCCTCTTTCTCCGTGCTTGGTCCAACAATTATAGCTGGGCATGAAACCGGACCGAAGAAGGTGGGCGTGAATGGTTTTGGTATTTGAATAGTCTTTCTTGTTCTGACAGTCAACACATGGGCAACACATAAAACCATTATGACCACTGTTTGCCTTAGCCACAATGATGAAATTTTGGAGGCCCGTAATGTACTCGGAAGTGCGTCGGTCACCTTACATCCATTGCCGGTTCATCTGCATTATATAATTAATTACGTATATAAAAAATTATTACAATACATCATGAAATTAATAGGGAGATGACCACTTTTACAGTACATCAATGACACATGAAAGGATAAAGTTGCCGACCTCAATCGAGGAGAAAAGAGCAACGAGAAAACTTAATTCGAGTTCTCAGGGATTTCACCGAACACCTCTTGTGCATAGAAAGAAAAAACAAACTAGCACACCTCTCACCCTCTTTGCTAAGCTCCAAAATGAGAGAGTGAAAAAAATGAGAGAGAGGGGTGGGCTGCGGTGTTTTATATATAAGCGCACCCCCTTTAACACCGGTTTAAGCCACGAACCGGTGTTAAAGGGGGGGTGCTGCGCGGCTCAGTGGGGCAGACCCTTTAACACCGGTTCGTGGCTCGAACCGGTGTTAACGGTGGTGGGCCTTTTTTGCTTTCTAGATCACGCTGGTACGGGCGCCCCTTACAGGTTTGTAGGAGAACCGGTGTTAAAGGCCAATTTAGACCTCAACTAAAGGCCTAATTTCCATCAGTGTTAACAATGCTAACAAATTAATACACATTATATATTTGTTAATATGACAATATAATAAGAAATATTATAAATAACTACAATATTTTAATATAATTATACAGAAATACATATGTGTTTACACTCATGGCTGCGTGATCTATCTCAACCACCCGTGTCTTTCAGATTCTAAAAATCAGGACCTGAGTAGAATTTTTGCATTTTGCCAGACTATTTTCCAAAATAAAATCTTGAATTGGACATGTGAATGTCATTTCCCTATCCACACCTACTTGTCAGCCCTCTCTCTGGTGTCTGTTAGCATTAAGCACGATCTGACGCTAGTACGGCAACTTGTGTGTATGTATACGAGTAGTGTTCAGGTAGGTATTGTAAACCGGGTAGGATTAGTTTCTCCTAGTCGGTAACTCATAGCAGCCTGGGCAGCTATATATACGTGTACAAACCCCTTGTAATCAAGACGTAAGATCAAAAATAAAGAAAAGCAAGGAAGAAGGTGCGATGTGCACCTCTAGCAATCCAATCTATTTTCATCGTGTGTGTCCAAGCAATTATATACGTGAAGCTAGCTAGCAAGATCCATCGATCCTTGCTACTAGCTAGTACGTATGTGCGTCTCGCCGGATTGTTTTGAGACAAGCTTTGCTAGTTGTTGCACGTCCGTGTTTTGCCGGAAAGCACTCGGCTGATTGCGTCGTGTGTATCGGGACTAGTTCTAACAATTTGTATCAGAGCCTGACGTCCGTCCGTGATTTTCTGAAAGTACTAGAAGATCATGGCGATGGTGAAGGTTGGTGATAGCTCGGCATCGACACCGGTGGTGGAGACGGTGGGGGCGGCTTTGTATCCGCGCCTCGATCGCAAGGACTATTGAGCTTTGGGCCATCAACATGGAGGTGGCCATGGAAGCTCAGGAGATATGGGAGGCCATCGATCCAGGAGGCGACGAGTACGTAAAGGGAGGCGCGAAGTACCGGAAGGATCGCCAGGCGTTAACGGCGCTCTATTCCGTCGTGCCAAAGGATGTGTTGCAACACCTCGCCGGAAAGAAATCGGCGAAGGATGCATGGGAGACGATCAAGATCTTACACCAAGGTCGCATCTTCAAAGTTTGACAAAAAGCTATGAAGATATGAAGATGGAGGAAAGGGAAACAGTTGATCAGTTTGCCGCCCGTTTCATCACCCTCATCAATGCAATTAGGGGATATGGCGAGAAATTGGATGAGGTCAAGAACGTCAGAAGATTCTTGCGTGCCGCTCCGGCGCGCTATATGAAAATTGTCACATCGATCGAACAATGTCTCGACCTGAATACATTGACGGTTGAGGATCTCGTCGGAAGGTTCAAGTCCCATGACGAGAGAATTCGGCTTAGCTTTGGAGATCTGGACCAGAGTGAGCACTTGATGCTCACGAAGAAGCAGCGGGAGACTCTTTCAAAAGAAACGCAAGGAGGATCCACGAGCGGTGGTAACCGGAAGGAGAAGCAGCGCCCAGCGAAAAAGTACATCGCAGGTCAGGAGGACGATGACGAAGCACCGCCACGGAGGAAGTTTGACATAAAGAAAGTAAGGTGTCATAACTGCTGCAATCTTGGTCACTTCAAGTCTGATTGCCGAGAACCACCGAAGGAAAGGGCTCTTATGGCCCAGGAAGGAGATGATGGACCAATGATGCTGATGCTCGAGGAGTGTGAGCATATGGAGAAGGAGGAGTTAGCTCCTCCGGCGCCGACTATGGAGATTGTGACGCTCGTGGAAGAGAAGGTTTACCTTCATGACAAGCAGGGGATGAAGACGGGTGGCAACGCCTGGTGCCTCAACACGGGTGCAAGCAATCACATGACCGACGACATGGCCCATTTCTCTAAGTTAGGTCTCTCGGTGGGAGGCACCGTTCGTTTCGGTGACGGGCGACATTTGGCAGCGATGAGGCAATGTCTTGCTTGAGTTGCACAGTGGTCATAAGATACTCACTAGTGTGTACTATGTTCCTAAGTTGAAAAGAAATATTATCAGTCTTGGTCAGCTCACGGAGCGTGGATGCAAGATTGTGCTGTAGGATAAGTATCTATGGGGATATGACCGTCAAAAGAAGCTTATGATAAAGGTGGAGAGATCAAAGAACAGACTCTACTACATTGACTTGGATCGAGAGGATCCAATTTGCGATGGAATTCTCATCGGGGAGAAACGTAGTGCCCCATCCCCACATGAATCCACGTATGTTACGCAAGACATAATTTGCGAGGAAGAAAAATCGGGCAAGCCAGAAGGAAGCTCAGAAAGCAGCAGGCCACGAAGGCCACACTGGTAGAAAAGGGCCCATGCGTCCCGGTTGGTAAGGGCCATTAGTCCCGGTTGCCCAACCGGGACGGGGCAATCGGGACTAAAGCTCTAACCTTTAATCCCGGTTGCCCCACCAACCGGGACAAATGGGGCACATGTGGCGGTATCAGAGCGCGAGGGGGGGGGTGGAGCATTAGTCCCGGTTCGTAACACGAACCAACCGAGACTAATAACCTGCTGCCGCGGCAGAGAATTCATTTTGGCACATTTTGTTGCCGCAGCAGCATTTTCGCCACTTTTTGTGCCGCGGCAGAGAATTCATTTAGGTTGTTTTATTGTTTATTTAGTGTTTTGCACTTATCAACGAAGGAACCTTATATTACACAAGATCATCATGACAACATTACATTCAATACACGGATCGAGTTCATGCACTACATACAAAAGTTGCTATTCGATGCTACCGGCCAATTTCTTGAAAGTTGCTATTTTTACAATTCCTATTGTCTATACACGTCGAGTAGTATTCCCTTGTGTTTAGGACTTGCATCCAAGAATCCGTAATTCCTCTGAATTGCTCGTCGCGATCCTTTGGCGAAGACCGTCCGTGAGCGTTCGATCTGATTTAAAAAAGTCAACCTATATGAATATGAAACTAAACACAATTTGATTGTAATTAAAACTATAGAAATTGTTTACGTGCTGGAGTTGCTCTAAATTTCTGCCCTTCTCATCGCGTCTGCCGGATGAACTCGCATACATAGTATCCACATAGATTGTTACACGGTCCCGTCGGGCACTTTACAAGAACAGAGTTCAATCAAAATAATAATCAAGCATGATAATAACTGTATCAAAACTAGAATCAAAGAGATGCGCGGATATAGCTAGTGGTGCTTACATGTAGTGGTTGAAATGTAAGCTTCTCTTTCCAAACACCCCTAGCCTTCTTGGTGAACCGTTTCCAAGCCCTTCCCGGCGTAGAAAACGAATAAAATAAGTTATTAAGTACTTGATATCATAAAATTCACGAACGTTGCCGATATAATGTCGTAATGATTAGAATTACCGCTGGAGAAGTATCTGCATGTCCTTCCACCTCTCAAGGGGTTTATGTTTCGAGTCCATGACTAGTACACGCCCTTTGTCAAGTTGAATGATTAACATAATATAGTGGTACCTGCGAATGCAGAACTAATCAATTATATACTTAACATCGAGTAAGCGAAATAGAAAGTGTATACAAGACAATAACACTCACTGAAAGTTGTAAGGAAATAGTATTTCCCTTTTGGTTTCTTGAAACCTTAACTTGTACTATATTATCCTTCGTATCACGGGGCTTATTTTGAGATTAGATTCATGAACACAATATGGGTCAATGAAGCCAATGTCATAGATTTGTCCTCTGCGCATTCGAGAATCTTCATTCGCATATTACGGTATGATTATATACATGCAATAAACAAAATAATATATGGAGACTAAATTAATTACAGAATTAGTACTTACGGACAATAGGCGATGATCGATTTGTCCAAGGCGTCTTGATTGAATAATTGAAATAGTTCATCAAATTCAATGGATATAATGTCATCCTTATCTTTCCCATGATGCTTTTTGTAACCTCACTATCCAGTTAGCCCCGGCCCTTGTGGCATGCATGTACCAGTTATGCAATCTTCGCATTTTTGTTGGAAGATTGTTTACCTCCTCAGGTTTGACGAGAGGTTTTCCGTACTGGTATTTGTATGCTACTTCACTCACGGGGAAGAACTCTAACCGGGATAAGTACTAGGCAATACTCATACCTTGAGAAGCGGCAGCTTCTCCGTATTGTGCAACTATCTCTAGATCATACTGCTCTTCGGGCCCATATTTGCTCGACCCCACATTGGTTTGAGAAATCACCTCAGAGGGGCGCAAGTCTGTTTTGCTTGTTCTCCGAGCTGGGCAACAGATTTCTCGCTTGCATCAGTACTGCTCTTCGAGGCTTTTTGTGCCGCATGTGACTTGAGAATAGAACGCTCATAGTCTAATGAAAACTTTGTCTCGGGTTGATGAAGATTCTTTAGCATTTTCAACACTTTGGATTTTTCTTCTTTGGTGCTGGGGAACTCTGGCTCTTTCGGCCGCCTCAGCTTAGCGAAAAACGTTGTCGTTTCCGGATGAACGATCGCCGCAGTCTCCTCTTCAGTATAGTCATAAGCTCTCTTGGGAGGAACCGTTTGTACTTTTGGAAGAGGCTCTTGTTTACATTTCGGCATTAACTTCGCCTGATGGCAGTGCGCTTCGCTTTTATCTGGCGCGGCGATGGCTCCATGGCGATGGCTGCACGGAGATTGGTGAGGCGACGAGGGGTGAGGCGGCGAAGCGGCGGCTACATGGCGTGGCGACCTCGTTGGAGGCGGGTGGCGGCGGCGAAGATGGCCTTGGCGTGTGATTTGAAACGATACAATCCTTGGCCATAGAATGGTGATGTTTTTGCGTCACCACCTGATCACATCCCTTCACCGGCGGTAGTGAAGATCCAAAACCTCAAAGGTGGGCATGATTTCATCCACCCGACAACAACATAGCCCTCTGGAACCGGACGACAGTGGTAAGTTGGTGTGGGTCCAATTGGTAAGGCATAGCCGACCACCACCTTCATTGATATGTTCACAACTTTGACATGTAGCTCATGATGTGTCATCTACGTGATATCATCCTTTGGGTAGCCAGGAGCCATCGTCGGTGCATCATCGTCATCGCCATTGTCATCACCGGGACCTCGGTGGAAGCCACTGCTTTTTCGATTATTCGATAGGCGGTAGCATCGAATGCGGTGTCTTTGAGATGGGCGGTAGTACTTTGCTATTTAAGTGAGTTAATTTCATCTTGTTGTTTCTTTAATCGTTCTTCAATTAAGCATTCACTCTTTCGACTTTCACTTCAACCGCCATACATCCTTACTCCTCGGCTTCTATCAGGATATTTCTTCCTCTCTTGAAACCAGTCCTCCATGATTGGGAGCCTATTGTGCCTCGTGTTCGTCCATCATGTTCCTTATTTCCAAGGCAGTGTGAGCTCATCATTCTCTCTCGGGAATGAAGTCCCCATCTTTAACCTTCTTGCTTTTC
Source organism: Avena longiglumis (assembly GCA_030063025.1). Lineage (NCBI taxonomy): Eukaryota > Viridiplantae > Streptophyta > Magnoliopsida > Poales > Poaceae > Avena > Avena longiglumis. The sequence continues at coordinate 426,048,636 of CP125978.1, forward strand.
GATCCTCTCGATTGGCAAGGGTCTTCTTTATGTCGTTTGTTATATATACACCTCCCTTCCGAGTCCAACGTGCCCCATGCCCGTAAAACCAATTCCTTGCACGTTCTACCCAATAAATGCATCTGCGGGGTGATATTTTTATCACGCTTGTTCTCAAGTTTCTCCCACTTAGGAATGCCAACCACAGCCACCTTGCCCCATAGTATGGCGATACTTCTTATTAGCATTCACTTATTCGTTTGAGACATTTTCTTAGCCTTTTACGATTTCTTGTATTCCACAAACTCAGCCAGAATGGTTTTATCTTCTCAAACTGAATATTCTTGAAATCGGAGTCTTCTTTTCACGACATAGTCAAGGTGCAATCTTTTCTTCCAGTTGGTGAAACATTGGGCCATCTTCTTCAAAGCCCACTCCACGACCTTAGACTCCATGGCTCTCCCATGTTGTAAGCGTCCTCAAGGACCCTCCGCATTTAGATCCAGCTCTATCTTGTAGTTTGAAATTAACCATGAGCCTATTCCACAATAAATCTTTGGCGTGGTTAGGGACAAATAAACATGTTCCCTCTTCATCCGCATTAGAGGCCTATTCCAATTTCTAATGGTGATCGGGATTAAGTCCCTAACGATTACTCCGCATTGTGCCACAAATTTGGTTGCGACAACCGGGCTATCGGTTTGCCGTCTTCAGCGACATCTTGATCTGAACCTCTCATGGTCTTGCAACTTTTGGTTGGGCCTCGTCGCTCTTTTGTAGATTCCTTGATCCGGAGGGCTAAAAGAAGAAAGATCGTCGTTACTATTTCTATATAGATAGAAGATGATTAATTAATGAATTGATTTATATTACATGCACCTCGCTTGGAATGAGTCTTCTCGATTACACAAGGCATCGCCTTCTCCCTCGCGGAAGGCAACACCTTCAACCTCAAACAAGTTGTCTATTCCGGTAAAAAGAAGATCACCCTCACCGGAGTTGTTCAGAAACGTTGATACGTCTAAATTATCTTCCCCACGGATCACACCTTGGATCAACTTTTCCTTTTCTTCGTCTCTGACGTGTGCGTCCATATTTTCTGCATAGGTGGAAAAATGAATAAGTCAAAGCGGCTAAAGGAGAAAGTTACGAATAAGTCAAAGCGGCTAACGAATATTTTCCGGATCGAAGGTGAAACCCTAATATATACATACACAATAATAAAAATGAAGAGAAACCCTAAACCCTAAGGCTATGAGAGGGGAACATGAGTATAAGGCTACAAAAGGTCTTCGATCTATCTATGGTCTTGATCTCGGTCTTTGATCTCGATCTCGATATCGTATTCTACCGAGAAGAACCAAATCACCGGAAAGAAAGGGAAACAATCAACACATGGCATCGATGCAATGCTCAAGCAATGGTGATGATACGACAAGTTAATGTGCATTGGAATGTAACCCTAAAGCATGCTCGACAAGTTAATCGGGGTTAGAGGCAAACCCTAACTCAAGGAACTCGAATCACCGTTAGGGTTACTAGGGTGTTGTAATTAAACTTGTCATTTAATTAGATCTATCTATGGTCTTGATCTCGGTCTTCGATCTCGATCTCGATATCGTATTCTACCGAGAAGAACCAAATCACCGGAAAGAAGAAACAATCAACACATGGAATCGATGCAATGCTCAAGCAATGATGATGATCGACAAGTTAATGTGCATTGGAATGTAACCTAAAGCATGCTCGACAAGTTAATCGGGTTAGGGCGCAAACCTAACTCAAGGAACTCGGAATCACTGTTAGGGTTACTAGGGTGTTCTAATTAAACTTGTCATTTAAGTTGTTGAACAATGCATGATTATAGCATAGATAGATAGTTCTCATTTTTGAACATTTTGGTATATTATTTGTATTTTACGTATTCTGATTAAAAGTTATTAAATTTACAAGTTTTATTCAAATTCTGAAATTATTAAATCAAATGTTTAAACCTTTTGCACCATAGTAACAACTAGCCATAGTGGCTAACAGGTGGGGCCCGGAGCCACCTCAAGCCCATAAGCAAAGGAAACAGAGGGGCAGAGCGACCTCGCCACGCAAACAAAGGGAAGCAGAGGTGGGCCGAGCCACCTCGCCACCGCTATCAAGGAGGACGTGGCCGCTGTGGCCATGGACAAGGACGGCAGCGGTGGAAAGCAGCGTCGACGATGCACCACCCGATCGAAGCCGCCGCGCCACCACCAGCAGAGGAGGGAGGGAGGAGAGGCAGGAGGCGGCGCCCAGACAGCTGGGCAGTGGGGAAGAAGCCTTGATCGTCGGCGGAAGCAGACGCGGCGGCAAGGTCGTCGGGAAGGAAGGCAGCGGCGCTTGATCGTCGACGCAGGAAGACACTGTGGTGGCGGGAGGCGGAGGCGTTGACGACGAGCCGCTTCTGAGGCAGCGGTGATGTGAGCAGCCTGGCGGCGTCGGCGTCAGCGACGCGCGAGGCGGCGAGAGAAGTGAGTGGGGAAGGGAAGAAGAAGAGGAGGCACGCGCTGTTATAACTAAAGGGCCTTTAGTCCTGGTTCGTGGCTCCAACCGGGACTAAAGGTGCATATGTCCTGGTTGGAGCCACCAACACTACTAGGAAAACGGCTATAGGTAATCAGCACATCCGTGGCTCACATGGTTGAAGTGCCCCACGGCTAAAACAGGCGTGGCTCACCTGTGGGCAGTGCCCTACTAATAACTAGAACATCCGTGGCACATGACCATAGTGCGCCACAGATATGTGGGCAGGCCACATGGCCCTACGCCAAACTTCATGGCGCACTGACCATGTGCGCCAGTTGTTAGGGTCATTTGTGGCGACGTGTGCATGGTGCGCCACGACCGAGCGCATGCCCACCTCTCGCTGCGGCCACAAACACGTGGCGCACTCCGCCTAGTGCGCCACAGGGACTAAAGCATCTGTGGCGCACTCGCCTAGTGCGCCCAAGTTTGTACTCCCCGTGGCGCCTGGGCGTGTCGCCACGAATGTGTCGATTTTAGGACAGCACTTTATGTGCACATGTGTGACCACATCCACCACCCCACACTTCACTTTCCCTTCTTCTTCCTCCTTAGATCTAGTCGGGATCTTCTCCTTCCCACCTCAATTTCTCCACATTCACCATTTTTAGCATGTAAAACTTGCTTTGGATGTTACATAAGTAATAGAGGAGGTCTCCGGTCTCTCATCTATCCGTCTCCGGTCGACGCGCGCACCTCTCCTTTCCATCTTTCTCGCGATCGGTCTCTCATCTCGGTAAGTTGTCCATGTAAGGATGTGTTCATGTGTATATGGATGATGCATGTGCTCATATGTATGTAGATGATCGATGCTCATGATGTGTGTATGTGTGGAGGATCGATGGTCATATGTGTGTGTATATGGAGAGTATCGATGATGCTCATGCATGTGTGTATGGAGAGGATAATGATATGTTCATGTGTGTATGGATCGGTCTCTCTCTCTCTTGTGTTTGTATGTGAACAAGTTGCCATTTGTTTTGCCAAAATGTTGATTCATTTCCATTTTGGCAAGACTTTGGCATTTTGCAAAGGTCCTAATTTTAGGATAGGTCATGCCGAAATTTTCTATCGACCATTGCATGCATGCATTCATTATGTGGTTCTAATAGACTTCAAAATTGTACCGTGTACATCGTGCGAGCAAAAATGGTCCGCATAATGAGCGAAGGCATTGTGGCTAGATTTTTGAAAATGTCTGACGACATGATCTGAAATAACAAGACAGATATAAGATGTCCGTGCGAAGATGCAAACTCAACTGGTGATCGACCAGATTCCGAATCTGCAGCGCACTGCTCCGCCATGGTTTCATGGATGGATACACTCGTTGGATAGCGATGGCGTAGATGATGGAGCGGTGATCATCATCACGGCGAGAACGGCGAGATGATGAAGAGGCTCTGGAGATGGTGAAGGTGCAGGCAGACGGGATGATGATGATCTAGATGCCGGAGGAGCGGATAACGATGGAACAACGTCGGCTGGGTGCGGGACCCTTATGTGCAAGAGCTGCTTCTCAAGCGGCATGTAACGCCAGGCTGCCGCTAGAGAGAAAGCTTGCGCAACTTGAGAAAGACGCGGTTACTCCATTGTATGAAGGATGCAGGCCCGATGATACCGGTTGAATGTAACGCTCAAGGCTATGGAGATGAAGGCAAAGCACAAATTGAGCGGCGCAAGCGACGATATGATGGCATTCAGCACGATCGTATCCCGGAGAACACATGTCCAACTAGTATCGAGAATGCCAAGAAAATCGTCATCCTCTCGATCTACCGCACGTTAGATATCACGTATGCATCAACTATTGCATCATTTATCGGGCGAGGCGGAGAAAACCACATGTCTGTGCGTGAGTCGATACAAGAAAGGGAAGAAAGCACCTCGAAAAGTGGTATGGTACTTTCCTATCACTCCTCGTCTGCAGCGCTATTTTGCGGACCCTAAGGAAGCGAAGCTCATGCGATGGCATGCGGAAAGGAAGAAGCCAGGAGATGATGATGACCCCGAAAAGGATGAGCTGCTGACGCACCCTTCAGATGCTAGCCAGTGGAAAGCATTGGACCTCGAATTCGATTCGGTGGAGATTCGAGGAACATCGGGCTTGGTGCGAGCATCGATGGACTCAATCCGTTCGGTAGCAGGAGCAGCACAGCACTTGGCCTGTTTGTATGGATGTACAACCTCCCTCCATGGTTGTGCATGAAGAAGAAGTACATACAAATGAGTATGCTAATTCAAGGGCCGAAACAACCTGGTACCAACATCAATCTGTATCTCGGGCTGTTGAAAGAGGAGCTAGCCACGTTATGGGAATCTGGAGCCAATACTTACGGCGTCGCACAAGATTATTTCACTATGAGAGCCGCGTTGGTCACTACGGTGCAAGACTATCCAGGTTGCGGGTATATCTCGGGCAGGTTATCCAAGGATTCCACGCATGCGTTAGGTGCATGGATAACACAAGCTATCTCCAACTAGAGAAAGATCCGGTCATCGAAAACCGTGTTCATGGCGCCGGAGGTGGCTCGGCAAGAATGATCCATGGAGAAAGCGTGGAGACCTGTTCGATGGCAAATCGAGACCGAGGAATCCCGGGCGTAGCAGCGAAGAAGTGGAAGAGTTCTGAAAAACCGGAAAGATTGTCCTAAGCACGGAAAGAAGCGAAGGAGGCAGCAACAAGACAAGCCGGCGATGAAGGTATGGAAAACAAGGTCATTTTAGGAGTTGCCATCTTGGAAGTTTCTCCGCACGCCTCATAGCCTCGACATCATGCATATCACGAAAAACGTGTGCGAGTCCGTCGCCACCATAATCAACATGCCGGATAGGACGAAAGATGGTGCAAAGCAAGGCACGACCTGATATGCTTGGGTATCCGGAAGGAGCTTCACGGAGGACGACTACTCGATGATCGGGAAGATGGCGATGATCATGAGTCGGAGACACAAGGTCATCGGAAGGGTAAAAAGTTCAAGAAGAACGAATATTACCCTCCTTCTTGCTTCACTCTAAGCCGGATGAGATCAAACAGTTTTCAAGTGCCTTCTAGGAGTCAAATTTCCTTACTACGCGGGCAAGATAAGCGGATACCTAGACGAGGCGAGAGGTTCGATGGCATGAAGTCTCACGACTGCGTGCTAATGACGCAGTACTTCCGGTCGCACTAAGAGGGATAATGGACGAGCACGTCTGTGAAAGCGTTATTTGGCTTATGCAAGTTTTTCGGCGTCATCTCTAGGAAGTCGATTGGCTTGAATCAGCTCGGAAGGCTCAGGAGGAGATCGTGGTGATACTATGTGAGCTTGAGGTCTACTTCCCACCGCATTCTTCGACATTATGGTGCATCTGCTGGTCCATGTCGTGGAGGACATCGTACAACTCGGGCGATGTTTCTCGCAGCATGATGGAGTTCGAAAGGATGAACGGACACATCAAAGGATACGTTATAGCAGGTCCCGTCGGATGGAAGCATAGCCAAGGGCTTTCGGCGAAGAGTGCATCTCTTTACGCACGAATTATCTGACATCGAGAACCCTGTCGGTCTTCCGTCCACCGACACCTTGGCAAGCTCGATGGATCTGGTCACCGAGAGGGTCGCATCTTTGCATGCGAACTTCGATTTTCGACGCGAGACTTTGATCGAGCAAACCTCGTCGCCACATCATTTAGAACTGGTCGATCCTTGAGTACGAAGCACAAAGGTTAATCGAGAAGAAGTACGATGACCGGGGCATACAGAGGACGAGGAGAAATAATCAAAGAGCACAACTCAGATTTCACGCGTTGGTTTAGGCGGGCGCTTGATAATCCCGCTCGCATTCTTCTGACACGGAAAAGATCATATTCACCTTGTCGCAGGGACCGATGCAAAACCTGGTGACCTATCAGGCGTATGATATCAACGGCTACACATTCTACACGGAGGAAAAGGACAACAAGTGTGATTATCAGAACTCAGGCGTAACGTTGGTATTCTACACCGATGACAACGTGAAGGAAAGATTCTACGGAAGAATCGAGGAGATCTGGGAGCTCGACTACTGTGGATAAAAGGTGCCGATGTTCCGTGTCAGATGGGCAAAGAACGTCGAAAGAGAAGACCGGTATTTCACAACCATGGTTATACCCGAAGTAGCCAAATCCAAGGCCGCCGGTGCAAACGTGGCCGCGAAAAATGAACCGTGGGTACTGGCTACCAAAGTGGACCAATGTTTTTTCATTACCGACCCGACAAAGCCTAGCCGTGTTGTCGTGAGGAGAGGAAAAAGGAACATCATCGGAATGGATGGAGTCGCCAATGAGCAAGACTTCAAAGACGGGCGATCCAAAGATTGAAGATGACGGCGACTACGATGCAGAACATACATCACAAGAAGAAAAGGACAACCCTACCCAAAAAGGTAGCCTGCTCGAAAGAAGAAACATTAAAGTGCGGGGCTAAATTATTCAAGCTGCGACAAAGAAGGGAAAAAAGATTGTAAACGCTAGCTCAAAAATATTGTAAAACGCATTAAAAAAAAAGATTGTAATATTTATGGACAAATTATTATGACATATTTGAAGCATATTTAATTTGTACCACTTTTATGACATATATTATCACTTTTGGGCATTTTTGGAATATATAAAAGTATTTTAAAAACAAAACAAAACTTTTGTAGCATATATCACCACTTTTTGGCATTTTTTGGAATATTTAAAAATATTTTAAAAATAAATAAAAAAGGTGGGCACTGTGATTCGAACCTGGGTGCTCATGTGTTTAGATTAGAGCATTGGTGGAACCAGGTGGGATAGGGCAATGTTAGTTGTCTATAGGGGTGGCCGCCTTCTTGTGACTAGTAGCAAGAGTTGCGTGGCGCACCACAGCCACGCGCTACGGGTGCCGTAGTGCACTTGGCCAGGTGCGCCTAACTCGGTGCTATTAGTCATCCGTGCCACGCCCCGCGCGCCTCTTCTCCCCATCTCAGATCAGACACCGCTGATCTCAACCGTGCCCCGCCGCCGCGCTCTCGATCTGCCGCCGCTCTAGGAGGAGGACGTGGAGGAGGAGGAGCCGAGCCACGCCAAATGCGTGGAGGAGGAGGAGGCCCTGCCACCAAGCGTGGAGGAGGAGGAGCCCGAGTGCTGGCGTCAGGAGGAGGAGTCCGTGGAGGAACCCGCCGTCCCCGCCCGCCGCCCGCCCGCCCGTCTCAGCTCGCTCCCCTCCTGGTGAGTCTCCCCCGACCTCCCTCTCTCTCTCCCTATCTTCCTCTCTCCTCTCCCTCTCATGCGGCGTTGGATTGATGGGCCGTGACCAAGTCCGAACTGGCAGCCTGCAGGCCTCGTGCTTTGTAGCCACCTCCTGAGCATCTCGCCCGGCCGCGGTTCTCCTCGCTCACGCTGGCTCCGATTCAAGAACCGCAACCTATATAAACAGAGAACAGAAATGTTCAGTCCTAGCTCATAAACATGTACAGAGCAGGCAGAACAAGAAGAACCATGGTGTTGTTGGTTCTTGATGCGTGCTGTTCAGTACTTGCTGTTCATAAACATGTACAGAGAAGGCTGGCTGCCGATCCATGGATCCATTCTTGGCTGAACACTAAACACCTAGCTTGGTCCCGGCAGATCAGTACTAGTTGTTGTTCTGCAAGTCAATCTGAAGAGTTGGGAAGAAGAGGGGGAGGAACACTATTTTCGAGTGAGAGGACCGAATGACATTCTATGTAGCTTGAGTTAGGTTGAGTTAGGTTCAGAGTAGCAAGATTCAGGTTAGGTTTAGGTTAGGTTCAGAGTAGATGAAAATGCAATAGTAGAACAATGATATGCAGTAGTAAAACTTGTGTTTTTTAATGCATGTCTCCTATGTTTACATTGCAGTAGTAGAACAAAGATATGCAGTAGTTTACATTGCACTCACTAACTATGAACACAGTAACTGAAGGTTTCATGAAACCAAGTTCCTTTTTCTTGTTGTATAAGAAAGTGCATTTCCTTTTGTGCATATGGACAACTGTTACACAGGTCCTTATTTGGTCCTTATGGAAAACCAGAAATCGTTAAATTACCAAGGCACAAGAACCATTTGTTCCTTTGATGCATGATCAGTTAAATTACCAAGGCACAAGAACCATTTGTTCCTTTGATGCAGATGATGCTGTGAACTGCGACGATAAATGTAGCTTGTAGATAGCTTAGGGTTCAGAGTAGCAAGGGTTCAGGGTAAGCTTAGGGTTCAGAGTAGCAAGGTTAGAGGCTGCATAGTTCAATCCACTTTCAAAGTTTCATGCCATCTAGTTGAGTTTGCGCACTTCACACCAATGCACAAATCCACTTTCAGAGTTCCAGGCCATTCAATGGTGTGGTAACTGATTCAGTTGATATTATGGAAGTGAAATATCCTGATCCTTGATGTATCAGCATATATCATGGGTTTAGGCATGTCTATGGCCTGCTTTTCTTTATTGAATTGAAGACTGTGGAACTTGATGACAAAGGGTAGGTTCTTGTGCTTTGTTATACATCTGGGGATGTTCAGATATTTTGATTAATATTGGGCTTATATTTTTAGCTATGGTCTTGGGCTTATTGTAGCAGTTGTCAGGGGCATCCATTGTGGTTAGAACAATGACATTGCTTCATTGGAATCATACAATAAGTGGCATGCTTATGTAAGATCATTCTCATTTTACCTTTACTTATTCACAAGATTTATTTTAATTGGGTTGTCATTGTTGCTTAAAGAGATAGCTTCATTCATATGGCTATGCTTAAATTGATAACAAAAGTTTATATGGTTGTGGCATTGTCTTTGGGACTGGATGGATGTGGTTGTGAAATGGTTTGGAAGGAAAATAGAGTAGTGTTGGTTTTGCTACTATCTCTTTGGGACAATAGCACCTTGAAATTGTGCTTGTGCTTGTATATGAAGCACTTTATTATGTGTGTATGCAGGTTCTTGTATGAACGAGTCCCGATTTTTGCGAATGTTGATTAACTTCCGTTTGGGTAAATCGGGCACTCTAGTTTAAGAAAATTAGCAAAGGTCATGCCGGATTTTTCCGTGCATTTAACCAATTATTTGTTTTTATTAGTGCAAAGATGTGTGATAACGACGTTGGATGTTCTAAGCGCATCGCCTGAAGGATAACTCGGACCTCCGAATAAACAATTGACATTCGAGGCGCCCAGCGCTCAGAAGACGATGAAGAATACCATCCTTCGGAGAGCGAGGATGATGAGATGGAAGACGCGGAGGAAGAAGCCAAGGAACGGACGATGAAACCACCGATGGCGGCGAGGGCACGGAGTGGTAGCAACCCTCCTAAGAAGAAGCCGAAGGACCGCGCCAACACGTCGCCGCAGTCGGAGGAAATTACCAAGTGAGCCCATCGGGGTTACTTTGGAGCCCGCCTTGTCGTCAAAGGCAGTGGGCAAGTGGCGGCGATCACCGGACAACCATCTCGATCAACACCGAGAATCTCGGCATAAAGATAATGGCCACTCGCACTCCTCTTGAGAAGCTGCACGCCAGATACAAGTTTCCGCTAAGTATCGTAACACAAATTATCATGGGAACGGTAAACAAATCCGCCCTCACAAAGATGAGCACCGCCGGCCTGGAGAACCGGATAAAGAAGAAGATCTATAAAGAAGGCAAAAGTCTCGAGGAGATCCAGAAGATTGACCCGCAGATCACCAAGATCAGTTCCGGGAGTTCAAGGAGAGGTGTGAATCGAAGAGCCCCGCCAATAGTAATCGGGAAAGGCGCCGCAGCGATGAATATAGGTCATCACCATCTCGGATCTGGTGGATCTGAACCGCGGAGGCCAAATGGAATAAGGAGGACGAAGAGTATAGATCCAAGGGATAGAAAACCCATTTGCTAAATTCGAACCCGGGCGGTTCGAAACTTCATCGAGGCCCGCTACCATGTGGACCCAAAACCAAACAACTCACCGCGGATCCTGCGGTGAAGGAATTCGAGAAATTGTGGTAAGTATAATCTAATTACGGTGATCAACACGATTGCAATCTAATCGATGATCTAAATGATTCACGTTACTTCTTCCGGGAGGAGGAAATTGTTGCTAGTCATGGATCCTGTGGTTCCTCATCCTGTGGGTCGACGGCGGCCACCGGTGGGATAACCCTTTATGAGGCGATGAACGGGCCAAGAAAATAGAGCGGTTACGAAGAAGCCGTGTTCGGCCGTCTGCCGCCTCGGGGTAAATTGGGTGGATCATTTTGGTCCACCGCCGAGGACGCATGTGGCGCCGTCGGGAAGGAGCGAGGAGGAAAGCAGAGGTTCAAGAACTTAAGGCACAAGTGGCGCGGATCCCGCAGATCGTCCAAGACAACTGGCAATCACCCTACGCCCTTCCGCCTACCTTGGTGGAGTCAATAGCGAGTGCGGGTGGTCGAGTAGGGCCGTGCCGATTCCAAGCATGGTCGCAGCCACTCGAACAACGCGGAGCCGACGAATCAGCGAACTACGTGTTCGCGGACTCCGCTAGCACCGCGGCGCGCCGTGTTGGTGACTTCGCCATCACCGCTGGCGCGGAGTACATGTTGGTGCCCTCGCCATCGTCGCAGCAACCGGAGCTCCAAGCACCCGTCGGTAGGGAGAATACCGCGGCCAACCGCGCGCCATCAAGCAGCCCTTCCGTCTCTTGCACGCCCGTGCCGTATGCGGTGCGTCGACATTAGCCGATCTCGACGCCATCACGGTAAACAAATTGCTTTAATTACCGCCTTTCATGCCATCTATATATTACTCTTGTGGCATCTCGCCCGACGACGCCGTACATGTTTTCGCGCAGACGGATGTTCCTTGCACTCTCTTATGCTACGTGAACAACGGTGAGGGATGTTGCCAAGGTACCATCGTTCAACCCTTTGCGCACGTTCCACTCAAAGCCGATGCGGATAAGCGTGCACAGGTTAAAATTAGTCGGTGCTAAGGGGCTGCGACGACCAGAACCTCCCATTCAACCCCCGTGAGCGGATGAAGAAGAGTCATCGTCTCGGTTGCTTCGCTTGTTCATGCTATGGCCAAAGAGCATGATCCATTTGGGGACGGGGCCATCACGCCACAGAACAACACGCACCGTGCCGCTGAGCGGTGGCAAGGCCTCGCCCGCCGTCACCTCCACGCGGTGGGTCGGATGATCATGTTGATGATATGCACATGGCGCAGGATCCGGTGAGGACTTCAAGACTGAATGATCACTTCTCAAAGACTCGGTTTGGCGAAGAAGACCTAGCTGGTGGCCCCACAGAAAGCCACTATCACCAAGCGCCTGTTTGGTTCTCGAGACGCCCAGCTTGCGCCTTACAGAGCCACTGATACAACCAACCGCCCTTTATTCTAAGCCCGACACTACATAGGCGGCCGGTGCTCAGTGCGGTGCCCGCTCTCCAAAAGGAAAAAAGGGCAGGAAAAGAAAATCTAGCAGCTCGAGCCAGCCGGTGGCGTCAACAATCGAATCCGATCAGGTTTCGGACGGGCCACCAAGACCCGAGGGTATTATGTGGAGGATTCATGTGGCGGGTGAGCCCATGCTACCTAAGAATTTGCGAAGCTCGATTCGGAACTGCAGAGTGTGCATGACGGCGTCTTGACGATAGAGAGACGCCTTCTATCGGAGAAAGATCCTCGCACCGGTATTCGTGGTTAAGGTGCCACCAGTGCTGGCTTCGACATCGCCCTTGCGGATCTGTTCTTCTGCGGTTCGAGGACATCTTCAATATGTTCCACCTATACCCGCACTATACCATGGTCCGTCTCTTTTCTCTCACCGCCACGCAGATCATTAGAGAGAACACACCGGGCATCGCTATAGTGGACCCCTACTACATGCGTGGCTGCTTGGGTTCCCCGCCAACGACGTATCGTGGCCTCGTCTAAAAAATAATCCTCGTGGCGAACAAGACAAAGGAATACATTCTCGTGCCTTACTTTCCGAGTAAGTCGTTATTCACCGCCACCGCCGATTGGCTTTATTAGATCATCATCATTCTTTTTCAACACATTCCATTTGAATTTTTGCGTGAGATAAACACCGAACGCCATCTCCTTATCGCCAAGCATTCCCATCGCCACGTATTTCGACTCGGGAGTCTAGAAAAGAAGAAAAACCACGACAAGATCAAGGAAGTTCGGATGATGCTCTCACCGGCTTTGCCTCGACGGAAGGCACCGGCCAGGCGTAAGAAGGTCAAGTTCGGCAGCACGTCTTCAACCACGTAGAGTTCCTGCGTGAAGCAGCGGAAAAAAAAGAAGAAGGAAGCCTACTACGCACTCCATCACATGAGGGCGTTCCTACTTGACCAGAATTCTCTACCGCCAGATCATCTCAAACAGTGGGCAAGCAAAGGCCAAGATCAATGATTCGGATATTAGACAAGAGATGTATCGCATGATCCAGCAGTTTGGGGCAATCATCTTCGTGATGTCATGACTTCGGGGTTCTTCTACGGAGGAAATATCCCGAATAACCGTGACATAGAAGATCGCCTAGAGATGCAGGGTGACTATAGGAAGTTCATGACGAGGTGGCGTCCTCCGTTCCTAAGCCGAGCGAGAAGGCTTGATGTTGGCCTAGTTGTAGTTGCAAACTATAGATGACCTTTGTGTGTGTGGACGACAAGTGTACTTATCTTATTAGGTTTATGAATCACCGCTACTTATTTTGCTTATTATTATTATATATCAATCAATGCTTGGTTTTTGCTTACTCTTTGGTTTTTGCTTACTCTTTGGTTCTCGGACGACAAGTGTGAGTTATTTTTGTCTTTTCGAGAATATGCCGATGATTGAAATGTCGTGGCACAATATATATGTGAATGTGCTATGACGGGATTGTCACCTTGTGATATGCACAAGTCCAGAATTGTGCATCCTACTTGGTGACAGTCCGTCATAAGCAATTCTGTGTCCAACGACCTAGCTAGTTATATATGAGGCATGCTTTTCGAGTTATTTTTGTCTTTTCGAGAATATGCCGATGATTGAAATGTCGTGGCACAATATATATGTGAATGTGCTATGGGATTGTCACCTTGTGATATGCACAAGTCCGTGAATTGTGCATCCTACTTGGTACATCCGTCATAAGCAATTCTGTCCAACGACCTAGCTAGTTATATATGAGGCATGCTTTTCGAGTTATTTTTGTCTTTTCGAGAATATGCCGATGATTGAAATGTCGTGGCACAATATATATGTGAATGTGCTATAACGGGATTGTGAGCCTTGTGATATGCACAAGTCCAATTGTGCATCCTACTTGGCTCACAGTCCGTCATAAGAAATTCTGTGTCCAACGACCTAGCTAGTTATATATGAGGCATGCTTTTCGAGTTATTGTTGTCTTTTTCGAGAATATGCCGATGGTTGAAATGTCGTGGCACGATATATATGTGAATGTGCTATAACGGGATTGTGAGCCTTGTGATATGCACAAGTCCAGAATTGTGCATCCTACTTGGCTCACATCCGTCATAAGCAATTCTGTGTCCAACGACCTAGCTAGTTATATATGAGGCATGCTTTCGAGTTATTTTGTCTTTTCGAGAATATGCCGATGATTGAAATGTCGTGGCACAATACATATGTGAATGTGCTATGACGGGATTGTGAGCCTTGTGATATGCACAAGTCCGTGAATTGTGCATCCTACTTGGCTCACAGTCCGTCATAAGCAATTCTCGTGTCCAACGACCTAGCTAGTTATATATGAGGCATGCTTTTGAGTTATTTTGTCTTTTCGAGAATATGCCGATGATTGAAATGTCGTGGCACAATATATATGTGAATGTGCTATGATGGGATTGTTAGCCTTGTGATATGCACAAGTCCAGAATTGTGCATCCTACTTGGCTAGCAGTCCCGCCATAAGAAATTCTGTGTCCAACGACCTAGCTAGTTATATATGAGGCATGCTTTTCGAGTTATTTTGTTTTTCGAGAATATGCCGATGATTGAAATGTCGTGGCACAATATATATGTGAATGTGCTATGGCGGATTGTTAGCTTGTGATATGCACAAGTCCGTGAATTGTGCATCCTACTTGGCTAATGTCCGCCATAAGCAATTCATGTGTCCAACGACCTAGCTAGTTATATATGAGGCATGCTTTTTGAGTTTGCTCTTTTGATTTAAGAGTACTTTCTATAAGTGTATCTTCATATGCGACTTTAATTATACATGTTTTTCAATCACGTTAGTTATTATTGTCAACTTGTAGATGACGTGGTACGTGTGTACAAGGGACGGTTCCCCGAGTCTATGATGATTGGGAAGACTGCGGAGAGACAGTGCCGTTCATGAAATAGCTACAAAGGGTACAACACTATGGCGAGGCGGAAGATAGATACACGCGCTATCTAGCGGGAGTTAGGACAAGGAACCGGATGAAGACCTACACCTTCGTCATGGTGATCATGCTTATCTTCTTTGGTTATTTATCCCGTTTGTGTCTAGCTAGCTAGTTTAGATGTCTAGCGAGCTTAGAGCTCTAACTTGTTCGATCGACACATGTATTCGCATGTCACCAACTACTACTTTGTAACATGATCAAAACAATGTAACTTGGACTATGTATTCATGTATGAGACTTATCTATATGTATTTGTTTCAATCTTGTTTTTCATATCAAGTATTTATATATATAATTGTATATCTTGTATCTGTGTGTGTATATCTGCTAATATTGTATATAATCTGTGCATATAATCTGCTTGAAAATTAAAAAAAAACAAAAAATACATCATGGCGCACATGTTCTACCTTCGTGGCGACTACACCTAAAGCGCACCATGGATGTTTAGTGGCGCCTGGGTAGTGCGCCATGAAGATCCAAGGTAGTGCACCATGCCAAACTTCCGTGGCGCATTAGGTGGTGCGCTACGCCTATCTCTACCGTGGCAAGTAGGCGCATGCACTACCGAGAGATAGCAGAAGGCCGTGGCGCACTACAGGTGCGCCACGGATGGGCCTTTCAGGTGCGCCACAAACGACCATTTTCCTAGTAGTGCAACCGGGACCTATAGTCCAATTTTCAAGAAGAAGGCGTGGCCTTGAGAGCTCTTTTCGGTTGGTGGATCCAACCGGGACGTATTCCCCTGTTTTCAAATTTTTTCAGTTATTTTTTATTTTGGGGTTTAAATTTGTAATGTTTTTTAAATGATAATTACTTTGGAATTTAGAAAAACTTTAAACATAAAAAGTGTTTGGATTTGAATAACTAATTCGAAACCATTTTCTGTTTTGAAAAATAACTAATGTAACCATTTAAACTACTTAACCATTTAAAATTAATAATGAAATAACTTATATTTTTAAATATTAATTTGGAATTTAGAAAACTTTAAACATAAGAAGTGTATGGATTTGAATAAATAATCCAAAACCAATTTCTATTTTTAAAAATAATTAATGTAACCATTTAAAATTAATTAACTTATATTTTTGAATATTAATTTGGAATTTAGAAAAACTTTAAACATAAAAGTGTTTGGATTTGAATAAATAATTCAAAACCATTTTCATTTTAAAAACAATTAATGTAACCATTTAAAATATGAACCATTTACAATTAAAAATGAATTAACTTATATTTTTTTAATATCAATTTGGAATTTAGAAAAACTTTAAATATAAGAAGTGTATGGATTTGAATAAATAATCCAAAACCATTTTCTATTTCTAAAAAATAATTAATGTAACCTTTTAAAATGAATTAACTTATATTTTTGAATATTAATTTGGAATTTAGAAAAACTTTAAACATAAGAAGTGTATGGATTTGAATAAATAATCCAAAACCATTTTCTATTTCTAAAAAAGAATTAATGTAACCTTTTAAAATGAATTAACTTATATTTTTGAATATTAATTTGGAATTTAGAAAAACTTTAAACATAAGAAGTGTATGGATTTGAATAAATAATCCAAAACCATTTTCTATTTTAAAAAAAAAATTAATGTAACCTTTTAAAATGAAGATAGGGGACGAGCATCGTTAGAACTTGCATTGGATCTCTGAAGAAACCACATATTGTGAGTATAAAAATGATTTTTTCAAAAAATCACGGGTGATAGATCATGTACCTGTAGTACAAACCGGACCCACTTCCTGCCGATTCGGCAGACATTTGTCCTTTTTACCCGGGATGGACGAAAAGGTTTGAGATGTACCGGCTGGGAGATAGTCCATGTAACGTGGTCTAGTATTTTAGGAAAATGAGACGGTACCATTGTGAAACGGCATTTTGGTGGTTACTTCACAAAACGACCCGTTTTTTGCGCTCGGAAAATGGAAAAGGGCTTTTCCATGCGACAAAAAGGAAAACTTCCTCCTGCAACATTGTTCTCCATACCAATGTCCACACACATGCATAATATGGGCACAACATCACAAACTATGCCGTGATTCAGCACATAACATCGGTCATTTGGACAGAAAGCCATGAAACCTTGAACATGATAGGTCATTTTGTGAAGGTTTTTTCGAAACATGATCAATATACCAAGTCTGGTATTTTTCCTTTCAACTATGTAACAAAATATGACACCAAGCGAATGATTTTCATTGTTCGGATTTTTTTTGAATTTATTATGCCCGTTTTGAATTATCTGAATTTCTAACTATGGTCGAACCGGTGTGCATGAAGATAGGGGACGAGCATCGTTAGAAATTGCATTGGATATCTGAAGAAACCACATATTACGAGTCTAAAAATGATTTTTTCAAAAAATCACGGGCGATAGATCATGTACCTGTAGTACAAACCGGACCCACTTCATGCCGATTCGGGAGATATTTGTCCTTTTTACCCGGGATGGACGAAAAGGTTTGAGATGTACCGGTTAGGAGATAGTCCATGTAAGGTGGTCTAGTATTTTAGGAAAATGGGACGGTAGCATTGTGAAACGGCATTTTGGTGGTTACTTCACAAAACGACCCGTTTTTTGCGCTCGGAAAATGGAAAAGGGCTTTTCTGTGCGACAAAAAGGAAAACTTCCTCCTGCAACATTGTTCTCAATACCAATTTCCACACACATGCATAATATGGGAACAACATCACAAACTATGCCGTGATTCAGCACATAACATCGGTCATTTGGACAGAAAGCCATGAAACCTCGAACATGATAGGTCATTTTGTGAAGGTTTTTTCGAAACATGATCAATATACCAAGTCTGGTATTTTTCCTTTCAACTATGTAACAAAATATGACACCAAGCGAATGATATTCATTGTTCGGATTTTTTTTGAATTTATTATGCCCGTTTTGAATTATCTGAATTTCTAACTATGGTCGAACCGGTGTGCATGAAGATAGGGACGCATCAAGAACTTGCATTGGATCTCAAGAAACCACATATTGCGAGTCTAAAATGATTTTTCAAAAATCACGGCGATAGATCATGTACTGTAGTACAAACCGGACCACTTCATGCCGATTCGGCAGACATTTGTCCTTTACCCGGATGGACGAAAAAGGTTTGAGATGTACCGGTTGGGAGATAGTCCATGTAAGGTGGTCTAGTATTTTAGGAAAATGGACGTAGCATTGTGAAACGGCATTTTGGTGGTTACTTCACAAAACGACTGCTTTTTGCGGAAAATGCAAAAGGGCTTTTCCGATGCGACAAAAAGGAAAACTTCCTCCCGCAACATTGTTATCCATACCAATGTCCACACACATGCATAATATGGGCACAACATCACAAACTATGTCGTGATTCAAGACATAACATCGGTCATTTGGACCGAAAAGCCATGAAACCTCGAACATGATAGGTCATTTTGTGAAGGTTTTTTGAAACATGATCATTGTTCGACACATTTAGTCCGGATATAGTCACAAACCGGGACTAAAAATATTTTCCGCCATTTCCCACCTCTTCCCGCCAAGTTTTCCCGCCTTTCCTTTCTACTAGAGCTTTTAGTCCCGATGTAGTCACTAACCGACTAAAGATATTTCCCGCCATTTCCCAAAGCTTCACGCCAAGTTTTCCCGCCTTTCCTCTATATTTAGGGTGATTGTGTCATGGCTATCCACACATCCACACCTTCCTCTCTTAGAACAATGGACAACGCCATCGGGCCATTCTCGACCGAGGAGACCGAGGCGCCAGGCGCCCAACTACCCTTGTCCGGCTACCGCCGGCCCCGGGCTGGATGTCGAGCGCCGAGGGTTCCTGTCCCTCCTATCCCTCAAGGTTCCGCACGCCAGGCGGCCATCACAAACCACTTCTACCACGAGCTCACGCCGGAGCAACGGATGGATCCCCAGTGGGATCCCGACAACTACGACACCTGGAATGCCTTCTTCGCTAATAGGCGGGAAAGGGAGCTCGCCAGGTACGAGGGTGATGGCTCGCCACCGGTGAACCACAACGAAGCCGACCGTCGTCTGTGGTGGGCGAACCGTACTATCATCGAAGTGATGCGCTACATCGCCGGGGGAGACCATCCTCGCCTACGGTGCCCACGAGTCCACCCGTCACAGGCCCCACACTGTCCCGACGGTAGCGGCATCGTCTTCCTGGAGACCCCTCTCCCACCCGCCGTGAATTCGAGGCTGGAATGGCCCCTGGTATATGCCATGGATGGGCTGAGGATCCCCGGAGTGGCAGGTGACGATGACGATGATGATGACGACGACGATGAAGACCCTGAAGCTACGTACTATAGGACTAGGCATGATTATGACTAAAGGGGGCGGCTTTATTCCTGAGTCTTAGCTAGTCCCGGTTTGTCCCGGTTTTTAATATTAATAAATGTCTTAAGTGTTACCTAGAGGGAAATGCCTATATAAAGAGAGGGTTCATATTTAGTCCCGGTTGGAGAAACCAACCATGGAAGGATTATGCAGTGGGCCAACACTAATAATAGGGGTGAGTGTCGACATTATGTCGTGCGGCTTGTACCTTGTCCCGGATGGTGTCACCAACCGGGACTAAAGAAGAGTCAACACTAATAATAGGGGTGAGTGTCGACATTATGCCGAGCTGCTTATACTATAATATGCATCCTTGTGAGTCCAGTCCTCCAGCCAGTTTGAGGCATCTCCAAGATGGTTTTAGAGAGCAGGGACACCACTACGGCCAGTTGGGGAGATGCCGACGAGCCTGTCCTCCGGCATCTCCGAGAAATGGTCATAGAGACACTCCCTAATATGTGAAATTAGTTAGCTCAGGCGTATTGATCTAGTTAGTGAAGTTACAAGCTGCAAGATGGTTTTCGAGAGAAGGGACACCATCGGCCAGCCTGTGGAGATGCGACGGAGCCAGTCCTCCCAAGCATCTCCGAGAACGGTCATAGAGGCACTCCCTAATATGTGAAATTAGTTAGCTCGAGGCGTATTGATCTACTTAGTGAAGTTACAAGCTGCAAGATGGTTTTCGAGAGCAGGACACCATGGGCCAGTTTGAGGAGATGCCGACGAGCCCAGTCCTCCGGCATCTCCGAGAAACTGGTCATAGAGACACTCCCTAATATGTGAAATTAGTTAGCTACGAGGCGTATTAATCTAGTTAGTGAAGTTACAAGCTGCAAGATGGTTTTCGAGAGGAGGGACACCACTGCGGCCAGTTCGAGGAGATGCCGACAGAGCCCAGTCCTCCGGCATCTCCGAGAAACTGGTCATAGAGGCACTCCCTAATATGTGAAATTAGTTAGCTCCGAGGCGTATTGATCTACTTAGTGAAGTTACAAGCTGCAAGATGGTTTTCGAGCAGGACACCATCTGCCAGTTTGTGGAGATGCCGACGAGCCAGTCCACCAAAGATCTCCGAGAAATCGTCATAGAGGCACTCCTAATATGTGAAATTAGTTAGCTCGAGGCGTATTGATCTAGTTAGTGAAGTTACAAGCTGCAAGATGGTTTCGAGCGAGACACCACTCGACCAGTTTGAGGAGATGCCGACGAGCCCGGTCCTCCGGCATCTCCAAGAAACTGGTCATAGAGGCACTCGGTCCAGCCACAAACGACTAACACTCAAGACATTTATTAATATTAAAACGAGACTACAAAACCGGGACTAAAGGCC
Organism: Avena longiglumis; assembly: GCA_030063025.1. Lineage (NCBI taxonomy): Eukaryota > Viridiplantae > Streptophyta > Magnoliopsida > Poales > Poaceae > Avena > Avena longiglumis. The sequence goes on from CP125978.1 coordinate 426,069,225, forward strand.
ACAAACCGCGAAAGATATCCTTCGGTCAAGCCACAAACCGCGAAAGACATGAACTAGAGTTACATAATATGAGCATGAACTTCTTGGCATATGTCATTCCTATGACCGCTTGACGTAACCATGGAGCATCTTCTTTACTTAACGGAATGCTTGGGTCTTTTCACTGAAGGGCGGAATTTCATCAAACTTATTATAATCTTGACATGTCTCTTGTCCTCGATTCCCACGATGTTTCTTTTCCCTAAAAGAACTATGTGACGCTTTGGCTCATCATATGATGTATTCGTTTGCATATTTTTTCTTTTTTTCGGTCTGGAGGACATGTCCTTCACATAGAAAACCTGAGACAGACCATTGGCTAGGACGAATGGTTCATCTCTATAACCAAGATTGTTGAGATCCACTGTTGTCATTCCGTACAACTGGTCTATCTTTACCCTTCCCCATTCAGTTGACCCATTTGCAATAAACAAAGGGACCTTAAAAGAGACTCCATAGTCTAGTTCCCATATCTCCTCTATGTAACCATAATATGTGTCCTTTTGTCCATTCTCGTCTATTGCATCAAAGAGGACACCACTATTTTGGTTGGTGCTCTTTTTATCTTGGGCGATCGTGTAAAATGTATTCCCATTTATTTCGTACCCTTGGAAATTCAATATATTAGAAGATGGTGACGCGGCCAACAAGTATAGCTGATATCCAACAGTGGTGTCATTCAAGAGATGTGTCCGCATCCAACCACCAAAAGACTTCATGTGTTCATCTGTAATCCATGATTCAGGCTTCCCCGGGTTTTTGGAGCGTACAATATTCTTGTGTTCCTCGATATACGGAGCTGCCAAGGTGGAATTATGTAGAACTGTGTAGTGTGCTTTAGTGAAAGAATCCCCGTCCCTACATATCATTGCTTTCTTTCCCAGCGTGCCTTTTCCACTTAGTCTTCCCTCATGTCGAGTCGAAACACCAATCGGCTTAAGGTCAGGAATAAAGTCAACACAAAACTCAATGACCTCCTCTCCATATCCCTTGGAGATGCTTCCTTCGGTCTAGCACGGTTATGAACATATTTCTTTAAGACTCCCATGAACCTCTCAAAGGGGAACATATTGTGCAGAAATACCGGACCGAGAATGGCAATCTCTTCCACTAGATAAACCAGGAGATGCGTCATAATATTGAAGAAGTATGGTGGGAACACCAATTCCAAACTAACAAGACATTGTACCACATCCTTCTGTAACCTTGGCGAATATCGGATTGATTACCTTCGAGATATTGCATTGAGGAATGCACACAGCTTCACAATGGGTACTCGAACATTTTCGGTAGAAGCCCCTCAATGCAATCGGAAGCAATCTGCGTCATAATCACGTGATACATGAGACTTCAGGTTTTGGAACTTTTTCTCCGCCATATTTATTATCCCCTTTATATTAGATGAGAAGCCCGACGGCACCTTGATACTGTAAAGGACTTCAAAAAAGATTTCCTTCTCTGCTTTGGTAAGAGCATAGCTGGCACGACTTAAGTGACGCCCTTTATCCGTCTTGTTATCTGTATGCATGTTCTTTGGGTCTTTCATAATTTGTTGGTCCTCCCGTGCTTCAGGTGTATCTTTTGTCTTCCCATACACGCCTAGGAATCCTAGCAGGTTCACGCAGAGATTATTCGTCACGTGCATCACGTCGATTGAAGAGCGGACACGCAGGACTTTCCAATATGGCAGCTCCCAAAATATAGATTTCTTCTTCCACATGGGTGCGTGTCCTGTAGCTACATCGTTCGGAACTGATTGACCGCCGGGACCCTTTCCAAAGATTACTTCTATGTCGTTGACCATACCAAATACATCATCACCAGCAGGGAGTTCAGGCTTCTTCCGGTGATCTGCCTCACCTTTGAAATGCTTGCCTTTCTTTCTTACGGGATGATTGGTCGGAAGAAATCGTCGATTCACCAGGTACACAACCTTCTTGCATTTATGCAAATATGTACCTTCGGTCTTATCTAAACAGTGCGTGCATGCCTTATATCCCTTGTTTGTGCATCACGAAAGGTTACTAAGAGCAGGCCAATCATTGATGGTTCTGAATAACAACCCTCAGAGATTAAATGGCTCATGTTCGTTCTCATCCCACGACGCATACACCTGGTTTGCCCCACAACCGTACGAGTTCTTCAACTAATGGCCTAAGGTACACATCAATGTCGTTGCCGGTTGCTTGGGCCTTGGATGAGCACGGCATCATAATGAACTTACGCTTCATGCACAACCAAGGAGGCAAGTTATAGATACATAGAGTCACGGGCCAGGTGCTGTCTGCAGCTTTGCTCCCTAAAAGGATTCATGCCATCCGCATTTAGACCAAACCATAAGTTCCTTCTGTCACCTGCAAGTTCTGGGAAGTCTCTCGATTTTTCTCCACTGTGACCCATCGTATGGGTGTCTCAACTTCCCGCCTTTCTTACGGTCTTCTTTGTGCCATCGCAACAACCTGGCATGCTCTTTGTTTCTGAACATGCGTTTCAACCTTGGTATTATAGGAGCATACCACATAACCTTAGCAGGAACCCTCTTTCGGAGGGGCTCTCCCTCAACATCACCAGGGTCATCTCGTCTGATCTTATACCGCAACGCATTGCATACCGGGCATGTATCTAAATTCTCATACTCCTTACCGCGGTAGAGGATGTAGTCATTAATGCATGCATGTATCTTTTGCACATCTAATCCGAGAGGACAGAGTCTTCTTTGCTTCGTAGGTACTCTCGGAAAGTTCGTTATGTTTTGGAAACTTCGGCTTCATTATTTTCAGCATCTTTTCAAATGAGGAGTCAGTTAGACCACACTCTGCCTTCCATCGCAACAATTCCAGTGTGGTACCGAGCTTTGTGCTGCCATCTTCACAATTTGGGTACACCAATTTCTTGTGATCTTCTAACATGCCCTCTAACTTCAACTTCTCATTTTCTGTTTCACAGTCTCTCTTTGCATCAGAAATGACCCTACCAAGTTCATCAGCCGGCTCATCTGATGCCCGTTCTTCACCTCTTTCCTCTCCATTGTCTTCCATTGCAGTATCACTGTATACATGAAACATATGATGATAGTTGTTATCATCTTCTTCTTCTTCACCATCTTCCATCATAACCCCTCTTTCCCCGTGCTTGGTCCAGCAATTATAGTTGGGCATGAAACCTTTCATAATCAGGTGGCCGCGAATGATTTTCGAGGAAGAGTACTCCTTGTTGTTCTGACATTGAACACATGGACAACGTATAAATCCATTCTCTTTGTTTGCCGTAGCCACATCGATAAATTTATCCACGCCTTTGATATACCCGCTACGCTACGGTCACCGTACATCCATTCCCGACCGCTCATCTGCATCATATAAGTAAGTTTATCAAAAACAGGACATCATAAATAGTGAAATAACCAATTCACACCGACACATGAATTGTATCAATGACCTAGAAAAGATAAGATTGCTAACCTCGATCGAGGAAATAAAGAGGAGAAAGCTCAAGTGCGTCTCGGACACCTTCTATTTTTTGTTCTATGAGAAATTCAACGGATTATTCACTCAAACATTTCATCAAACACCTTCAATGCATGCATGAGAAAAAACTAGCACACCCTCACACCTTCCACCATTCGAAAAACAGAGTGGAGGCAGAGGCTGGCAACGCATTTATAGAGGGCAGTTTTAGTCGGTTGGAGCCACCAAGGACTAAATGTCTGCCACGCCACGTGGCTGTGTTAACCTTTAGTCCCGGTTGGTGGCCAACCGACTAAAACCTTACCAACCGGACATGCCCCCGCCCGTGCCGCTCCCGACGACGCTCGGCATTAGTCCCGTTGGAGCAACAGGACAAATGCTCCGAGGGGGCGCGAACGGATGACATGTTTTCTACTAGTGCCAGAAGGTGGCGGACTAAAAGAAAAAGTTCTTCCATAAGAATCTCCATGTGAGGAGCTTGGGGAAGAAAGGAATCCAAAAGAGCTACAAGAAACTAGTCCAGAAAACAACAGGCTGGGTGAGAGCAACCCATATACTGCTCAAACCGGACCAGAAGAAAGGAGTGATGCAGCTGAATCGGGCGGAGGTGTGCCAGTTAGGCTGGAAGGAGACACTCCAGCGACAAGACATATATCTTATATGTGTATGGAGCTACTTAATCTAGCTATACGTGAGCTAGCTTGTATGTCGGTGCGGTATGTCCAAAAGAATCGGCCAGAACCACGTCTAACACACAAGGAGCTAGGCATCTTTGCTAACAGGCTAAGCGTTGTGAAGCCAACATGCCCAGCAGGAGATTGTCCGCGTGAGGATCTCAAGCTAAAGGAATGCTTAGAAGAGCAAGGATCATGTGGCATGGTGCAAAGAAACTCACCAGCCAGAGGTGCTTGGCCTGGCAGTCCAACGTGGAAGTGGGAAAGGCTAGTAGGCCACGCACTGAAAACGTTGCCAGGATTCGGAAGTTTGGCAACTTCAGCAGTAAGGGTTGCATCACAGCCTGAAAATCCAGTACGTGCATCTACTATGCCAACACATGGAGGTTTAGGAACTAAACATATCAGCGCTATGGCGGGCCCAGAAGAGTACGTCGTACTTGCTCCGAAAGCATTGGAGGTGAGACGACTACGACCGACGACCACACTTCGGATGGTACATACACTAGTAGAAAACAGGCTAATCATTCGTGCCTCCTAACATCATTAGTCCGGTTCCGCCACGAACCCGGGACTAATGCTGGCATGCGTCCTGGTTTGAGCGGACACGGGGCTGGAGGCATGCGTCCCGGTTGGTAGGGGGGCATTCGTCCCGGTCTGTAACACAAACCGGGACTAAAGGTTGGGCGCCAACCACGTGGCCTGGCACACACCTTTAGTCCCGGTTTGTGTTACAAACCGGGACGTATGATCCCGCCCTGTATAAATACGATGCCCCAGCCCTCTGCCTCCCTTCTGTTTTTTCTTGGTGGAAGGTGTGAGAGGTGTGCTAGTTTATTTTTTCCTATGCATGCATTCAAGGTGTTTGACGAAATGTTTGAGCGAATGATCCCGTTCAATTTCTCACAGAACAAAAATATAGAAGGTGTCCGAGACGCACGTGAGCTTTCTCCTCTTTATTTCCCTCGATCGAGGTTAGCAATCTTATCTTTTCTCTATAATTGATACAATGCATGTGTCGATGTGAATTGGTCATTTCACTATTTATGATGTCCTGTTTTTGATAAACTTACTTATATGATGCAGATGAACGGTCGGGAATGGATGTACGGTGACCGGCGTGTACCTGGATATATGAAATACGTGGATAAATTTATCGATGTGGCTACGACAAATAAAGAGAATGGTTTTATACGTTGTCCATGTGTTCAATATCGGAACAACAAGGAGTACTCTTCCTCGAAAATCATTCGTGGCCACCTGATTATGAAAGGTTTTATGCCCAACTATAATTGCTGGACCAAGCACGGGGAAAGAGGGGTTATGATGGAAGACGGTGAAGAAGATGATGATAACAACTATCATCATATGTTTCCTGAATACAGTGATACTGCAATGGAAGACAATGAAGAGGGAGGAGGTGAAGAACGGGCATCAGATGAGCCCGCTGATGAACTTGGTAGGGTCATTTCTGATGCAAATCGAGAATGTGAAACAGAAAATGAGAAGTTGAAGTTAGAGGGCATGTTAGAAGATCACAAGAAATTGTTGTACCCAAATTGTGAAGATGGCAGCACAAAGCTCGGTACCACACTGGAATTGCTGCGATGGAAGGCAGAGTGTGGTCTAACTGACTCCTCATTTGAAAAGATGCTGAAAATAATGAAGTCGAAGTTTTGAAAACATAACGAACTTCCCGAGAGTACCTATGAAGCAAAGAAGACTCTCTGTCCTCTAGGATTAGATGTGCAAAAGATACATGCATGCATTAATGACTGCATCCTCTACCGCGGTAAGGAGTATGAGAATTTAGATAAGTGCCCGGTGTCGTGGTGGTGGCAAGGCAGATGCCATGGGTAGGCTAAAGTATGGGGCCAATGGATGCTAGTGGGATCCGGGGAGGGAAGATGCAATCGAGTCCACACTCAAGTTGTTAAAGCTAGGATCTTTATTTCTCTCTTATTGGGTTACAAGCGCTCCTCGAGCTGTATACAGGGGGACAAGATGAATCTCACCAGCCTAACGGTGCTCCCAGAGTCGATGCCCTCCTCAGGGTCCAAGCCTCCCCTTATAAAGGAGTGCCTTGGGTGCCCTTAGGGCTGATGAGGCAAGCATATTCGAGGAATATGCTTGTCCTAAAATAGTAGTTCGGCGGCCTCCTTTCCCTGTCGCCCTTCTAACGACGACAAGGCTCCAGTGGACCCTTCCTGCGTGCCTCGGGCTCCAGCACTGTCACCTCCGTGACCTCCTTCTGCCCCTCTGACACCGTGCATCCTTGTCTCTTGTGCTTGGCTCTGCTCTGATTCCTTCTAGCCTGCAGCTATAGTTTGACCTTGGGCTTCTCCTTCTCCTGCAAGCTTCAGATCACCGCCTTACCTTACCTTGTGTAACTCGGCTTGTTCTTCACGCATCGAGATCACTTGGGCTAACCCGCCGACCTCACAAAGAACTCGGCGTAACTGCTTGATACATACACACGGGCTTCTCGCCTCCGTACATCGGCCGACGTATTCATGATTCGGCCGACCTAGACCGTAACTCGGAAACTAGATGGGGATTGTACCTCTGTCTTTCCCCGTCTCTGGCCTACCCGAGGTCAACCCCCCGACATTAGTCCCCGAAGCTGGTGTGGCCCTGTTGATAACTTCGGCCGGGTCATATCAGCTTCATTATATTTTCCAGTTTTGTTTCCGAGTTATATCGTCTTCCGAGGTTTCCTCGTTCCTTCCCTCGTACGCTATGTCCCACGTGTCATCCCCATCATTGTTCTTCTAGTTTTTAGGTCCCTCTAGATTACATCGACAGGCTACGTTAACTCAGTACTGCTGCGCGCCACGCGACGCCGGGTGCTCCCCTTGGGGATCGAACGCTCTTCCCGTGTGGCCGTTGGTGGCTCCGCCATCGTCATGCGTTCGCCGCACCCACGATCTACGGGCAACCACCACACGATCCCACTTCCTTGTTCATGGCTCGATTATAAAGAGGGGACTGCGTTTGGGATTCACTTTTCCCTATCGCCGCCTCCTCCCTCCTCCTTCCTTCCTTAGCGTCCTCTAGCTTCCGCCGCTGCTAGAGCCTCCGCCGGTGAAGATTCCGCCATTCTGCACTGCCTTGCCGCGCTCTGCTGGCTTTGGCTCCGCCCGGTGAGCCCTCTCTCGTCGCCTTGCCTGATCTTTCCCTAGATTCATCTGCCCGATTTTGTGCTCGTCGGCCGGTTCCTCTGTTTCTTCGCCATTGTTCTCGTGCAAAGTCCGACGGGCCTTGCAGCTCTAAACTCCCTCCGCCGCTAGTCTTTCCTCCGCGATCTTTCCCAAGACATATGTCTAGTTCATTTAGCGCGCCTGTTGAGGACGACGGCTGGCTCCGGGCGAGCGAGGCTCGTGGCAGGCTCTTGTCACACGCCATGAAATTGAATGGCTTATCCGACTCGAAGAATTCCCGAGGTTTCTTGCCGTTTACAGCGAATCCTCTCCGGATATTAGAGAGGCGAGTATGTGGTTTTATGTCGCACTTCGTGGCTTTGGTCTCCTCTTAGTGATTTCGCTAGAATTCTCGACTACTTGACGCCTTCACCGCATCATCTTCCTGCGAACGCCATCGCTTCTCTTTCTGCTTTCATCTCCGCTTCGGAGGGATACTTCGGCCTGTGGCCGTCAGTGCATGTCTAGTCGAAGTTCTTCCAGATCCGCTCCAACATTGTCCCTGAAAAATCTCTGCACCCTTCCGAGAAGTTGCTTACCCAATGTGGGGCAGCGTCTATCACACCTCGGAGGAAATCCGTGTTTCCTCGTGTTACCGGGTTGGAGTCGTGCAAGAAGTGGCACAAATCATTCTTCTATGTCAAGAACAGAGGGACGGAGGACAAGATTCGGCTCCCTGCATTCTCAATTGGTCCACCTTCTAAAGTGAACTGGCTTTATAATCCGAGGAAAACTCATGCCTTAGCCGAGGCTTTCGATATTCGGCTAAAAGAGTTGATCCGGGCCGGGTTGTGCGGCGAAGACCTGAGGGCAACTTTCATTAGTAGCCGGATCTGCCCCTTCCAGAAGCGGACCCACAAGCTGTGCTACATGAGTGGTCCCCTTGACCCTAATCGAGTCTCGACCGTGGAGCTGGATAACTACCTTATTTATAAGCGCGTCCGAGCTATCTTTAAGACAGAGATGCCTGAGGATTGGGCTTGGGGATTAAAACCGTTCACCCGCGATCATCCGCCTCCCGAGGTGAGCTTAATCAACATCGCTCTGCTATTCCACTGTTTTTGAAACTGGCTTATCTAATTCTCTTTCTCCTCGTCTTGCAGAGGTTCGCAGAGCAGAAAAACGAGGATGCCGAAGTTCTGCTGCTCCCTTGGCCCGCGGACAGGAGTACCCCGGATACTGGTGAGCCGGACTCCGAGGAGTTCGTCCCTAAGTCGGATCCTGCCCCGGCTCGAGCTCGTGGCAAGACTTCAGCGCACGAGGAGGAAGGTGATTCGGACGAGGTCCAAATTCTTGAGGTAGTTGCCGCCATGCCTATTTCTTATGCATTTCCGGCTTCTACTTTCCCAGCTAATCCGGCCGGTCAGGTTCACGACGCCGAGCCTATTGCTTCACGACCTCCCATTACCTCGGGGAAACCGGGCTCTGCTAGTGCCTCGGGCGGTTCCCAAGAAACGAATGAAGAAATCCGCTCGAACCCTCCCAGGCGCAAGACTATGCCTGGAGTCGCCAGGTAAGTTCCTTTTGCTTATATTTCTTGTTTCGCTCTTTCTGTTTCTCATACTGACGATTCTTCTTTCTTATTTTTGCAGTGCTCCTCTTTCTGTTAAACCCGGCGGTCCTAGTATGATGGCCGCCGATTCAGCCGCCATCTCCTCCTCCCGCTGATGATACCAGGATTCCTAGTCCTATTCGTCCTGCTTCTCCTCCAGCTCCGAATACGTCGCCTGTTCATCGCGATGTCCCTGAGACCCCTTCCATTGACCTGGATTCGAACCGGCCCTCCCAAGTTTTCGTCGAACCCGCCGCCCCTTCTATGGGCCCCAAGCCTGCATCGAGCCTCTATCTACTCCAGCGTTTCTCGCCATTCCGACCTCGGCGAAAAGGTCGTTATCACGGTGCCCTCTGCGACCATAACCTCCATTTGCTCCTAAGGAGGCCGTCCCCACTCCCGAGGCGTCACTTCCTGATGCCTCCTCTAAGCGAGAAGCTGTTGCCGTCAGACTTCTTCTCAGAAGGTCTTGGCTCTTCTCAGCCGAGTATTGCTGACGTGCTGCGTAAGGGAGCTGCGCCTACAAAAGTCCCCGTTACCTCGGCCGGCACCCAGCTTGCTCTTCATAAGAGCCCTGCGACTGCCGTGGTCGAACAGCCTGCCCGGGGTAAAGTTTTAACTCGGACAGCTAGTGGGAACAGCCTTGGAGCGCTGGTTGAGTACGCCAATAATTGGAACGCTGCTGATCAGTTTGAGGGTAATCCTATGAACCAGCCCTTTCAGCTTTCTGACATCAGCGGCCGTTTTGACCATGCTGCCAAGTTCATCGTTGATACCAACAAGATGAATGAGGTAATTATTGTTTCTCTGAGTCTTAAATTATTCCTCAGATGTTACCATATGCTCTAGTCCCCGAAACTTGCAAGGAAATAACTTGTTGTATACTTGGAAGTTTGACTTAAATTTATTTCTAAGGTTCGTTAATCCGGCCATCTAGATCCGAGTTTAGTTTTGTGTGATTCGGACGTGGTTTAGCTGTGAACATCCAGCCACCTAGATCTGAGTTAAGTCCTGCTTGACTCGGATCTAGTTTAGCTTTGAACATCCAGCCACCTAGAACCGAATTAAGTTCTGCTTGATTCAGATCTAATTTAGCTTTGAATATCCAGCCACCTAGATCCGAGTTAAGTTTTACTTGATTCGGATCTAATTTAGCTTTGAATATCCAGCCACCTAGATCCGAGTTAAGTCCTGCTTGACTCGGATCTGGTTTAGCTTTGAATATCCAGCCACCTAGAGCCGAATTAAGCTTTGCTTGCTTAGGATCTAATTTAGCTTTGAATATCCATCCACCTAGATCCGAGTTAAGTCCTTCTTGACTCGGATCTGGTTTAGCTTTGAACATCCAGCCACCTAGAGCCGAATTAAGCTTTGCTTGCTTCAGATCTAATTTAGCTTTGAATATCCAGCCACCTAGATCCGAGTTAAGTCCTGCTTGACTCGGATCTGGTTTAGCTTTGAATATCCAGACACCTAGAGCCGAATTAAGCTCTGCTTGATTCGGATCTAATTTAGCTTTGAATATCCAGCCCCCTAGATCTGAGTTAAGACCTGCTTGACTCGGATCTGGTTTAGCTTTGAACATCCAGCCACCTAGAGCTGAATTAAGCTCTGCTTGATTCGGATCTAATTTAGCTTTGAATATCCAGCCACCTAGATCTGAGTTAAGTCCTGCTTGACTCGGATCTGGTTTAGCTTTTAGTCGTCGATTTATCATTTTGCCTCATTGCTCAGGTTGCACATGACCGGCGGACCGCCAAGTTCCAGAGGTTGCTTTTTCGCGCATAGTGGAAGAAAAGTACGAGAAAGTTCTTCCCGTTGTGAAGAAGGCTGGTATGTCGAGAGTTCCTTTTCCTTATTCCCAACATTCTCATGTATTCGTCCACGGAATGCCGGCTTACTTCTTGTTTAATAGGTAACATTAATAACCTCAATATTCGCCTTGAGAAGAAGACAAGAACCTGGAAGGTTAGTTTCCTTTCTATTTTACTCCTTCTCCCTTTTACTATATATGCTAAGTTTCCTTATTGCGTTTGGCTGTGGTAAAGCCGAGTTGCAAGACTTTGCAGTGTCACATCAAGATTGCATGCCCATGCCTGACGTGATGCTGCATTTTTTAGAACAAAACGCAGTTCATTCGGCGCAACTACAAGAAAAAGATGATGAGATAGCTCGCATGCGATCCGAGGTGGATACCCTCAAGCTCTCTCAGAAATCCGAACTAGAAAAGGTCGACCAAGAATTTTCCGAGGAAAAGAATCGGCTGACTTTGGATCTGCAGAAGAACAAAGAACTCCTCGAAGCTGCCGAACTTAAAACCCAGGGTTTGAGCGAGGAAATTGCTCGTTTTGAGAAGAGTAAGGTTGATTGGGTCAAAGACCTTCAGATAATGATGAGATACATTCATCGTAAGCTACTTGGCATGGCCGAATTATGTTTTTCTTTTTTGTCCGTGCTACCATTTGACACGTTCATGCTTTGCAGATCATTTCCCGAGGCCAAGCCGTGAGTTCTAAAGCGGTTCTTGCAGCTCGGCATCGAGGTGAACTGTTCGTTGATTCAGAATATTCAATGGAGGATTACTTGGTTGCCGTGCTTTGCGGTTGGTCCGATGAAAATTATGGGCGGGACTTGGTGCAGCCGCTATCAAGCTTACCATGTACTCGCGAATACTTGGGGACTCGATATCAGAAGTCAAGTTATTGGTGAAAAGACTAATGGCATCCGAGAGGCGGTTGAGTCTTTGGAGGAATCTGGGCGTCTTTGGAGCCGACATGGACCTTCTTGTTATCATGTCATGGTATGAAGACATCTCTTGACATCCCGAGAAATTTGCGCCTGGTTCCGCTGGGTTGAGGATCCCACTTTTGTTGCTCTTGACAAGCTCGGCGTTCAACTCGTCGAGTACGCCCGGCACACTTGGAATGAAGGGCCGAGTTTTCTCTGCACCGGATGAGGAGGTTGTGGAGGGTGCCGGATGATAATTCGGTGGCGAGGGAAAGTGAAAATGATTCGCCATCGATAGCTCGGCTCAAGCTCGGACAAACGGCGATGCGCGGTCCTCTTCCAAAGGTACCGGGCATTCTACCGCGGATGATGCTCTGAGCAACCTCGGACTTCCGAAGTTGCACTGGGTCGGCGAGGCAACCTCGTCGAAGTTCCTCCTACCGGAGTGCCCCGCACTTGAGCAAGCTGCCTCCCCAGCGAACAACGCCTAAGTTATTTCCGATCCTGGCATGCAAGGCGTATTATGTAGGCGAAATATTTGTCAACTCTCGTATGATTCAATTTCTTTTGCCATATCTTTGTGACATTTGGTTAAGTGGGTGTTCGTCCGAATTCTTGCTTTGCTGGCCCTCAATTTCCTGACCTTTTAGGGCTTATCTTTGCCTCTATTTTTTATGGTTTTATCCAGGCGTGAGCTCTGAATATCATATGATATTGATCTGTTCTGAACATAGATTAACTACTTCGTTGTGAAAGTATATAGAAATCGTTGGATCATTGTTTATTGTACGAAACTTCAATATGTAAATCAAATTTCAGAGGTAGTATAAGACTAATATGAGTGCGTTCAGCATAAGTTTGAGGTAGCATACAGTAGTTCCCGAGTCGCTGCTTTAGATGTCGAGGTTTAGATATTAATACGAAATTGATATATCATATGGCAGTCCCCGAGTCACTGCTCTGGGCACCGAGGTTCATATTCGTAACATGAAATAAATATAACATATGGCAGTCCCCGAGCGCCGAGGTTCAAGTACACAACACGAAATAGATATAACATATGGCAGTCCCCGAGTCACTGCTCTGGGCGCCAAGGTTCAAGCACATAACGCGAAATAAATATAACATATGGCAGTCCCCGAGTCATTGCTCTGGGTGCCGAGGTTCAAACACATAACACGAAATAAATATATCATATGGCAGTCCCCGAGTAACTGCTCTGGGTGCCGAGGTTCAAATACATAACACGAAATAAATATAACCTATGGCAGTCCCCGAGTCACTGCTCTGGGTGCCGAGGTTCAAATACATCATTGGATTTTGATTTTGAGATATAATGCTACGAGTAGAATGGCCGAAGTAAAGCCACATTCGGGGGCCGTTTCTTCGCCATTTGTCGCCTTGTTCTCCGGGTGAAAGGTCGATTAGATAATATGCATCGTTGTGCAATGCTTTGCTCACAATAAATGGTCCTTCCATGGGGTGACAACTTGTGCATGCCGGCGTGCGTTGCCTGAGGACCAAATCTCCTTCTTTGAATACTCTTGGATTCACTTTCTTCGTGATACCGCCGCAAGTTACGTTGATAAATAGCCGATCGTGATAATGTCAACTCTCTGGCTTCTTCCAGCAGGTCTACGGCATCTTGCCGAGCTATCTCATTTGTCTCTGAGGTTGTGTACTGAGCAACTCTTGGCGAGTCATATATTATGTCGGCTGGAAGTACGGCCTCTGCCCCATACACCAGAAAGAATGTAGTGTAGCCTGTTGATCTATTCGGAGTAGTCCGGAGGCTCCATAGTACGGCTGGGATTTCTTCGATCCAATATCCTGCCGACCTTTGCAAAGGTTCAACAAGTCGCGGTTTTATTCCTGACAGCACCAGTCCATTAGACCTTTCCACTTGTCCATTGGATGCTGGGTCAGCCATAGAGGCAATATCTAGTCTTATGTGCTTCTCTCGGCAAAATCTAGCGAAAGCTCCTTCTGCAAAGTTTGTGCCATTATCCGTAATAATCATGCGGGTACCGTATCTTAAGATGATATCCTTGAGAAATTTCAACTGCGTGTGCCCATCACACTTTTAATTGGTTTTACTTCAATCCATTTTGTGAACTTGTCTACCATAACCAATATGTGGGTCATTCCTCCTCGCCCGGCTTGAATGGTCCCACCATATCTAAACCCCATCTGAGAGAATGGCCAAGTGATGGGTATTGTTTTTAACTCGGCCGGCATATGTATTCAGTTGCGTATCTCTGACATCCATTGCATTTCTTAACTAATTCTTTTGCTTCTTTCAATGCCGTTGGCCAATAAAATCCATGCCTGAATGCCTTGGCTACTAAAGCGCGAGATGAGGCATGGTGCCCACATTCTCCTTGGTGTATGTCTAGAAGGATTTCCGACCTTGTGGAACTCACGCATACACGCTTGTGACGCTTCTCTTATATAACTAATTGTTTATGATTGTATAAGCTTTTGCTCTTCTTACGGTTTGTCTAGCTAATACCTCATTACTCGGCAACATCGCGTCTTTTAGGTAAGAAAATATGGGTTGCGCCCATATCGGTGTTACTTTTTCTGATGTGATCTCACTGTCTATCTCCATGTTCTCTGCCGACGTATATACCTCGGCTCTCTCCATGATTGCGCTTACCTCGGCTGTCCCCCTCTTTAGGGGTTCCGAGTCATTCTGCGGATCTACCTCCATTGGCGTGTGATCTTCTGCAGAATTTGCTGGGATAAAGATAGATTCGGATTCTGGTGATGGGATTATTGATGGTTTCCTGAGGTGCTCCAGGGCAATACCTGGAGGAATTGATTGCCGGGTTGATCCTAATTTTGACAATGTGTCGGCGGCGTCATTTTCTGCCCGAGGTATGTGGTGGAATTCACATCCTTCAAAGTATCCACTGATTTTTTGCACATGGAATCTGTATAAAGCCATATTAGCATCTAACGCGTCCCAACTGCCTGATACTTGCTGTACTACTAGATCCGAGTCACCATAGCATAGGATTCGGCGTATACCAATTTCTTTTGCTACTTTCAATCCATGGACTAGTGCTTCATATTCAGCTACATTGTTGGACGCAGCAAAATGTATCTGATACATATTTCAATTGGTCCTTTTAGGCGAGGTTAACACTATTCCGCTCCCAAACCATTCCTTAGTTTGGAACCATCGAAATGCATTGTCCGATAATTTGGATCGCAGCGGTGGCTCATTGCACCTCGGCCCGATCTCACGAGAAAATCGGCGACAGCCTGAGATTTGATTGCATCTCTTCTATCAAACTGTGGAGCATATGGTGATAACTTGATCGCCCATTTTGCTATTCGGCCACTTGCGTCTTTGTTGCTCAATATGTCGGCTATGGGTGCCTCACAAATTACTTTGATGGGGTGCTCTTCGAAGTAATGCTTAAGCTTTTTTGCCGACATATATACTCCATAAGCCATCTTCTGATAATGCGGGTAATTCTGCTTTGAAGTGGATAATACCTCACTTAGATAATAGACCGGCCTCTGAATCAACTTACCATCTTCAAGTCGTTCCACTACGACTATAGTACTAACTACTCTATTGGTAGCCGCGACATAGAGTAGCATAGGTTCTTTTGATAATGGAGAAGCTAAAATGGGTGCCGTAACTAACATCTTTTTCAACTCACGAAATGCAAGGTCCGCCTGCGGAGTCCAATTGAATTTTTCCGACTTTCTCATCAGCTGATAGAGCGGCAATGCCTTCTCTCCTAGCCGACATACAAATCGACTAAGCGAGGCCAAACAGCCCGTGAATTTTTGTACATCATTCAAACATTTTGGCAATTCCATTCTTTCTACTGCTCTTATCTTTGTTGGATTAGCCTCGATACCTCGGCTGGACACAAGGAAACCGAGTAGTTTTCCTGCCGGCACGCCAAATGTGCATTTCTCTGGATTAAGCTTCATTCGGAACCTTCTCAGGTTCGCAAAAGTCTGCCATATATCTTCTAGTAAAGTTTTGCTCTCTTTAGTTTTGATGACCACGTCATCCACATACACTTGTACATTTTTCCCTATCTGATCATGCAGGCATTTTTGCATGCATCTTTGATATGTTGCTCTTGCATTTGGCAGGCCAAATGGCATTGTGCGATAACAATAAGCCCCGTATGGGGTGATAAACGCAGTCTTTATTTGATCAGCCGGATTTAACGGTATCTGGTGGAAACCAGAATACGCGTCTACAAACGATAACAGCTCACAACCAGCGGTCGAGTCAATGACTTGGTCTATTCTAGGCAATGGAAAAGGATCTTTCGGACATGCCTTGTGGTGTAGTCGATACACATTCGCCATACAATGGCTACATTGGGGTCATCTTTCTCCTTTTCTACTAGCACCGGATTTGATAACCAATCCGGATATAGCACCTCCATGATGAACCCGGCTGCGAGGAGCCGAGCTATTTCATCCCCTATTACTTTTCTCCTGTCTTGGTGAGCGGCGGAGGTTGCTTCACCGCCTTGCTCCTGGCACGCGTTTAAAGAGTGCTCAATAACTCCTCGGAACACCTTGCAGATCTTGAGTTGACCATGCAAATATGTCCCGATTCTCACGGAGGAAGTTGGTGAGCTCGCCTTCCTATTTAGCATCAAGGCCTGCACCAATAGTAACGACGCTCGGGAATTGCTCATCAATCTGAAACTTCTTCGTCTCTTTAGTCGGTGAAAAGAGACCTGCCATGAGGTTGGCGGTCTTGCATGTTCGGTTAGCCGATCGAGGCTGCTACCTCTTGAATCCTTTTCTTTTCTCTTGCTATAACCAATGACTCGGCCAAATTTGACTCGGTGAAGCACACTCCATTGACTTCTTGTAATCCCCTCAATTATCACCCCCGTGGTCCGGTAACTTCATCTTTAGATAACTTATATGACATTTGCTCATGAATTTGGCGGTCTTGGACGTCCGAGTAGAGCATGATAACAACTTTCCAGATCCACCACTTCAAATTCTAAATTTTCTGCTCTGCAGTTATCTCTTGTACCGAATAACACGTCCACTCGGACTTTACCGATGGGCTCACATGAAAGCCCTGGCACTATCCCATGGAAAGTTGTCCTCGTGGATTGCAGCATATTCTGCGATATTCCGAGTTTATGCATGGTATCTTTGTACATGATGTTGATACTGCTCCCATTGTCAATAAGTACTTTTGAAAATTTCACGTTGATGCTTGGTCCAAAAAATGTCGGATCCAACACAAGTGCATATGATCCTGGACTTGGCATTATTCTGGGGTGGTCGTTCATGCTCCAGGTCACCTCCTGATCAGACCATGGCTGGTATCTTGGTACTGCCGGCATAACTGCATTCACTTCCATATGCCGGCGCTGCACACTTTGCTTGTCCTGCTGTTCCGTGAACACACAATAAGACGGTGATGTTCCTGTAATCATTACGTCCGTATTTGCGGATTCATCCTTCCGCCTGGACCTGGTTTATTACTTGATGCACTTGCATCCTCCGATCCGAGTTATCGTACCTGGGGAGGGAGGTAGCATCGATTCGTGTATTTGCTCCGGTTAATTGCGGCCGATCTTTGCTGTTGCACTTGATGGGGAGCTGAACTCCTGCTGGGTTCCCATCGCATTTTCATCCAGCACATTGGCGGGTCGTATGATTGGCTGGTGCGGATGGGTTTGATGTGTGAAATTTGCACGGATCTAACATGGATTCAAACGTGTATTTCGCCTCTCTTGCCATTGCTTCTTTTGCTCGGGGTCCATTGCCTTTTCCCTCATTTCTTGATGTCCTTTGTTGAGGTCCATTCTTCTCGTTGAATTGCTCGTGACTCGGCTGATCTTGTGCTATCGCTGCCACAGGCCGAATTATATCTATAATCCGGCCTCTCTTCTTCTTCCTCTGAAATCACGCTGGACGACCCGCCAATTCTCTCGCATAATGGTCCTGTTGCTCACGATGATCTCCGACATTAATTCCGGTTGGGTTGGGTCGCCCAATGCATAGGAGTCTGGTATTCGATAGTTTACGCGGTGTGGTTGGCATATCTCTTTCAGCGCTGCCACAACACATCGGGCGTAACGGCAGCCTTTGGCGCGAACCAAGCGATTGCTTATGATTCGATAACTCCTTCACATGAGTTTCTCAGTTGCACCATCGAGTTAAAACTCTCTATTTCATTCGGCCTCTGCTTGCACATGGCTAACTGTTGTGGCCTATTTGGCCTCTTGTACGTGCTGGTAAAGTTGCTGACGAACATTTCCTCGAAATCTAACCAACAGTTGATACTGCCGGCTGGTAGATTATTCAACCATACCCTGGCTGGTCCTTCCAACATCTGTGGGACATACCGCACTGCCCATCTTAAGTTGCCACCCGCTATATTCACAGCAGTGGCATAATCAATCAAC
Organism: Avena longiglumis; assembly: GCA_030063025.1. NCBI lineage: Eukaryota > Viridiplantae > Streptophyta > Magnoliopsida > Poales > Poaceae > Avena > Avena longiglumis. Next base: position 426,087,306 of record CP125978.1, read on the forward strand.
CAGTCTTGTGGCTTGGTACTTCCATTGTATGTTTTTGTGCCTCTTGCTAACTGAAAATTCGGCCCTGGTGGTTCGCCCATGATCCGTGGTCCAAAACATGTCGGGCCTGGTGGACCTTGTTCTTCCAACAGTTCGGATCAGTATAGCCGATCCAACTTTACTCTCGCATCACTTGTTGGCAAATCTCTGTAAAGGATTCTGTCCTGCATCCCGTAGTGATTGTTTCCACCCTGGATTGCGTATCCCATCTCGGAATAACCATCATTGTACCTTTCATTCATCTGATTGTGGCGAGCTGGCCTTACTTCTCTTTCCTGCCGAGGCTCATGTCTTGGTTGCGGGTTGGGCGGCATCTCTCTCCTTACTTCGGTCGGGGTCTGGTTTTCATGATTACCTCTCGCGGGTTCCCTCCTGCCGAGATCCCCATTGCCTCGGCCCCCGCCGTCCTTTTCCATACGGCCATGGTTTCTCTCCCCACTGTTACCTCGGCTTGCATTGCCTCTCTTCTCATTTGCCTTTCCAGCCATTGCCGGGTCATATGGAACAATTTGCTTGTTCCTCTTCCCTGAGGTTACTGCTTTGTCTCTTCGAGCTTTGTTTCCGGGTGAAGATGCTGCTGCCGCGGATAAGGCAGGCGCTGCCCCTGCCGAATGAACCATCCGTGAAGCCCCTGGACTTGCCGGGTTAGTTCTGAGTATCTCCTCATTTTGCTGGTTCGCGATGCGCACCATCTCATTCACTCTTTCTTGTTGTTTCTGCCGATCTTCCCCGGTCAACCCCTCTAATTCCAATGCTGCGGCATTTGCCGCTCTCAGGTTCTTCGCCGGGGTACTGGACCTCGGCAAACCCAAATCACCTGATTCTGCTCTGTGAGCTTCATGCTCTTTGTTAATGTCATCCATGAGGTTCTTCCCTCTTAATCTTAGTTCGTCCACCCGCTCGGGTGCGATATCAAGCTTATTAGCTTTTGCATATTCTCTCAGGGTCCTGTTCAAGGATTCCCGCAGGGCTGATACTTTTTTGGCCTCTACCAGCACCTTTTGCCTGGTTTCTTCTAACTCTGCCTGAGCATTTGCCGGATCAAGTATCGGCTTCTGGTATAGTTAAGTTTTCTATAGTCGCCTGAAGAATGTTCTCTGGCCTTTCCAGAGGTGGCCCTCTCACTCGTGGTGCCTTTGGGGTGGTGTCATGTAGCTCGGTCGGGTTTGTCACTGGCGGAATTACCTCAGTGGGTTGCAGCGTGGTCTGCTTGGGTGCGCCTTGTGCGCCTGCGGCGGGTTCTCTGCTTGACCCGGCTACTGCTGTTCCAGCTTGAGCTCCTGCGGCGACCATCACCTCGACGCTGCCTGCAGGATGTTCTCTTGATGGACGGCTTGCTGCGCTACGAGGTGGCTCTCCTGCAACAACAACTTGGTGAGGATAGATGCCGGTGATGTCGACGCCAACGTAGACCCTGTGCTCGCCCTGGCTGATGAAGACCCCATTGTGCGGGGGAGTTTTCCCCCTGAAGCTTCCCGCATTGTCGCTAACATAGTCGCAGAGACCAAATCTCTGGACCAAGCCAGAAACAACGCGCTCGCCGGTGTTGATGAAGTTTCCCGTCCGGATCACAACTCCAGCTAGCACTGGCCCCTGATGGCGCCAACTGTCGTGGTGGTGGCACGGCAGATGCCATGGGTAGGCTAAAGTATGGGGCCAATGGATGCTAGTGGGATCCAGGGAGGGAAGATGCAATCGAGTCCACACTCAAGTTATTAAAGCTAGGATCTTTATTTCTCTCTTATTGGGTTACAAGTGCTCCTCGAGCTGTATACAGGGGGACAAGATGAATCTCACCAGCCTAACGGTGCTCCCAGAGTCGATGCCCTCCTCAGGGTCCAAGACTCCCCTTATAAAGGAGTGCCTTGGGTGCCCTTAGGGCTGACGAGGCAAGCATATTCGAGGAATATGCTTGTCCTAAAATAGTAGTTCGGCCTCCTTTCCTGTCGCCCTTCTAACAACAAGGCTCAGGTGGACCCTTCCTGCGTGCCTCGGGCTCGGGACTGTCACCTCCGTGACCTCCTTCTTCCCCCTCGGCCGTGCATCCTTGTCTCTTGTGCTTGGCTGCTCGATTCCTTCTAGCCTGTAGCTATAGTTTGACCTTGGGCTTCTCCTTCTCCTGCAAGCTTCAGATCACTCGGCCTTACCTTACCTTGTGTAACTCGGCTTGTTCTTCACCAGATCGAGATCACTTGGGCTAACCGGCCGACCCTCCAAGAACTCGGCCGGGTAACTGCTTGATACATACACACGGGCTTCTCGCCTCCGTACATCGGCCGACGTATTCATGATTCGGCCGACCTAGACCGTAACTCGGAAACTAGAGGGGGATTGTACCTCTGTCTTTCCCCGTCTCTGACCTACCCGAGGTCAACCCCCCGACACCCAGTATGCAATGCATTGCGGTATAAGATCAGATGAGATGACCCTGCTGATGTTGAGGGAGAGCCCCTCCGGAAGAGGGTTCCTGCTAAGGTTATGTGGTATGCTCCTATAATACCAAGGTTGAAACGCATGTTCAGAAACAAAGAGCATGCCAGGTTGTTGCGATGGCATAAAGAAGACCGTAAGAAAGACGGGAAGTTGAGACACCCTGCTGATGGGTCACAGTGGAGAAAAATCAAGAGAGACTTCCCGGACTTTGCAGGTGACGCAATGAACTTATGGTTTGGTCTAAGTACGGATGGCATGAATCCTTTTGGGGAGCAGAGCTGCGTCCAAAGCACTGGCCCGTGAATCTATGTATCTACAACCTTCCTCCTTGGTTGTGCATGAAGCGTAAGTTCATTATGATGCCAGTGCTCATCCAAGGCCCGAAGCAACCGGGCAACAACATTGATGTGTACCTTAGGCCATTAGTTGAAGAACTCTTATAGCTGTGGGGAAAATCAGGTGTACATGCGTGGGATGAGAACAAACAGGAGCCATTTACCTACGAGGGTTGCTTTTCGTAACCATCAATGATTGGCCCGCCCTTAGTAACCTTTCAGGACAAACAAACAAGGGATATAAGGCATGCACTCACTGTTTAGATAAGACTGAAGGTACATATTTGCATAAATGCAAGAAGGTTGTGTACCTGGCGAATCGACGATTTCTTCCGACCAATCATCCCGTAAGAAAGAAAGGCAAGCATTTCAAAGGTGAGAGATCAGGAAGAAGCCTGAACTCCCTCTGGTGATGACATATTTGGTATGGTCAAGGACATAGAAGTAATCTTTGGAAAGGGTCCCGGCGGTCAATCAGTTCCGAACGACGTCGCTACAGGACACGCACCCATGTGGAAGAAGAAATCTATATTTTGGGAGCTGCCATATTGGAAAGTCCTACGTGTCCGCTCTTAAATCGACGTGATGCACGTGACGAAGAATCTTTGCGTGAACCTGCTAGGATTCCTAGGCGTGTATGGGAAGACAAAAGATACACCAGAAGCATGGGAGGACCAACAAATTTTGAAAGACCCACAGAACATGCATACACAGAACAAGACAGATAAAGGGCGTCACTTAAGTCGTGCTAGCTATGCTCTTACCGAAGCAGAGAAGGAAATCTTTTTTGAAGTCCTTTACAGTATCAAGGTGCCGTCTGGCTTCTCATCTAATATAAAGGGGATAATAAATATGGCAGAGAAAAAGTTCCAAAACCTGAAGTCTCATGACTATCACGTGATTATGGCGCAGTTGCTTCAGATTGCATTGAGGGGGCTTCTACCGGAAAATGTCCGAGTACCCATTGTGAAGCTGTGTGCATTCCTCAATGCAATATCTCAGAAGGTAATGTTGAGAAATAGAGAAATTTACCAAGCGAATTATCCATAATAAACGCTAGATAAAACATGACTAGAAAAATAGGCAAAAAACTAATCATGTTAAAAAGCGAAAACATATTAAGGCATATATCCAAACAAACTGCAAGGCATAAAAATTTGTATAAGATTAGAACAAGATTAAGACAGAAGATGTACACGGCAGTAGCAGAAGTAGAACCGCCGGCGTTGGAACCGTCATTGGCCATGTCATCGAGGAAGAGGATGCTGATGTCGGGGAAGAAGTCCTCGTCGGGGAAGACGTCGCTATCTGTGAGGGAGTCCGTGAAGCCAGATGGTCGCTGATAGCGCTCCCTAAAACCCTTATCGCCCTTCTCCCGACAGGACTCGAAGCAGCGGGGTCTCGGAGGCCTACTGTCCCGGCTCGCGGTGCATGCCGCAACACGGGATGGGAAGATGGAAAGCGTGATGCTCGAACTGGAGGCGCAAGGATGTGTGGCGATTATGGCGGGAGGCGCGACCTCTCTCTCTTATAGGCGGAGAGGGGAAGGCAGACAGTGCAGAAGATGAAACGAATGGACGAAAGATGAAGCGAACAGGCGGCAGTCCACCGGACAGCCTCCACTCAATTCGTATTCATTGAACTCGTATTAAAAGTCCATTCAAAGCAAACGTTTCAGCTTCTGTACATCTGTTCATATACCATTCATGCGTGGAAAAATAAAGCTCGGCTCGGCGAGATTCTCGCAACCCGCGGCGCGCGCGCGCGTCGTGTCGTGACGTGACGTGACGTGACTAGGCGAGGCGAGGCGTGGAGTGGCGAGGCGAGCGAGGAGGAGGAGGAGCGCGCGTGTGGAACTCTCTCCTTCTCCTTCTCATCCTTTTACCAAGTGGTAGGAGAGCTCACCTTATAAGCTGGTCCAACTTCCACTCAACTAGCAATGTGGGACTAAACATTTGTCCCAGCTCTTGTCTTGCATGAATGAGCCACATGGGCCTCTAGGATTTTCAGGAATTATTGAAATAGAAAATGGGCTAGACTATTTGGGCCAAGATTCCAACAATCTCCCACCAGATCCCAGAGGCACATGTAATTTGTTTGGTTCCAAAACACTGTTTATATACCGGTACTATAGTGGAGACTGTTAAGTTGAACTTCCACCTAGAATTCTATGCTAAACTAGGTTGCGACTTGTACAGTGGACTATGCCTTGAACTGCAAGTTTGCTGCAATCTAGCTTCACATGAAGTCTTGACCGATCTTTGAGCTACGTGGGACTTCCCGGGTGGAGCTTATCGTCATACTCCATGACCTTTCATGAGTTTATTAGAGAGCACCCTACTCTCATAGGCTGACGTTTTAACGTGACTCATATAGGTGTGTTCTTCAAAAGATGTTCAGACAACATCTTTGCTTAGGATAAGCCACTTAGAACACATTAAGATAATAAATCAACCTGCCATGCGAATAGGAAAGTATTGCATCTTTATGGAGTGGTGTTTATTAAAGTAGGGATACTTTCCTCTCAGCTAACCAATAGCTTGTTTCCCAATTCTAATTCACGGGATCTCCGATCACATAGAGTGGTTTGCCACTGGAAAGCTCAAATTGTGGGTCTCATACCCATCTCCTTCGATGCATTTTCTATCACGTTGAGTGATAGACCCTTTGTGAAGGGATCGCCAAGTTTTAGATGTTTGGATATAATCCAATGCAATAACTCGAGTTTCTCATTTTCTGAAGATTTCAGTCTCCTCTTCACATGTCTTGAGGACTTCATATTATCCTTAGAACTGTTCACCTTAATAATCACGGTTTGATTATCAGTTCATTGGAATTGCGGGTATAGGTTTTTCAACCACGGGTAAGTCCATCAAGAGTTCACGAAGCCACTCGCTTCAACGATGGCCGTGTCTAGTCTTTGTGAGTTCTGCTTCCATAGTTGACCTCGTTAAGATGGTGCGCTTGCAAGACTTCAGAAACAGCGCCACCACCAAGTGTGAAAACATATCCACTCGTGGCCTTTATCTCATCAACATCGGATATCCAATTTGAATCACTATAACCCTCTAGTACCCTCGGATACCGGTATAGTGTATGCCATAGCTCATGATGCCTTTTAGATATCGCATAACTCTTTCAAGAGCATGCCAGTGATCATCTCCTGGATTTGAGACAAATCGACTGAGTTTTCTTACAGCAAAGGCGATGTCAGGTCTCGTGGCACTAGCTAAATACATAAGCGAACCAATGATTTGAGAGTATCTTAGTTGGTCTCTAGCATTTCCTCGATTCTTTCGAAGCAACACACTAGGATCATAAAGTGTAGGAGAAAAATTGACGTCGCTATACCCGAAACGACTCAAGATCTTTTCCACATAGTGGGACTGAAGCAATGTAATTCCACCATCATCATCTCTCAATAGCTTGATGTTCAGGATGACATCAGCTACTCCCAGATCCTTCATCTCAAAGGAACGAGATAGGAAATCTTTGACCTCCTTAATTGCATTAAGGTTGGTTCCGAAAATCAGTATGTCATCAACATACAAACAAAGAATGACTCCCTCACGCCCACCATGGCGATAGTATATGCACTTGTCATCTTCGTTTACAACAAAGCCTGCAGCGGTTAAGGTTTTATCAAATTTTTCGTGCCACTGCTTAGGTGCTTGTTTAAGACCATACAAAGACTTCAGTAGCTTGCACACTTTTCTTTCTTGACCATTTACTACAAAACCATCTGGTTGATCCATATAAATTTCCTCATCCAACTCTCCATTTAGGAAAGCCGTCTTAACGTCCATTTGATGAGCGAGAAGACCGTGTGAGGCAAAGAGAAAGTAGTACTCGAATGGTGGTCAACCTTGCTATGGTGAGTAAGTGTCAAAGAAGTCTTCACCTTCCTTTTGGGTATAACCCTTGGCCACAAGCCTTGCCTTGTACTTCTCAATAGTACCATCAGGCCTTAGTTTCTTCTTGAACACCCATTTACATCCTCTGAGTTTGCACCCATAAGACGATCAATGATCTCCCATGTTTCATTAGCTAAGATGGAATTCATCTCACTATGAACAGCTTCCTTCCAGTAGTCAGCATCAGGAGATGCATAAGCTTCTGAAATGGAAGTGGGAGTGTCATCCACAAGGTACACAATGAAATCATCACCAAAAGACTTTGCAGTCCTTTGTCTCTTGCTCCTTTTAGGAATTTCATTATCATCCTCCTTAGGACTTTCAGAGTGTTCAATCGGAATGGTAGGATCGGAAAATGTAGCAAATTCTGATTAGATGAACTAGGTATCTCGGATTTGATGAGTTAGGTTTATCCTTCATTGGAAAGATATCCTCAAAGAAAGTCGCATCGATCGACTCCATGATTGTACCGACATGAATGTCGTGTACAGATTTTACTATCAAGAATCTATAACCAATGCTATGAAAAGCATAGCCGAAAAACACAATCAATGGTTTTTGGTCCAAGCTTTTCGCTTCTTGGGGTTTGGTACATTAACCTTTGCCAAACAACCCCAAATACGTAAGTAAGAGAGTTTTAGTCTTTTCTTCTCCCATTCTTGAATGGAGTAATTTCTTTGTTCTTTATGGGAACTCGGTTTAGGACATGACACGTCAATAATGCCTCCCCACCATTCCTTAGAAAGACCCGATGTGTCTAACATGGCGTTAACCAAATCTGTTAGAGTACGGTTCTTTCTTTCGGCTACTCCATTTGGGGGTGAGTAGGGCGTCCTCTCATGAATTATACCATGTTCCGCACAAAAGGAATCAAACTCGTTTGAAAAATACTCTCCACCACGATCAGACCTAAGCCTCTTAATCTTTCGATCAAGTTGATTTTCTGCCTCAGCTTTATAGATTTTGAAGAAACTCAAAGCCTCATCTTTTGATTTCAGAAGATACACATGACAATATCTCGTAGAGTCATCGATCGAAGTCATGAAATATTTCTTTCCACCTTTTGTCAACACACCATTCATCTCACAAAGATCAGAATGTATGAGCTCTAGTGGTGTCAAATTTCTCACTTCTGCAGTCGTATGTGACTTGCGAGGTTGTTTAGCTTGCACGCAGACTTGGCACTTAGATCCCTTAACAGTTGAGAAATCAGGGATTAAATTCATTTTGGCTAGCCGCGTCATACAACCAAAATTAATATGACAAAGACGAGAGTGCCAGACATTTGATTCAAAATTTGTGTAAATATGATTAACAACTTTATTACAAATGACTGACAGAGATAAGAGGAACATGTAGGGGCTCGTAGCATGGAAAACAAAAATTTTCTATCGCATACAAACAAACAAGCCAAGATCTATCTACTAGATTGTAGCAACGAGTCGATGGAATAACTTACCCTCGAAGATTCCAAAGTGTTTAACGAGAGCGGATTCTCGTGGGTGATGTAGTCGTACTCTTTCCGATCTCAAGATCGTGTGGACGATCCTTCCGGCGCTGCGTTCCGGCACCGCTTCCGCAGTCGGTCACATGTTCGGTACTCGACGAAGACCTTCCTCTCCCTTGTTCCAGCAGGCAGCGGAGGTTGTAGCACTCTCTCGCGATTCCGGCAACTGGCGTGGTACGGAAGTAGAGGAAATCATGCAGGCTTCGCCTTAAGCGGAGGCAGTATGGTGGATTATGAGAGAGGTCTATTAGTGGTCTAGAGATTAGACACACCAATTAGAAGGCTCTAAACCGCAGGCTAAAGCAATTAGAAGCTCTAAACCAAACGGCTCTAAACAGATTAGAGGTAGAAACTTGTGTCTCAAGGAGGCCTGCCCTCCTTTTATAGGTGGAGGGGCTAGGCGCCAGGAGGGAGGAGAGTACCTCCCCAACTCGGCCTAGGGCTGGCGCCGTCTTGGAGAGGAACTCCTCCTCCAAGTTGGTTTCAACCTCCTCTTGCTTGTTTCCCACGGTTTCTGTTCCCACAGTTTCCTGTTTTCCATAGTTTCCTGTTTTAGCCGTTTGACTTTCAAACTGGAAATTTGACTTTCATGTTTTTGGAACAGCAAGAACACTTAGTACATGATGCAATCATTCAATGACACATTCATGTACCCTCTCCCCCCGGAGTGCCGGACAATTCGGAACCTTCTAGAACATTCCCGATGAAAACAGGAATCATTCCCGAACTCCAGCAGGACTTTCCTTATATGAATCTTATTCTCCGGACCATTCCGGATCACCTCGTGATATCCGGATCCCATCCGAGACTCGAACAACATTCGGTCTCTTTCTCATAATACCATAACTACTCAAACAACGTCGAATCCTTAAGTGTGTCTCCCTACGGTTCGTGAATTATGCGGACATGATCGAGACACTTCTCGAACAATAACCAATAGAGGAATCTAGAAATTCATATGGCTCCCACATATTTCTACGATTACTTTGCGATCGAATGAACCACTTACATACGATACAATTTCCCTTTGTCTCACGATAGTTTACTTATCCGAGGGTTATGATCGTCGGTATCTCGCATACCTAGTTCAACCTCGTTCGATAAGTACTCTTTTCTCGTTCTGTGATATGTGATCCCTTGTGACCCAGTCACATGCTTGCAAGCTAATTGGATGACATTCCACGAGAGGGCCAGTATATCTATCCGTCATATGGATGGACAAATCCCACTCTTGATCCATGTGTTTCAACCAATACTTTCCGAACACTCAATGCCACCTTTATAGCCACCCGATTCACGGTGTGTTGTTTGATGTCATCAAAGCATCCATCCGGTAAAGGTGATATGCATGATCTCATGGTCGAAGGAATTAGGTTACTATGTATCAGAAAGCATATAGCAATTGAACTATTGAAATGACTTGATCTTTATGCTACGCTTATCAATAGGAGTATGTCCACCATATCATTCTCCTAAAGATATGATCTTGTTGTTGATAACATCTCAATGTTCATGATAGGGAAACCATAATCATTTAATCAACCAACAAGCTAGTGAAGTATAGAGGCTATACTAGGGACTTCCAAATTTAGTTTACAAATCACACAAGTATCAATGTTTCCTTGTTAATACCATTATAGCATGAATGTAAACATTTATCATAAACACAAAGATATAATAATAACTACATTTATTATTGCCTCTAGGGCATATCTCCAACAGTCTCCCACTTGCACTAGAGTCATCTAATCTAGATTACATGGTAATATACCGAACACCCATGGCAGTTTGGTGTTGGTCATGTTTTGCCCTCGGGAGAGGTTTAGTCAACGGATCCGCCACATTCAGATCTGTGTGTACTTTGCAAATCTTTATATCCCCATCCTGGATATGTTCTCGAATAGCGTGAAAACGCAGCTTGATATGCTTCAGCTTCTTGTGTGACCTTGGTTCTTGCGCAATGGCTATGGCGCCCATGTTATCACAGTAGATAGACATTGGGTCCAGCGCACTAGGAACCACACCCAACTCTGTAATGAACTCTTTCATCCATATCGCTTCTTGTGAAGCCTCCGAAGCAGCCATGTATTCCGATTCAGTTGAAGATCTCGCCACAACGCTTTGCTTTGCACTCCTCTAGCTAACTGCTGCACCATTCAAAATAAATACGTATCCAGATTGTGATTTAGAATCATCCGGATCGGTGTTCCAACTAGCATCGGTGTAACCATTAACAACGAGCTTTTCATCACCTCCATAAGAAAGAATCATATCCTTAGTTCTTCTCAAGTACTTAAGGATGTTTTTTGACCGCTGTCCAATGATCCACTCCTGGATCACTTTGATATCTGCTAGTTAAACTAACAGCATATGCAATGTCGGGTCTAGTACATAGCATGGCATACATTAGAGATCCTATGGCTGAGGCATAGGGAGTCTTACTCATCCTTTCTCTATCTTATGTTGATGTCGGACTTTGAGTTTTACTCAAGGTCGTATTGGGCAACATGGGCAAGAACCCTTTCTTGCTTTCTTCCATTCCAAACCTCTTTAGAACTTTGTCCAAATATGTACTCTGTGACAATGATATTTGGCGTTTCGATCTATCTCTATAAATCTTTATGCCTAATATGTAAGCTGCTTCGCCAAGATCCTTCATTGAAAAACTATTATTCAAATATTCCTTGACACTATTAAGAAGGTCTACATCATTCCCAATCAACAATATGTCATCCACATATAGTATTAAGAATTCTACAGAGCTCCCACTCACTTTCTTGTAAATACAAGCTTCTCCATAAGTTTGTATAAAACCAAAACTTTTGATTACCTTATCAAACGTTGATTCCAACCGGATGCTTGCTTCAATCCATAGATGGACCGTTGAAGTTTGCATACCTTGTTAGCATCTTTAGGATCGACAAAACCTTTGGGTTGCATCATATACAACTCTTCATCAATATCTCCATTGACGAATCTTTGTTTGACATCCATCCGCCATATCTCATAATCATAATATGCGATTGCTAACATAATCCTCACAGACTTTAGCTTCGCCTTGGTGAGAAAGTCTCATCGTAGTCAACTCCTTGAATTTGTCGAAACCCTTTTGCGACAAGTAGAGCTTTATAGACGAACATTACCATCAGCATCTGTTTTCTTCTTGAAAATCCATTTGTTCTCGACAGCCTTCCGGCCATCCGGTAAGTCCACCAAAGTCCATACTTGGTTTTCGTACATGGATCCAATCTCGGATTTCATGGCTTCTTGCCATTTATTGGAATCTAGGCTCATCATCGCTTCCTCATATGTCTCAGGGTCATCGGTGTTGTCCACCAACATGACACTCATAACGGGATCATACCAATCTGGAGTGGTACGAGTTCTCGTTGACCTGCGAGGCTCTGTAGCAACTTCAACCGAAGTTTCATGATCATCATCATTAGCTTCCTCTCTAATTGGTGCAGGCACCACAGGAACTTCTTCCGGCGCTGCGCTACTCGTAATTTCGAGAGAAGGTTCGACAACCTCGTCGAGTTCTACTTTCCTTCCAGTCACTTCTTTCGAGAGAAATTCCTTCTCTAGAAAGGATCCATTCTTAACGAAGATTTTGCCTTGGATCTATGATAGAAGGTATACCCAATAGTTTCCTTCGGTATCCTATGAAGACGCATTTTTCCGCTTTGGGTTCAAGCTTGTCCTTTGTAACTTCTTTACATAGGCTTTGCATCCCCAAACTTTAAGGAGCGACAATTTAGGTTTCTTCCCAAACCATAATTCATACGGTGTCGTTTCAACGGATTTAGGCGGTGCCCTATTTAAAGTGAATGTTGTTTCTAATGCATAACCCCAAAATGATAGCGTAAATCTGTAAGTGACATCATAGAGCGAACCATATCTAAGAGAGTTTGATTACGACGTTCGGACACACCATTACTGTGGTGTTCCCGGTGTCAATTGAAAGTATTCCGCACTTCTTTAAATGCTCGCCAAACTCGTAACTTAGATATTCACCTCCACGATCAGAACGTAGAAATTTAATCTTCTTGTTACGTTGATTCTCTACCTCACTTTGAAACTCCTTAAACTTCTCGAAAGTTTCAGACTTATGTTTCATGAAATAGATATACCCATATCTACTCAAGTCATCTGTGAAGGTAAGAACATAACGCTAACCACCGCGTGATGCTACACTCATTGGAACACACACATCGGTATGTATGATTTCCAATAAGTCCGTAGCTCGCTCCATCATACCAGAAAATGGAGTCTTAGTCATTTTTCCCATCAGACATGCTTCGCATCTTTCAAGTGATTCAAAATCAAGTGATTCAAGAAGTCCATCGGAATGGAGTTTCTTCATACGCTTCACTCCAATGTGACCAAGACGACAGTGCCACATGTAGGTCAAATTATCGCTTGATTTCAAACGTTTAGCCTTAATGTTGTTGATATGTGTATTTCCACTATCGAGATTCAATAAGAGTAGACCTTCTATCAAAGGTGCATGTGCATAAAACATATTACTCATATAAATCGAACAACCATTATTCTCTGACTTAAACAAGTAACCGTCTCGCAATAAACAAGATCCCGATATAATGTTCATGCTCAACGCAGGCACCAAATAACAATTATTTAAGTATAAAACTAATCCCGATGGTAGATGAAGGGGTAGCGTGCCGACCGCGATCACATCAACCTTTGATCCTTTTCCCACGCGCATCGTCACCTCGTTCTTCGCTAGCTTCATTTATTCTGCGACCGCTTTGAGTTACAAATATGAGCAACTTACCATTATCAAATACCCAGGCACTACTACGAGTACTAGTGAGATACACATCAATAACATGTATATCAGATATACCTTTCTTCTTGATGTTGCCGTTCTTCAGATCCGCCAAGTACTTTGGGCAATTCCGCTTCCAGTGACCTTCTCCCTTGCAGTAAAAGCACTCAGTTTCAGGCTTGGGTCCAGCCTTGGTCTTCCACCCTTCTTGAAGTGTCCCTTTTGCTTAGACTTGCCTTTCTTGAGTTTGGTGGTCTTATTGACCAACAACACTTGGTGCTCTTTCTTGATCTCCACTTCTGCAGATTTTAACATAGCAAACAGTTCTGGCAACTCTTTGTTCATGTTCTGCATGTTGTAGTTCATCACAAAGTTCCTGTAACTTGGTGGCAGTGACTGGAGGACGCGGTAAATCCCCAAAGCATTAGGAATCACTATACCCAAGCTTTGAAGTTTGTTTGCGTGCCCAGACATCTTAAGCACATGCTCACTGACGGAGCTGCCCTCTTCCATCTTGCAGTTAAAGAACTTTTCAGAAGCCTCATAGCTTTCAATTGCCGCATGAGTCTCAAAAATCAATTTGAGATCCTCGACAATATCATATGGGTCTGACTCTTCAAACCTTTTACAAGCTCCGATTCTAAACCATACAAGATAGCACCTTGAACTATGGAGTCTTGATTCTTCCGAGCGAGGTAAACATTCTTTACTTCATCAAGCATCACCTGCAGTGGGTCACCCATGGTGCATCCAAAGACATAGGTCAAATTACCAGCTGTGAGGACAATCCTCAAATTGCGGAACCAATCCGCGAAGTTGCTTCCATTGTTTTTCAACTTTTCTTTCTCTAGGAACGCATTAAAATTGATGGTAGGGGCTGCCATTGATCTACAACATATTTGCAATAGTTTAGACTAAGTTTATGACAAATTGAGTTCAAATTAATTAATGAAATTAAACTAGGTGAACTCCCACTCAAAACAACATCCCTCACATTGTTTTAGTGATCACACGAACCAAATCCACTACATCAACACCGATCATCACGAGAGTTGATATAGTTTCAATGGCGAACAATCGTCATGTTCATCATATCTACTATACGATTCATGCTTTACCTTTCGGTAATCCGTGTTCCGAGACCATGTCTGTACATGCTAGGCTCGTCAAGATCAAACCTTAGTTTCTGCATGAGCAACTGGCTTGCTCACGTTGTATACACTTGCGAGAATCTAACACACCCGATCATCACGTGGTGCTTCGAAACAACAAGCTTTAGCAACGGTGCTAACTAAGGGTGAACACTTTATGATTTGAAATTCATGTGCATGAGGGATCATCTTATAATGCTACCGTCGTCTACTAAGCAATACAAGATGCATAAAGGATTAACATCACATGCAATTCATAATATGTGATATGATATGGCCTTTCTTCTTTGTGCTTCCGATCTCCATCTTCAAGCACGAACATGATCTCCATCATCACCGGCATTGCATCAAGGTCAATGACGCTTCACCATGGTTGTCGTCCACCGGCTTCAACTATTACAACTACTTTGAATAGACATGTGGGTCTTAACATAAATTAAAGACAACCATATGGCTCCTGCCGGTTGCCAACTTACAATAAGGAACATTGCATACATCAAATATAATCACAATCATGGCCATATCACATCACTTCACACCCCTGCAAAACAAAGTTAGACGCCTCTACTCTCTTTGCATATTTTACGTGGTTTGGGGTTTTCAATAAGTGTCGTTCTAACTTACGAACAAGAACCACAACATTGATACTAGCATTGTTGATTACCCGTTGTAAATTGGATCTTAACTATGCTAGGAGAAACAGGAACCCGCAAAGCCACTTATGCAATACAAGTTGCATGTTAAGCGTGGAGCAAGTCTCATGAACGATGTCATGTAAGGTTAGCTCGGGCCGCTTCATCCCAACATACCGCAAGATGCAAAGTACACAAGAAGCAATCGACAATAAAAGCATTAACGCCCACAATGACCATTGTGTTCTACTCGTGCAACATATCTACAAATAGACACGGCTCTGATACCACTTTAGGGGTTCGTAGCATGGAAAACAAAAAATTTCTATCGCATACAAACAAACAAGCCAAGATATCTACTAGATTGTAGCAACGAGTCGATGGAATAACTTACCCTCGAAGATTCCAAAGTGTTTAACGAGAGCGGATTCTCGTGGGTGATGTAGTCGTACTCTTTCCGATCTCAAGATCGTGTGGGCGATCCTTCCGGCTGCTCGGCTGGCGCTCCGCATGATCACACGTTCGATTGACGAAGACCTTCCTCTCCTTGTTCCAAAGAGGTGAGGTTGTAGCACTCTCTCGCGATTCCCAAAGACAACAAGGTGGTACCTAAGTAGAGGGAAATCCCGCAGGCTTCGCCCGGAGCGAGTATGGTGGATTATGAGAGAGGCTATTAGTGGTCTAGAGATTAGACACACCAATTAGAAGGCTCTAAACCGCAGGCTAAAGCAATTAGAAGCTCTAAACCAAATGGCTCTAAACCGAGATTAGAGGTAGAAACTTGTGTGTCTCAAGGAGGAGCCCTGCCTCCTTTTATAGGTGGAGGGCTAGGCGCCAGGAGGAGGAGTCCTCCCCAACTCGGCCTAGGGCTGGCCGACTTTGAGGAGAGGAACTCGTCCTCCAAGTTGGTTTCATCCTCGTCTTGGTTGTTGCCGACAGTTTGCTGGTTCCCACAATTTCCTGTGTTCCACAGTTGCCGTTTTTAGCCGTTTGACTTTCAAACTGGAAATTTGACTTTCATGTTTTTGGAACATCAAGAACACTTAGTACATGATGCAATCATTCAATGACACATTCATGTACCCTCCCCCCCGGAGTGCCGGACAATCCGGACCCTTCTAGAACATTCCCGATGAAAACACCGGAATCATTCCCGAACTCCGAAACGGGACTTTCCTTATATGAATCTTATTCTCCGGACCATTCCGGATCACCTCGTGATATCCCGGATCCCATCCGAGACTCCGAACAACATTCGGTCTCTTTCTCATAATACCATAACTACTCAAACAACGTCGAATCCTTAAGTGTGTCTCCCTACGGTTCGTGAATTATGCGGACATGATCGAGACACTTCTCCGAAAAATAACCAATAGAGGAATCTGGAAATTCATATGGATCCCACATATTTCTACGATTACTTTGCGATCGAATGAACCACTTACATACGATACCAATTTCCCTTTGTCTCACGATAGTTTACTTATCCGAGGTTATGATCGTCGGTATCTCTGCATACCTAGTTCAACCTCGTTACCGATAAGTACTCTTTTATCGTTCCTGTGATATGTGATCCCTTGTGACCCAGTCACATGCTTGCAAGCTAATTGGATGACATTCCACCGAGAGGGCCCAGAGTATATCTATCCGTCATATGGATGGACAAATCCCACTCTTGATCCATGTGTTTCAACCAATACTTTCCGAACACTCAATGCCACCTTTATAGCCACCCAGTTAAGGTGTGGTGTTTGATGTCATCAAAGCATCCATCCGGTAAAGGTGATATGCATGATCTCATGGTCGAAGGAATTAGGTTACTATGTATCAGAAAGCATATAGCAATTGAACTATTGAAATGACTTGATCTTTATGCTACGCTTATCAATAGGAGTATGTCCACCATATCATTCTCCTAACGATATGATCTTGTTGTTGATAACATCTCAATGTTCATGATAGGGAAACCACAATCATTTAATCAACCAACAAGCTAGTGTAGTATAGAGGCTATACTAGGGACTTTCAAATTAAGTTTACAAATCACACAAGTATCAATGTTTCCTTGTTAATACCATTATAGCATGAATGTAAACATTTATCATAAACACAAAGATATAATAATAACTACATTTATTATTGCCTCTAGGGCATATCTCCAATAGAACAAGCCTCCGCATTCATAGCCTTTACCAATAAAAGTTCCATACTTCGAAATTACAAACTTATTGGACTCGAATACAATCTTGTAGCCATCTCGACACAGAAGAGATCCGCTAACAAGATTTTTATTTATTGAGGGAACATGATGCACGTTCTTCAGGCGCACAGTCTTTCCCGAAGTGAAATTCAGATCGACCGTACCAACACCATGAACAGAAGCATGCGAGCCGTTCCCCATCAGCACGGTTTGAGTCCCTCTAACCTGATATGAAGAAAACATGGAAATATCAGAACAGACATGTACATTAGCGCCCGTGTCAATCCACCAATCAGGAGAATGACATAATGAAAGAACAGTAGGTAATATACCATACCCAACATCTTTCATCTCAACGTCGCCCATGACAACATTAGCGCCTTGTCGCTCTTCCCATCTCAAGCGCTTGTCAAAGCGGTTGGGACAATAAGGAGCCCAATGATTAGGATCACCGCACACATGACAAGAACCTTTCCTCTTATCAGTCTTCTTCTTGAAGCTGGTGGACTGTGAGGCCTAGTTCTTTCCATCGAACTTTCCTTTGTCATCAAACTTGCCTTTGTTCTTGAACTTGTGAGGCTGGAAGTTCCTTTTCTGTACCAGGTTGGCATTATAACCTCCCTCGGTACCTCGAGCACGTGTGTCTTTTGCTCTCGCCTTCTCTTCCACATCAAGAGTCCCAATGAGATCCGTCACGGAGAACTCTTGTCTCTTGTGCTTCAGAGAAGTGGCAAAATTCCTCCATGACTGGGGAAGTTTGGCAATGATGCCTCCGCAACAAACTTGTCCCAGTAACACACAAGTGAAGTGCTCAAGCTCACGGCAAGTGGCGTATCAGATTCATGAGCCTGCTCCACAATGGAGCGATCATCAATCATCTTATAGTCATAGAATTGTTCTATGACATACAGTTCACCAAAGATCGAGACTCAATTTTCTCTCGGCGCATCCCACATATCTTTGCCATTGCTAAATAGCAGATATGAATCGACAATATTGTCGCCAAGGATGCTGATCAAGGCAGCCTTGAAAGTGGTATCAAGTTTTTGGGCGCCTCTTCCCGGCGGATTAAGTTCCCCTCAAAGCGCCATAGATGGCGTTATAGCAACTCATGGTCGAAACGAGCACTGCTCGCACGCCATCGTTTGTAATTCACACCTTCAAACACAGGTGGCTTCATAGAAACAAAGCCACTTGGGGCAAATTGCTGAAATAAGGTTTTGGATTGTTGAGAAATAGAGCAATTTACAAGCGAATTATCCATAATAAGCGATAGATAAAAATGACTAGAAAAATAGGCAAAAACTAATCATGTTAAAAGCGAAAACATATTAAGGTATATAGCCAAACAAACTGCAAGGCATAAAAATTTGTATAGGATCGAACAAGATTAAGATGGAAGATGTACACGGCGAAAGCGAAGTAGAACCGGCGTTGGAACCATCATTGGCCATGTCCGAGGAAGAGGATGTTGATGTCGGGAAGAAGTCCTCGTGGGAAGACGTCGCTATCTGAGGGAGTCCGTGTGAAGCCAAGAGGTCGATAGCACTCCCCAAAAACCTTATCGCCTTCTCCCGTACAAGACTCAAGCAGGGGTCTCGAGGTTTGTCGGCTCGCGGCACGCCGCAGACGGGATGGGGAAGATAAGTAGCGATGCTCGAACCGAGGCGCAAGGGATGTGTGGCAGTATCAGAGGAGGCGCGACCTCTCTTATAGGCGAGGAGGGAAGGCAGTAAAGGCGAAGATGAAACAAACAGGCGGCAGTCCACCGGACAGCCTCCACTCAATTCGTATTCATTTAACTCGTATTAAAAGTCCATTCAAAGCAAACGTCTGTTCATATACCATTCATGCGTGGCAAAATAAAGCTCGGCTCGGCGAGATTCCCGCAACCCACGGCGCGCGCGCGCGTCGTGACGTGACGTGGCGTGGCGTGGCGTGGCGTGGCGTGGCGTGGCGTGGCGTGGCGAGGCGAGGCATGGCGTGGCGAGGCGAGCGAGGAGGAGGAGGAGCGCGCGTGTGGAACTCTCTCCTTCTCCTTCTCATCCTTTTACCAAGTGGTAGGAGAGCTCACCTTATAAGCTGGTCCAACTTCCACTCAACTAGCAATGTGGGACTAAACATTTGTCCCAGCTCTTGTCTTGCATGAATGGGCCACATGGGCCTCTAGGATTTTCAGGAATTATTGAAATAGAAAATGGGCTAGACTATTTGGGCCAAAATTCCAACAGGTAATCAATCCAGATATTCTGCCAAGGTTACAGAAGGATGTGGTACAATGTCTTGTTAGTTTTGAGTTGGTGTTCCCACCATCCTTCTTCAATATTATGACTCATCTCCTGGTTCACCTAGTGGAAGAGATTGCCATTCTCGGTCCGGTATTTCTGCACAATATGTTCCCCTTTGAGAGGTTCATGGGAGTCTTAAATAAATATGTTCATAACCATGCTAGACCAGAAGGAAGCATCTCCAAGGGATATGGAACAGAGGAGGTCATTGAGTTTTGTGTTGAATTTATTCCTGACCTTAAGCCGATTGGTGTTTCTGACTCGCGGCATGAGGGAAGACTAAGTGGAAAAATGCACGCTGGGAAAGAAATCAATGATATGTAGGGACGGGGATTCTTTCACTAAAGCACACTACACAGTTCTACATAATTGCATCTTGGCAGCTCCGTATGACATGGTTATACCCTACGGGTACGTAACTTCAGCATACCTAGTCCAACCCAAGGAAGGCCCACGGCAGACATACGCTGGCCCATGAAGATTTTCAGGTGGTCAAGGCCCATGACGTCTTCGGATCCTTGGAGAGCAAGACTAGAGGAGATAGGAAATTCAAAGGGGTAAAACCCTAGAACTTGTAACCGACTAGGACTACGCCCGGGACCTGCCTAAGTCTATATAAAGGCCGGAGGGCACGTCCTAGGAAACTCGACTCATACTTTAAGACACGCATCCACGCCAGATCGAATCACAAGACTCAGAACCTTCGGTTCCGCCGTAATCAAAGAGCGCAAGCTGGAGTAGGGTTTTCTCCGGGCTTGAACTGGTAAATCGTGTCCCCTCGTTGCTTCTGTTAACCGCCACGATCTCCGGCATCCCCATCTTCTCCAAAACCCAAGTCCATAACAATGGGCATTGACGAGATTAAACCTCGCCAATTGGCGCCGTCGGGAATTGGGGCTGTTGATTGTGCGGTCGTGGTTCCGGTCCGATCGATCTACAACTCAGCGTGACGGAGAATCACCTCCTCTTCGCGCTCGACTTCACCGCCCACTCGCGGATACCATGAAGGATTTCGAGCCCGTGGCGACGGACTCGAAATCTTGTTCGAGCTTCGCCTGGTGGGACAACCGCACCTCCACCTCCTCGAAAGGGTGCCTCGCCGTCAATCAGGCCCGCTTGGGCTCCACACCCGTGCTACGACCGTCATCATCAACGAGTTCTACAGCAGCAGAATGCAACACCGATCCAGGCGATCCACCGGATGAAGGGACCCACGGTTCCGGATCCGAAGCTGCGCAAAGAAATAACCAATCTGAGCGCTATCATGCGCGCGGTCATCCAAACCGACGAGGAAACGCCTAACCCGCCGCCCAACCCCAACCCGCAGGACAGAAACGACGAAAACGGTGGAAACGACGAAAACGGGGAAAATAGGGGCCACCTCATCCAACTTAGCAAATAAGGATGGGTCGAAGCACGCTGCGCCGTCGCAGGCGAAATAGTCCTACCTCTGGACTCCCCACGTGATCTGCTGAGGGCATACCACTACCTCCTCATCGAGGAGCACAAGAAGCAAGTCAAGATACAGGAGACGCTCGACAAACGCAAGCAGCTCCGAGTCCGGTCTTGTGACGAGCTGCGCTCTCCGCCATGGGACTCGGCTCTAGCACAAACGGAAATCAGGGAAACAAGCACCGCTCTCGGGTGGAAAACATGGACCCCAAGGAGCGGCGTGACGTGACCCAAACTCTCCATACACCGTTCATGGATATGGACGCTGATGGCAACATCATCCCGAAGACGCCACAAGCTGCGATCATGGTAGCCACTGCGTATCTCGCGGTTCACCCACCTCCAGAGGGGGACCCGAAAAGGGCCATGCATAGGTCCGCACTCACCGGACTAGGACTAATTGGATCTGTGCTCCACGAAGACGCTCCTGCGGAACCAAAGAAGAAAGCTCCGGCCAGGCGCGACCGGAGTCCCACCCCCTCATCCGAAGAGGAAGAGGAGCACGATCTTTCTCGAAGGAAGAAGAGCTTGCACCGCCATAAAAGTGACTACGACTCCAGAGACAATCTTACACAGCGCAAGATCGATAAAGCACGCGCTAAACGCACATGCTCGTCTGAATCTGAGATGGATGAAGACGAAGGAGAACTCTGCGGGGCTCGATGCTTCAGCAGATCCGTCCGGCGAACACAGATGCCACGCAACTTCAAGCTTCCTTCGGATACTCCGAAGTTCAACGGCACGCAAGATCCAAAGTCCTGGCTCAGTGACCATCTGTCATCCGTCAAGCTTCACGGAGGAAACAAAGAAACCGCCATGCAATGCC
Source organism: Avena longiglumis (assembly GCA_030063025.1). NCBI lineage: Eukaryota > Viridiplantae > Streptophyta > Magnoliopsida > Poales > Poaceae > Avena > Avena longiglumis. The sequence continues at coordinate 426,108,872 of CP125978.1, forward strand.
TTCACCGCAGCGGCTAACAAAGCATGGTCCGCTTAGCAGCCTATCATCAGGATCCATCCAAAGCTGGGAGGACCTTGCTTACAGCTTCATCCAAAACTTCAAAGGCACCAGCAAGAGGCCCGCCTCAATCGAAGAGTTGCGAGCCTGCACTCAGAGAACGGGTGAATCTATTCGCCAGACATACTACCTGGTCTACAACCAAGAACTCCGCAACACACATCTCCGAAGCGGGCCATCGACGCCAGGACGCGCAAGCGCCAGAACTTCAAGGAGGAACTTGGGCATGTAAAGCCCTAGACACTCGACCACCTCATGGAAATCGCCAGCTTGGGCGACGGCGAAGATTGCATCCAATGAGCGCAATCAGATGAAGAGGACGACTACGGCAAGACGCAACGCCGCAAGAAGAGGATATCGCGTCTACGAGGACCGCGACGGACCCGACATGGTCGCAGCTACGCCGACCGCCGTAATGACAACAGCCGCAATGGAGGATACCACGGAAGCTTCGCGACAACGGACGACCAACGCAGTCGTGGCGCCGCGACCGAGAACGGACCCTCAAAGATTCGACAAACTTTCGGGTCCATGCACCATCCACTTCTACATCGACAAACAAGATGGCAAAAAGAAAGCTAGCCACATGCTCAAGGATCGCGCGAGTTCCGTAAACTTCGGCGAAGGCATGATGATGAGGCAACAAGCTCCAATCCTGCGTTGAAACACTGCGCCAGTGAAATAGCACACGGAGCTCCTCCACCGCCTATTGGTGGCCCAACTCAACTAGTCGCACGCAAAACAACGCCGGGTCGCACCCCCACCAAAAGGAGCACTCAATATGATATGAAGGGACGCCCACAAATAGGGTGCGAAGAAAATCACCCGACAAATCAACTTGGCCGTGGCAACTCCGCTGCAATCGAGTACCTCGGCGGATCGGAGTCCTGCATCACATTCACTCGCGGATCACCCTTGCGGATCCCCGCCCGGTCATGCTGCCGGTGCTTGAGGCGCAGATCGGAGGCTTGAGATGAGTCACGTCTTCATAGACGGCGCAGCATCAACCTAATGTTCACAAGCACTCTAGCAGCTATGCGGATCCCAATGCAGCACCGAACAATCGACACAACGTTCCACGACATTGTCCTGTGGAAGGGCATCTTCCCCGGGCAAAATAGGGCTCGACGTCATCTTCGAAGCCGGACAACTTTCGGCAGAGCCTAGAATTGAAGTGGTGGATCGGTCGCAATACCATGCCATCTGACGTAGCATTCGCAAGGTTCTGGCCGTCCACACCACGCATACCTACTACTCAAGATGCCAGACCAAGGCGTCATCACAGTCCACAGAGCTTCACCCGATCGGACCAATGCGGTGGATTTCAACAAAATCTCGATCCATCGGCATGCAAGACGAGCTCGTAAGGCTCGCGAGGTGACGGACAATGGGCTACCCGATCACAAGGCGAACGCACCGACATGTCCTTGACCCACCGTCAACACCAAGAAAGTGCAGGTCCATCCGATAGACGCCTCAAGGCCAAGGCTGGTCGCCAACGACCTCAAGATAGGAAGGTGCGCTCGTCGAATTCCTCCATGAGCGCTGGGAAATATTCGCCTGGTGTCCTGCGGACATGCCAGGAGTTCCCAGGGAATTCGCCGAGCACGCACTCAATGTCTTCCCAGACACCAAGCTAGTCAAGCAGTCTATCCGAAGACTGTCGGAGCCACGAGCCAAAGCTATCGGCAAGGAGATCAATAGATTACTCGCATCAGAGTTCATCCGGGAAATCAAGGAAAGCGAGTGGCTGGTAAATACGGTGATGGTCCCGAAGAAGGACACGGACATCCTGCGGATGTGCGTGGACTTCGCGTCACTAAATAAACACTGCCCAAAGGACCACTTCCCTCTACCTCGGATCGACCAGATCATCGATTCGACTGCAGGTTGTGAGAATCTCTCCTTCCTCGACGCCTACTCAGGCTATAACCAGATTCGACTCAAGGTCGAAGATCAAGAGAAAACGGCGTTCACCACACCGTTCGGAGTATTCTGCTACAACACAATGCCCTTCGGGCTAAAGAACGCGGGTGCCACGTACCAGCGATGCATGCATCGCCTCAAGGACCAGATCGGTCCGCGTCCAAGTCTATGTCGACGACATAGTCATAAAACCAAGGAGGCAAGAACACTTATCGGCGATCTCCACGAGACATTCGACAACCTTGATCGCCACGTAATCAAGCTCAATCGAAAAGTGCGCCTTGGCGTCCCCTCGGTCACCGCTGGGTACTTCATCTCTCAACGAGGATCGGCGAACCGAAGAAAATCAAAGCTATCATGACAATGGAGAAGCCAAAAACCTCAAGGTTGAGTCGCAGGCGAGTAGCAGACTAAGGTGTTCATCACCGCATGGGCGAGAAGGCCCTACCATTTTACCACGCTGCGCAAGGCGGACAAGTTCGAGTGGACACTAGAAGCCAACGACGATTCAAAAACCTCAGCGGCTCTTCCACCTTGCCCGTTTGGTCACGCCAAAAGAGCGAGCCCTGTTGCAGACATAGCAGCCACACACCGTGGTCGATAAAGACTCGTGGTCGAACGACCCGAAGAAGGAAAGACCCACGGGGTACAACGCCCAATTTACTACCTCAGCGAGGTTCTAACTCCAACAAAACAGCGGTATCCGCACTACCAGAAGCTGGCCTACAGCGTGTTCACGACGGCTCGACGACTGAGCCACTACTTCCAGGAGCATCAGGTGATGGTCGTCAACGAGGCACCCCTAAACAGCACCCTGAATAACCTAGAGGCCACAGGACGCGTGGCCCTGTGGGGCATTGAACTATCACCCCTGGACATCATCTACGAGAAGCGACACACAATAAAATCTCAAGTCCTTCCGGACTTCCTGGTGCACTGGATGGAGCTGCAGCTGCCTGACACCACAGACATGTCACAGTCCTGGACAATGCATTTTGACGGCTCCAAACGCGAAGCCGGAGCAGGGGCAGGAGTCATACTGACCTCCCCGCAAGGTGACAAGATGAAGTACGTCCTTCGGATGAAATTCAGAGCCTCCAACAACGAGGCCGAGTACGAAGCCCTCATCCATGGCATGAGGATGGCAAAAATATGTGCAACGCTGGTCATCTACGGTGACTCCAACCTTGTCGTACAACAGACGATGAATGAGTGTGACGCACACGCCGAAAACATGATCGTGTACCGCGCGCTATACAACGCACTCGAAGGAGAATTTGACGGCTGCGAACTTCGGCACGTTGGAAGAGAGAGCAACGAGGAGGCCGATAGACTCGCCAACATTGGCTCCACCTGTGCAAAGGTACCTCCAGGCGTGTTCCTCGAACAGATATGCGTGCCATCCATCAAACGGAAATTCCCCAAGGGATCACCCGAAGAAGCAGAACACTCGGGGGCTACGCTACCCGAAGGTCATGAAGGACCCGAAAAGTTGGACACCGAAGTTGCCATGGTCAACCTGATGCAGGTCATGGCAGTCGAAGAAACTTGGACACGTCCATACCTCCAGTTCCTGATAAATGGAGAATTGCCATAGCCGACGGATGCCCGACGTATCTCGTCGGTCAAAAGCCTTCACCATCATCAACGGCGAGCTGTACAAACGCAGCATTACGGGCGTACTACAACGGTGCGTCACCATCAATGACGGCAAGGCCATACTCCAAGATATCCACGAGGGCATCTGCAGCCACCACGCAGGTAGCCACTCCCTCGTCGCCAAAGCTCTGCGAGCAGGATTCTACTGGCCAACGGCCATGAGCGACGCGAAAGACATCGTCTGAAGATGCAACGGGTGCCAACGGTTCGCCGACAAACCGCACGCACCTGGGTCCGAACTTCGACCCATACCCATAGCCTGGCCTTTTGCCCAATGGGGCCTTGACATGATCGGCAAACTGCCAAAATCCTCGAAGGGAGGACACGTCTTCCTCCTAGTCGCAGTCTACAAATTCACCAAGTGGATCGAAGCCATGCCAGTCACCAACCAGAAGGGCAAAACCTCCGTCAAGTTCTTCGAATCCATTGTCTGAGTTTGGCGTGCACAGCATCATCACCGACAATGGATCGAACTTCATCTCCAAGAATTCGGGACTTCGCGAAGGCCTCGGATCAATATCACGTATGCCTCAGTGGCACACCCGCAAACAAATGGGCAACTGGAAAAGGCCAACGGCCTAATCGGCGCTGGCATCAAGAAGCGCCTCATGAGCTCACTCGAGCACAAAGCTGGAAACTGGACGAAAGAGCTACCGTTTGTCCTGTGGAGCTTACCGACTATGCCAAACAGCTCCACCGGCTACACACCGTTCTTCATGGTACACGGAGTTGGGGCCGTGCTACCGGCAATCGCCACCGGGCTCCACAGTCGTCGCATAAGCCGAGTCCACGGCTGCACTCGAAGACGCCGTCGACACACTCGACGAAGCGTGGGATATAGCAGCCGCACGATCATCGGTGTACCAGCAGAGTCTCGGCAACTATCACATCCGCCGGCTGCGCCCAAGGTCCTTTGTCGAAGGAGACCTCGTCTTGGGACTCAAGCAAAAGCGACCAAACAAACTCGATTCACCATGGTAAGGACCCTATGCCATCACCGAGGTCATCCCAGGTGGCGCCTATCGCCTCAAGCACGTGGAGTCTGGAGTCGCATACTCCAACCCATGGAACATCTCGCACCTGCGACGATTATACCCGTAGCAACCTACCCCCCTTTTTTTACTTTCAATAAGGCTTTCAGCCAAGGCTACTCAGCCAAACCATGTACCTCCTCCATTACGATATAAAGCTAAGTGTCTCGCCCCCAACCTTCAGTTGATCATTTTCTGCAACTTTACTACATGCTACATACGCACTTGGGGGCTCCCCCCACCTCACGATTTCATCGACTGAGTACCAAACGTGTACACCTGAGTAGCTGACTACGTCAGGCAAACAAAAAGGGCACGTACTCAATCAAAGCACTGCGTGCTCACAAACAAGCAAACCTTTACAACAAAGGGCGCATACACGCCCAGCCGCAATATACAAATTTTACATCAATCTGTTTATTTTCAGGTCCTACCTATTCTGAAGAATAACCTGAGCACGTTGCTCAAACAAATCTACAATTTGTTCGGCATACTGCCTTACAGACGCATAATGCGGACGCATGTTCCACTCGCCACCATCTAGTCGAGGAGGTGGCCCAGTCGCCACAGCAGCCAAATCTACGTCAGGGCGGTGCACCCTCACAAGAGACAAGGCAGCCTTCACCCATGTGACGAGCTGCTGCTTTCAACTCCTTGACATTGGCACTCAAACTTCGTCGGAAGACCGCAAGGGTTGGCACGGCATCCAACGGAAACATGACGCGGCACCGAGGAAAGTGATGTACGCACTGGCGGAGCACCCGAAAACCTGGTAGACACGATCCTGCACCGTCGCCAAAACCATGGCGCGATCACGATCCATCCGAAGAAGCGCGGCCTCCATGTCCTGTTGAGTCAAGCAATTGACTCGAACAGCGATACGCTCCTTTTCTTCCCTCGGAGCAAGATTGGCACCTGCGACAACCGCACAAAACAAGAATAAGGCCAGCAGGCTCACCCGAAGAACTAAGCTACAGCCCGAAAGAAGGATCAACTTACATTGCAGCTGCTCGGACAGCCGACCCAGCTCCGCCATCAAATACTCCTCTCTGGCTACACCACGGTCTGCCTTGGATTTCCAAACTTCAGCGCGACCGTGTAACCCAAGCAAATCTCTCTCCAAGCTGCGCACGCAATCTCGAAGAAAAGCGAGATGCGAGGAATCATCCAATGATGCTCGCAAGGGCCTTTCGGATGAAGTGTCAACTGGATCAGCACCCGAAGGAACCTATAGCAGCAGAAAAAAGAAGGTACACAGACATTCAGCCAAGGATAGAGCACAACTCGGAGGAATTCATTAAAATATATAAGGCCACTACGTTGCATAAGGATGGTACTACAACAGATATTTACAACAAAAGTAGACTACAAACTACCCTACGTCTACTATGCCTAAGGCGGAGGGCCTCGAGTCGCCTCGAACCATCGCCTAGCTTTGGCCTCGCCGCATAATGCGTACTCGGACAACAAGTCAATGAGCTTGGGCCCATATCGTCTGCAATGGAGGAGTAGGCGAAGGCTACCTCGGATCCATCTGCAGCCGTCGGCATCCGAGAAGTAATATGGGGCAGGTCCAGCTCTGCCCCAGCCGCCATGGCCATCGCCAGCCCAACGAACGCGCCGATGCCCTTCTGCTTGCGCTTGTACGCTGCGGTAACATGAGCCTGCCAGGCATCCACATCTTCAAGGGGTGCGCCCTTCGGGAAGAGCTCCTAGTAGAAGCGACCAAGGACCTCTTTCGCCTTGGCAAGGGAGTTGACGACGGTGCTGCAGCGGTCTTCGACCGCCACAGTGGCATCATCTAGAGCACTCCCGTGCTCCAGAGCACCGCGGTCGAACTCGATGCCTGCGGCATCTGAGACAAAAACGAAGAAAAATATGAAGAACAGCATAGAAGAAGATCTGTAGCAAAAGAAACAAGTCTAAAAGCTTGTACTCACCCGAAATAGCCTTGGCAGCAGCCATGAGCTTATCCACCACCCCTTTTTCACGAGCAGCTGCAACGGTGGCCAGCTGCTCCTCACGATCTAGGCCTCCGGCTGAGACGCTCTTGCCTTCGCATCCGGCTCAAAGCGCTCTCTCGCACTGGCAGCCGGCTTGGCCTTCGATTGGCCAAGGCTCTTCTTCAGAGCATCGACCTCACGGATAGAGTCGTTATGCTCCTTTGCATTTACAACAAGCAAGTGTCAAAGAACAGGACCAGGGTAAGCAAGAGAAGTACTACAAGGCAGAGGAATACCTTGAAGCTGCGAGTTTACGCCTCCGGCGTGCGTTCCTCCACCAGCCGCTTGGCCTCTTGGACAAAAGGCTGCATCAACAGGCAATAGTAGTAAGAGCAGTACTTGGGGGCTACGCCCAACACAAAGAAGCATAAACAACATCAGCATACGAAGACACTCGGGGGCTCCCCCCATAACATCAAGCAGAAAAACTTACGTGCTCCGAAGGCGAACCCGCAGGCCCGCTGCGAAATTGAGGCGCAACCACGGCCTCTCACGCAGGAGGAGGCGCAGCGTCACCAGAAGTCACCACCGTCTGAGGAGGAGGCGACGCAATGTTCGACTCCCCCATCATCTCGCGCGCACCATCACTAGAGCCATCGGAGGATTGCCTGCATACGAACCAGTCAACACAGGTGCAAAAATAACAAGGAAATAAAGGACAATAGTGGCAACAAGAAAACTTACGAGCCCAACGCGCTCAGGTCGAAGATAGGAGAAGCCCTTCGGGCCCTCTTCTCTTCCTTCTTTTCTTCTTTCTTCTCCTCCTTCTTTTCTTCCTTCTTCCGCTTTCTTTGGCGGGTGCGAGCAACAGCCGCCTGGGAATGGCGTGAAGGGAGAGGAAGAACCCCATGAACATCATCATGGCGCTCAAGGCCCAGAGGATTTCGGGAGTCGGAGGAGTTGAGGCGTCGACGACTCGCTGAGCCCGTGCTCGCTTGCGAATGGTCCTCACTCGATTCGGCATCCTTCGTTGGGGATCGCGGCGGCGGTAGCTCGGACACGGAATCCACCACTTCATTATCCGGCATTCGGTACCTCTCGGCAACGGTGGTGCCATTCCGGCACTTTGAAGCTACGCAAAGGAAAAGGAACTTTGTTAGCAAACAAAGGAAAAGTACACAACGACAAAAACAAAGGGGAGCACTACGTGCAAATCTACACCTTGACGACCAGCGTCGAAGAAGGAGGAGTCGGCTGACTTCCGGGATTTCTTCGGCCTTAAACTTCAACAGCGAAGAGCCTTGTCAAGTTCCACCTGAGATTTTCACTCGAAACCCTCGTCGGATCACGGCGCCCAGAGTAAAGAAACATCGGGTGCGCCCTCGCTTGGAGGGGCTGCACCCGACGCTCAAGAAACGTCCGGATGATGTCGACACCGTTCACCTCCTTCTCAGGAATCAATTGGAGGTCCTCCACCCGACAGTACACGGCCTCTATCTCCGCCACTTCACTGTCTAAGGTTTGGTTTTTCCAGGATCTTTTCTTCTCAATCAATTGGGAGGGGTCAAAAGGAACGAGACCAAAATCTTGCCCAGGCAGTACGGAGTTTTGGATGTAAAACCATTTCCTCCGCCAGTACTGGACTGATTCGGACATGGAAAAGGAAAATAATTGCACATTGGGACTGAGGGAGATGACGAAACCCCCAATGGGATACACACCATCCGAACCAGACTGCCTTTTCACGGAATAAAGCTTCCAGAAGAGGCCAAAGTGCGGCTCAATGCCAAGCCAACACTCGCAAAGCGTGATAAAACACGCAATGTGGAGAAGGGAGTTGGGAGACAGATGATGGAGTTGAACCCCATAGAAAAGAGCGATCCACGAAGGAAGTCATGGACGGAAAAGAAACCCGCGAATCATGAAGGCAACAAACATAACCCGATACCGGATGGGGGACGGGATTACCTCCTTGCCGGGAGTCTCACCGCCGTGTCTTGTGGGATCGAGGCTCAGCTTCCGCGATTGCGGAGATCGCTCTCCAGCGTTCGATCGCCGCTTGACCACCGGTCGACGCGATGGCGGTGCCCTTCTTGCCTCCGGCGTCGCTGGTCCCAACTGCAGATGAGGACTTCTTTTTTTCCCCATGGCTCTACGGCGGTGGTGGCGTTGCCAACGAAGAACGACAAAGGAAATGTGGAGGAAACTCTCAGCACGCAGCAAGAGTAGCTCAAGAACGAGGGGGCAATGAATAGATGAACTGCTGCGGTGAAAAACAAACCACGATTTAACCAGAGATTATAACAGCGAAGACGACGCACGCTGGCCGTCCATCGAGAAGACCTAACGCCAACGGTAGATGCCGCATACGTGTCGCACCAAACGAACCGTCGTTACCACGCCGTCCACTACGTCGCGAAATCGAGGAGACGCCCGTAATCATCTCAATGCCGCGTGACCGGTCAATTCAAAGTCGCAAGTGGAACCCACGCTCGTCGATCAAGTCATCTGGCGAGCGACGCTTGAGGTCATCGATCGTAAATCGGCGTCATCAAAAGCTATACTAGCACCACTTCGGCTCCACAGCTAAAAGTACTCACTCGAATCTACGATTCGACTAAATACTTGGGGGCTACTCCTATCAGGAGCGCTGGCCGCGCACCCGACAGACAAATGAGGACAAAATTACTTCTCTGAGTCCTACGTCGAGTTTACGACTCCACTACGGACTCGGAGGCTACTCCCATAGGGAGGATGGATTTAAGCATCCGAAAATTTTCGAGTCCTGCTGACCTAATGATTGAAACAATACTTGAACTGAAAGCCTCTGTTCGATTCTATGACTCGAACAGACACTTGGGGGCTACTCCCATAGGGAGCGCTGGTCGCGCACCCTATGAAATCTTAGACTGCGATCTTCCGGATCTGCATGCAAAAACTTTTTTGGCAACTCTGCCCCAACAAAACGCTAAGTGAGCAACAATCTCCTTGGCCACCCGAAGCACCTCCGAGGTGATAAATGTTCGGATGTCATATGCGACGCAAAGATAAGACCTAGATATCATCGATGGCACGCAACTTGACTGATCGCTACGCTAGTATGAATCTGCATGCAGTAGTGCGATGAAAAATCCCGACGGATCGTTGGGTACACCAATTAAAATCACTGGAATTCCTCCTATAAGTCCTCCGCGGCTGAGTTGAATTACACCGGCATATGTTCGAGCCGGGTTAAGGGACCGAACTCGAAGAAGATCGTGTTGTTTCCCCTAAGGCGATTAATCGACGATCCGTTGGGTCAATCGCACACGCATCAACAATCCCTACACACACATATACTATTAACATATAGGCTCCCCGAAGGATGGAAGAGTCCTCGGCCAATCTACGATTCACGATCACCGGGCTCTCGACATGGTTATACCCTACGGTGCGTAACTTCAAAGATACCTAGTCCAGCCAAGGAAGGCCCACAGCACATCGCCGCCCATGAGGATTTTCGGCCAAGGCCCATGACGTCTTCGGATCCTTGGAGAGCAAGACTAGAGGAGATAGGAAATTCAAAGGGGTAAAACCCTAGAACTTGTAACCGACTAGGACTATGCCCGGGACCTGCCTAAGTCTATATAAAGGCCAGGAGGGCACGTCCTAGGGCAACTCGACTCATACTTTCGCACACGCATCCACGCCAGATCAAATCTGCGCACCCTGTAACCTTCGGTTCCGCCGTAATCAAAGAGCAGACAAGCAGGAGTAGGGTTTTCCCTCCGGGGGCCTGAACCTGGGTAAATCTCGTGTCCCCTGGTTGCTTGTCTGTTAACCGTGCCACGATCTCCAGCATCCCCATCTTCTCCAAAACCCAAGTCCATAACAATGGGCATTGACGAGATGAAACCTCGTCACCGTATATCGAGGAACACAAGAATATTGTACGCTCCAAAAACCCGGGGAAGCCTGAATCATGGATTACAGATGAACACATGAAGCCTTTCGGTGGTTGGATGCGGACACATCTCTTGAATGACACCACTGTTGGAGATCAGCTATACTTGTTGGCCGCGTCACCATCTTCTACTATATTGAATTTCCAAGGGTACGAAATAAATGGGAATACATTCTACACGATCGCCCAAGATAAAAAGAGCACCAACCAAAATAGTGGTGTCCGCTTTGATGCAACAGACGAGAATGGACAAAAGGACACATACTATGGTTACATAGAGGAGATATGGGAACTAGACTATGGAGTCTCTTTTAAGGTCCCTTTGTTTCGCTGCAAATGAGTCAACCTGAATAGGGAAGGGGTAAAGATAGACCAGTTGTACGGAATGATAACAGTGAATCTCAAGACCAATGATGAGCCAATGATGTTTCTCGGGTTTTCTATGTGAAGGACATGTCCTCCAGACTGAAAAAACAAAAAAATATGCAAACGAATACATCATATGATGAGCCAAAGCGTCACATAGTTCTTTCAGGGAAAAGAAACATCGTGGGAATCGAGGACAAGACAGACATGTCAGAAGATTATAATAAGTTTGATGAAATTCCACCCTTCACAGTGAAAACTGACCCAAGCATTCCGTTAAGTAAAGAAGATGCTCCATGGTTACGTCTGAAGCGGTCATAAGGAATGACATATGCCAAGAAGTTCATGCTCATATTATGTAACTCTAGTTCATGTCTTTCGCGGTTTGTGGCTTGACCAAAGGATATCTTTCGCGGTTTGTGGCCTTTAGTCCCGGTTTTGTAGTCTAAGTTTTTAATATTAATAAATGCCTTGAGTGTTAGTCCCGTTTTTTGGCTGGACCGGGAGTGCCTCTATGACCAGTTTCTTGGAGATGCCGGAGGACTGGGCTCCGTCGGCATCTCCCTGAAACTGGTCGTAGTGGTGTCCCAGCTCTCGAAAACCATCTTGCAGCTTGTAACTTCACTAACTAGATCAATACGCCTCAGAGCTAACTAATTTCACATATTAGGGAGTGCCTCTATGACCAGTTTCTCGGAGATGCCGGAGGACTGGGCTCCGTCGGCATCTCCCTGAAACTGGCCGCAGTGGTGTCCCTGCTCTCAAAAACCATCTTGCAGCTTGTAACTTCACTAACTAGATCAATACGCCTCGGATCTAACTAATTTCACATATTAGGGAGTGCCTCTATGACCAGTTTCTTGGAGATGCCGGAGGATTGGGCTCAAGGCATCTCCTGAACTGGCCGCAGCGATGTCCCTGCCTCGAAAACCATCTTGCAGCTTGTAACTTCACTAACTAGATCAATACGCCGAGCTAACTAATTTCACATATTAGGAGTGCCTCTATGACCAGTTTCTTGGAGATGGGAGGATCGGGTCTCGGGATCTCCTCGAACCGGTCGTAGTGGTGTCTCGCTCGAAAACCATCTTGCAGCTTGTAACTTCACTAACTAGATCAATACGCCTGAGCTAACTAATTTCACATATTAGGAGTGCCTCTGACGATTTCTCGGAGATGCCGAGGATCGGGCTCAGGCATCTCCCCGAAATGGCCGTAGTGGTGTCCTGCTCTAAAACCATCTTGGAGATGCCTCAAGCTGGCCGGAGGACTGACTCACAAGGATGCATATTTATAGTACAAGCAGCTCGGCATAATGTCGACACTCACGACATAATGTCGACACTCACCCTATTATTAGTGACTCATATTTAGTCCCGGTTGGTGTCTCCAACCGACTAAAGGTTCATCTTTAGTCCCGGTTGGTGACACCATCCGGGACAAGGTACAAGCCGCACGACATAATGTCGACACTCACCCCTATTATTAGTGTTGTCTAGCCCACTCTGCCGCAATCCCTTCAGTCGCGGTTGGTTTCTCCAACCGAGACTAAATATGAACACTCTCTTTATATAGGCATTTCCCTCTATTTATTAGGTAACACTTAAGACATTTATTAATATTAAAACCGGACAAACCGGGACTAGCTAACACTCGGCCTAAAAGCCGCCTTTAGTCATAATCATGCCTAGTCCTATAGCACGCAGCCTTGGTCTTCATCGTCGTCATCATCATCAGTCATCGTCACCGCCACTCCGGGATCCTCGGCCCATCCATGGCATATACCAGGGCCATTCCAGCCTCGGATTCACGGGTGGGAGAGGGTATCTGAAGATACGCCACCACGGACAAGCATGGGCCTGTGGCGGGTGGACTCGTGGGCACCGTAGGCGAGGATGGTCTCCCCCGGAGATGTAGCACATCACTTCGATGATAGTACGGTTCTCCCACAACAGACGACGGCCAACTTCGTTGTGGTTCACCGCCTGGATCGGGCTTCGGATTCCGGGACCGGTGCGAGGTCTCGGCCATCAGATCCTTGGAGGAGGTCATGGCGGTGCCATTCAACCCATGAAGGAGACCTTGTCGCTTGGTATCCGTGTAGGAGAACTCAAGGCCGATGCCGAACTTGTTCGATACCGAGGTTTTTCGGAGTTCTTGGTGCGGCACCCAGACGGATCGGTCTTCGTGCTTGGGAACGATGGCGGCCTCGTCGACAAAGGAGGGCGGCGACGAGCTTGGTGGGCGATGCTGCGCAGCATGGGAGTTGGGGAGGTCGAGCTCGGCGGAAGAGGTGGCCGGGAGGAGGCAGCGGCCAGCGAGCTTGTAGGAGGCGGCGAGCTCGACCGGGCGGGGCCTGTGGAGGTCGCGCTGTGGTGGTGAGCGGGACCGACGGGAGGCGCCGCAGGATGCGGGAGCCGGCCCAGCGGAACGTGAGGAGCGTGAGGCGGGCAGTGGCGAGGGAGGCACGCGTGGCCTGGAGGCTTCGAAGCAATGGCGGGCAGGCGAGGAGAGGCCGCATGAGCGGGTTCGGGCCGGGAGGGAAGGCGACCTCCAGCGCTGAGGCGGGCCGCAGAGGGCGGGTGGGGAACTAGGGCTGGGAGGGACGCCGTGAGAGGGGCCCAGTGAGGAAGGCGGGGCAGAGGCGAAGGCCAAGGGGCGGATCTCCGAGGAGAGGCCTCGGCGAGGGTCGACGGTGGTGGAGCTCGAGGGGGGCGCGCGGTGGTGGGGGAAGGCGGCCGGCGGCGGCTGTGAGCAGACCGGAGGGGAGAGGGAGGAGGGTGCGGGGACCGGAGGAGGACGAGGTGGCGGGGCGGCGCTCGCCGGAGCGGGGAGGCGGGAAGGTGCGGGGAGCACCGCGGTGGGCGCGGCCGGGAGGAGGAGGCGCCGGAGGTAAGGGGAGCTGGGCGGGAGGAGGAGGCGGCGCTCGCCCGAGAGAGGAGGAGCCGCGGAGGGCGCGAGGCGCGCGCGCTGCGCTGGCGGTTGGCGAGCTTGGCGGCCGAGAGGGGCGAGGCGGCCAAGGTGGAGAGGAGGGGTGGCGGGCGTGGGTAGGTGGGGGAGAGAGGAAGAAGAGAGGTGAGGGGACGGCTGCATGGGTGGGGAGGAGGAGAGAGAAAGTGGTGGGGCTGGGTGGGACCGGGGTCCGGGGACCGGGGTGGGAAGGGTGAGTGGAGAGAGTTGGGGTGAGGTGTGTAGGGCCAGTGTAAGTGAGGGAGGGTAGAGAGGCTGGTGAGAGAGGAGAGGGAGGGACTGTGGATTGATGAGGTGGCGGGTAGGAAATTGGGGAGGGGTGAGGTGGCGAGCTATGAGTGGTGGGTAGAATAGGTTTTGGTAGTTTTAGGATTTCGTGGGCTGGTTTAGGTGGACCGTTGTAATGGGGTGGTCGATCGATCGGCCTGACTTCATGCCCCACTAAAAATAATTAGATATTTTATTGGTTTAAAACAAGGCTTTTGCAAACCGATAGCAGACAAAACAAAATAATCCGGAGACCCGGGTTTTGTGTTTGAACAAAGACGGGGCGTTTTAGAAAACAAAAATAGGTTTTTCTGCAAATAGTTTTATGCAAGCAAATGCAAGATGATGATGATGATGCTCAAATGCAATGTGGCATGATGACGTGAGCATACGGTCACGATGATGCAATGCACAAAAACAACGCGATTTTCTAGTAGTGGTTTTGCGGGATGCCACAGCGATGATAAAGCGGTTCGCCCCCACCAAAACGGCCGCCGTTTGTGTGGTCACGGTGGGCGGCCATCACCCTTACTGGCGAGCTCCATTTCCCGTCTATTAGCGAAGGCATTCCAGTGTCATAGTTGGGATCCCACTGGGATCCATCCGCTGCTGCGTGAGCTCGTGGTAGAAGTGGTTTGTGATGGCCGCCTGGCGTACGGAAGCTTGAGGGACAGGAGGGACAGGAACCCCTCCAGCCAAAGATCCAAATGGCCGACGGTACTCGGTGGACAAGGGTAGTTGGAGGCGCACAGCGCCTCGGTCTCCTCGAGGGTCAGAATGGCCCAGTAGGCGTTGTCCATTGTTCTAAGAGAGGAAGGTGTGGATGTGTGGATAGCCATGACACGATCACCCTAAATATAGAGGGAAAGGGCGGGAAAACTTGGCGTGAAGCTTTGGGAAATGGCGGGAAATATCTTTAGTCCCGGTTAGTGACTACATCCGGGACTAAAAGCTCTAGTAGAAAGGAAAGGGCGGGAAAACTTGGCGGGAAGAGGTGGGAAATGGCGGAAAATATTTTTAGTCCCGGTTTGTGACTACATCCGGGACTAAATGTGTGCCGAACAATGATCATGTTTCGAAAAAACCTTCACAAAATGACCTATCATGTTCGAGGTTTCATGCTTTCGGTCCAAATGACCGATGTTATGTGCTGAATCATGGCATAGTTTGTGATGTTGTGCCCAAATTATGCATGTGTGTGGACATTGGTATGGAGAACAATGTTGCAGGAGGAAGTTTTCCTTTTTGTCGCACGGAAAAGCCCTTTTCCATTTTCCGAGCGCAAAAAACGGGTCGTTTTGTGAAGTAACCACCAAAATGCCGTTTCAAAATGCTACCGTCCCATTTTCCTAAAATACTAGACCACCTTACATGGACTATCTCCCAACCGGTACATCTCAAACCTTTCGTCCATCCCGGTAAAAGGACAAATGTCCGCCAAATCGGTGAGGAAGTGGGTCCGGTTTGTACTACAGTACATGATCTATCGCCCGTGATTTTTGAAAAATCATTTTTAGACTCGCAATATGTGGTTTCTTCAGAGATCCAATGCAAGGTCTAACGATGCCCGCCCCTATCTTCATGCACACCGTTCGACCATAGTTAGAAATTCAGATAATTCAAAACGCATAATAAATTCAAAAAATCCGAACAATGAAAATCCTTCGTGGTGTCATATTATGTTACATAGTTGAAAGGAAAAATACCAGACTTGGTATATTGATCATGTTTGAAAAACCTTCACAAAATGACCTATCATGTTCGAGGTTTCATGGCTTTCGTCCAAATGACCGATGTTATGTCTTGAATCACGGAATAGTTTGTGATGTTGTGCCCATATTATGCATGTGTGTGGACATTGGTATGGATAACAATGTTGCAGGAGGAAGTTTTCCTTTTGTCGCACGAAAAGCCCTTTTCCATTTTCCGAGCGAAAAAACGGGTCGCTTGTGAAGTAACCACCAAAATGCCGCTTCACAATGCTACCGTCCCATTTTCCTAAAATACTAGACCACCTTACATGGACTATCTCCCAACCGGTACATCTCAAACCTTTTCGTCCATCCCGGTAAAAGGACAAATGTCTCCGAATCGAGGAAGTGGGTCCGGTTTGTACTACAGTACATGATCTATCGCCTGATTTTTTGAAAAATCATTTTAGACTCGCAATATGTGGTTTCTTCAGAGATCCAATGCAAGTTCTAACGATGCTCGCCCCTATCTTCATGCACACCGTCGACCCATAGTTAGAAATTCGATAATTCAAAATGGGCATAATAAATTCAAAAAATCCGAACAATGAAAATCCTTCGTGGTGTCATATTATGTCACATAGTTGAAAGGAAAAATACCAGACTTGGTATATTGATCATGTTTCAAAAACCTTCACAAAATGACCTATCATGTTCGAGGTTTCATGGCTTTCTAAAATGACCGATGTTATGTCTTGAATCACCAGATAGTTTGTGATGTTGTGCCCATATTATGCATGTGTGGACATTGGTATGGAGAACAATGTTGCAGGAGGAAGTTTTCTTTTTGTCGCACGGAAAAACCCTTTTACATTTTCCGAAAAAAAAATGGTCGTTTAAAATTAATATTCAAAAATAGAATATAAGTTAATTCATTTTAAAAGGTTACATTAATTAGTTTTAAAAATAGAATATGTTTTTGAATTATTTATTCAAATCCATACACTTCTTATGTTTAAAGTTTTTCTAAATTCCAAATTGATATTAAAAAATAAGTTAATTCATTTTTAATTGTAAATGGTTCATATTTTAAATGGTTACATTAATTATTTTTAAAACAGAAAATGTTTTGAATTATTTATTTAAATCCAAACACTTTTTATGTTTAAAATTTTCTAAATTCCAAATTGATATAAAAAAATATAAGTTAATTCATTTTAATTGTAAATGGTTCATATTTTAAATGGTTACATTAATTATTTTTAAAATGTAAAATGTTTTTCAATTATTTATTTAAATCCAAACACTTTTGATGTTTAAAATTTTTCTAAATTCCAAATTAATATTCAAAAATATAAGTTAATTCATTTTAAAGGTTACATTAATTATTTTTTAAAAATAGAATATGTTTTTGAATTATTTATTCAAATCCATACACTTCTTATGTTTAAAGTTTTTCTAAATTCCAAATTGATATTAAAAAAATATAAGTTAATTCATTTTTAATTGTAAATGGTTCATATTTTAAATGGTTACATTAATTATTTTTAAATGTAAAATGGTTTTGAATTATTTATTCAATTCCAAACACTTTTTATTTTTAAAGTTTTTCTAAATTCCAAATTAATTATCATTTAAAAAACAATACAATTTAAACCCCAAAATGAAAAATAAGGCGGGAACAGAGAGAAAATACCTGAATTTTTTTGAAAACAGGGGAATATGTCCTGTTGAGCCACCAACCGACTAAAGACCTCAGCCAACCCTTGGGCTGAAAATATTGAGTATAGGTCCCGTTGGTGGCTCCAACCGACGATATCTTTAGTCCCGGTTGAGCCACCAACCGACTAAAGGTCCTTTGGTTATAAGTGGGTGCCCCTCTCCCTCTTCCCCATATCCCCTCCTCTTCTCTTCTCAAGACGACGCCAGTCGCCCCATCGCTGCACGCCTACCGCCGCTCGCCCAAGCGGCAGAAGCGCCTCGCCGCCCGAGGCTTCTCCCTGAAGAATCGGCCCGCCGCCTCCCAATCGCCAACGACCCTCGAGCCCGACGATCGCCGCCGATTCGGCTCCCGACTCGCCTCGCCTCCCGACAACACCACCGCACACCTGCTGCTGGTCCTCGTGGACCCTCTCTCTCGCCTCTCGCTCTGGTTCATCCTCCCCGACCACCGCCACCACTGGCTCACCGTCGCGTGTTTCTCTCTCGGTGACCTTTGGAGGCGGCGCCACTCTTTGGCTCGCCTCAACCTCCTCTCTCTAATGCGCGCACGCACGCGCCCTAGATCGCCCCTAACGCCGTTCCCGATCATCGTCCTGCAAGCCACCGCCGGCGTGACATCACCCGTGCATCAGCGCGACCCAGCCAGGGAGCCACTTTGCCTGCATGGCTTTCCTATGTGGCCTCTAGCCCACAGGTCAGCGTCTCTAGGCCCCCTGAGAGTGAAAAATGCCCCTGAACCACTTTTGCTTGTGTGGCCGAGGTGGCTCGGGCCCCCCTCTGTCACCATTTGTGGGTAGGTTTGCCCGTGTAAAAAGTTTAACCAGCTTTTAATAATTTCAGAAATAATTTTAATCTTATAAATTCAATAACTTTTAATCTATAAGTCATAAAAATATGAATAATATATCAAAATGTTCAGAAAAATGAAACCTAGCTATCTAAGCTATAATCATGCATTGTTCAACAACTTAAATTACAAGTTTAATTAGAAGAACAAATCCACCCTCTCATGTGTTAGGAGTTTCTCCGAGTTAGGGTTTTCACCTCTAACCCCGATTAAATCGTCGAGCATTTCTTAGGGTTACATTCAATGCAAATTAACTTGTCATATCATCATACTTGCTTGAGCATTGCATCGATGCCATGTGTTGATTGTTTCCTTTCTTTTGGTGTTTGGATTATTAGGTTTATTATTAGTTAGGTATTATTAGGTTTATTAATTAGTTTGGTATTATTGGTCTTATTGCCCACCGATCACCTTGTGGGTAGCCCTGACCGATTCACATTTTCAAGCAACTTAGGTGCATGTGGGTTCGATGTGCCTATCTACTACACGGTTTCCTTTCTCTTCATTGTTATTATTGTGTATGGATATATTAGGGTTTCTCTGAATTAGGGTTTATATCTCTCAACACCGTACTTAACTTTCTCCTTTAGCCGCTTTGACTTATTCGCTTTTCCACCTATGCGTAAAATATGGACCACACGTCGAGACGAAGAAAAGGAAGAGTTGATCCAAGGTGTGATCCGTGGGGAAGATAATTTAGACGTATCAACGTTCGAACAACTCGGTGAGGGTGATCCTTTTTACCGAGTAGACAACTTGTTTGAGGTTGAAGGTGTTGCCTTCCGAGGGAGAAAGGCGATGCCTTGTGTAATCGAGAAGACGCACGCTCCGGCAAGGTGCATGTAATATAAATCAATTCATTAATTAATCATTTGCTATCTATATAGAAATACTAACGACGATCTTTCTTCTTTTAGCCCTCCGGATCAAGGAATCTCTGAAAAGAGCATTGAGGCCCAACCAAAAGTTGCAAGACCATGAGAGGTTCAGGATCGAAGATGTCATTGGCAGACGGCAGACCGACGACTCAAGTTGTCGCAACCAAATTTGTGGCACAATGCGGAGTAATCGTTAGGGACTTAATCCCGATCACCATTAGAAATTGGAATAGGCCTGCTAATGCGGATGAAGAGGGAACATGTTTATTTGTCCCTAACCACGCCAAAGATTTACTGTGGAAGAGGCTCATGGTTAATTTCAAACTACCGAAGAAAGAGATGGATCCAAATGCGGAGGATCCAGTTGAGGACGCCTTACAACATGTGAGAGCCATGGAGGCTAAGGTCAGGGAGTGGGATTTGAAGAAGATGGCCCAGTGTTTCACCAACTGGAAGAAAAGATTGCACCTTGACTATGTCGTGAAAAAGAAGACTCCCGATTTCAAGAATATTCAGTTTGAGAAGATAAAACCATTCTGGGATGAGTTTGTGGAATACAATAAATCATAAAAAGCTAAGAAAATGTCTGAAACGAATAAGCTGAATGCTGCTAAGAAGAAGTATCACCATACTATGGGGCAAGGTGGCTACAAGGTTGGCATTCCTAAGTGGGAGAAACTTGAGCAGGAACTGCGTGATAAAAATATCACCCAGCAGACGCGATTGGGTAGAACGTGCAAGGAATTGGTTTTACGGGCATGGGGGCACGTTGAACTCGGAAGGAGGTGTATATATAACATACGACATAAAGAAGACCCTTGCCAATCGAGAGGATCTAAAAGCAAGAAAGGCTGTTAAAGATGGGGACTTCATTCCCGATAGAGAGAATGATGAGCTCACACTCGCCCTTGGAAATAAGGAACATGATGGGCGAACACGAGGCACAAGAGGCTCCCAATCATGGAGGACTGGGTTTCAAGAGAGGAAGAAATATCTGATAGAAGCCGTCGAGGAGAAAGGACAGGCGGCGGTTGAAGCGAGAAAGTCGAAGAGCGAATGCGTTTAATTGAAGAACGATTAAAGCAACAACAAGATGAAATTAACACACTTAAAGAGCAAGTACTACCGCACCCCATCTCGAAGACACCGCATTCGATGCTACCGCCTATCGAATAATCAAAAAGCGATGTGGCTTCCACCGAGGTCCCGGTGATGACAATGGCGATAGCGATGATGCACCGATGGATCTGTTGGCTACCCAGTGGATGATATCACAGATGACACATCGCGAGCTACATGTCAAAGTTGTGAACATATCAATGAAGGTGGCGGTCGGCTATGCCTTACCAATTGGACCCACACCAACTTACCACCGTCGTCCGGTTCGGAGGGCTACGCTGTTGTCGGCGTGGATGAAATCATGCCCACCTTTGAGGTTTTGGATCTTCACTACCCTGCGGTGAAGGGGATGTGACTGTCTGGTGACGCAAAAACTTCACCATTCTATGGCGAAGGATTATATCGTGCTTCAAATCACACGCAAGGCCATGTTCGCCGCCTCACCTCTCTCCGAGGTCTTCGCCCGCTGTAGCCGTCTTCGCCGCCTCACCCGCCCGTCGCCTCACCAATCTCGTGCAGCCATCGCCATGGAGCCATCGCCGCGCCAGATAAAAGCGTAAGCGTGCCATCGTGTCGTAAGCGATCGCCGAAACATAAACAAGAGCCTCTTCCAAAAGTACCAACGGTTCCTCCCGAGAGAGCTTATGACTATACTGAAGAGGAGACTGCTGCGATCGTTGATGCGGAAACGACAGCGTTTTTCGCTAAGCTGAGGCGGCCGAAGAGCGAGTTCCCAAAGACCAAAGAAGAAAATCCAAAGTGTTGAAAATGCTAAAGAATCTTCATCAACCCGAGCCAAAGCTATCATCGACTATGAGCGTTCTATTCTCAAGTCACATGCGACAAAAAGCCTCAAGAGCGATCGATGCAAGCGAGAAACCTGTTGCCCAGCTCGGAGAACAAGCAAAACAGACTTGCGCCCCTCTCAAGATGATTTCCCAAACCAATGTGGGGTCGAGCAAATATGGGGCCGAAGAGCAGTATGATCCAGACGTAGTTGCACAATACGGACAAGATGCCGCTGCTCAAGGTATGAGTATTGCCCAGTACTTATCCCAGTTAGACTTCTTCCCCGTGAGTGAAGTAGCATACAAATACCAGTACGGCAAACCTCTCGTTAAAACTGAGGAGGGAAAAAATCTTCCAACAAAAATGCGAATATTGCATAACTGGTACATGCATGCCACAAAGGCCAGGGCTAATCGGATAGTGCCGAGGGTTACAAAAACATCATGGGAAAGATAAGGATGACATGATATCCATTGAATTTGATGAACTATTTCAATTATTCAATCAAGACGCCTTGGACAAATCGATCATGAGTGCCTATTGTTTGTAAGTACTAATTCTGTAATTAATTTAGTCTCCATCTATATTATGTTGTTTATTGCATGTATATAATCATACTGTAATATGCAGAATGAAGATTCTCGAATGCAGCAGAGGACAAATCTATGACATTGGCTTCATTGACCCATATTGGGTTCATGAAGCTAATCTCAAAATAAGCCCCCAGGATACGAAGGATAATATAGTAGACGCGTTAAGGTTTCAAGAAACCAAAAGGGAAATACTATTTCCTTACAACTTCCAGTGAGTGTTATTGTCTTGTATACACTTTCTATTTCGCTTACTCGATGTTAAGTATATAATTGATTAGTTCTGCATTCGCATGTACCACTATATTCTGTTAATCATTCAACTTGACAAAGGGCGTATACTAGTCATGGACTCGAAACATAAACCCCTTGAGACGTGGAAGGACATGCAGATACTTCTCCAGCGGTAATTCTAATCATTACGACACTATATCGGCAACGTTCGTGAATTTTATGATATCAAGTACTTAATAACTTATTTTATTCGTTTTCTCGCCGCAAGCTTTGGAAACGGTTCACCAAGAAGGCTAGGGGTGTTTGAAAAGAGGAGCTTACATTTCAACCACTAGATGTAAGCACCACTAGCTATATCCGCGCATCTCTTTGATTCTAGTTTTGATACAGTTATTATCATGCTTGATTATTATTTTGATTGAACTCTGTTCTCGTAAAGTGCCTGACGCAGGACCAGGTAACAATCTATGTGGATACTATGTACGCGAGTTCATCCGGCAGACATGCGATGAGAAGGGCAGAAATTTAGAGCAACTCCACGTACGTAAACAATTTCTATAGTTTTTAATTACAATCAAATTGTGTTTAGTTTCATATTCATATAGGCTGACTCCTTTTTTAAATCAGATCGAACGTCTACGGGACGGCTTTCCGCCAAAGGATCGCACGAGCAATACAGAGGAATTGGGGATTCTTGGATGCAAGTCCTAAACACAAGGGGAATACTACTCGCTGTGTATAGACAATAGGAATTGTAAAATAGCAACTTTCAAGAAATTGGCCGGTAGCATCGAATAGCAACTTTTGTATGTAGTGCATGAACTCGATCCGTGTATTGAATGCAATGTTGTCATGGTGATCTTGTGTAATATAAGGTTCCTTCGTTGATAAGTGCAAAACACTAAATAAACAATAAAACAACCTAAATGAATTCTCTGCCGCGGCACAAAAAGTGGCGAAAATCTGCAAGGCAACAAAATGTGCCAAAATGAATTCTGCGCAGAGAATGGGCCAAATCTTCGCGGCAGCAGGTTATAGTCGGTTCGTGTTACGAACCGGACTAATGCTCCACCTCGGCCTCGATGCCGCCACGTGTGCCCCATTTGTCCCGGTTGGTGGGGCAACCGGGACTAATGGTTAGAGCTTTAGTCCCGATTGCCCCGTCCCGGTTGGGCAACCGGGACTAATGGCCCTTACCAATCGGGACGCATGGGCCCTTTTCTACCAGTGGATCTAACGGTGGTAGGCTGGCGGCGGCCGTGTACTCATGCTATGGAGTTTCTGCTAGAGAAGATGGGGATGAGTCCGAGAGACGTGCTATTCCGGAGAAGAATAGGCAAATGAGGAGCTGGGCCCACCCACGACAGCTGCCCCTCGCGCGTAAGCGAAGGCACGTGTCGCGTGCAGGAGCCGGGGGACGCATCGTGTGCGATCCCCCGGATGATACCAATCGTTTTCCTTTTCATAAGTGTGAGGGAGGGGAATCTGAAAAAACGCGACACAGATCTCAAACTGTAACCAGTGGACATAATAGGCCACATACCCACGTGTACAAATACAAAATCCATTCTCATAATTATATTGGATCCAAATATTATAATTGTTTAATGAAATTTTAAACAATAAGCAAATGTAAAATACTACTCCAAACAAAAAAAGGCATTACACCCGTGAATCAAAGGACTCCCTGAAACAAAAGATAGTATTTAAAAACATAGTTAGAAAATCTAGAGGTGTTACTAATATGTATTCACTTTGATTTTTTTCCACGTATGTCCACAAATAAGAATCAGGTAGGTCAAGTACAAAAATAGGAGTATCCAAAGATTGCATCTAGCAAGTTGACACGTTTGAGGGCCACAATCTTGTAAAAAAGCCAGACAAGGCTATTGCATAGCCCAATCTAAGTGCCCCTATGAAAGTACATGTAGCCCTTAAGTTTGTTTTGGTAACTAATGACAATTCCTATGGACTAAATGGTTCCAACTACTAGAAAATAGGTCGTTTGTGGCGCACCTGTAAACAACATCTGCGGCGCACTAAGTGTGCGCCACGAGCCTCAGGCTACGGCTATCTCCTAGCCGTGGCGCACTGCCTGGTGCGCCACGGTTGTGTCGAGATAGGCGTAGCGCACCTGCTAGTGCGCCACGGCTATGTGGGTAGGTGTGCTACGCTTTGGATCTTCTGTGGGGCACGTTGCAGTGCGCCACTAAGCTGCGCAGGTGCGCTTTAGATGTAGTGCGCCACGAAAGCTATGTCATGTGTGCCACGGGTGTTTTTTTAATTTCAGTGCCAGATGATATACAATACAGATTATATACAATGTTACATGCAGATATACACACAAAGATACAAGATATACAATTATATATATAAATACACAATTTGCAACACAAGATTGAAACAAATACATATAGATAAGTCTCATACATGAATACATAGTATAATTTACATTGTTTCGGTCAAGTTACAAAGTAGTTTGTGACATGCGAATACATGTGTCTCGAACAAGTTAGAGTTCGGAAGCTCGCCTAGACATCTAAACTAGCTAGACACAAACGCGGGATAAACAACAAAAGACGATAAGCATGATCCCCGCGACGAAGGTGTAGGTCTTCATCCGGTTCCTCGTCCTAACTCCCGCTAGATAGCGCGTGTATCTAGCATCCGCCTCTTCCATAGTGTTGTACCCTTTGTAGCTATTGCCGCTGAAACGGTGCACCTGTTTCCAGTAGTCTTCCCAATCATCGTAGACTCCGGGAACCCGTCCCTTGTACACGGCGTACCACGTCATCTACAAGTTGACAATAATAATTAATCGGTGATTGAAAAAAACATGTATAATTAAAGTCGCATATGAAGATATACTTATAGAAAGTACTCCTAAATCGAAAAGACCAAACTCAAGAAACATGACTCATATATAACTAGGTTGTTCGACACAGGAATATGCTACGATGGAACCGTCCGCCAAGTAGGATGCACAATGCCTGAACCTATCCATAGCACAAGTTGGACAATCCCATCGCAGCACATTCACATATATAGTGTGCCACGACATTTCAATCATAGGCATTCTCGAAAAAGACCAAAGTAACTCAAAAATCATGCCTCATATATAACTAGGTTGTTGGACACAAGAATATGCTATGATGGAACTGTACTCCAAGTAGGATGCACAACACCTGGACTTGTGCGTAGCACAAGGCGTACAATCCCATTGCAGCATATTCACATATATAGTGTGCCACGACATTTCAATCATCGGTAGTATTCTCAAAAAAGACCAAAGTAACTCGAAAAGAATGCCTCATATATATATATATATATATATATATACATAGGTCATTGGACACAGGAATATGCTACGATGGAACTGTGAGCCAAGTAGGATGCACAAGACATGGACTTCTGCATATCACAAGGCTCACAATCCCGTCGTAGCACATTCACATATATATTGTGCCACGGCATTTTTCATTGGCATTATTCTCAAAAAATACCAAAGTAAATAAAAAAGAATGCCTCATATATATACATAGGTCGTTGGACACAGGAATATGCTACGATGGAACTGTAAGGCAAGTAGGATGCACAAGACATGGACTTGTGCATATCACAAGGCTCACAATCCCGTGGTAGCACATTCACATATATAGTGTGCCACGGCATTTCAATCATCGGCATTATTCTTGAAAAAAGACTAATAAAGTAAGGAAAAAAGAAGTAAGCGATGATTCATCAACCTAATAAGATAAGTAGTAGCATGTACACTTGTCCACACACACACAAAGGTCATCTATAGTTTGGAACTACAACTAGGCCAACATCAAGCCTTCTGGATCGGCTTAGGGAACGGGAGGACGCCTTGTCTTGTCATGAACTTCCTATAGTCACCCTGCATCTCTAGGCGATCTTCTATGTCATGGTTATTCGGGATATTTCCTCCGTAGAAGATCCCCCCCGAAGTCATGACATCACGAAAGATGATTGCCCCAAACTGCTGCTGGATGCGATACATCTCTTGTCTAATATCTGAATCAGTGATCTTGGCCTTTGATTCGGCCCACTGTTTGAGATGATCTGGCAGCGTAGAATTCTGCTGGTTTGGTAGGAACGCCCTCATGTGATGGAGTGCGTAGTAGGCTTCCTTCTTACTGTTTTCCGTCTGCTTCACGCAGGGGAACTCCATTACGTGGTTGAAGACGTGCCTGCCGAACTTGACCTTCGTACGCACGAAGGTGGTGCCTTCCGTCGAGGCATAGCCAGTGAGAGCATCATCCAGAACTTCCTTGATCTTGTCGTAGTTTTTCTTCTTTTCTAGACTCCCCCACGTGGCGTGGGAATGCTTCGGTGATAAGGAGATGAGCGTGCAGTGTTCATCTCTACGCAAAAAATTCAAATGGAATGTGTTGGAAAAAGAATGATGATAATCTAATAAAGCCAATCGATGGTGGCGAGTGAATAACGACTTACTCGGAAAAGTAAGGCACGAGAATGTATTCCTTTGTCTTGTTCGCCACGAAGATTCTTTTTAGGTACGAGGCCACGATACGTCGTTCAGCGGGGGAACCCAAGAAGCCGTCACGCATGTAGTAGGGGTCCACTATAGCGATGCCCGGTGTGTTCTCTCTAATGATCTGCACGGCCAAGCTGAGAGAAAACAGGCGGACCATGGTATAGTGCAGCGGGTATAGGTGGAACATATTGAAGATGTCTTCGAACCGCAGGAAGAATAAATCCGCAGGGGCATTGTCGATGAAGCCCAAGCCTGGTGGCACCTTAACCACGAATACCGGGTGCGAGGGATCTTTCTCCGCCAGAAGGCATCTCTCTATCGTCAAGACGTCATGCACACTCTGTAGTTCGAATCGGTGAGCCTCCGCAAATTCTTAGGTAGCATGGGCTCACCGCCACATGAATCCTCCACATAATACCCTCGGTCTTGGTGGCCCGTCCCAAACCTGATCGGATTCAGCTTGACGCCACCGGCTGGCTCGAGCTTGGATTTTCTTTTCTTGCCCTTTTTCCTTTTGGAGAGCGGGCACTGCACCGAGCACCGCCCTATATAGTGTGTCGGGCTTAGAATAAAGGGCCGGGTTGTATCACTGGCTCAGAAGGCAAGTCGGAGGCGTCTCGAGAACCAAGCAGACGCTTGGTGATAGTGGCTTTCTCTATGGGGCCACCAGCTAGGTCTTCGTTGCTAAACTGAGTGTTGAAGAAGTGATCATTCCAGTCTTCGTCGTCCTCGGCCAGATCCTGCGCCATGTGCATATCATCAACATGACCATCCGACCCACCGCATGGAGGTGAAGAGGAGGGCGATAAGGAGGCCTTGCCACCGCTTGTCGCTGGCACGACAAGCGGTGCTGTTGTTTGTGGCGTGATGGGCCCCGCCGTCCCCAAACGGATCATGCTCTTTGGACATTGCAAGAATAATCCGAAGCAACTTCTGAGGACAACCGAATCTTCTTCATCGGCTCCTGGGAGTTAAATGGGAGGTTCCAGGTCGTCGCAGCCCCTTAGCACCCGACTAATTTTAACCATGTGCACGCTATCTGGCATCGGCCTTGAGTGGAACGTGCGCTGCAAGGGTTGAACGATGGTACCCTTGGCAACATCCCTTAGCTCGTTGTTCACGTAGCATAAGAGAGTGCAAGGAACATCCGTTTGCGGAAAACATGTACGGCGTCGTTAGAGATGCCATAAGAGTAATAGATGGCGTGAAAGGCGGTAAAGCAATTTGTTTACCGTGATGGCGTCGAGATCGGCTAATGTCGAGGCACCACATACAGCGATGGGCGTGCAAGAGATGGAGGGGATGCTTGATGGCGCGGTGCTGGCCGCCGGTGTATTCTCCCTACCGGGTGCTTGGAGCTCCAGTGCCGCCGCGACGATGGCAGGGGGGCCACCAACATGTCCGGCCCCACGGTGATGGAAGGGGGAGTCACCAACACTTGCGGCTCCGCGGTGCTAGCGGGCGGAGTCATGAACATGTAGTTTGCCTGATTCGTCGGCGCTGCATTGTTTGAGTGGCTGCTGACCATGCTTGGAATCGTGCACGACCCTACTCGACCACCCGCACTCCAGTTCGCTATTGACTCCACCAAGGTAGGCAGGATGGACGTGAGGGTGATTGCTAGGTTGTCTTGGACGATCTGCGGGATCCATGCCACTTGTTCCTTAAGTTCTTGAACCTCACGATTTTCCTCCTCGCTCCTTCCCGACGGTGCCACAGCGTCCTCGGCGGTGTACTAAAATGATCCACCCAATTCTTACCCCGGAGGCCGGCCAGATGGCCAGCCGATGATGGCTTCTTCGTAACCGGCTCTATTTTCTTGGCCCGGTTCATCGCCCTGTTAAAAGGGTTATCACACCGGTTGGCCGCCGTCGACCCCTGGGATGAGGAACCATGGGATCCATGACTAGCAACAATTTCCTCCTCCTGCAGAAGAAGTAATAGTGAATCGTTTAGAAACTAGACTTCATCGATTAGAATGCAATCGAGTTGATCCGCGGTAATTAGATTACTTACCACAATTTCCTCGAATTCCTTCACCGCAGGATCCCGGTGAGTTGTTTGGTTTTTGGGTCCACTTGGTAACGGGCCCTGATGAAGTTTCGAATCTGCCCGGGTTCGAATTTCGCAAAGGGGTTTTCTATCCCCTTAGATCTATACTCTTCGTCATCCTTATTCCATTTGGCCTCCGCGGTTCTGTATCCACCAGATCCGAGATGGTTATGACCTATATTCATCGCCTGCAGCACCTTTCCCCGGTTACTATTGGCCAGGGCTCTTTCGGATTCACACCTCTCCTTGAACTCCCAGAACTGATCTTCGGTGATTTGCGGGTCAATCTCCTGGATCTCCTCGAGACATTTGCCTACTTTATATATCTTCTTCTTTATCCGGGTTCTCCAGCTGGCTAGGGCGGTTCTCATCTTTGTGAGGGCGGATTTGTTTACTTTGTTCGCATGATAATTTGTGTTCTGATACTCAGCGGGGAACTTGTATCTTGCGTGCAGCTTCTCGAAGAGGAGTGTGCGCAAGTGTCCATTATCTTTATGCCGGAGATTATCGGTGTTGATCGAGATGGTTGTCCGGGTAATCGCTGCCACTTGCCCACCGTACCCTGTGACGACAAGGTCGGGCTCCAAAGGAACCCCTGTTGGGCTCACTTCGGTAATTTCCTCCCTAACGGTGCCGACCGTGATCGAGCGCCGTTCCTTCGGCTTCTTCTTCTTAGGAGGATTGCTACCACTCCATGTGCCCTCTCCGCCATCAGTGGTTTCATCACCCGCCGTTCCTTCAGATTCTTCCTCCGTGTCTTCCATCTCATCATCCTCGCTCTCCGAAGGATGGTATTCTTCATCATCTTCTAGCCGCCGGGCCGCCTCCTAGAATGTCAATTGTTTATTCGGAGGTCTGAGTTCTCCTTCAGCGCTGATGCGCTTAGAACATCCACCCTTGTAGTTGTCACACATCTTTGCACTAATAAAAAACAAATAATTGGTTAAATGCACGGAAAAATCCGGCATGACCTTTGCTAATTTTCTTAAACTAGGAGTGCCCGATTTCTGCAGAAACGGAAGTTAATCAACATTCCGGCAAAAATCGGGACTCATTTCATACAAGAACCTGCATACACGACATAATAAAGTTCTTCGTAAAAGCACAAGCACAATTTCAAGTGCTACAACAATAACAAAAATCAGAATACACCATAACCAAGTGCTTCTGATCATAACCAAGTGCTTGATGATATGAAATGACAACATGCAAATGATGACAGCACTTCATCATTTGCATGTAGATTTATCACCAAAACCACTTTGTAAGTACTGTTTTTATTACTCCCTGCATATGGAGTGTCCGTGTGACAGAAATGTCATTCAACATGCAGCATTGAGCAAGTGCTGGCCATATCAGGTGTGACTCTGATCACATATTAGTAGTATTTGACACTGGCTGATCATGCACATTACATGATCGGCGTATGCCTCTCAGAGAACTGAGATACAAAGTTACAGGTACAAACAGAACACCCCCGGCTGGCTAGATCCAACTGAGAGGATGTCCAGGGAAGTAACCTGACTGAATATCAGGACCCTGAAGCCACTCTGATCAGCAGTTCTACGTCAAGAACCAATGCTGCTGAAGGGTTTCGCAGCATAGTAAATCAAAAAAATTCTACGGATGCGAACGGGGAAAGCCAAGATCTAATCTAGGAGATGCAAACAACGAGGGGGGAATAGATGAGATCTTCATACCCTTGAAGATTCGCACAGCGGAACGTTCAACGAACGTGGTTGATGTAGTCGTACTCGCTTCTCCTCCTCGCGATCCGATCCAATCCGATCCAACACCGCAAGTGGCGATGCCTCCGAGAGATGCACACGTGCGGCACCTCGACGTCTCCTCCTTCCTCAATCCAGCAAGTGGGGTGGAGAGATGGATTGGATCTACAACGCGATGGCGCGGTGCAAGCGGTGGAGAGTTTCTGGCAGGGCCACGCTGGCAATGGGAGGGAGAGAGAGAGGAGGGGCAGCAGGGCGGCTAGGGTTGAGGAGGAGGTGTGGGGGAGGGTGTGCCCCCAGCCCTCTTTATATAGAGGGGTGGGCGGCTGGCCCTTGCCCCTCCCCCAAGCCCTAGGCCGGCGGCCAAAGGAGGGAGGAGTGGGGGGCAAGTTCCCCCCTTCTAGAAGCTCCCCTAGGGTTTCCCTAGAGTTTGGCCGGCTGGGCCCTATGGGGCCTTGTGCCCCTGGACCAATGTGGCCAGGGAAATCCCTCATAGGCCCATGACCCCTCCCGACAAGTGGGTCCACGTTGGTCCCACTCCGGAAGGTTCTAGAAGCTTCCGGTACAATACCGATTAACCCGAAACAATTCCGAACTCCAAAAACTGCATTTCCTTATATTAATCTTATTCTCCGGACCATTCCGGAACCTCTCGTGACGTCCTGGATCCCATCCGAGACTCCGAACAAAAACTCATAAACCAATTATCCAATCTATCCTATTGTTGAGACACGTTAAGTGTGACCTTCGGTTCGAGAATATGCGACATGATCTTCTATCAATAATCAACGGTGGGTGCGGAAACCCATATTGACTCACACATTCATCGATGATCATATCGGATGAACCACGATGCGTGATTCACAATCCCATATATATATTCCCTTCGTCTCGCGATATTTTACTTGCCCGAGATTTGATCGTCGGTACCGTCATACCTAGTTCAATCTCGTTCGCAGCAACTACTTTACTCGTTCCGTAATCCGATATCACTTTGTGATTAACTCCTTAACCACATGCTTGAAAGCAGTGTTGATATCGATTACCGAGTGGGCCCAAAGTATATCTCTCTGACTTGGGAGGGACAAATCCCACCTCGATACATACAACCAAACAGGTACTTTCCGATCACCTTCGGTATCAAAGGAAAGTTGGCTCGTAGATACATCGGTCCTTTCAAGATACGTGGTAGAAGAGGAGAAGTTGCTTATGCACTGGAGCTTCCGGAAAAACTCAAAGTCCATGATGTTTTCCACATTTCTCAGCTCAAGAAGTGCTTCAAAGATCCCGGCAAGACCGTGGATCATGAGCTAATCGACCTCCAAGAAGATCTGTCTTATCAAGAACACCCCACCAAAATCCTTGAGACCGCAGAGCAAAGGACTCGCAACAAGTCCATCAAGTTTTGCAAGGTGCAGTGGTCACACCATTCTGTTGATGAAGCCTCATGGGAGCGTGAAGATGAACTCCGTGCCAACCATCCTTCTCTCTTTGTATCTTCTTCTTCTTCCTAGAATCTCAAGCGAGATTCCTGTTTAGGGGGAGAGTTGTAGCATCCCAGTTGTCTAACCCCTGTAATGCTACATGTCATAATAATAAAAAGGGCCACTTCCAACTTATAATTGTTGCATCATCATCATATCATGCTCATGTCATCATGTCACCTTGCATTTGAGCATCATGTAAAACCCTTTTCTGTTTGGTTCTTATCTCATGTGCATGATTAATTGTAGTTGCCTCTTGATATTGTATTTGGTTCTTAATATATTGCTAAATGCCCAAGTTGAGTTGAGGGCATCTCTCTTATTGACTCCACCACCTTTTCTTTCACCACCTTATAATTCCACCATCCAATTAATATGAGCTTGCCATTTTAGTTTTGAGTATCTCTAGCTCATGTTGTTGGTTGGATCCACCCATCATCTTTTGCTTGGCCTTTGCCCACTTTTTGGGAATGCAAGGATTAAAGCCACATGAAATAATGTTGTTTTCACAATATAACCTTTTAGCATTAATTATTTTGCATGGGCCATGCAAGTGCCACCTTTTTCTAGTTTTTGGCCTTTGCTTGTTTTTCCTAAGTGGATCTTTTTCCTTTGGCTTAATCTTGTTTGGGCTTGAAGTTTCCTCATCAAATCTCTCCCTCTCTTCTTCCTTTTGGTTAAACCCTCACCCCTTGCCCCATGCATACACATGTGTCCATGTGAGAGCATAAGCTAAATCTAAACCCTTAAACCATGCTCTTTCTTTGATCTTGCTTGTTCCTTGTTGGAGCATGCATGGATCAAGGAACCATGCCCCCTCTCCCTCTTCCTCTTTGCTTGCTTTGATCTTGTGTAGGCTAGTTGGAGCTTGCATGATCAAACTAAAGTACCACCACCTCCTTCTTAACCATCTTAGCAACTCTAAAACCTCCCCCATGCTTTCTCTCCTTTCTACCCTAAACAAAACCCTAATCTACACTTTCTCCCTAAGCTAAACCCTAGACTACCCTTTTCTCTAAACCAAACCTTTCTACCTCTCCCCTTCTAGCTCCTTGCATGATCACCTACACCCCACCCCAGCTCGCCCTTGCTCTCTTCCATGCAGGCCCCACCCCAGCACCCACCTAGCTACCCCCACACGCCCAAGGGACCCCTAACCCTAGCCTAGCCCGAGCCTCTTCCCTCCCCTCTTTTCTTCTCTCTCTGCCCACGCCCCAGTCCACACTGCGACAGGGGCCACCTGCCAGCCCCACGGCTAGTGCCTGCCTTTGGCTCGACCGAGCTGAGCACGTGAGAGGAAAGGTGGCCGACGCCCACCTGGCCATCTACCCCTCCCCCACGCTAGCCCCTCCACGCCCTCGTTCTTATCCTCCCCTTCCCTCTCTCTGGCCTCACCAGATCCCATCCCTTTGCCCTGCTTCGCTTCCCTCTGCCCTTCTCCACCGCAGTGCCGACGCCGGCCACCGTCGGTCCCCTCCGTTTCCTTGCCTGCAGCCGGTGGCGAGGAGCTCTAGGTGTCGAGGAAGAACGAGGAGACGCCTAGGAGGCCGCCTGTAGCCGCCGTCGAGGAGGAGGAGGTGCAGACACCGTGCTCCGCGAGGCCGACACGGAACCCTAGCCGGCCGTCTGCTGCGTCATCGCTGCCTCTCGCCTGCGCCGATCCGACCACGCCGGGCAACTCTCGGTGAGCAGCCTCACCTCCTGACAACCCCTCGCCGATCTCGCCTAGCCTCGCCGGACCTTGCGTCGGCGCTCTGCGTCGCGCGGCGTGCATCCTTCGCGCTCCGCTAGCACCGCCGTCTAGCCCTAACTAGCACGCTGAGCGACCCTCTAATCAGCCCGCAGCCACCGCAGTGGCCGCGTTCAGCAGCGCCCGGTCGGGTTCGATCCCCTCCGTCGCCGCTGCTGCATTTTTCTTCGCCAGCAGAGAAGAGAAAGCGATGTGGCGTAGTTTTGCGCATCCCCCCCCTTCCTGCTCTTTTTCACTGCAGCCGCACCCCTCTAGGCCCACCAGGCAGACACCGCGACCATCTTCCCAAAAACCCCCTGGCCCTTTTTGGCCTCAACCCTTGCCCCTTGGCCCTCTGTCGGCTGGTTGGCTTTTTATAAAGACTCTGGGCTTCGGAGCTCAACCATGGTCCTTCCCCCTGCTAGCCGCTGGCATGTGGGTCCAGGTGCGTCTGTCCCCACCTGTCAGTGACCAGGCTGGAATCGGCTGGGTGTATTAAGTCTGGCTGGTACTGTTTTATTTATTCAAATCTTTTCTAATTAATTCAAATTCAAAAATGAAATCTGTTTCAAATAATTTTCAAACTATAAATCCAAATTTGACAAGTAATATATGTTTGGACATCAGAAAAATGAGAGGATTCCAAATATGCCATCCATATTGTCTTTTGCACAATTAAAATTCCAAGTTTATTTAAATTACACCAATTGCCACTAGAATTTAATAATTTAATAACTTTTGTTTTATAATTCCAAATTAAGCAAATGATATGTCTAAAATGATCAGCTCGACGAGACCTTTCTGTTTATGATATCCATGTCTTCAATTGCAGCATGCATCATATAAAAATATAATGAACAGCAACTATTATGGCAACAAAATGTGACTAAAACCCAATTCAAATGTTATTTTCTTGTCCTCCACACCTCACCCATGCCATGCTACTTATTGCCATGAAACTTGTGCATCATTCATCATGGCATGATTGTTTGCTTGACGCATTTAATTCCAATGCTTGTGCTCTATATTCATGTTGGCCTTGTTTGTTTGGTTTTTCTCGGATAGACACTGAGCAGGGGTTGTATCAAGAGAACCAGGAGCACTACCCAGATCCGTCCCTCGCTTTAACTGCGATACCAGGCAAGCACTTCCACATGCTTGCATACATACAGTACCTATTGCCTCTATCTTATTCTTGCATCATTGAGTCGCGATTGCATTAAATTGAATCCCAAGTATGCATAGCCTCTACTTTTAAACTCCACCAAGCTTGTTCCGCCACCCCATGAGCCACTACTATAGGAGTTGTTTGAGCCATGCGAGTCGTAGAACAGCATGTGTAGGGTATGTGAGAGTCTGTTGTATAATGAGGTACCTAAACAACTTAACCTGAGTAGTATGGGATAACTAAAGAAAGTGGCACCGGTGAGCAACATATGCTATTTGGTTTTTCCTGCTCACTTGTGTCCCGTAAGACCCCGAGTACTTGATTCCTGTTCCTTGATTTATCGCGCTATCCACATCCGGGAGGTATATGGGACCCCCCTGGGCCAGAGCTTGATTCCGTCGTATTTCTTGGGGCCACAAACTAGTTTGAGGTTTTATTTACGATCCTGTACCTATGCCATGCTACTTTCTGTATTTAAATTTGTGCGAGGAGCACGCTGTACTGTTTAGGTAAGCGGAATGTTTACGCGGTATCGACACCCCGAGTTTTCGGGTTCCCAGTCGCTTACAGCCATTGTCGCAAACCTTGAGTCCGTCTCGGAGCTTGCTTACTTCGTTGCGGGTAGACTCCAAGGGGTGGCCCCCTGAAATATTTCTGAATTCTGTGATTGTTCAGTCGTGAAAGCCTCGTTGGGTTTTGATTTGGTTTTTCCGAGGTTGATCGAGCGTGTGTTGCTATTGGTGCACCCCGGCCGGGTAAAACTTTCTGAAAGCCGTGTCCGCGGATATGGACGACTTGGAGCACAGTTTCTTGATCATAGACAAGCATAACTAAAGTACCGCTTTAACTTTGACTAAGCAATCTGACTAGTAAATAGTGCAATACTCATGGAATGGTTAATAACATTGCCAACGGATGGGGGGTTGTTCGTCCGCTTCCTTGTTGGTAAGCAGGGAGGAGGATGGATCGGATGAGATTACCATTATAACTGTTGTACTTAAATTCACGGACATCCGTCTATCATTGGTTAGGCGGATGGTTAGCGCTCATCTGTAGAATTGCTAGGGTTTATCTTCGCTGCAATTGCGTCACCCCAAAGTTGTGTCCCCATTAGCGGCATTAAGACTTCTGAGTACTTAGGGTCTCACACGATAAATTCTTGATTCAGATGAGCAGGTACCTTCACGGATTTGATCTTTGGGTGGAAGAAGCCGAAGATGTGGGCAACGATTGTTCGGTGTAGAGATTCCGGGAACGGGGATCCATGAGACCTGTAGTTGGGGTGTGCTTATTTCTCTGGCATCTTATGCCGATTTGCTTCTTATCCGTACTCGGATCTTGTTTGCCGCTTCCGCATGATACTCTGATGTGTGTTGTATGAGGAGTTATCCTAGAATATAGATTTATCTAGGTCATTTGAATCTTGCCGTATGGCGTTGGTATATTTCCTTTCTTTCTAGATGGTATGGCTCTGATGTACTCTTGTATGGTGGCTTGCGTACATACCCACTTGTGTACGTAGTTGATCCCTTCGCGCCGACCACGCCCAGACAGTCCCGTTGAGAGGGTAGTGGTTGGGACGTCTGAAAGGACTACCAAAGGAGTGGCTTTTGGGGCCCCACTGTACTATTTCAACCACTACCACTCATCCAGGCTTGTATCTAGGGCGTAGTTCACCGAGGTAGTTACAATTGGTATCGAGCCATCCCGACCTTCGTGGTTTCATAAACGGTCGTTGTCGATCTAGCAAATATTTTGGTAGTTATGTATATTAGGAAAACAAACGCGAGAGTAGGACTGCTTCCACTTTTCTTCTTACCCTCCCACCCACCCTTTTACGGTAAGGAAGTGCAACGTTTTCAATCCTCTTCTCAAAGTTCAAACTAGGATTCACGTGTTCGGGTTTCCGTAGTAGCATAGGTTGTGTGTGTGTGTGTAATCCCTTGTCTATCTGTTGCATCCAAGTTGTTATCTTATCTCGCCTTTTGGTTATCAATCTGGTACATTCCATACCGACAGGCTTTTGCAAACCGACGCAATCTATCTTCCTCTTGTATCCGACGCTATCTTGTTTGGGGTGTTCGTTTCCGTAGTTACCAATCTTTAGGTTTCGTCGTGAGAAGAAGGGGTTAGGATATGTGTTCCACTTGTTCATGTGCGGAGTAATGATTTGAGTGCGGGATGGAGTCGCGACCATACCACTACTTTTATCATTCGCTTTTGTATATTGAATCGGTAGAGTCACTAATCTTGATTCGTTAAGTAATTTTGCGCATCTATTGGTATTTTAATGCCGAAATTTGTGGAAAATTTTTCTTTGATATATTTGTGTACCACACTCCTTTTCAGTCGTGTGCGATATGCTTAATATCTTTTAGGTGCTATGAACTTTGTTGATATTTTAATATCATCTCAGTAATTGTATCCTTTAATCTTGGTTAATTCCATCTTGGTACTATGTTGGATTAATATCATCTTCCATTATAGTACTGACTTGAGTTTTAAATCAATGACAGGATGGCTCCCCACGGGATGAAGAGGACATTCCTCGGGAACGGGCTCGGTTGTCACAACATAGCTAATGCTTTGGCAGCCATGCAAGAGAACCAGCAGCGCTTTGAGGAGAGCGTCAGAAGGAATGAGTTTGCTCCACTTCCTCCACCTCCCAAGCGTGGAGACATCAAGAGCTTCCTCAAGTTCAACCCTCGTCAGTTTGATGTGTCTGACCGACCTCTTGACGCGGATGATTGGCTGCACGAGATCTCAAGGTTGCTCGAGACTGCTGATGTTCCAGAACAGGAGTGGGTAAAGTGTGCTACTCACCTTCTGAAGGGAGATGCAGCTCTTTGGTGGGAGAACTACTTGAAGGCAAGCTGCACTGGGTTCCAGCCTACTTGGGAGAGGTTCACTGCAGCTTTCAAAGAACAGTTTCTCTCAGAGATTGTGATGGAAAGGATGAAGGAGGCTTTCCTCAACCTGAAGCAGGGAATTGATAACGTCAACACCTATATCAGGAACTTCATGAATCTGTCCCGTTATGGTGGTGATGAGGTATCTGATGACAAGAAGAAGCGTAAAAGATTCAGGCAAGGGCTCACGTCGATCAAGTATGCAATCACACATGCAAGACCGCAACCTTCACGAACTACAAAGACACGACCGCAAGAGGAGGCAAGCATGCAAATGTTCGAGGAGTCCAAGAAACATAACAGGGATGCATCAAGCTCTGCAGTTATGGCAGCTCCTTCTAAGCGGCGTGTCTGGGTTCCTAACACCCCACCGTCGCTCCCGGCTCCACCAAGTCCTGCGAGTTACGCGCCAAGGCCATCAAACTTCACCACTGCGGCTCCCAGGGGCTACAACCAACACTACCCTGGAGCGCCTGGCGGAGTCCCTGGCTACTCTGCTCCACGTCCAGCTAGTGCCTGCTTCACGTGTGGAGATCCTGGACATCTCAGCTGGAACTGTCCAATGAAGAACAAAGCTCTCCCTCAACCCCCGCCAAGATCTGCAACAAGCTCTCCTCCGGTTCGTGCACCACCGCCTTGGGCTCTCAACGTCAACACTAAGCCCGGGTCTGCGGTTGTTCGCGCCAACTGCGTCAACGCCTCTCAAGATGAGCTCGCACCTGGAGTTGTAATGGGTATGCTTCGATTAACTTCGCCCCTGCACGAGTTCTCTTTGATTCTGGTGCATCACATTCTTTTGTTTCTATAAAGTTTGCAAGTGAGAATGGGTTAGCATCGGATCCTCTTCAAAAGAAGTTAATGGTTCTTTCTCCTGGAGCAAATATGATGGCAACTAAGATCAGTCATGGGAATCAAGTTGAGATTGGTGGTTCTTCATTCTTGGCTTCTTTGATTGTTCTGGGCAACTCTGACATTGATGTCACCTTAGGCATGGATTCGTTCACAAAGAAATGCAAATTGTGATTGATTGTCTTTGAACGCCTGTCTCTGGAAGATCCTGAAGGCCACATAGTCTTTTCTCCAAGTCGACTCCTGCTGTCGGCTCTATTCCTTGGCAACTCTAAATGATGATGCTATGGAAGCTATTGAGGGTACCTGGTCCGTGGAGTTCCTGACGTCTTTCTGAAGAGTTGCTGTATGCCTCCGGATCGCGAGGTTGAATTCGTGATTGAGCTTGAACTGAACTCCCTATCTCCAAGAGGCCATATAAAATGGGTCCTTCTGAGTTGGCTGAACTCAAACGACAACTTGATGAACAAGAGAAATTGGGTTTCATTCAACATAGCACCTCGTCTTGGGGTAGCCCAACAATCTTTGTGAAGAAGCGTGACAGAACCGATAGGCTATGTGTTGACTACCGGGCTCTAAATGCTAAAACCATCAAGAACAAATATCCTCTCCCTCGGATAAATGATCTATTTGATCACCGGCAGAGCTGTGGTGTTCTCTAAGTTGGACTTGAGAAGTGGTTATCACCAAATAAAATTCGAAGAGGATGTGCCCAAACAGCTTTCACCACCCGTTATGGCCTGTATGAGTACACGGTCATGTCTTTCGCCTCACCAACGCACTTTGCTACCTTCTCGAGGCTGATGAACTCCGCTTTCATGGAGTACCGGACAAGTTTGTCGTGGTATATCCGGATGACATTCGGTTATTCCAAGTCTAAGGAGGAGCATGAAGAGCACTGCGGTGTGTCTGAACAAGCTGCGTGAGAACCGCTTGTATGCAAAGTTCTCTAAGTGTGAGTTTTGGCTCAAGTAACATACTTGGGTCATGTTATCTCGCCAAGGGCATTGCACCAACCCGAAACCGTGAAGACAATAGTTGAATGGCTTCCTCCTGCTAATGTCAAGGAAGTGCGGAGTTTTCTCGGCTTGGCTAGCTATTGCCGTCGTTTTGTTCAGAACTTCTCGAAGATAGCAAAGCCTCTTACCGATCTCCTCAAGAAAGGCAAGAAGTACCTGTGGACTCCTGCTTGCCAAGAAAGTTTTGAGACACTCAAAGAGAAGCTCACTTCCACACCAGTCTTGGTTCCTCCGGATACATCTAAGCCTTTCCAGATATTCTGTGACGCCTCTTTGCAAGGATTGGGTGCGGTCGTTATGCAAGAGAGACAGGTGGTTGCTTATGCCTCTCGTCAGTTGAATACGCATGAGATCAACTATCCCACACATGACCTTGAGCTAGCAGCAGTGGTATTTGCTTTGAAGCTATGGAGGCACTACTTGCTTGGTAACCGTTGTGAGATCTTCTCGGACCACAAGAGTTTGAAGTATATCTTCACTCAACCGGATCTCAACCTTCGGCAAAGGAGATGGATTGAAGCAATCAATGACTTTGATGTGACCATCAACTACACTCCAGGCAAAGCAAACGTCATGGCAGATGCGCTTAGCCATAAAGCTTATGTCAACAACCTCATGGTAGAAGAGCAGCAGCCTCTCTTGTGTGAGGAATTCCGTCAGCTCAACCTTGAAGTTGTGGAACAAGGGCATCTCCTGAACCTTCTGGCTACTCCTCTCTTGGAAGAACAGATTCGCTCTCGTCAGCTTGGCGATCCGCACACCAAAAAGCTAATCGCTAAGCTTGACCTTCCGAAGTATGAGGCCTTCCATGTTGATGATCAAGGCACGCTCTTCTTTGAACACCGGATGTTTGTTCCAAACTATCCGGGTCTAAGAGACCAAGTTCTCAAGGAGGCACATGATTCGGTTCTTTCTATCCATCCCGGCAGACAAAGATGTACATGGACTTGAAAACACAATCTTGGTGGCCTGGGTTGAAGCGGTATTGTGCCAAGTATGTCTCGAATGTGATGTTCGCATGAGTCAAGGCTGTCCATCGAAACCATTTGGTCTTCTACAGCCATTGAAGCCTCCGGAATGGAAATGGGAGAAAGTTGAGATGGACTTCATCACCGGCTTTCCAAGGTCGCAGAAGGGCAACAATGCAATTTTGTTGTCATCGACAGGCTTTCTAAAGTGGCTCATTTCTTCCCGTCAAAGAAACAATTTCGGACTTCAGCTATGAGCTCTATATCAACAGGATTGTCTCTTTGTATGGGGTTCCACTTGAAATCAGTTCGCACCGTGGGAGCATCTTCACCTCAAAGTTCGGGAGAGTTTCCAAAAGCTTTGGGAACAAAGTTGAACTTCAGACTGCTTACCACCCTCACCGCAAGGACAAGTGGAGAGGATCAATCAGATTCTCGAGGACATGCTTAGAGCTTGCGTCATCTCGTTTGGCATGAAGTGGGAGGAATGCCTTCCATATGCTGAATTCTCCTACAACAACAGCTTCCAGAAGAGTCTGAAGATGGCACCGTTCGAGGCTATCTATGGTCGCAAGTGCAGAACTCCTATTGGTTGGTCAGGTGCAGGAGAAAGAATCTGGTTTGGCCCTGACATTGTAACTCAAGCAGAGGAGAAGGTGCATATCATTACGAGAACACGAAGATTGCTCAAAGTCGTCGAAGAGCAACTATGACAGAAGCACACGGATATGGTGTATGCCCCGGTGATCTCTACCTTCGTGTCACTCCCATGAGAGGAACACACCGCTTGGTCAAAGGAAAGTTGGCTCCTAGATACATCGGTCCTTTCAAGATACGTGGTAGAAGAGGAGAAGTTGCTTATGCCGGAGCTTCCGAAAAACTCAAAGTCCATGATGTTTTCCACATTTCTCTCAAGAAGTGCTTCAAAGATCCCGCAAGACCGTGGATCATGAGCTAATCGACCTCCAAGAAGATCTGTCTTATCAAGAACACCCCACCAAAATCCTTGAGACCGCAGAGGAAGGACTCGCAACAAGTCCATCAAGTTTTGCAAGGTGCGGTGGTCACACCATTCGCTTGATGAAGCCACATGGGAGCGTGAAGATGAACTCCGTACAACCATCCTTCTCTCTTTGTATCTTCTTCTTCTTCCTAGAATCTCAAGCGAGATTCCTGTTTAGTGGGAGAGTTGTAGCATCCCATTGTTCAACCCCGTAATGCTACATGTCATAATAATAAAAGGGCCACTTCCAACTTATAATTGTTGCATCATCATCATATCATGCTCATGTCATCATGTCACCTTGCATTTGAGCATCATGTAAAACCCTTTCTGTTTGGTTCTTATCTCATGTGCATGATTAATTGTAGTTGCCTCTTGATATTGTATTTGGTTCTTAATATATTGCTAAATGCCCAAGTTGAGTTGAGGGCATCTCTCTTATTGACTCCACCACCTTTTCTTTCACCACCTTATAATTCCACCATCCAATTAATATGAGCTTGCCATTTTAGTTTTGAGTATCTCTAGCTCATGTTGTTGGTTGGATCCACCCATCATCTTTTGCTTGGCCTTTGCCCACTTTTTGGGAATGCAAGGATTAAAGCCACATGAAATAATGTTGTTTTCACAATATAACCTTTTGGCATTAATTATTTTGCATGGTCCATGCAAGTGCCACCTTTTTCTAGTTTTTGGCCTTTGCTTGTTTTTCCTAAGTGGATCTTTTTCCTTTGGCTTAATCTTGTTTGGGCTTGAACTTTCCTCATCAAATCTCTCCCTCTCTTCTTCCTTTTGGTTAAACCCTCACCCCTTTCCCCATGCATACACATGTGTCCATGTGAGAGCATAAGCTAAATCTAAACCCTTAAACCATCCTCTTTCTTTGATCTTGCTTGTTCCTTGTTGGAGCATGCATGGATCAAGGAACCATGCCCCCTCTCCCTCTTCCTGTTTGCTTGCTTTGATCTTGTGTAGGCTAGTTGGAGCTTGCATGATCAAACTAAAGTACCACCACCTCCTTCTTAACCATCTTAGCAACTCTAAAACCTCCCCCATGCTTTCTCTCCTTTCTACCCTAAACAAAACCCTAATCTACACTTTCTCCCTAAGCTAAACCC
The DNA here is from genome assembly GCA_030063025.1 of Avena longiglumis. NCBI lineage: Eukaryota > Viridiplantae > Streptophyta > Magnoliopsida > Poales > Poaceae > Avena > Avena longiglumis. The sequence continues at coordinate 426,151,449 of CP125978.1, forward strand.
TAGACTACCCTTTTCTCTAAACCAAACCTTTCTACCTCTCCCCTTCTAGCTCCTTGCATGATCACCTACACCCCACCCCAGCTCGCCCTTGATCTCTTCCATGCAGGCCCCACCCCAGCACCCACCTAGCTACCCCCACCCAAGGGACCCCTAACCCTATCCTAGCCGAGCCTCTTCCCTCCCTCTTTCTTCTCTCTCTCTCGCCTCACCGCCCACGCCCAGTCCACCTGCGACCTGCACACCGCCACCCCAGCTAGTGCCTGCTTTGCCTGGCACGACCGAGCCGAGCACGTGAGAGGAAAGGTGGCCGACGCCCACTGGCCATCTACCCTCCCCACGCTAGCCCCTCCACGCCTCGTTCTTATCCTCCCTTCCCCTCTCCGCCTCACGGATCCCATCCCTCTGCCACGCCTTCCTTCCTCTTCTCCACTGCGGTGCCGACGCCGGTCCCTCCGCTTCTTGCCCGCAGCCGGTGGCGAGGAGCTCTAGGTGTCGAGGAAGAACGAGGAGACGCCTAGGAGGCCGCCCGTAGCCGCCGTCAAGGAGGAGGAGGTCTCAGACATTGTGCTCGCATGAGGCCGACACGGAACCCTAGCCGGCCGTCTGCGTCATCGCCGCCTCCCCGCCCCAGCCGATCCGACCACGTCCAGTAACTCTCGGTGAGCAGCCTCACCTCCTGACAACCCTCTCGCCGATCTCGCCTAGCCTCGCGGACCTTGCGTCGGCGCTCTGCGTCATGAAGGCATCCTCTGCTCTGCCTAGCACTGCTACGCGCCTAGCCCTAACTAGCACGCGACCCACCTCTAACATCAGCCCGCAGCCACCGCGGTGGCTCCGCTGCATAGCGCCCGTCGCGGGTTCAATCCCTCCGTCAAGGCCGCCTGTTTTTCTTCTTGGCCAGCAGGGAAGAGAAAGCGATAGCAGCGTAGTTTTGCGCATACCCCCTCCCTGCTCTTTTTCACTGCAACCGCACCCCTCTAGGCCCACCAGGCAGACACCGTGACCATCTTCCCAAAAACCCCCTGGCCCTTTTTGGCCTCAACCCGCAGTCCCCTTGGCCCTCTGTCAGCGTCCGTTGGCTTTTTATAAAAAGGCTCCTGGGCTTTCTGGAGCTCAACCCGCGGTCCTTCCCCCTCCTAGCCGCTGGCATGTGGGTCCAGGTGCGTCTGTCCCCACCTGTCAGTGACCAGGCTGGAATCGGCTGGGTGTATAAAGTCTGGCTGGTTCTGTTTTATTTATTCAAATCTTTTCTAATTAATTCAAATTCAAAAATGAAATCTGTTTCAAATAATTTTCAAACTATAAATCCAAATTTGACAAGTAATATATGTTTGGACATCAGAAAAATGAGAGGATTCCAAATATTCCATCCATATTGTCTTTTGCACAATTAAAATTTCAAGTTTATTTAAATTACACCAATTGCCACTAGAATTTAATAATTTAATAACTTTTGTTTTATAATTCCAAATTAAGCAAATGATATGTCTAAAATGATCAGCTCGACGAGACCTTTCTGTTTATGATATCCATGTCTTCAATTGCAGCATGCATCATACAAAAATATAATGAACAGCAACTATTATGGCAACAAAATGTGACTAAAACCCAATTCAAATGTTATTTTCTTGTCCTCCACACCTCACCCATGCCATGCTACTTATTGCCATGCAACTTGTGCATCATTCATCATGGCATGATTGTTTGCTTGACGCATTTAATTCCAATGCTTGTGCTCTATATTCATGTTGGCCTTGTTTGTTTGGTTTTCTCGGATAGACACTGAGCAGGGGCTGTATCAAGAGAACCAGGAGCACTACCCAGACCCGTCCCTCGCTTTAACTGCGATACCAGGCAAGCACTTCCACATGCTTGCATACATACAGTACCTATTGCCTCTATCTTATTCTTGCATCATTGAGTCGCGATTGCATTAAATTGAATCCCAAGTATGCATAGCCTCTACTTTTAAACTCCACCAAGCTTGTTCCATACCCATGAGCCACTACTATAGGAGTTGTTTGAGCCATGCGTCGTAGAAACATGTGTAGGGTATGTGAGAGTCTGTTGTATAATGAGGTACCTAAACAACTTCACATGAGTAGTATGGGATAACTAAAGAAAGAGGCACCGGTGCGCAAAATATGCAATTTGTGTTTTCCTGCTCACTTGTGTCCCGTAAGACCCCGAGTACTTGATTCCTGTTCCTTGATTCATCGCGCTATCCACATCCGGGAGGTATATGGGACCCCCCTGGGCCAGAGCTTGATTCCGTCGTATTTCTTGGGGCCACAAACTAGTTTGAGGTTTTATTTACGATCCTGTACCTATGCCATGCTACTTTCTGTATTTAAATTTGTGCGAGGAGCATCATCTTTATCGCTTAGGTAAGCGGAATGTTTACTGCTATCGACACCCCGAGTTTCGGGTTCCCGATCGCTTCTGACCATTGTCGCAAACCTTGAGTCCGTCTCGGAGCTTGCTTACTTGCCGTGTAGACTCAAGGGTGGCCCCTGAAATATTTCTGAATTCGTGATTGTTCATCGTGAAAGCCTCGTTGGGTTTTGATTTGGTTTTCCGAGGTTGATCGGCGTGTGTTGCTATTGGTGCACCCGCCGGTAAAACTTTCGAAAGCCGTGTCCGCGGATATGGACGACTTGGAGCACAGTTTCTTGATCATAGACAAGCATAACTAAAGTACCGCTTTAACTTTGACTAAGCAATCTGACTAGTAAATAGTGCAATACTCATGGAATGGTTAATAACATTGCCAACGGATGGGGGGTTGTTCGTCCGCTTCCTTGTTGGTAAGCAGGGAGGAGGATGGATCGGATGAGATTACCATTATAACTGTTGTACTTAAATTCACGGACATCCGTCTATCATTGGTTAGGCGGATGGTTAGCGCTCATCTGTAGAATTGCTAGGGTTTATCTTTCGCTGCAATTGCGTCACCCCAGGTTGTGTCCCCATTAGCGGCATTAAGACTTGCTGAGTACCCTTAGGGTCTCACACGATAAATTCTTGATTCAGATGAACAGGTACCTTCACAGGACGGATAATGGGTGGAAGAAGCCGAAGATGTGGGCAACGATCGTTCGGTGTAGAGATTCCGGGAACGGGGATCCATGAGACCTGTAGTTGGGATGTGCTTATTTCTCTGGCATCTTATGCCGATTTGCTTCTTATCCGTACTCGGATCTTGTTTGCCGCTTCCGCATGATACTCTGATGTGTGTTGTATGAGGAGTTATCCTAGAATATAGATTTATCTAGGTCATTTGAATCTTGCCGTATGGCGTTGGTATATTTCCTTTCTTTCTAGATGGTATGGCTCTGATGTACTCTTGTATGGTGGCTTGCGTACATACCCACTTGTGTCGTAGTTGATCCCTTCGCCGACTCACGCCCGTCTGACAGTCCCGTTGAGAGGGTAGTGGTTGGGACGTCTGAAAGGACTACCAGTGAGTGGCTTTTGGGGCCCCACCGTACTATTTCAACCACTACCACTCATCCAGGCTTGTATCTAGGAGCGTAGTTCACCGAGGTAGTTACACTTGCGGTTGATATGCTTGGTCTTTGGATGATATCTTGTTTCCTTAGCTAGTGCTATGGCGCCAGTGTTGTCACACAATATCTCCAGTGGGTCCAAGGCACTTGGAACCACACCAAGCTCAGTGATGAAGTTCCTGATCCAAACTCCTTCACCTGACGCTTCTCAAAGAGCCATGTATTCCGCTTCTCATCAGAGATCCCGCGATCACGCTTTGCTTGCAGCTTCTCCAGCTCACAGCTCCTCCATTCAAAATATAAACGTATCCTGTCTGAGATTTAGAATCATCCTTGTCGGTGTCGAAACTAGCGTCGATGTAACCTTTTACAACGAGTTGTTCATCACCTCCATAGACTAAGACCATTTCTTTAGTCCTATTTAGGTACTTTAGGATGTTATTCACGGATGTCCAGTGTTCCACTCCTGGATCACTTTGGTATCTGCTCGTCAAACTAAGAGCATTGTACACATCCGATCTAGTACACAGCATGGCACACATGATAGAACCTATGGCCGAGGCATAAGGCACTTTGCTCATAGCTGCTCTATCATTTACCGTAGCTGGACACTGAGCCTTGCTCAATATCTTACCTGACAACATAGGCACTGAACCTTTCTTTGCCTTATCCATTCTGAACCTTTTCAGAACTTTGTCTAGGTATGTACTCTAGCTTAAAGCTATCAGGCGTCTTTGTCTATCTCTATAGATTTTGATGCCCAATATATAAGCAGCTTCCCCTAGGTCGTTCATTGAAAAACATTTGTTCAAATAACTCTTCACATCGTTAAGCATGTCAATGTCATTTCCAATAATCAATATGTCATCCACATATAGTACCATAAATGTCACCGAGCTCCCACTCACTTTCTTGTAGATACAAGCTTCGTAGAAATTTGGAACAAATCCAAAGCTCTTGATCACTTGATCAAAATGAAGGTTGCAACTACGAGATGCTTGCTTCAGTCCATAAATGGAAGGCTGAAGTTTGCACACTTTATCAGCATCCTTAGGATCGACAAAACCTTCGGGTTGCATTATATACAACTCTTCATAAATGTTGCCATTGAGGAACGCAGTATTGACATCCATCTGCCATATTTCATAATCATGAAACGCAACAATTGCTCATAAAATCCGAATGGACTTAAACATCGCTAGGGGAGAGAAAGTCTCATCGTAGTCAACACCTTGAACTTGTCAAAAACGTTTCGCGACAAGTCGTGCTTTATAGACGGTAACATTACCATCCGCGTCCGTTTTCTTCTTGAAGATCCATTTGCACTCAACGGCCTTTCGGTCGCTAGGAGGGTCCACCAAAGTCCATACTAGGTTTTCGCTCATGGATCCCAATTCGGATTTCATGGCCTCTACCCATTTCTCAGAGTCTAGGTTCATCATCGAGTCCTCATAGTTCGCAGGTTCACTATCGTCTACTAACAAGACAGTTAAGACAGGGTTGCCATACCACTCAGGAGGGGCACGCGACCTTGTCGACCTGCGACGTTCAATAGTAGCATCGTCCGAAGCTTCATGATCCTTGTCATTAGCTTCCTCTATTGTTGGTGCGGTGACCTTTGGAACAATTTCAGGTGCTGTGCTACTCTCCAATTCAAGAGAAGGTTCAACAACCTCGTCTAGCTCTACTTTCCTCCCACTCACTTCTTTCGAGAGAAACTCCTTCTCAAGAAAGGATCCATTCTTTGCGACAAACACTTTTCCTTCGGTTCTGTGATAGAAGGTATACCCAATAGTTTCCTTAGGGTATCCTATGAAGACGCATTTCTCCGCTTTGGGTTCGAGCTTGTCCGGCATCAACTTCTTGACGTAAGCTTCGCATCCCCAAACTTTAAGAAACGACAACTTAGGTTTAGCACCAAACCACAGTTCATACGGTGTCATATCAACGGATTTAGATGGTGCCCTATTTAAAGTGAATGCAGCGGTTTCTAATGCATAACCCCAAAATGATAACGGCAAATCAGTAAGAGACATCATTGATCGGACCATATCTAATAGATTTCGATTCCGGCGTTCAGACACACCATTGCGCTGTGGTGTTCCGGGTGGCGTGAGTTGCGAAACTATTCCGCTTGCTTTAAGATGCGTGAGAAAATCATAACTCAAATATTCACCTCCACGATCGATCGCAGAAACTTAATCTTTCTGTTACGATGTTTTTCCACTTCATTCTAAAATTGTTTGAACTTTTCAAATGTTTCAGATTTATGTTTCATTAAATATACCCATATCTACTTAAGTCATCGGTAAAAGTGAGAAAGTAGCGATATCCACCGCGCATCGAAACACTCATCGGTCCGCATACATCGGTATGTATGATTTCCAACAAGTCCGTTGCTCGCTCCATCATTCCGGAGAACGGGGTTTTGATCATCTTGCGCATGAGGCATGGTTCGCATGTGTCAAATGATTCAAAATCAAGAGACTCCAAAAGTCCATCAGAATGGAGTTTCTTCATGTGTTTTACACCAATATGACCTAGACGGCAGTGCCACAAATAAGTAGCATTATCACTATCTACCTTGCATCTCTTAGCCTCAATGTTATGGATGTGTGTTTCATCCCTTTCGAGATTCAGAAGAATTAAACCATTCACAGCAGGTGCATGACCATAAAATATGTTACTCATATAAATAGAACAACCATTATTCTCAGATTTAAATGAATAACCGTCTTGCAATAAACACGATCCAGATATGATGTTCATGCTCAACTCAGGCACATAATAACATTTATTGAGGTTTAAAACTAATCCCGAAGGTAAAACTAAGGAGAGCGTGCCGACGGCCATCACATCAACTCTTGATCTGTTGCCAACGTGCATCGTCACCTCATCCCTCGCTAGCCGTCATCTATTCCGCAGCTCCTGTTTTGAGTTACAAATATTAGCAACTGAACCAGTATCAAATACCCAGGCACTACAACGAGGGCTAGTAAGGAAAACATCAACAACATGTATATCAAATATACCTTTGATGGTGCCAGCCTTCTTGTCCGCTAAGTACTTCGGACAGTTGCGCTTCCAGTGACCCTTGTCCTTGCAATAGAAGCACTCAGTGTCCGGCTTAGGTCCAGACTTGAGCTTCTTCTCAGCAGGGGCAACGCGCTTGCCGCTGCCTTTCTTGAAGGGATTCTTTGCATCCTTACCTTTCTTAAAGCTGGGGGGCTTGTTGACCATCAACACATGATTATCCTTCTCGATGTCCACCTCCGCAGCTTTCAGCTTAGCGAAGAGCTCGGTGATCGTATCAGTGGAACCAATCTGATTATGAGTAACTACAAAACTTTTGTAGCTAGGAGGGAGTGATTGCAGAACCCTGACAATCTTGAGCTCCTCCGAATCTTGATCCAATTGCTCAAGGAGTTGAGTGTAGCCCAACATCTTTATGGCGTGCTCACTAACGGAACTCCCTTCCTCCATCTTGCAGTTAAAGAATTTCTCAGAGATCTCATATCTCTCAGAACGGGCTTGAGTCTGTAACATAGTTTTCAGTTCCTCAAGAATCTCAAAGGGCCCGGGGTAATCTTCAAAACGATTTTGAAGGTCCGATTCCATAGCAAACAACATGGTGCTCTTAATCACACCATAATCATCTTTGCGCGACTGATAAACAGCTTTCTCATCAGCTGGCGCATCTACAGCAGGGGCGTCACCTAGCGCATTCTCAAGGACATAGTCCTTTTGTCCGCCAGCAAGAAGAATGATTCTCGGATTGGAACCGGTTGGTGAAGTTAGACCCATTGTTCTTAAGCTTTTCTTTCTCAAAGAAAACGTTGAAGTTGAAGTTGGACTTAGCCATTTGATCTACAAAATTTGCAAGTACAATTTAGACTATGTTCATGATAACTAGTTCAACTTAATCAAATTACTAGATGAACTCCAACTAAATTCAACATCCCTCAAGTTGTTTAGTGAACATGATCCAAATTCACCACACCTAATCCGATCTTCACGAGAAGAGATGTGGTTTAAATGGTGGACAACGAAGTGTCGATCATATCATTCATATGACTCATGCTTAACCTTTCGGTTCATGTGTTCCGAGGCCATGTCTGTACATGCTAGGCTCGTCAAGTCAAACCCAAGTATTTCCGCGTGTGCAAAACTGGCTTGCACCCGTTGTATGTGAACGTAGAGTTTATAGCACCCGATCATCACGTGATGCTTGAACACGACGAACTTTCGCAACGGTGCATACATGGGGAGAACACAGTTTTATCTTGATTTTTAAGTGAGGAATCATCTTATAATGCTATAGTCGCGATCTAAGCATAATAAGATACATAAAATGATAAACATCACATGCATATAACTTTATGTGACATGGTATAGCCAATCTTCGTGCAATGATCTGCATCTTGTGCGTGCCGGCATGATCTCCATCACTCCACCATGATTTCCTCTACCACGAATATCAACTACAACTATTACTAACTACTTAGCAATAAAGTAAAGCTATTACATGGTGTATAAGAAGTTGACACACAGGTCATACACAATTATAAAGACAACCATATGGCTCCTGCCGGTTGTGTACTCATCGACATACAAGTCGTGAAACATTACAAAACATGATCATCACATACAACATACACATCACATCTTGGGCCATACCATATCACAGAAAACACTCCCTGCAAAAACAAGTTAGACGCCTCTACTTTGTTGTTGCATGTTTTACGTGGCTTATGGGAGTAGCAATCTAAGAACGATTCTTACCTACGGAAAGCCACAACGGTGATATTATGGTTGCCAAACTCCGGTGTAAATCCCATGACAACTATAGTGAGAGAAACTGGCATCCACCAGCCGCATGTGTGGAACAAGCCACACGTCAAGTGCGGAGCCGGTCTCGCGAACGAGGTCGCGTAAGGTTGGCCTGGACCGCTTCGATCTCACTATCCCGCGTCATAAGAAGTACACAAACAAGAGGCTTGCAACAGAAAACATCAACACCCGCAACAACCATGTTGCATTCTACTCGTGAAACACATCTACGCATAGATCTAGCTCTGATATCACTGAAGGGTTTCGTAGCATAGTAAATCAAAAAATTTCTACGAATGTGAACGGGGAAAGCCAAGATCTAATCTAGGAGATGGAAACAACGAGGGGGGAATAGATGAGATCTTCATACCCTTGAAGATTCGCACAGCGGAACGTTCAACGAACGTGGTTGATGTAGTCATACTCCCTTCTCCTCCTCGCGATTCGATCCGATCCAACACCGCAAGTGGCGATGCCTCCGAGATATGCACACGTGCGGCACCTCGACGTCTCCTCCTTCCTCGGTCCAGCAAGTGGGATGGATAGATGGATTGGATCTACAACGCGACGGCGCGGTGCAAGCGGTGGAGAGTTTCACGGCAGGCTTCGCCACTGTGATCGGGAGGAGAGAGAGGAAGGGCAGCAGGGCGGCTAGGGTTGAGGAGGAGGTGTGGGGGAGGGTGCGCCCCCAGCCCTCTTTATATAGAGGGGTGGGCGGCTGGCCCTTGACCCTCCCCCAAGCCCTAGGCCGACAGCCAAAGGAGGGAGGAGTGGGGGGCAAGTTTCCCCCCCCTTCTAGAAGCTCCCCTAGGGTTTCCCTAGGGTTTGGACGGCTGGGCCCTATGGGGCCTTGTGCCCCTGGCCCAATGCGGCCAGGGAACTCCCTCATAGGCCCATGCCCCCTCCCGACAAGTGGGGCCACGTTGGTACCACTCCGGAAGGTTCTAGAAGCTTCCGGTACAATACCGATTAACCTGAAACAATTCCGAACTGCAAAAACTACATTGCCTTATATGAATATTATTCTCCGGACCATTCTGGAACCTCTCGTGATGTCCTGGATCTCATCCGAGACTCCGAACAAAAACTCATTATCCAATCTATCCTAGAGTCGAGACACGTTAAGTGTGTGACCCTTCGGGTTCGATAATATGCAGACATGATCTTCTTTCAATAATCAACAGCGGGGTCTGGAAACCCATATTGACTCCCACACATTCATCGATGATCATATCGGATGAACCACGATGCCAGGATTCAATCAATCCCATATATATTCCCTTCGTCTCACGATATTTTACTTGCCCGAGATTTGATCGTCGGTACCGTCATACCTAGTTCAATCTCGTTCGCAGCAAGTAATTTACTCGTTCCGTAATCCGATATCACTTTGTGATTAACTCCTTAACCACATGCTTGCAAGCGGTGTTGATATCGCTTACCGAGTGGGCCCGAAGTATATCTCTCCGACTTGGGAGGGAAAAATCCCATCTCGATATATACAACCCAACAGGTACTTTTCGATCACCTGAGAGACACCTTTATCATCACCCTCTCTTAGGATGACGTTTGATGACCTCAAAGATTTCTTCCGATACCAGGGAGTTGTATTATCTCATGGTCTAAGGAATACAATATTTGACATAAGAAAAGCTTCGCAAAGATGAACACGATGACACGATCTAATTGCTCCGCTTAGTTTGGGTCTGTCCATCATATCATTCTCCCAATGATATGATCTCATTATTAATCAACAACTCATGTCTATGGTTAGGAAACCTTAACCATCATTAATCAATGAGCGAGTCCATAGAGGCATAGTAGGGACACGATGTTGTTCACAAACCACACAAGTATTAAAGTTTCCGCTTAATACAATTCTAGCATGGAATATAAACTTTATCATGAACAAGAATTATAATAATAACATCTTTATTATTGCCTCTAGGGCATAATTCCAACAGCTACTACCCTGAGCAACTCAGCCAAAATCAAAACATAAAAGACCAAGACAAGAACCAAGATCACAGAAAATAATACAAACAATAACAAAGAATTGTAGAACACATATCCCTGCATATCTGGCAGGAGGAACTACTCAGGAGATTGCTGGGATGATGATCATCAAGTGAAACAAACAAAGTGGCACCAGAAAATAGTAATCAGAGGCACATAAAAATCTGGAAGCTATCTATTCCAACAAAAGCCATGTTTCCATCAGGAAGCAGTAACTTCTACTAACTAGCATCTATATATTGGTGGGATGATCATCATGAACTCAAATGAACAAGTGACACCAGAAAATAGCAAGAAGAGGCACAAAAATGTGACATCCATCCACTGATCCATTTCAACAAAACACACATATATTCATATACCCAAATTCCATGCATCACCATCACTAGTACTTAGGGTGTTAGAACCCATCATTCAATAGTAGCAACATACAGTACATAGAAGTACTTCGCAAGGATGTTTAGGGTGCTAGAACCCATTCAAAAGGAGAAAATGCTCATCTGAACCCTAACCTCACTTCCCAACCCTAATCTGAACCCATTCTCACTACCCAACCCTAACTGAACCCTAACTAATCTGAACCCTAACCATGGCCTGCAGAGAGAGGGGAGAGAGGGAGAGAGAGGGAGAAAGAGGGAGAGAGGGGAGGGGCGACGCTCACCTCTGAGATGAGGACGACGATGACGGGCGGGCGGGCGGACGACGATGGCTGGCGGGCAAATGAGGGCTCCTCCACATACTTCTCCTCCTCGGACGCACACGGGCCTCCTCCTCCTCGGATCGAGCTAAGCGGCGCGGGCCTACTCCTCCTGCACGGCCTCCTCCTCGAGCGGCGGCGGCTGGCGAGGCGGCGGATCGAGAGAGCGGTGACGGATCGAGAGCGCGGCGGCACAGGGCTCAGGCTTGATTTAGATGGTGTCTGAGATGGCATGAGAGGCGGACATGGCGCGGTTGACAAGCCGTGCCCAGATAGGCATAGCGCACTTGGGCATAGTGCGCTACAGATATTTGTAGCGCACTTGGGCATAGTGCGCTACCACTACAAGAAATCTGGCAATATATGACCCTCCATTTTCGTCACAGAATCGTCATGGTAGTCCATTTATGATGATTCTATGACGATTTTGAGATCGTCGAAAGCTGGGCGTCGCAAATGAACTATAACGACGATTTTGATAAAATCGTCATAACCATCTATGACGATATTAGATCGTCATAGCCGTTATGACGATCCAATATCGTCATGGCCCATCTTGCCTGGACAGATCAGATCCTACGTGGCTGATCCGACGTGGCAAAATTATGACGAAATGAAATCGTCGTAGTGTGAAATCAGCCCGGTCCATTTTGGCGGTCTATATGGGCCAAGCCCAAAAAATTCAGCCTTTTATTGAATTGGGCGTGGCCTTCTCCGTGTCATTTTTCTTTTAGGGCTGGTGTTTTTATTATCCATTTCAATGTTGGGCTTTGGCCTTTTTGGTCCATTCAATCTTCCCTTTTCACAGTACAATCCTTATTCTATTTTAACCTTTTTATTCTTTTATTCTGAATTGTACACAGTTGTGAATCAGGTTTTTTGTTGGATTGTGGCCTGCTTAGAGCCCAAATGTGATCCATATCATTAGTACAGCAACCAAGCAAAACAAATAATCCAAAGATAAATCAAATTTCAATCTCAACATTTAACAAAACATCGAAGTCTCATCTGTTGATAATCAGAACACTTAAAATCTATTTCAAACACCAAGCACACATAGAAAGTAGAACAGATAGCTCCTGACTAAGAAGCGAATAAGTCATTTCTCAAAAAGAGAATCCAGCTGATCAACTTCTGCCACCTTGGTCTTCAGAGCATCAGGTGAACCATAGTCTGGTCCATCTCAAGAAGCATTCCAGTAACCTTAGATGACTGATCATACTCCAGTTGATCGATAAGTGGTACAATATTTCACCAAGCATCTGCAAAAATTATAGAAGTTAGTTATGTCCTGAATTTGTACCAGGGGCACAACTATAAGAACCCACCACAGAATTATTTTTAGTTCCAATACAATTAAGATGCAAAATCAACTAGCGGACATGCTAAGGCTAGCCAGATAGATTGCCTCCATTGTCAAAAGTAAACTAGATAGTATAGCAACAAGCAATAGAGCAAGTTCCACAAGCCACATGACAAAGAATAGAAAATATTCAATAGAATATATATCTGCAAGTACCACACTACACATGTTTCTATCACCGTTAATGACAAAGACAAAGTTAAGGAAATCAATAGCACACTACCAGCCAAATAATTCTTCTTTTCATACTGATTCAAAACAGAAGCTGACTGTCTGAGAGATTAATTTCTCAAATGCATCAATGAACCAACAAGAATACAATATAATACAAACAACTGGAAGCTTTTCTATCAGGAGAGATCTATAGAGAGCAGACCTTGCAAGAACGACCCTTGCATACAGCCTGTTGCAGGTAGTTCCTGGAGGATCCAAAGTCAGCCTTGGAAAGTGGCAACCACTAGTGTACGACATCACTGATGATCCTGGAGTCTCTCCACAACAAAGATAAAAAACAAACAGGTCAAGGACAGGATGACTAATCAAAGTCCATTGGATACTTCCATGGATCTGTACTAAGAGAGGTGAAAAATAGATAGCGTGGGGAACATAGGCGCTTACTATGGGACCATCTTTTTGTTGGGGTTGCTTCTCCGTTAGTCTCCCGGCATAGACACAAAACACACCAAAACTCTATCAGAATGCAAGTTAAAGCAGCATAAAATTTTCATTAGACTTGGGAAAGTAACTGCCCAAACAATTTAGACAAAAGAGAAGCATTGTCCATGCATATCTTTTTTGGTGTGGACCAAAGTAAATGAGCCAATGCAAAGCAGTACTGTAATAATATACAAGATTATTCTAGTAGCAAGGCATTCTATCATGATATAGAAGATACACTGCAGTACTGTCATGGTATACAAGTTTAATTGTTTCATCATGTTTAATTCTCAACTTAAAGTACAAGTAGGCAGTTTAGTAGTTATTTAGATATATATGATAATTCTTATACATGATAAATAGGAAATTGAAGATATCAGGAATAGTATTTCACAATTTATAGCAACATCAATACCACAACCAAGCTATCACATAGCAGTGGACGCTAAATGTACTATGGGTAAAAAGAAGAGGCTCGCAACAGCCCAATATACTGACTACTACACTTCATCTATTGATTGTAAAACTGACATGGGTAATCATACACCCAATAAAGGATTATAATGGACATTTCAACTTAAACCTGAAACTTTTGTGCTAACTAAACTAACGATGAATTTAGCAGTGCTTACATCTGGTCTGAACCGACGCTATAAGAATAGTAGCCGCACATCAGAGGCTATAACAACATGCAAGCATTACCACAAGCACCTAGCATGCACGAGAATAGTATAATATAGTCATTACACAGTTCAATCAAAACAGCCAGATATTGTTAGAAGGATAAATAACTATAGTGGGAAGAAAAACTACATATTTAGATGCACAAATAAGAACTTCAATCATCACATTCAAGTAAATGCTAAACAAAAGCACAACAAGCTACATGTATTGTTTGCAAAAAAAAGACAGTGTATACATACATTATAACCTGTAGTGATGCAATCTCAACTATCTAAAAATATGGTACTCATCCAAAGCATCTAAAAAATCAAGAGAAGGAGAAGGTTTAGAAGCCCTGGAAGACTCCATCAGAGGCTGGCCAGCGTGTCTCGAGCCCAGCGAATTCCTCCGCTCGCGACCTCACGCCGCAGCAGAACTAGTTCAACCTGTGAGAACAACCAAACAAAGTAGCTGTCAGTAAACATCAAGGATGTTGCTGCTTCAGCATCAAATAGGAAATCAAGTAATGTACATAGTTATATCATGATAGTACTATCAATGATCACAACAGATTCATCTCAATTTATGCAAACGAGCACTGGTTCAAGAATGTATAACTCATTTCTAGGTCAGTAGGTGATATAATTCCCACCTTTAATTTTGTAAGAGAAACATTAAGCTTTGCGTCCATTCTGGTTTTTTTAGTTTCATGAAAAATATGACCAATCAAGCATCTATACACAGGGACATATACAAGACAAGGAGTCTATGAAACTGTTCCTACAAAACAAGGACCATGTTTTCCTTTTCAAATAGAAACCAATTATGCGCATTCATGAAATTGTTATAGTGTAAAGCTTTTTAGTTATAACATCCTATAGTAGAATGCATTATATACTTATTGATTATCACTTAATCAAGTCAACTATACAGTGGAATGGTGAATATGCATCTGATCAATAAGGGCTTGTACATGCACACAAACAAACACGGGCAAATTAATCAAGATTTTAAATAACCAGCGCCTCAGATTACTATAAGCATGGCGTTTTCCTTCAGAAGGACATAGCATAGCTTCTAAAGGTCATCCCAGGATTTTAGGCATAATTCAGCAACCTTCTAGCTACTACCTACCAACTAATAAGACATAAAGCAAACCTGATATAATATTAATTTCTAGAACAATATCACCCATACAGTTGATATCAATCTATGAATAAATTAATTTCTTGCTGTTACAGCTCAAGCACAAAGTTAAAGAACAAACTTAAAGAACACACTTAAAGAACACTACTCTGCATAGTCCAACAGAATATGAAAAGAACCTGTACAATTTTCATCCCCTCCCTCTAATTTAAGCACATCATATATGTATCAGTAAAACCACAGAAGAATGCACAAGCCACTAGCTATGCCACGAACATGAACAATCCACTAGCTAGGGTTTGCTAGGGAGTACAGCTTGCTAGGATTTGCTAGGGATTTTGGGGAGATGGGAGAGGAAGGGACTCACAGGTTGATGGCATATCGGCTCTAGATCTGGACATCGCACGAAGTCATGGACGCGGCCAGACTTTCTAGCACCATTCGCCTTCCGCCGCTGTGACCAAGAAAGTCTTGAGATCTGCATCCGCCTACGGCGCTGCCCTTGGCCGGAGAACAAGGAGGAAGGATGGCGACGGTGCCACGACGGCGTCCTCCTGCTGGCTGCAGGGATGCCGTGTCGGAGAGAGGGAGGATAGGGCCGCCCTGTGCTGAGCTCCCTCGTCGATGAAACCTAAAAACAGGGGACACTGAGGGCGATGAGGGGGAGGGAATCAGCGAGACACGAGAGTTGTTGGGGAGATTGGATCAGCGTAGAGGGTGGGTTCTAGTACATAGTTCATACCTGCCAGTGAGGTAGACCCCCAAATTCCGCACGAGCTCGCCGGCCGCCACCACACCTAAAGAACCAAACAACAAAAATGTCAGATCCGTATTGGCTAGGCTGATGTCATCCTCGACAAGCGCCGCGAACTCGGCGAGGCTGATGAAACCACCGCCGTCCGCCTCGTCCATCATTCGACTCCTCGTTGGTGGATCACGCTGGAGGGGGTATGGATCTCGCTGGAGGGGGTATGGATCTCGCTGGAGCGAGCGAGGAAGAGGTTCCCGAACAGAGGGCGTCGGCGGCGTGTGCGGATCTCGATGGAGAAGGAAGGGAGAGGCGTTCGCTGGAGAAGGAAGGGAGAGGGTGGCGATGTTAGCTCGCCTGTGTTTGGCGGCGGGCAGTAGGATTAGGGTTGGGGAGCCGACAAAAGGAGGGGAGAGGAGTTCGCTGGGAGGGGGGACGTGGCGATTTTGGCTGGCACACGCGCGGCGGTGAAATATTCGGTGTCTGCGCGCGTGAATAGGCTGGGTACTTTGCCACGTCATCTATCTGTGTCAAGTTCCCACGGATCAACATCCTGTCCGTCCATCCTATACACATCCAATGGCCCATCTTGCTATCCTCCGCATTTAGACCTTTCTAGCTATTATGACGATTTCACCGAAAGAAATTACGACGTTTTGAGCGAAATCATCATAATTTATTGAGGTTTTGGCCCTCCCAAGCAGCTTGAGACCATCCGATGTGGAACCTTCATAAATCTAAGACGATTTTGTAGATGGTCACTACCAAAATGTCACAAGTTAACACATTTATTGTAGTGTACGCCTATCGGCTTTTATCGACTGTATAACATGGCTGTAGCTCCACTGTCTAACAACTACATTAGCCTATCCCACTGGTTCCGCCCTTAGCTCTGTTCTCAATCTATGAGCACCCAGGTTCGAATCCTGGTGCCCAACTTTTTTAATTTTATTTCAAAAATACTTTTAAATGTTCCAAAAAATGCCCAAAAGTGGTGATATATGCCATATAAGTTTTGTTTTGTTTTTAAAATACTTTTAAATATTCCAAAAATGCCCAAAAGTGATAATATATGTCATAAAAGTGGTACAAATATGATTCAAAGTATAACTAAATTTCATAATAATGTGTCCATGAATATTACAATCTTTTTCGACCACGCGTTTTACAATATTTCTTGAGCTAGCATTTTACAATATTTTTCCCTTCTTTGTCGTGGTTGAATAATTTAGCCCCGGCACTTTAATGTTTCTTATTTCGAACGGGCTACCTTTTTTGGGTAGGGTTATCATTTTTCTTCTTGTGATGTATGTTGCTGCATCGTAGTCGTCGTCATCTTCAATCTTTGGATCGTCGTACTGGTCGAAGTCTTGCTCGTTGGCGACTCTATCCATTCCGATGATGTTTATTTTTCCTCTCCTCATGACAACACGACTAGGATTTGTCGGGTCGGTAATGAAAAAATATTGGTCCACTTTGGTAGCCAGTACCCACGGTTCATTTTTCACGGCCACGTTTGCACCGGCGGCCTTGGATTTGGCTGCTTCGGGTATAACCATGGTTGTGAAATAACGGTCTTCTTTTTCGACGCTCTTTGCCTATCTGACACGGAACATCGGCACCTTTTCTCCGCAGTAGTCGAGCTCCCAGATCTCCTCGATTCTTCCGTAGAATCTTTCCTTCACGTTGTCATCAGTGTAGAATTCCGACGTTATGCCTGAGTTCTGATAATCACACTTGTTATCCTTTTTCCTTCGTGTAGAATGTGTAGCCGTTGATATCATACGCCTGATAGGTCACCAGGTTTTGCATCGGTCCCGGCGACAAGGTGAATATGATCTTTTCCGTGTCAGAAGAATGTGATCGCAGGGGATTATCAAGGAGCGTCTTCTTAAAGCAACGCGTGAAATCTGAGTTGTGCTCTTTGATTATTTCTCCATGCATCCTCTGTATGCCCCGGTCACTGTACTTCTTCTCGATTAACCTTTTGTGCTTCTGTACCCAAGGATCGACCAGTTCTCAATGCTATAGAACGATGAGGTTTGCTCGATCAAAGTCTGCGCGTCGAAAATCGAAGTTTGCATGCAGTATGCGATGAACCTCTCGGTGACCAGATCCGTCGATCTTGCCAAGGTGCCTGTTGACGGGAAGACCGACAGGGTTCTCGATGTCTAGATAATTCATGCAGAAAGAGATGCACTCTTCGGCCAGAAAGCCCTTGGCTATGCTTCCATCTGGACGGGACCTGTTGCGAACTTATCCTTTGAGGTGTCCGTTCATCCTTTCGAACGCCATCATGCTGCGGAGGAACATCGGCCCGAGTTGGACGATATCCTCCACGACATGGACCATTAAATGCACCATAATGTCGAAGAATGCAGGCGGGAAGTAGACCTCAAGCTCGCATAGTATCACCACGATCTCCTCCTTTAGCCTCCCGAGCTGATTCACGCCAATCGACTTCCTAGCGATGATGTCGAAAAACTTGCAGAGGCCAAATAACGTTTCACGGACGTGCTCGTCCATTAACCCTCTTAGTGGAACTGGAAGTACCTGCGTCATTAGCATGGCACGGTCGTGAGACTTCATGCCACTGAACCTCTGCTTCACCTCGTCTAGGTATCTGCTTATCTTGCCCGCGTAGCCGTAAGGAAATTTGACTCCTAGAAGGCACTTGAAAAAATGTTTGATCTCATCCTGGCTTAGAGTGAAGCAAGAACGAGGGCAGTAATATTCGTTCTTCTTGAACTTTTTACCCTTCCGACGACCTTGTGCCGTCTCCGACTCATGATCATCGTCATCTTCCTGATCATCAGGCGTAGTGCGTCCTCCGTGAAGCTCCTTCCGGATACCCATGAATATCAGGTCGTGCCTTGCTTTCGGACCATCTTTCGTCCTATCTGGCATGTTGATTATGGTGGTGACCAGACTCTCGCACATGTTTTTCATGATATGCATGATGTCAAGGCTATGCGTGCGGAGAAACTTCCACTATGGAAACTCCCAGAAAACAGACCTTGTTTTCCATACCTTCATCAACGGCTTGTCTTGCTGCCTCTTTCGCTTCTTTCTAGGCTTAGGACAATCTTTCCAGTTTTTCAGCAACTCTTCCACTTCTTCGCTGCTCCTATGCTCTGGGATTCCTCGGGTCTCGGATTTGCCATCGAACAGGTCTCCACGTTTTCTCCATGGATCATTCTTGCCGAGCCACCTCCGGTGCGCCATGAACACGGTTTTCGAAGACCCTGGATCTTTCTCTAGTTGGAGATAGCTTGTGTTATCCATGCACCTAATGCATGCGCAGAATCCTTGGATAACCTGCCCCGAGATATACCCGCAACCTGGATAGTATTGCACTGTAGTGACCAACACGGCTCTCATAGTGAAATAATCTTGTGCGACGGCGTCATAAGTATTGGCTCTAGATTCCCACAACGTGGCTAGCTCCTCTTTCAACAGCCAGAGATACAGATTGATGTCGGTACCAGGTTTTTTCGGCCCTTGAATTAGCATACTCATTTGTATGTACTTCTTCTTCATGCACCACCATGGAGGGAGGTTGTACATCCATACAAACACGGGCCAAGTGTTGTGCGTGCTGCTCTGGCAACCGAACGGATTGAGTCCATCGGTGCTTGCACCAAGACTGATGTTCCTCGAATCTCCACCGAATTCTGAGAATTCGAGGTCCAATGCTTTCCACTGGCTAGCATCTGAAGGGTGCGTCAGCAGCTCATCCTTTGCGGGGTCATCGTCATCTCCTGTCTTCTTCCTTTCTGCATGCCATCGCATGAGCTTCGCTTCCTTAGGGTCCGCGAAATAGCGCTGCAAACGAGGAGTGATAGGAAAGTACCATGCCAATTTTCGAGGTGCTTTCTTCCCTTTCTTGTATCGACTCACGCCGCACACAGGACATGTGATTTTCTCCGCGTCCTCTCCCTGATAAATGATGCAATCGTTAATGCATACGTGATATCTAACGTGCGGTAAATCGAGAGGACAGATGATTTTCTTGGCGTCCTCGATACTAGTTGGACACGTGTTCCCCTCCGGGAGACAATCTTGCCAGAATTCCATCATATCGTCGAAGCTTGTGTCGCTCAATTTGTGTTTTGCCTTCATCTCCATAGCCTTGAGCGTTACATTCAACCGGGTATCATCGGGCCTGCATCCTTCATACAATGGAGTAACTGCGTCTTTCTCAAGTTGCGCAAGCTTGCCTTTCTCTCTAGTGGCAGCTCTGGCGTTACTCGTTTGCTTGAGAAACAGCTCTTGCACATAAGGGTCCCGCACCCAGCCTGACGTTGTTCCATCGTCGTCTGCTCCTTCGGAATCTAGATCATCATCATCCCGGTCTGCTTCCGCACCTTCATCATCTCCAGGAGACTGAAGGGTTTTGCAGCATAGTAAATCAAAAAAATTCTACGGATGCGAACGAGAAAGCCAAGATCTAACCTAGGAGATGCAATCAATGAGAGGGATAGATGAGATCTTCATACCCTTGAAGAAATCTCACAGGGAACGTTCAACAGAACGTGGTTGATGTAGTCGTACTAGCCTTCTCCTCCTCGCGACCCGATCTGATCCAACGCCGCAAGTGGCGACGCCTCCAAGGGATGCACACGTACGGCACCGTGACGTCTCCTCCTTCCTCGGTACAGCAAGTGGGGTGGAGAGATAGATTGGATCTACAACACGACGGCATGGTGCAAAGGTGGAGAGTTTCTGCGGCAGGGCTTCGCCTACACGCAGTCAGGAGAGAGAGAGATCTGGAGGGCAGCAGGTAGGCGGATAGGGTTCCAGGAGGGGTGGGAGGAGGGTGCGCCCCTGCCCTCTTTATATAGAGGGATGGCCGGCCCCCTTGCCCCTCCTCCAAGCCCTAGGGCGGCGGCCCCAAGGGTGGAGTGGGGGGCAAGTCTTCCCCCCTTCTAGAAGGTCCCCCTAGGGTTTCCCTAGGGTTTTGGCCGGCTGGGACTATGGGGCCTTGTGCCCCTGGCCCAATGCGGCCAGGGCACTCCCTCGTAGGCCCACACCCCCTTCCGACAAGTGGGGCCATGTTGGTCCCACTCCGGAAGCTTATAGAACCTTCCGGTATAATACCGAACATCCCGAAACAATTCTGAAATCCAAAAACTGCTTTCCTTTATATGAATCTTATTCTCCGGACCATTCCGGAACCTCTCGTGATGTCCTGGATCTCATCTGAGACTCCGAACAAAAACTCATAAACCAATTATGCATCCTATCCTAGCGTCGAGGCACGTTAACTGTGTGACCCTACGGGTTCGAGAATATGCAGACATGATCTTCTATCAATAATCAACAACGGGATCTGGAAACCCATATTGACTCCCACATATTCATCGATGATCATATGGGATGAACCATGATGCCATGATTCAATTAATCCCATATATATATTCCCTTTGTCACGCGATATTTTACTTGCCCGAGATTGGATTGTTGGTATCGGCATACCTAGTTCGATCTCGTTCAAAGCAAGTACTTTACTCGTTCCGTAATCCGATATCACTTTGTGATTAACTCCTTAACCACGTGCTTGCAAGCGGTGTTGATATCGATTCCGAGTGGGCCCGAAGTATATCTCTCCGACTTGGGAGGGACAAATCCCATCTCGATACATACAACCCAACAAGTACTTTCCGATCACCTGAGAGACACCTTTATGATCACCCTCTCATAGGATGACGTTTGATGACCTCAAAGCTTTCTTCCGATACCAGGGAGTTGCATTATCTCATGGTCTAAGGAATACAATATTTGACATAAGAAAAAGCTTCGCAAAGATGAACACGATGACACGATCTAATTGCTCTGCTTGATTTGGGTGTGTCCATCATATCATTCTCCCAATGATATGATCTCATTATTAATCGACAACTCATGTCTATGGTTAGGAAACCTTAACCATCATTAATCAATGAGCTAGTCCATAGAGGCGTACTGGGACACAGTGTTGTTCATAAACCACACAAGTATCAAAGTTTCCGCTTAATACAATTCTAGCATGGAATATAAACTTTATCATGAACAAGAATTATAATAATAACATCTTTATTATTGCCTCCAGGGCATAATTCCAACAGTCTCCCACTTGCACTAGAGTCAATAATCTAGTTTACATCTGGTAACAATCTAACACCCAAGGCATTAAGGTGCTGATCATGTTTTGCTCGTGGAGGAGGTTTAGTCAACGGATCTGCGACATTTAGATCCATATGTACTTTGCTAATCTTCAGATCTCCATCTGTTATATAATCTTGAATTATATGAAATCGGCGGTTGATGTGCTTGGTCTTTGGATGATATCTTGATTCCTTAGCCAATGCTATGGCGCCAGTGTTGTCGCACAATATCTCAAGTGGGTCCAAGGAACTTGGAACCACACCAAGCTCAGTGATGAAGTTCCTGATCCAAACTCCTTCACTTGACGCTTCTGCAGCAGCCATGTATTCCGATTCTACTGTAGATCCCGCGATCACGCTTTGCTTGCTGCTTCTCCAGCTCACAGCTCCTCCAGTCAAAATATAAACGTATCCTGTCTGAGATTTAGAATCATCTGGGTCGGTGTCGAAACTAGCGTCGACGTAACCTTTTACGACGAGCTGCTCATCACCTCCATAGACCAAGAACATTTCTTTAGTCCTATTTAAATACTTTAGGATGTTCTTTACGACTGTCCAGTGTTCCACTCCTGGATCACTTTGGTATCTGCTTGTCAAACTAAGAGCATTGGACACATTCAGTCTAGTACACAACATGGCATACATGATAGAACCTATGGCCGAGGCATAAGGCACTTTGCTCATGGTTTCTCTATCGTTTACCATAGCTGGGTACTGAGCCTTGCTCAATATCTTACCTGACAACATGGGCACTGAACCTTTCTTTGCCTTATCCATTCTGAACCTTTTTAGAACTTTGTAAAGATATGTACTTTGGCTTAAAGCTATTAGGCGTCTTTGTCTATATCTATAGATTTTGATGCCTAATATATAAGCAGCTTCTCCTAGGTCTTTCATTGAAAAACATTTATTCAAATAACTCTTCACATCGTTAAGCATACCAATGTCATTTCCAATAATCAATATGTCATCCACATATAGTACTAGAAATGTCACTGAGATCCCATTCACTTTCATGTAGATACAAGCTTCGTAGCAATTTTGAACAAATCCAAAGCTCTTGATCACTTGATCAAAATGAAGGTTCCGACTCCGAGATACCTGCTTCAGTCCATAAATGGAACGCTGAAGTTTGCACACCTTATCAGCATCCTTAGGATCGACAAAACCTTCGGGTTGCATCATATACAACTCTTCATCAATGTTGCCATTGAGGAACGCAGTCTTGACATCCATCTGCCATATTTCACAATCACGAAACGCATCAATTGCTAATAAAATCTGAATGGACTTAAACATCACTACGGGAGAGAAAGTCTCATCGTAGTCAACACCTTGAACTTGTCGAAAACCTTTCGCAACAAGACGTGATTTATAGACAGTAACATTACCATCTGCGTCTGTTTTCCTTTTGAAAATCCATTTGCACTCAATGGCCTTTCGGTCGCTAGGAGGGTCCACCAAAGTCCATACTTGGTTTTCGCTCATGGATCCCAATTCGGATTTCATGGCCGCTAGCCATTTCTCAGAGTCTGGGCTCATCATTGCTTCCTCATAGTTCGTAGGTTCACTGTTGTCTACCAACAAGACAGTTAAGACAGGGTTACCGTACCACTCAGGAAGGGCACGTGACCTTGTCGACATGCGACGTTCAGTAGTAGCATCGTACGAAGCTTCATGATACTCGTCATTAGCTTCCTCTATTGTTGGTGCAGACGGCACTGGAACAATTTCAGGTGCTGCGCTACTCTCCAACTCAAGAGAAGGTTCAATAACCTCTTCTAGCTCTACCTTCCTCCCACTCACTTCTTTCGAGAGAAACTCATTCTCAATAAAGGATCCATTCTTGGCGACAAACACTTTTTTTCGGATCTGTGGTAGAAGGTATAACCAATCGTTTCCTTAGGGTATCCTATGAAGACGCATTTCTCCGCTTTGGGTTCGAGCTTGTCCGGCATCAACTTCTTGACGTAAGCCTCGCATCCCCAAACTTTAAGAAACGACAACTTAGGTTTAGCACCAAACCACAGTTCATACGGTGTCATCTCAACGGATTTATATGGTGCCCTATTTAAAGTGAATGCAGCGGTTTCTAATGCATAACCCCAAAATTATAACGGCAAATCTGTAAGAGACATCATCGATCGCACCATATCTAATAGAGTTCGATTCCGGCATTCAGACACACCATTGCTTTTGTGGTGTTCGGGTGGCGTGAGTTGTGAAACGATTCTTTGCTTTAAGATGCGTGAGAAAATCATAACTCAAATATTCACCTCCACGATCGGATCGTAGAAATTTAATTTTCCTGTTACGATGGTTTTCCACTTTGTTCTGAAATTCTTTGAACTTTTCAAACGTTTCAGATTTATGTTTCATTAAATAGATATACCCATATCTACTTAAGTCATCAGTAAAAGTGAGAAAATAGCGATATCCACCGTGCGTCGAAACACTCATTGGTCCGCATACATCGGTATGTATGATTTCCAACAAGTCCGTTGCTCGCTCCATTATTCCAGAGAACGGGGTTTTGATCATCTTGCCCATGAGGCACGGCTCGCACGTGTCAAATGATTCAAAATCAAGAGACTCCAAAAGGCCATCAGAATGGAGTTATTTCATGCGTTTTACACCAATATGACCTAGACGGTAGTGCCACAAATAAGTTGAATTATCACTATCTACTTTGCATCTTTTAGCCTCAATGTTATGGATGTGTGTTTCATTGCTTTCGAGATTCAGAAGAAATAAACCATTCATAGCAGGTGCATGACCATAAAAGATGTTACTCATATAAATAGAACAACCATTATTCTATGATTTAAATGAATAACCGTCTTGCAATAAACATGATCCATATATGATGTTCATGCTTAACGCAGGCACATAATAACATTTATTAAGGCTTAAAACTAATCCCGAAGGTAAAACTAAGGAGAGCGTGCCGACGGCCATCACATCAACTCTTGATCCGTTGCCAACACGCATCGTCACCTCATCCCTCGCTAGCCGCCGTCTATTCCGTAGCTCTGCTTGAGTTACAAATATTAGCAATTGAACCAGTATCAAATACCCAGGCACTACAACGAGCGCTAGTTAGGTAAACATCAATAACATGTATATCAAATATACCTTTGATGGTGCCAGCCTTCTTGTCCGCTAAGTTTGACGGACGATGCCCAAAGGACCCTTGTCCTTGCAATAGAAGCACCCAGTGTCCGGCTTAGGTCCAGACTTGAGCTTCTTCTCAGTAGGGGAATGCGCTTGCCGCTGCCTTTCCTGAAGGACTTATTTGCACCCTTACCTTTCTTAAAGCTGGGGGGCTTGTTGACCATCAACAGATGATTATATTTCTTGATGTCCACCTCCGCAGCTTTTAGCTTAGCGAAGAGCTCAGTGATCGTATCAGTGGAACCAATCTAATTATGAGTAACTAGAAAACATTTGTAGCTAGGAGGGAGTGATTGCAGAACTCTATCAATCTTGAGCTCTTCTAGAATCTTGCAGTCCAGTTGCTCAAGACGTTGAGTGTAGACCGACATCTTAATGGCGTGCTCACTAACGGAACTCCCTTCCTCCATCTTGCTGTTAAAGAATTTCTTAGAGATCTCATATCTCTCAGAACGGGCCTGAGTCTGAAACATGGTTTTCAGTTCCTCAAGAATCTCAAAGGGCCCGGCAAACTCCTCAAAACGATTTTGAAGGTCCGATTCCATACCAAACAACATGGTGCTCTTAATAACACCATAATCATCTTTGCGCGACTGATAAACAGTTTTTTCATCAGCCGGCGCATCTACAGCAGGGGCGTCACCTAGCGCTTTCTCAAGGACATAGTCCTTTTGTCCGCCAGTGAGAATGATTCTCATATTGCGGAACCAGTTGGTGAAGTTAGACCCATTGTTCTTAAGATTTTCTTTCTCAGCAAAAACGTTGAAGTTGAAGTTGGACTTAGCCATTTGATCTACAAAATTTGCAGGTACAATTTAGACTATGTTCATGATAACTAGTTTAATAAAATTACTAGATGAACTCCCACTAAATTGAACATCCCTCAAGTTGTTTAGTGAACATGATCCAAATTCACCACACCTAATCCGATCTTCACGAGAAGAGATGTGGTTTCAATGGTGGACAACAAAGTGTCGATCATATCATTCATATGACTCATGCTTAACCTTTCGGTTCGTGTGTTCCGAGGCCATGTCTGTACATGCTAGGCTCGTCAAGTCAAACCCAAGTATTTACGCGTGTGCAAAACTGGCTTGCACCCGTTGTATGTGAACGTAGATTTTATAGCACCTGATCATCACGAGATGCTTGAACACGAAAAACTTTCGCAACGGTGCATACATGGGGAGAACACAATTTTATCTTGATCTTTAAGTGAGGAATCATCTTATAATGCTACCGTTGCGATCTAAGCATAATAAGATACATAAAAGGATAAACATCACATGCATATAATTTTATGTGACATGGTATAGCCAATCTCTGCGCAATGATCTCCATTTTGTGCGTGCCAGCATGATCTCCATCACTCCACCATGATTGCCTCCACCACGAATAGCAACTACAACTATTGCTAACTACTTAGCGATAAAGTAAAGTTATTACATGGCGTATAAGAAGTTGACACATAGGTCATACACAATTATAAAGACAACCATATGGCTCCTGCCGGTTGTGAACTCATCGACATGCAAGTCATGAAATATTACAAAACATGATCATTGCATACAACATACACATCATATCTTGGGCCATACCATATCACAGAAACACTCCCTGCAAAAACAAGTTAGACGCCTCTACTTTGTTGTTGCATGTTTTTACGTGGCTTATGGGAGTAACAAGCTAAGAACGATTCTTACCTACGGAAAGCCAGAACGGTGATATTATGGTTGCCAACATCCGGTGTAAATCCCATGACAACTATAGTGAGAGAAACTGGCATCCACCAGCCCCATGTGTGGAACAAGCCACACGTCAAGTGCGGAGCCGGTCTCGCGAACAAGGTCGCGTAAAGTTGGCCTGGACCGCTTCGATCTCACTATCCCGCGTCATAAGAAATAAACAACAAGAGCCTTGCAATATAAAACATCAACACCCGCAACAAGCATGTTGCATTCTACTCGTGAAACACATCCACGCATAGATCTAGCTCTAATACCACTGAAGGGTTTCGCAGCATAGTAAATCAAAAAAATTCTACGGATGCGAACGGGAAAGCCAAGATCTAACCTAGGATATGCAATCAACGAGAGGGATAGATGATATCTTCATACCCTTGAAGAAATCGCACAGCGGAACATTCAACAGAACGTGGTTGATGTAGTCGTACTAGCCTTCTCCTCCTCGCGATCTGATCCGATCCAACGCCGCAAGTGGCGACGCCTCCGAGAGATGCACACGTACGGAACCACGGCTTCTCCTCCTTCCTCAGTCCAGCAAGTGGGGTGCAGAGATAGATTGGATCTACAGCACGACGGTGTGGTGCAAAGGTGGACAGTTTACTGCAGGCTTCGCCTCTGTGCGATCGGAGAGAGAGATCTGGAGGGCAGCAGGTAGGCGGCTAGGGTTCCAGGAGGGGTGGGAGGAGGGTGCGCCCCTGCCCTATTTGTATAGAGGGCTGGCCGGCCCCCTTTCCCCCTCCTCCAAGCCCTAGGGTGGCGTCACCAAGGGTGGGTGGGGGCAAGTCTTCCCCCCTTCTAGAAGGTCCCCTAGGGTTTTGGCCGGCTGGGCCTATGGGGCCTTGTGCCCCTGGCCCAATGCGGCCAGGGCACTCCCTCGTAGGCCCACGCCCCCCTCCGACAAGTGGGGCCACGTTGGTCCCACTCCGGAAGCTTCTAGAACCTTCCGGTACAATACCGAACATTCCGAAATCCAAAAACTGCTTTCCTTTATATGAATCTTATTCTCCGGACCATTCCGGAACCTCTCGTGATGTCCTGGATCTCATCCGAGACTCCGAACAAAAACTCATAAACCAATTATCCATTCTATCCTAGCGTCGAGGCACGTTAAGTGTGTGACCCTACGGGTTCGAGAATATGCAGACATGATCTTCTATCAATAATCAACAGCGGGATCTGGAAACCCATATTGACTCCCACATATTCATCGATGATCATATCGTATGAACCAAGATGGCAGGATTCAATTAATCCCATATATATATATATATATTCCCTTTGTCACGCGATATTTTACTTGCCCGAGATTTGATCGTTGGTATCGTCATACCTAGTTCAATCTCGTTCACAGCAAGTACTTTACTCGTTCCGTAATCCGATGTCACTTTGTGATTAACTCCTTAACGACATGCTTGCAAGCGGTGTTGATATCGATTACCGAGTGGGCCCGAAGTATATCTCTCTGACTTGGGAGGGACAAATCCCATCTCGATACATACAACCCAACAAGTACTTTCCGATCACCTGAGAGACACCTTTATGATCACCCTCTCATAGGATGACGTTTGATGACCTCAAAGCTTTCTTCCGATACCAGGGAGTTTCATTATCTCATGGTCTAAGGAATACAATATTTGACATAAGAAAAAGCTTCGCAAAGATGAACACGATGACACGATCTAATTGCTCTGCTTGATTTGGGTTTGTCCATCATATCATTCTCCCAATGATATGATCTCATTATTAATCAATAACTCATGTCTATGGTTAGGAAACCTTAACCATCATTAATCAATGAGCTAGTCCATAGAGACGTACTAGGGACACGGTGTTGTTCATAAACCACACAAGTATCAAAGTTTCCACTTAATACAATTCTAGCATGGAATATAAACTTTATCATGAACAAGAATTATAATAATAACATCTTTATTATTGCCTCTAGGGCATAAGTCCAACAGATACTCCATCATCTCGCTCGTCCTCGCCGTGATGATTATCGTCATGTTGCCCTCCTTCACCGTATCCATCGTCTTTGTCATCGCTTATCCAACGAGTGTATCCATCCATGAAAACATGGCGGAGCAGGTGCTCCTGCAGATTCCCGGAATCTGGGTCGATCACCCATTTGAGTTTGCATCTTCTGCATGGACATCTTATATCCGTCTTGTTATTTCGTATCATGTCGGCCGTCGCACATTTCAAAAATCTAGCCACAATGCCTTCGCTCATTATGCGGACCATTTTTGCCTGCACGGTGTACACGGTACAATTAGAAGTCTATTAGAACCACATAATGAATGCATGCATGCAATGGTCGATAGAAAATTTCGGCATGACCTATCCTAAAATTAGGACCTTTGCGAAATGCCAAAGGCTTGCCAAAATGGAAATGAATCAACATTTTGGCAAAACAAATGGCAACTTGTTCACACACAAACACAAGAGAGAGAGACCGATCCATACACACATGAACATATCATTATCCTCTCCATACACACATGCATATGAGCATCGATACTCTCCATATATATACACACACATGACCATCGATCCTCTCCATACACACATCATGAGCATCAATCATCTACATATATACATATGCGCATATCATCCATGTACACATGAACGCATCCTTACATGGACAACTTACCGAGATGAGAGACCGAGATCGCGAGAAGATGGAAAGGAGAGGTGTGCGCGATCGAGACCGGCCGGAGAAGAAGATGAGAGACTGAAGAGCTTCCTCTATTACATATGTGACATCCAAGGCAAGTTCCACATGCTAAAAATGGTGAATGAGTGGAGAAATTGAGGTGGGAAGGAGAAGGATCCCTACTAGATCTAAGGAGGAAGAAGAAGGGGAAAGTGAAGTGTGGGCGGTGGGATGATCACATGACCACAAGTGCACATGCATGGTCGAAACATCCATGGCGCACATGGCGCTAGTGCGCCACAGGGAAAAATCACATCCGTGGCACACATGCCAGAGTGCGCCACGGATGTTTCTTCCCATTTAAGGAGCAGAGGGGGCTTCACATAGGCGTAGCGCACTTGCCACATGTGCGATACGGCTATCCCTAACAACCGTAGCGCACCTCCCCCATGTGCGTTACGGGTATGTGGCATGCGGTCAGCAGGGCCCTGGCCCACACATATCTTTGGTGCACTATGACCATGTGCGCCATGGTTGTTCTAGTTACTAGTAGGGCATTGCCCACAGGTGAGCCATGCCTGTTTTAGCTGTGGGGCACTTAAACCATGTGAGCCACGGATGTGCTGATTACCTATAGCCGTTTTCCTAGTAGTGTCCATTGAGTTGTTTGTGAAGGGATGTTCCATATGTGATGTTTAAAGTCCATGTGTTAAGTCATGAAGGATTACAATCTCAAGAGAATAAAGTGAAAGATAAGAACTCATTGTGCATCTCAATATATTGTGATAATGCATAATAAGATCAACTGGGAGACAAATTGCAAATCATGGGTTTGTAAGGAATATTTCATGTAGCTCATAAAGTGGAGATATTCATCAAGATTGAAGAAGTGCAAGTTCAAGATGAGTATCTAGTAGATATCACATGCTTGAAGCTTGGAAATCATTCATTACAATGGATTTGTGAAGATATACCTAAGTGAGGCTTTCCCATAGTGGAGTATGGGAGAGAAATTTGCGAGACTTCAACAAGCAAGCGGAATCAATAAAGGTATTCCATTTTTGCCAAGCATGACCGCCATCTATATCTCAAGTGGAATGTGCAAAGAAAAGGTATGACCTTGATAGGTTTTATATTTTATCGGTCTCGAGGTGGTTCTTGGGAGATCGGATATAGGTTCGATAGTCGTACTATCAAGGGAGATCTCGGGTGATTAGCTTGATCATATCATTCGTAGAGATCTCAAACATTTTCATCCTTTCCATCGTATTTCTTGGTTTTTATTTGGATCTTCTCTATCTGAGGGTTTAGATTTTGTGATTATCTTCAAAAAAAGCTCGAGTTCATCAAAAATGGATTTCATATTAAAAAGTCGTTTAGTTTTTTATGTTGGAGATTTTACTGCTTCGTCATGATAGTGTGGTCAAAACCTTCATCTTGAGGTTTGAAGCCCCAACCTTTAGTCCTGGTTGCCCTACCAACCGGGACAAAATAGCGTACACGTGGCCGCTGCTCCGCGCGAGGGAGGGGGCAACCGTCCTGGTTCGTAACACGAACTGGGACAAATAAGCCTCTACCGCGACAGAGCTTTGGCACATTTCTATGCTGCGGTAGAGAATTCATTTTGGTACCTTTTTTTTGCCGCGACACATTTTGGCCACTTTTTGTGCCGCGGTAGAGAATTCATTTATGTTGTTTTATTTTTTATTTTGTGTTTTGCCCTCATCAATGAAGGAACCATTATATTACACAAGATCATCATGACAATATAGATCCAAGTGTCGAACATATTAGATTCGATACACGGATTTCGTGCACTACATACAAAATAATCTATTTGTACAATCCCTATTGCCTATACACACCCGCATAGTATTCTCCTTTTGGGTCTAGGACTTCTGTATCCAAGAATCCCGCCTATTCCTCCTGAACTGCTTGTACGCGATCCTTTGGCAGAAGACCGTCCCGTAGACGTTCGAGCTGATTTAAAAAAGAAGTCAATCTATATGTATAAAACTAAACACAATTTGATGGTAATAAAAAACTATAGAAATTGTTTACGTACGTAGAGTTGCTCTAAATTTCTGCCCTTCTCACAGCACGTCTGACGGATGAACTCGCAAACATAGTATCCACATAAATTGTTCCCAGGTCCCTGCGTCAGGCACTTTACGAGAACATAGTTCAATCAAAATAATAATCAAGCATGATAATAACGGTATCAAAACTAGAATCGAAGAGATGTGCGTATATAGCTAGTGGTGCTTATATCTAGTGGTTTAAATGTAAGTCCTCTCTAACACCCGAAGAATCGGCCCTATGCAAGTTTTAGCGAAACCCGCCAAACCCGCATAGAAACGATTCAAAGGTGCCCACCAGGCACTTTCGTGCGGGTGGAAAACGAAGTAATATCATTACACAATAGTCCACGATGGAACCCACAGAACAGATATATACAACGGCGACTCAATGAGTCAAGAATACAGATATACAGTACAAAGATCCAAATCACCTTGAAAACAATACAGCGTCCGAAATGCGACAAGATGCAAATTGAGCTAAGAGCCCGAAGAATAACCAATGGCGTCCATAACCCTGCCCAAGCCAAGCGGAAGGGTAACCCTCGCTAACGACGTCGATCTCAAAACCTGCTTAAACAAAAGGTGCCGAAAGGCAAAGGAAAAAGAGAGAGCGGTCGATCGAGGCCAAGACACATGAGCTAGAATTCGGCGGTCCTCGCCTACATAGGTATGGTGGACTGAAGCGGCAGCGCAACATGCACTAAACAACCTATAGATACTCGATATAACTGTCGGCTACCAGAGAGGGATAAGAAAGTCCTATTCGGAACCATCTTGATACTACCACCAAACATACCCATCCTGGTGTTTCCCCCTCGAGACCAAACGAGGAAGTCAACCGAGAACTCACGATGGCGCTTTTATTTATTCAGTTATCGTTGCAGCAATTACTAGTCAGGTATAGATAATCATCCTGGTATAATAAGCAGTGGGCACTTTTAGATAATCATTCCGTTGTAGTTGCAACACTTACTAGTCAGATACAATTAGCATGAGATATCCCCAAACCCAGCAGTTGTTGGTACTTTTATTTAGCCATTCCGTTGCAGTGAAGCTGATTACTAGTCATATCTGATACAAGTCAAATTATAGCAGTAAACTTTAGTTATAGTTGTCTATGATCGAGAACTGCTCCAAGTCATCCATAACATGGACACGGCTTTTGAAAATATTTAATCTCGAGGGTGCACCAAAGTATCCACACGCGCCGACCCTTTTGCCGATCGATTAACATACACCCATCGGTATGTCAGGGCCTAAGTCATGACGCTTCCGCACAAAGAAAGTACATGGGGCCACCCACTAAGCTACCATGAACGAAGTCGGCGGTCTCGAGACGGACTCGTGGTTTGCGTCGTAAACAATCGGAAACCGAAAATGAGACTGGCTTGTCGATACCGTGAAAACACTCCGCTTACCTAAACAGACAGGTGCGCTTACAATTTAAATTAGCAAAGCATGGCATAAGTACAGGATAGTAATAAAGCCCCAAACTAATTGTGGCCCCCAAAGATTTTGGAATCAGTACTAAATCGATGGGGTGCCCATACACCCCACTGTGGTTAGCGCTCGATCTCGGAACAAGCGTCAAGAACTTCGGGTCCCACGGACACTAGTGGGATTAACAACCAAATAACATCTATTGCCCACCGGTGCCTCTGCATTTACCTATTTCAATTTTAGTTATTAAACAATAATTAAAGCCATGATCATCTCCAACATTAAACATGCGGCAATACTCCAACAACTGTGGTACTTGACGACACGCAACAGCACTTGAGCAAGCGACTACGACGCGCAGGTCCAACTATCTACCAAACAACAGGTAATAGGATGTTTCCAAGGAAATATAAGGCCTCAAGGGATATCACGGTACGGAAACTAGAGCATCGCAACACAGATAGCAATAGATCAACAGGAGGAAATAAAGACTATAAATGCAAAATAGGTAGAAGGGGAAGGGATGCTCGCCTGAAAACATTGCCGAAGGTTCATCCGAAGATCGGGTCGACACTCACATCAACTCAACGGCCTTATCCGCGAAGAAGCAAAACACTAGAATAAACACCGGATGCACTATTTAATACAACGGCAGAAGATCGGGCATGATGCATGTATGATGCATGTATGATGCATGACATGGCAAAGGATGCGATGCAAATAGGCCATATTAAGCGGAACCGGGGTCCCGACATTTATTTAGAAGGTTCATGTTGTTTAGATACCCCGCAATTTAAATGTTGTCTTAACATGGCAGAAGATAGCACCGGTTAGCTACATGAATTTAAATGGAACCAATATGAGACTAGAAATGTCCGCATATGGTCTCCATATTTAATTATGAGGTGAATCGGCATAATACCCCCAAACCACCAAACATGGATGCGAGTATGAATAATGTAATATGCAACAATTGATAAATATCATATGATAAAAATAGGGTCTTAGAAAGGGGTCACACATGTATGTTTCGGCGAACTTTTTAGGGTTCGACGGGGTTTGGTCTTCGGATCGGAGAGGAGGAACAAAACATCAAGGTTTGTTCTTCATTTTCTGGGAGGGAGAGCTCGACATTCCGCAATCTTTGGCTCTGTGTGGCAGATCTTGTCGTCGCGGGGTTCAGGGTCTTGGGTTCCAAGACCGAGATCTTGGGGTGCCGTCTTCGATTGTCGGTGACGATCATGAGAAATATCGGCACCGGGTGGTCTTGAAGTAGTCTTTTACCGGGGACACAACACAAGTGCACATTAGCAGACATACATCAAAAGAAACTGAACAAGGAACTGGGCGAGGCGGTCGTGTCCCATCCAGGCATTAACCAGAACACCTTGAACGCGCACGGGCAACGCAACGGGTCGCCAGAGAACGGGTCGGTGGCGGCGGGCAAGCTAAGGGCGGACGGGGATGAGGAGACACGGGGCGTCGCATAGGCGCTGGAAGACGCCGGTGGCGCACAGGTACGGGACTAGAGAAGCCGCGACGTCAGGTTCTCGCTGGGGGATCTAGGGTGGTTCGCGCATGGGGCGACATGGAGAGGCCAGAGGAGGCGGGGTCAACGGGGCAAGCGAGCGAGCCCGACAATGGGCTGGAGGCGAGCCAGAGAAGAAGGCAAGCAAGCTGGACTCATGAGGCGGTGGTTGCGAAGGAAGGCGAGATAGGCGACGGGCAGGATGGAGGGGCTCCATGGCGAGTAGTTGCAGGGTAGCCGTGAGAGGAAGGACGGCCCGGAGGAGAGGAGCGGGTGCAGAGGGCGCCGGGTACCACGATGGAGCCAGAGAGGCGGCCGGTGATGAAGAGGAGGCGGTGGGTCCTGGCAGAGAGAGAGGCAGGCTGGCAGCACGACGGAGAGGGTCAGGCCTGGGGAGGGCCTCGCGGCATGGGGCCAGAGGTGAGGCGGTCGCTGTTGGCGGCGGGGATCCGAGACGAGAGGGAGGACACGAGCGAGAGAGAGGACAGGGGCGCGTCGAGGTAGGTGTAACACCCTCAGAATCGGACCTATGCAAGTTTGAGCAAAATTCGCCAAAACCCGCATAGAAACGATTCAAAGGTGCCCACCAGGCACTTTCGTGCGGGTGGAAAACGAAGTAATAACATTACACAACCTCGATGGGACCCACATGAGAGATATATATATAACGACTCAAAGAGTCAAGAATACATATATACGTACAAGATCCAAATCACCTTGAATGATAGAGCGTCCGACTACGGACAAGAAGCAAATGGGGCTAAGAGCCACAAGAATAACCGATGGCGTCCATAACTCGCCTGTGCCAAGCCGGAAGGGTAACCCTGCTAACGGCGTCGATCTCAAAACCTGCTTAAACAAAAGGGGTGCCGACAAAGGGCAAAGGAAAAAGAGGAGCGTCAGTACTGAGGCCAGTACACGGCGAGGCTAGAATTCGGCGGTCCTCGCCTACATTGGTATGGTGGACTGAGCGGCAGCATGCACTAAACAACCTATAGAGATTCGATACAACTGGCGGTTATCAGAGAGGGGTAAGAATGACCTATTCGGATCCACCCTGATACTATCATCAAACAAACCCATCCTGGTATTTTCCCCTCGAGACCAATCGAGGAAGTCAACCGAGGAACTCACACGGTTGGCAGTTTTACTTATTCAGTGATAGTTGCGGCACTTTACTAGTCAGGTTTAGATAATCATCCTGATAAAGTAAGCAGTGGGCACTTTAAGTTAACCATTCCGTTGTAGTTGCAGCAATTACTAATCAGATACAGATAGCATGATATAAACCCAAAACCCAGCAGTTGTTGGTACTTTTATTCAGCCATTCCGTTGTAGTTGCAATACTTACTAGTCAGATACAATGGTCGCAGTTTACACACAAAGCAAGCAATTGTGGGCAGTATTATTTAGTCATTCCATTATAGTGGAGCTGATTACTAGTCATTATAAGTCAAATTTATAGCAATAAACTTTAGTTATGCTTGTCTATGATCGAGATATGCTCCAAGTCGTCCATATCCGCGACACGGCTTTCGAGAAAGTTTTACCGGCGGGTGCACCAATAGCAACACACGCTCGATCAACCTAAAAACCAAATCAAAACCCAGCGAGGCTTTCACGATGAACAATCACAGATTGAGAATATTTCAGGGGCCACCCTTTGAGTAGATCCCGCAACGAAGTAAGCTAGCTTGAGACGGACTCAAGGTTAGCGCCAATGGTCAGGCGACTAGGAACCCGAAAACTCGGGTGTCGATACTGCGTAATCACTCCGCCTTCCTAACAAAGACAAAGTGCTATCTGCCGCACAATTTAAATACATAAGTAGCATGGCATAAGTACAGATCGTAAATAAAACCTCAAACTAGTTGTGGCCCCAAGAAATAAGATGAATCAAGCTCCGGCTGGGGGTCCCATATACCTCCGGATGTGGATAGCGCAATAAATCAAGGAACAGTATCAAGTACTCGGGTCCTACGGACACAAGTGGCTTCGAAACCAAATATTATCTATCACCCACCGATGCCTCCGCTTATTTCAATTTTAGTTGTTAAACAGAAATTAAAGTGACGATAAGTAAAACTAGAATCATCTCCAACATCAACATGCGGCAATACATCAAATCGTGGCATATGACGACACACATCAAGACTTGAGCAAGCAACTACGACGCAAGTCCAACTATCTACCAATCAACAAGTAATAGGAGGTGTCCAAGGCAATATATGGCTGCAAGGGATATCACAGGTACGGAATCTAAAGCATCGCAACTCAGATAGCAATAGATCAACAGGAGGGAATAAAGACTATAAAAGTAAGATAGGTAGAAAGGGGGAGATGCTCGCCTGATAAACATTGACGGTTCATCCAAGAACGGTAAGCTCACATCAACTCAAGGGCCTTATCCGCGAAGAAGCAAAACACTAGAAGAAACACCGGATGCAATATTTAATACAACAGCAGAAGAACGGCATGATGCATGCATGATATATGACATGGCAAAGGTGCGATGCAATCAAGTCAAGATTAAGCGGAACCGGGGTCCCGACAATTATTTATATGGTTCAAGTTGTTTAGTTACCCCGCAATTTAAATGTTGTTTTAGCATGGCAGAAGATAGCACCGGTTCGCTACACAAATTTAAATGAGGCCGATATGAGACTAGATTTGCCCGCATATGGGCCCCAAATTTAATTATTAGGTGAATCGGCATAAGGCCCCCAAACCACATGATGTGCATGCGAGAAGAATGATTAAATGCAACAAGTTGATATCATTTATAAAATAGGGTATCGAGGAAAAGGGTCACACATTAGGGGTCTCGACGATCTTGGGGATCCGGGGGTTCGGGGTCCGGGGTCGGTCTCGGGGTTCAGGGTTCGACGGAACGGTCTCGACGGAAGCGTTCTCGGATTACTGGGGTAGATCTTGGTGTTCCGTGAGGTAGACCTAGTCGCGTCCGGTCCTCAGGGTTCGACGAACTTGGCGTCCCACGGAGGCGAGCTTGGCGATAGATGGTAGATCTTGTCGACTCCAAGCCATCGGCCTTGTTGTTCCGCAACGGGGATCTTGGGGAGTTTCCGGGGTTCCACGGGTTCGACTCGACAAAGCCGTGAGCGGGTCTTAGCCCACCGATCTTGGGGTTCATGAGGAGGACTTGGCGATCCGGGCGAAGATCTTGTTCGCCCTCGTTGCCGGTGTGGTACTTGGCATGGTTGGCATGCTGCTGGAGTTCACGAACGGAGCCGGTAGCACCGGGAGGCGACCTGCAGCGGTGACGTCAGGGACCGAGGAGGAGGCCGATGGCGGCACAGCGGCCCAATGGTCGGCATCGCGCGGCTCGGGACTTGGGTCCACAAGGCGGTCGAAGGTGACGCTGGGTAGAGGTTGGGGAAGGCTCGGCGGGCGGCGGACATGGCGTCGGCCCAGCAGCGGAGGCTGCAGCGCGGCGGAGCGAGCTGGTCGGTGGAGCGGGAGTTGGTCTGGCGAGGCGGGGGCCGGGCGGCGGCAGGGCGAAGCGCGCTGGAGGAGGTTGGCGGCGAGCTGGCGCTGGCGGGAGAGGGCCCGGCAGGGGTGAGCGGCGAGCGCGCCACGGAGAAGGGGCGACAGCTGGCGCGGAGGGTGGAGGGCGGAGGCGCGGGTGGCGGCAAGCGGTCGACGAGGGCGGCTGGCTGCTTGCGGCGAGGGCTAGCTATGGCGGAGGGCAAGCGGCCGGGAGGAGGGAGAGGGCGATGGGGGCGAGGTGGAGGAGGGACCATGGAGAGGGGCTGGCGGGGGAGGCCGGCTCAGAGGGGAGCGAGGCGCTGGTCAGGCGGCTCAGTGGCGGCTCGGGAAGGGAGGCGGCACGAGGAGGCGAGGGCGAGGGAGAGGTGAGGCGGGCGGTGAGGGAGAGCTTGCGTGCCTTGAGGAGAAGGAAGAGGACGGGAGAGAGAGAAGGAGAGAGAGACTTGAAGGGGTGGGTGGGGCCGGGGACAGGGGTGGGCGCGGCCAGGGGCAGGCGGTTGGCTCGATCGGGCGGGCATGGCGTGTGTGTGGAGTGGTGGGTGGGTTGGTTGTGTGAGGAGAGAAGGAGGGAGGTGGCAGGGGTGATTGGGTGAGGTGAGAGGGAGATGAGGTGGCGAGGTCGATAGGCTAGGGTGAGGTGGAGGCAAGGGTGGGTAGACTAGGTTGGGTGAACTTAGGATTTAGAGGGCTGTCAGTTGGACCGATTTAAAACCTGGGTGGTCGTTGGTCAATCGCCCGTTCGACTGCCCCGCTAAAAATTAATTTAATATTTTATTTAGTTTTAAATGCACCGTTTGCAAAACATCGTTGGTCAAACAAAATATTCCGGAGTCCCGGTTTTTGGCGTTTGAATAAAAGACGGGGCGTTTTAGAAAACAACACGGGCTTTGCAAACATACTTTTTATGCAAACAATGCATGATGATGACGATGCAATGCACAAATTCAACGCGATTTTCTAGTAGCGGTATTGCGGGATGCCACAATTCGACACCACTAACAAGGGATCTCGCCCTCGAGATCCGCCTCATGGTACCGGAAAGAAGGTCGGCGATCTGCGTCTTCTCGCTTAGTGTAGATCCTCGCGACACCACTAACAAGGTTCGTTGTTCCTGATCGCCGAGAGAACACTCCGGAAACAAAAGGGCGAAGGTAGAGGTCTCCACAAATACAGCCACCTCTAACTTCCGGTGGGAAGGGGGAACCGATGCATTCTCATCCACTGCAATGTACAAAAGCGAATAGAAGGGGTAGTCGGCATCGGGGCCAGTCCATCACGCACCCAAACTATTACTCTGCAATCGAGAAAAGCGCAACCATTCTCGAATCGGATCAAGATCTCGAAGCGAGGTTCGAAACAAAGGAGTGATGCATCGATCGGATCGCGAGAGGATGTCGTCGCGTCGGAAAACTCCGAAGGCACAAACAAGGAACAAAGAACGGTACCACAGACGAAGGATTCCTCGGCAGCGTGAACACGGACGTACCACCGTTATCAAAGGAGGAAGCGAAACTCAAGGTACGACGAAACCCAACCACGAGAATTCTCGGACTCGAAGAAAGAGAAGAGAGCGGATTCAAAACACGAGAGGTAAGAGGAGAACAGCAGAGGGTAAGGAGTAAAATCAGACCTAATCGTAACTATCCAACCGGTTTTGCAAAAATAGTTTGACACTCTACTGGCCGTTAGCTAAGGTTATCCCAGTTGGACTTGTGGGGTATCGCAATCGCTGAGCTCGATACCACTCAGAACACCTCAGATCGGACCTATGCAAGTTTGAGCAAAATTCGCCAAACCCGATAGAAACGATTCAAAGGTGCCCACCAGCACTTTCGTAAGGTGGAAAACGAAGTAATAACATTACACAACAGTCCTCGATGGGACCCACAGAGCAGAGATATATATATAAATGACTCAAAGAGTCAAGAATACATATATGGTACAAAGATCCAAATCACCTTGAATGATAGGCGTCCGACTACGGACAAGAAGCAAATGGGGCTAAGAGCCACGAAGAATAACCGATGGCCCATAACCCCCGAGCCAAGCGGAAGGGTAACCATGCTAACGTCGATCTCAAAACCTGCTTAAACAAAAGGTGCCGAAAGGGCAAAGGAAAAGAGGAGTCCAAGATCGAGGCCAAGACACGGCGAGGCTAGAATCGGCGTCCTCGCCTACATAGGTATGGTGGATCGAGCGGCAAGATGCACTAAACAACCTATAGAGATTCGATACAGCTGGCGGTTATCGAGAGGGTAAGAATGACCTATTCGGATCCACCACGATACTATCATCAAACAAACCCATCTCGTATTTCCCCTCGAGACCAATCGAGGAAGTCAACCGAGGAACTCACACGTTGGCGGTTTACTTATTCAGTGATAGTTGCGGCACTTTACTAGTCAGGTTTAGATAATCATCCTGATAAAGTAAGCAGTGGGCACTTTAAGTTAACCATTCCGTTGTAGTTGCAGCAATTACTAATCAGATACAGATAGCATGATATAAACCCAAAACCCAGCAGTTGTTGGTACTTTTATTCAGCCATTCCGTTGTAGTTGCAATACTTACTAGTCAGATACAATGGTCGCAAGCGACACACAAAGCAAGCAATTGTGGGCAGTATTATTTAGTCATTCCATTATAGTGGAGCTGATTACTAGTCATTATAAGTCAAATTTATAGCAATAAACTTTAGTTATGCTTGTCTATGATCGAGATACTGTGCTCCAAGTCGTCCATATCCGCGGACACGGCTTTCAGAAAGTTTTACCCGGGTGCACCAATAGCAACACACGCCGATCAAACTCGAAAACCAAATCAAAACCCAACGAGGCTTTCACATTGAACAATCACAGATTCGAAATATTTCAGGCCACCCTTTGAGTAGATCCCGAAGTAAGCTAGCTTCAGCGGACTCAAGGTTAGCGCCAATGGTCAGAAGCGATGGGAACCCAAAACTGGGGTGTCGATACAGCGTAATCACTCCGCCTTCCTAAATAATGCAAAGGTGCTATCGCTGCACAATTTAAATACATAAGTAGCATGGCATAAGTACAGATCGTAAATAAAACCTCAAACTAGTTGTGGCCCCAAGAAATAAGATGAATCAAGCTCGGCTGTGGGGGTCCCATATACCTCCGGATGTGGATAGCGCGATAAATCAAGGAACAGTATCAAGTACTCGGGGTCCCACGGACACAAGTGGGCTCGAAACCAAATATTATCTATCACCCACCGATGCCTCTGCTTATTTCAATTTTAGTTGCTAAACAGAAATTAAAGTGACGATAAGTAAAACTAGAATCATCTCCAACATCAACATGCGGCAATACATCAGCAACTGTGGCATATGACGACACACATCAGCACTTGAGAAAGCAACTACGACGCGCAAGTCCAACTATCTACCAATCAACAAGTAATAGGAGGTGTCCAAGGCAATATATGGCTGCAAGGGATATCACAGGTACGGAATCTAAAGCATCGCAACTCAGATAGCAATACATCAACAGGAGGGAATAAAGACTATAAAAGTAAGATAGGTAGAAAGGGGGAGATGCTCGCCTGATAAACATTGACGAAGGTTCATCCGAAGAACGGGGCGAAGCTCACATCAACTCAAGGGCCTTATCCG
Source organism: Avena longiglumis (assembly GCA_030063025.1). Classification (NCBI taxonomy): domain Eukaryota; kingdom Viridiplantae; phylum Streptophyta; class Magnoliopsida; order Poales; family Poaceae; genus Avena; species Avena longiglumis. The sequence continues at coordinate 426,192,992 of CP125978.1, forward strand.
CGAAGAAGCAAAACACTAGAAGAAACACCGGATGCAATATTTAATACAACAGCAGAAGAACGGCATGATGCATGCATGATATATGACATGGCAAAGGTGCGATGCAATCAAGTCAAGATTAAGCGGAACCGGGGTCCCGACAATTATTTATATGGTTCAAGTTGTTTAGTTACCCCGCAATTTAAATGTTGTTTTAGCATGGCAGAAGATAGCACCGGTTCGCTACACAAATTTAAATGAGGCCGATATGAGACTAGATTTGCCCGCATATGGGCCCCATATTTAATTATTAGGTGAATCGGCATAAGGCCCCCAAACCACATGATGTGCATGCGAGAAGAATGATTAAATGCAACAAGTTGATATCATTTATAAAATAGGGTATCAAGGAAAAGGGTCACACATTAGGGGTCTCGATGATCTTGGGGATCCGGGGGTTCGGGGTCCGGGGTCGGTCTCGGGGTTCAGGGTTCGACGGAACGGTCTCGACGGAAGCGTTCGCGGATTACTGGGGTAGATCTTGGTGTTCCGTGAGGTAGACCTAGTCGCGTCCGGTCCTCGGTTCGATTTAACTTGGCCCATGAGGCGAGCTTGGCGGTAGATGGTAGATCTTGTCGACTCCAAGCCATCGGCCTTGTTGTTCCGCAACGGGGATCTTGGGGAGTTTCCGGGGTTCCACGGGTTTGACTCGACAAATGGACTCCGTGAGCGGGTCTTGGCGTCCACCGATCTTGGGGTTCATGAGGAGGACTTGGCGTATCCGTGGCGAAGATCTTGTTCGGCCCCTTGTCTTTGGCGGTGTGGTACTTGGCATGGTTGGCATGCTGCTGGAGTTCACGAACGCGGGAGCCCGGGGGTAGCACCGTCGGGAGGCGCACGCAGTGTGGTGACGGCAGGGACCGAGGAGGAGGCCGATGGCGGCATGGCGCAGTCGAACACCGCGGGCCTCGGGACGCGGGTCCACAAGGCGGGGCGCGTGACGCTGGGTGAGGTTGGGGAAGGCTCCGGCCGTGCGGCGGACATGCGCGTCAGCTGGGCGGAGCCTGCAGGCGGCGGGGAGGCGGCCGGGCCGGAGCGGGCCGAGAGGTGGTCTGGCGAGGGGCAATGGCGAAGCCTGGCGACGGGCGGGAGGAGGCGCAGCGGCTGGCCGGGCAGGAGGCGGCAGGGTGAGCGCGAGCGCCGGAGAGGGCGACGGCGGCTGAGGCGGCGCGGGAGCAGGTGGAGCGGAGGCCAGCGGCGGTTGCGTGGCTGCGGGCAATGCCTGAAGGGGCGAGCTATGGCAGAGGGCGGGCGGAGGGAGAGGAGAGGGCGGGCACGGGCGGTGGGAGGAGGACCATGGAGATGGGCTAGCGGCCGGGGAAGAGGCCGGCGGTTCTGCATCGGGGGGAGCGAGGCGCGGGTCAGGGCGGCTCCGGCGTGGCGGCTCGGGAAGGGGAGGCCTGGCGCGGAGAGGGCGAGGGGGCAGAGGTGAGGCGCAGTGAGGGAAAGCTGCGTGCCGAGGGGAGAAGGAAGAGGACGCGGGGGAGAGAGAGAAGGGAGAGAGAGAGAGGGCCCGCAGGGCAGGTGGGTGGTGGGGCCAGGGGACAGCGGGGTGGGCGCGCCAGTGGATAGGGCAGGCGGTTGGTTCGGGATCGGGGCAGGGGCGGCATGTGCGCGTGTGTGCAGGAGTGGTGGGTGGGTTGGTTGTGTGAGGAGAGAAGGAGGGGGCAGGTGGCAGGGGGTGATTGGGTGAGGGTGAGAGGGGAGATGAGGTGGCGAGGTCCGAGCTAGGGGTGAGGTGGAGGCAAGGGTGGGTAGACTAGGTTGGGTGAACTTAGGATTTAGAGGGTTGTTCAGTTGGACCGATTTAAAACCTGGGGTGGTCGTTCGGGTCAATCGGCCCGTTCGACTGCCCCGCTAAAAATTAATTTAATATTTTATTTAGTTTTAAATGCACCGTTTGCAAAACATCGTTGGTCAAACAAAATATTCCGGAGTCCCGGTTTTTGGCGTTTGAATAAAAGACGGGGCGTTTTAGAAAACAACACGGGCTTTGCAAACATACTTTTTATGCAAACAATGCATGATGATGACGATGCAATGCACAAATTCAAAGCGATTTTCTAGTATCGGTTTTGCGGGATGCCACAGTAGGCCAGGAGCGGGGCCGCGTGGTACCAAATGGGACCAGGGGTTACGGGGTGGATGCGAGAATTGCTGTGAGGAGGGTGGGTCGCGTGCGGCAGCGTGTCGGGTGCACTGCAAGGACTTGGTCGTGCGTGGTGTGTGGCGCCAAGTGCTCTGCGTGTGTAGGTGTTGCATCGCAAGTGCGCGCGCGTGTGTGCTATGCCGCGGAGGATGGGAGGCGGCGGTTGATTGGATGGGGAGAGGGTCAGGCTGATGTGGCGCAAAGGGATAGGTTGGGGTGAGGTGGAGGGGGCTGGGTAGCTAGGCTGGGTAGGTTATCTGGTAGCATAGGTTTCGGGTGTTCTGGGGTAGGTAGGGTTTAGGTAGTCCGGTTTTGTGCTGGGGGTGCACTACAAGGAATGTGTTATTCCTTCTAATAGTGACCGTGAAAAAAATCGTCATAATGTTATGACGATTTTTCACCAGATGATCGTAAGCCATTCGGAAGGTCCAAAACCTTAAAACATTAAGACGATTGTGCTAAAAAACGTCATAGTTTCATTAGGTCAAATCGTCATAACCTAATGAATGCAGCTCACGGCCTTATTTATAGCTCACTATGACGATTTAAATTCGTCATACTGTCCAAATTAGAAAAAATTAAAATAAGAGGTCGGCCACGTCATAAGTTGTGTCTATGTGTCGTGTCTACGTGTCAATTTTTAACTATAAATTATTTTCATGTATTAATTTTTTCTTATGGATTTGGTCCGTTCAACTCCCATCCAACGTAGAGTGGATCAATAGAAGAAGCACACTCGTGGCCTCAGAACACTCCACGCACGCTGACCGCGACACCCTTCCTCCAAAGTCCAAACCCTAGCACCTCCTTCCTCAACGCCTCCGCCACCTCCTCCTCCAGCCGTTCCTCCCACCTGCACGCTCTATCCCCTCTCCTCCCCTCACGGTCATCCTAGGCCGGCCTCCAGTTCCCCTAGTGCTCCCAGGAGAGACCGCCGGGCCTCACCAACCCGCCCATTTCCGTCCATCTCGATCTCGAGATCTAGTCATCGCCGGAGTTTCTCCACCTCTGCCACCTCTCTCTCTCTCAACTACTCTTCTATTGAATCAGAAGTCGGCGATGTTGATCTCCCTAGCGCACGTCTTAGGGGATTCATCACCACCCTGTGTAAACCCTAGATCGGCCGACATCGACGGCGGACCAGCAAGGCATCGCTCGGCTTCGCCCGCTCCTCCCTGGTCCGGCGTCACGATGCTCCTCCAGCTAACCGACTAGGGAGGCCGGCCTTGCGCCCTTCTCTGTCTCAGGCCGATATCCGGCGATGGCTTGCCTGGTCATGGTGTCCTGCTGGGTAGACCAAGGCCGCCGGGTTGCCCCTCGATCCGGCACTGCTCCTCCCCCATGAGCGCCACAAGGAGACCCATCTCTTGCTGCTGCTTGACTCCTCCGACGGCTTGCTACTACACACCGACCCCGTCCGTGTTGAAGCACTTCTCCCCAAGTTCCTTCACGTTCTCACCGGACCGACCTGCCACCACAACTCCCACATGGATACCGCTCCTGACGACGTCCTCCCAAACCTGCTGCTGAGAACCCCGGTGAGGCTTCCCTCCCCCTGCTGCTCCTCCCACATCTCATGTGTGTGTATGTACATCAGCGTCTCATTTATATGTCGCCTATTTACTTTGTACTTAATTGTGCATCGGTAGAGAGTGCTGGTACAACTTAACTTGCAGGGTTGTGTGCATCGGTAGACAATTCTGGTATAACTGAATTGTGCATCCGTAGACAGTGACTAAATATTTATTAAATAGGGATTGATCGCTGATATGCTTTTATCTTGTTAACTGTTTTACATTCATCATTATCAAGTCATTTTCTGCTGATTAGTTTAGGCGATGCAGCCTTTGGATATACATCAACTACATCACAGCTCCATGGGACATATCTTCAGACCTGCTCCATGTCCGCTTGAATGCGATGACCATCGTGTTCTTCTCGGTTGCTCCTACAGAATCAGGACGAGCTCAGGAATATACTTATAGACTTCTAATTTGACACATTTACTATTGTAGTCCCACTTCTTGTATATGTTATGTTACACACTAGTCCTGCAACTCAATTGTGTCTCACTCTAGTGCATTCGAGAAGCGAGGCGTGTTCCTTGATAGAAAAACTTCTCTGAAGGTTGAAGATGAATAGTAAGATGGTAGGCACGTGCATTAATTAGAGCCCGCGTGTGTCTGCCCTGTTTAAATTATGCCGTCACTGGCCTATTTAATGCATATTAAACGTGTACCCTGACTCCCTGACTGTATTCACCATATTCCTTACCGTATACTTCAATTCTTCTCATTTTCCTAACCATTTATGTTTCCTTGTCCACAGATCACATAGCTAGTTATTGACGATAGGATATGAGGGGCGGCGTACCCAGGTTCCAGAAGTCTGGGTTATACATAGTTGTTGCTCATATCTTGTCGCTACATAGCTTTTGTATGTATCTTATGGCTACATAGCTATTGTTTATATGTGTTCACCATATTTACTTCATTCTCGTGTAGAAGAAAAGTTAATCGTTATGACTATTATAGTAATTTCTGTTCTCAATTGATACCTGTGTGTGTATTCTTGCTGTATCTGTGGGGATTTAATATTATTGATGTAATTCTTGTGTGGAAGAATAAATACCAACTGTGTTTCAACTTTGCGTCAGTATTTCTTCCAAACAGAATGTCAGGTTCATTGATATGTATGCAGCACTGCACTACAACTTGTGCTCTTTAATAAAAAATTCCCTAGTATCCATCATGTTTGAACTAGTCTATGATTAGCTCTGTACAATACTTTCTATGAACATTTTTATTCTGTATATAAAAATTATCAGCTAAAGATATTCCAAAACACCTTCAACTAGTATATGTGTTCTGTAATTTTGTACAGGTACTAGTTGTACATCTGAAGCAAATTGGATGTTTGATTAACTATTTTGCTATTTCTTGTCTGATCTTGGTTGTTTGTTTATGGGTGGTAGGATAAGGTGCGGTGATTACATGGAGCTGGAGAACTTCGAGAACCTTGTCTAGTAGGGTTTGCATCTATCTTTTCTCTAGCGAGATGGCGGGGCAGCTGCAGGTATCTTCTCTTGTTGTTTGGTATTCTTTAGCTTATTCCCTTGCAGCGAAAATAAAATCACTTGTCTCTTGTTTTGCTGCTTTCGTGTGCTTGATTGGTGATGTGAAAGCAGTAGTTGTTACATATCCTATATTATGTGTGCATATGTTTGACTGACAAGTAAATTATGATGTTGATTTTCAAACCTGGGAGTACATGCCTTTAATTAGTTTGCCTCTTTGCAATTTATTTGGTAAACCAGTTTCAGTTCTGAACGTTTTAGCTCATTACTGTTAGTTAATTGGAGCATGAATATTCCTATACCTGGCGGATAAACGGTGCATATGCAGCTTCTCTATCTACCGCTGACAGTTCAGTTTTCTGAAATCTTTTTAGGACTGCTTGAAAATCCTTAGCTAGCTTTGCATCATATATGAACTGCGCTGAGATCCTCCCTTTACTTGAATAGGTATAGAAAGTTGACATGCTACACGCTGTGACATGCTGGATGCTGTGACGATGAAGTTAACACGCCTTAAAATTTCTCCACGGACCACAGACTGCATTATATATTTGGATTTTGGTAGATGCTTGTGTAGATTGTAAAACATTAGTGTAGAACTGTATATTGTTGTAGAAATTCATCAACTGGTACATGCTACTGCAAATAACAAGTAAAATATCAACTTGAGAATACTCAAATATGATCCTTATTTCATTTATATCAAATTGCCACTAAAGAACTTATCAGTAGAAGATCATAGTCTTGGGATGATCTTGTTATTATCATAGCAGTGGTATGTCGATTTGATCTATTTTATATAACATGATCTGTGTCACATAGTTTTTGGCTGTCTTGCTCATCGAGTCATGGTTTCATTAAAGCCAATCTTTTACATAGGTAATCATACCGCTTTACCATATCTATCCCAGCCTTTTTTATTTATGTTATTTTATGGAATTGCTAGGTCAGTTCAAAGCAGAAGGAAACCAGCCGCACCAGCGGATGCTAGACACTTTTGAAACAACCCCCCTTTCGCAGTACAGATCCTGTGACCACCTTGTCGAACTAGTGAGTTTCCCCACCCTTCCCTTGGATGTTTGTGTGTATGCCTTAGCAGAGCGAGATGTGATCTGTTTGATCCATCCGCTCGGTGTGGTCTCGACAAGATATGAACTATCATTGCCCTGTGTGGCCTCTGAAATCCGATGAAATATTTGTTCTATTGATTGCATAGCAGTAACATGTATAGTAGAAAATCGGGCATTCGTACATTTTTTATTCCAATTCATTAATGTTTCTGTTATTTCTTTAGTAGTCTGTAGTTACACCTACTGATGTTTTTCTCTTCGGCAACATTCTTGTTCTTGCTGTTACAATATATGCGGTATCGGCATGTTTTCTTTTTTGGGATGACATTGGTATTCTTTTTGAACACATGGAAACTCTGCTGTAGTTTCTAATTTTTATACTAGAGTTATTAGGCAGCAACCTCTTCTATTTGTGTTGCGATGGAATTATATTCACTATTGAATTAACACAATTACCAATGTAACATAGATTGTAAAATCTAGAGCGAACATTTCTGATAAGAAGTTGTAGGTATAGTTAGGGACTGATCTATTTAGTAACATAGAAAAGGTCCATTTTTCATGTTGTGAACATTTGAAACCCTGTTTAAGCGAAAATAAAGTAATGTATTGTTTATGTGGGCTAGGATAGTGCTTTATTTGATGTCGAAACATGCCCATTTGTTCTATTTGCATATCTTGTTAGATACTTTCTTGTTATTATCTCACGTGTTCTATTGTCGCTACGATATATTGTGGTGTCATCTTACATGAGCTCCAGACTAAGTTCAAAGAAGGCGAAGATCACGGGTTTTGCTCACATGATTATACAGTTCATGTAGCAAGTGGCTCGAGATGTACATACTTGCGCTTTCCACAGTTGTAATATACTAGTGTATGATTTGTAGCATTTTATATTCTTGGGTGATGTCAAATATGTCCTGAGTGTAATATTGATCTAAATTTGGTCATCATTCATAAAAATTAATGTTATTTGGCCTATCCATAAGTAATATTTGATGTTTACTGTTGTTTGTCTGAAATGAAATAAATGCTAGATGGGCTGTAAAAAGGCCTCGACATAATTTTAAAATGGTTGAAAATAAAAAAGAAACGAACCTTTAAAAAGAAAAAGGCAATGAAAATAGAGAAGGCCAACTTCTTGGGCTCGTCCCAACAAATCAACTGAATTGACACAAAAATTAATTGACCAAGTTGTTGGGCTTGGCCCATATAAACAGCAGGTATGGACTGGGCTGATTTCGTGCCACGTCGGACTGGCCACGTGGGATCTGACCTGGCCATGTCAATTTTCCCATGACGATATCGGATCGTCATAACAGTTATGACAATCCAATATCGTCATATACGGTTACGACGATTTCACTAAAATCGTCGTTATAGTTCATTTGCGACGCCCAGCTTTCGACGATCTCAAAATCGTCATAGAATCGTCATAAACGGACTATTGTGACGATTTTGTGACGAAAATAGAGGGTCATATATAGCCAGATTCCTTGTAGTGGTGGCCGACTGGGTCGGATCGGCCCGGTACGGCTGCCCCTAAAAATAAAATAAATAATTTAATATTTAAAATGGGGCTTTTGAAAACCGTTGGTAGACGAAACAAAATAATCTGGAGACCTGGGTTTTGGATTTGAAATAAAGGCGGGGTATTTAGAAAACAAAATATGCTTTTTGAAAATAGTTTCAGACAAACAAATGCATGATGATGACGATGCTCAAATGCAACGTGGCATGATGACATGATCATGCGGTCATGATGATTCAATGCACAAGAATAACGCGATTTTCTAGTAGTGGTTTTTGCGGGATGGCACATCCTCTTTCCAAACACCCCTAGCCTTCTTGGTGAACTGTTTCCAAGCGCTGCCCGGCGAAGAAAACGAATAAAAGAAGTTATTAATTACTTGATATCATAAAATTTACGAACGTTGCCCGATATAGTGTTGTAATGATTAGAATTACCACTGGAGAATCATCTACATGTCCTGCCACGTCTCAAGGGGTTTATGTTTTGATTCCATCACTAGTACCCGCCCTTTGTCAGGTTGAATGATTAACAGAATATAGTGGAAGCTGCGCATGCATAACTCATCAATTATATACTTAACGTCGAGTAAGCGAAATAGAAAGTGTATACAAGACAATAACACTCACTCGAAGTTGTAAGGAAATAGTATTTCCCTTCTAGTTTCTTGAAACCTTAAGGCATGTACGATATTATCCTCCATAACCTGGGGGTTTGTTTTGAGATTAGCCTGATGAACCCAATATGGGTTAACGAACCCAATGTCATAGATTTGTCCTCTGCTGCATTCGAGAATCTTCATTCTGCATATTATAGTATGATTATATACATGCAATAAACGATGTGAGATAGCTAGATTCTAAATTAATTACAGAATTAATACTTATAGACAATAGGCACTGATGATCGATTTGTCCAAGGCGTATTGATTGAATAATTGAAATAGTTCAACAAATTCAATGGCTATCATGTCATCTAATTCTTTCCCATAATGCTTTTTTGTAACCTTCAGCATTATCCAGTTAGCCTCGGCCTTTGTGGCATGCATGTACTAGTTATGCAATCTTCGCATGTTTGTTGGAAGATTCTTTACCTCCCCAGGTTTGACAAGAGGTTTGCCGTACTGGTATTTGTATGCTACTTCACCCACGGGGAAGTACTATAACTGAGATAAGTAGTGGGCAATACTCATACCTTGAGCAGAGGCCGCTTCTCCGTATAGTGCAACTACATCTGGATCATACTGCTCTTCGGCCGCATATTTCCTCGACCCCACATTGGTGTGGGAAATCACCTTGAGAGGGCCACAAGATTGTTTTGTTTGTTCTCAGAGCTGGGCAACAGATTTCCCGCTTGCATCAGTACTGCTCTTCGACAGTTTTTGTGCTGCATGTGACTTGAGAATAGAGCGCTCATAGTCTGATGACAGCTTTCGCTCGGGTTGGTGAAGGCCCTTTAGCATTTTGAACACTTAGGATTTTTCTTCTTTGATGCTGGGGAACTCTGGCTCTTTCGGTCGCCTCAGGTTAGCGAAAAACGTTGTCGTTTGCGCCTCAACGATCGCCGTAGTATCCTCTTCAGTACAGTCATAAGCTCTCTTGGGAGGAACCTTTGGTACTTTTGTAAGAGGCTCCTGTTTATGTGTCGGCGATCGCGTACCACTCCGTAGAGTAGCGGTGGTACGCTTACGCTTTTTTCCTGAGGCGCCGGCGATGTCTGCGCCAGAGACTGGTGAGGCGACAGAGACGGGTGAGGCGACGGATATGGGTGAGGCGACGAAGACGGCTGCCGTGGCGGCGACGGCCGAGCTGGAGATGGGTGAGGAGACGAGTGAGGAGGCGGAGAATATGGCCTTGACGTGTGATTTGGAAGCACAATACATTCCTTTGGCCATAGAATGGTGACGTTTGTTGCTTCTCCCAGTTCAGTCACATCCCCTTCACCTGCAGGGTAGTCAAGCATCAAACCTTGAAAGGTGGGCATGAATTCATCCACCCTGACAACAATGTAGCCCTGTGGAACCGGACGACAATGGTAAGTTGGTGTGGGTCCAATTGGTAAGGTATAGACGACACTGGTAGAAAAGGGCCCATGCGTCCCGGTTGGTAAGGACCATTAGTCCCGGTTGCCCAACCGGGACGGGGAAATCGGGACTAAATCTCTAACCATTACTCCCGGTTGCCCCCACCAACCGGGACAAATGGGGCTGCGTGGCAGAGCGAGGTGTGGAGCATTAGTCGGTTCGTAACCGAACGGGACTAAACTTCTTCTTGTGGCCGTAGATTTAGCCCATTTCTCTGCCGCGTAGAATTCATTGCACATTTTGTTGCAGCAGCATTTCGCCACTTTTTGTGTCATGCAGAGAATTCATTTAGGTTTTTTATTGTTTATTTAGTGTTTTGCACTTATCAATGAAGGAACCTTATATTACACAAGATCATCATGACAACATTACATTCAATACACGGATCGAGTTTATGCACTACATACAAAAGTTGCTACTCGATACCTGCCAATTTCTTGAAAGTTGCTATTTTACAATTCCTATTGTCTATACACACCGAGTAGTATTCCCCTTGTGTGTTTAGGACTTACGCATCCAAGAATCCCGCCAATTCCTCTGTATTGCTCGTATGCGATCCTTTGGCGGAAGACCGTCCGTAGGCGTTCGATCTGATTTAAAAAGGAGTCACCTATATGAATATGAAACTAAACACAATTTGATTGTAATTAAAAACTATAGAAATTGTTTACGACGTGGAGTTGCTCTAAATTTCTGCCCTTCTCATCGCCGCGTCTGTAGGATGAACTCGCATACATAGTATCCACATAGATTGTTACGGTCGTCCTGCGTCAGGGCACTTTACGACAACGAGTTCAATCAAAATAATAATCAAGCATGATAATAACTGTATCAAAACTAGAATCAAAGAGATGCGGATATAGCTAGTGGTGCTTACATCTAGTGGTTGAAATGTAAGCTCCTCTTTCCAAACACCCTAGCCTTCTTGGTGAACCGTTTCCAAAGCGTTGCCGTAGAAAGCGAATAAAATAAGTTATTAAGTACTTGATATCATAAAATTCACGAACGTTGCCGATATAGTGTCGTAATGATTAGAATTACTGGAGAAGTATCGCATGTCCTTCCATGTCTCAAGGGGTTTATGTTTGAGTCCATGACTAGTACCGCCCTTTGTCAAGTTGAATGATTAACGAATATAGTGGTACTGCGAATGCAACTAATCAATTATATACTTAACATCGAGTAAGCGAAATAGAAAGTGTATACAAGATAATAACACTCCTTTGGAAGTTGTAAGGAAATAGTATTTCCCTTTTGGTTTCTTGAAACCTTAACGCGTGTACTATATTATCCTCCGTATCACGGAGGCTTATTTTGCGATTAGCTTCATGAACCCAATATGGGTCAATGAAGCCAATGTCATAGATTTGTCCTCTGCATTCGAGAATCTTCATTACGCATATTAAAGTATGATTATATACATGCAATAAACAAAATATTATAGATGGAGACTAAATTAATTACAATTAGTACTTACGGACAATAGGCACTCATGATCGATTTGTCCAAGGCGTCTTGATTGAATAATTGAAATAGTTCATCAAATTTAATGGATATCATGTCATCCTTATCTTTCCCATGATGCTTTTTATAACCCTCGGCACTATCCGATTAGCCCGGCCCTTGTGGCATGCATGTACCGATTATGCAATCTTAGCATTTTGTTGGAAGATTGTTTACCTCCTCGAGTTTGTGAGAGGTTTTCCGTCTTGGTATTGGTATGCTACTTCACTCACGAGGAAGAACTCTAAGCAGGATAATCTTGGGCAATACTCATACCTTGAGTGGCGGCTTCTCCGTATTGTGCAACTACCTCTGGATCATCCGCTCTTGACCCCATATTTGCTCGACCCACATTGGTTTGAGAAATCACCTTGAGAGGCGCAAGTCACTTTTGCTTGTTCTCCAGTGGGCAACAGATTTCCGCTTGCATCGATCTTGCTCTTGAGGCTTTTGTGCTGCATGTGACTTGAGAATAGAACGCTCATAGTCGATGACTTTGGCTCGGGTTGATGAAGAGTCTTTAGCATTTTCAACACTTTGCCTTTTTCTTCTTTGGTCTTTGGGAACTCGGCTCTTTCGGCACCTCGGCTTAGCAGCAGCTGTCGTTTCCGCATCAACGATCGCATGATCTCCTCTTGATCTGATCATAAGCTCTCTTGGGAGGAACGTTGATACTTTTGGAAGAGGCTCTTGTTTACGTTTGGCGATCGCTTACGGCCTGCGATGTGATGCTTACGCTTTTTATCTGAGCGCGGCGATGGCTCCTTGGCGATGGCTGCACGGAGATTGGTGAGGCGACGAGCGGGTGAGGAGACGAAGGCGGCTGCCATGGTGGCGACGACCTCGCTGAGACGGGTGAGGCGGCGAAGATGGCGTGTGATTTGAAGCGCGATACAATCCTTGACCATAGAATGGTGGCGTTTTGCGTCACCCAGCGATCACATCCCTTCACCCGGGGTAGTGAAGATCCAAAACCTCAAAGGTGGGCATGATTTCATCCACGCCGACAACAGCGTAGCCCTCGGAACCGGACGACGGTGGTAAGTTGGTGTGGGTCCAATTGGTAAGGCATAGCCGACCGCCACCTTCATTGATATGTTCACAACTTTGACATGTAGCTCGCGATGTGTCATCTACGTGATATCATCCTTTGGGTAGCCAATAGGAGCCATCGTCGGTGCATCATCGCCATCGCCATTGTCATCACCGGGACCTCGGTGGAAGCCACCTGCTTTTTTCGATTATTCGATAGGCGTAGCATCGAATGCGGTGTCTTCTTGAGATGGGCCGGTAGTACTTTGCTCTTTAAGTGTGTTAATTTCATCTTGTTGTTGCTTTAATCGTTCTTCAATTAAATGCATTCGCTCTTTCTGACTTTCTGCTTCAACTGCCGCCCTGTCCTTACTCCTCTGACGGCTTCTATCAGGATATTTCTTCCTCTCTTCGGGAAACCCAGTCCTCCATGATTGGGAGCCTATTGTGCCTCGTGTTCGTCCATCATGTTCCTTATTTCCAAGGGCGAGTGTGAGCTCATCATTCTCTCTATCGGGAATGAAGTCCCCATCTTTAACAACCTTCGCTTTTCTCATCCTCTCGATTGGCAAGGGGTCTTCTTTATGTCGTATGTTATATACACCTCCTTCCGAGTCCAACGTGCCCCATGCCCGTAAAACCAATTCCTTGCGTTCTACCCAATAAATACATCTCTGGGGTGATATTTTTATCACGCAGTTCCCTCAAGTTTCTCCCACTTAGGAATGCCAACCTTGTAGCCACCTTGCCCCATAGTATGGTGATACTTCTTCTTAGCGACATTGACTTATTCGTTTGGACATTTTCTTAGCTTTTCTAATTTCTTGTATTCCACAAACTCATCCCGAATGGTTTTATCTTCTCAAACTGAATATTCTTGAAATCGAGTCTTCTTTTCACGACATAGTCAAGGTGCAATCTTTTCTTCTAGTTGGTGAAACCTGGGCCATCTTCTTCAAAGCCCACTCCACGACCTTAGCCTCCATGGCTCTCCCATGTTGTAAGCGTCCTCAATCTGGATCCTCCGCATTTGGATCCAGCTCTATCTTCAGTAGTTTGAAATTAACCATGAGCCTCTTCCACGGTAAATCTTTGGCATGGTTAGGGACAAATAAACATGTTCCCTCTTCATCGCATTAGCAGGCCTATTCCAAATTCTAATGGTGATCGGGATTAAGTCCCTAACGATTACTCCGCATTGTGCCACAAATTTGGTTGCGACAACCGGAGCTGTCGGTCTGCCGTCTCTGACATCTTGATCCTAAACCTCTCATGGTCTTGCAACTTTTTGGTTGGGCCTCGCACGCTCTTTTCAGGAGATTCCTTGATCAGGAGGCTAAAAGAAGAAAGATCGTCGTTACTATTTCTATATAGATAGCAGATGATTAATTAATGAATTGATTTATATTACATGCACCTTCTTGGCGGTGCGTCTTCTCGATTACACAAGGCATCGCCTTCTCCCTGAAGGCAACACCTTCAACCTCAAACAAGTTGTCTACTCCGGTAAAGAGGATCACCCTCACGAGTTGTTGAAACGTTGATACGTCTAAATTATCTTCCCCACAGATCACACCTTGGATCAACTCTTCCTTTTCTTCGTCTCTGACGTGTGGGTCCATATTTTCTGCATAGGTGGAAAAACGAATAAGTCAAAGCAGCTAAAGGATAAAGTTAAGTACGGTGTTGAGAGATATAAACCCTAATTCAGAGAAACCCTAATATATACATACACAATAATAAAAATGAAGAGAAAGGGAAACCGTGTAGTAGATAGGCACATCGTCGAACCCATGGCATCGATGCAATGCTCAAGCAAGTATGATGATATGACAAGTTAATTTGCATTGGAAGGTAACCCTAAGAAATGCTCGACGATTTAATCGGGGTTCCGAGGGGTGAAAACCCTAACTCGGAGAAACTCCGGAACACATGAGAGGGTGGATTTGTTCTTCTAATTAAACTTGTAATTTAAGTTGTTGAACAATGCATGATTATAGCTTAGATAGCTAGGTTTCATTTTTCTGAACATTTTGATATATTATTCATATTTTTCGACTTATAAACAATAAGTTATTGAATTTACAAGTTTAAATCATTTTGGAATTAAAAAAGGAAAATAGTTTTTTACACGGGCGCCCGAGAAGAGAACAATCAACACATGGCATCGATGCAATGATCAAACAAGGATGATGATATAACAAGTTAATTTGTATTAAAAAGTAACCCAAAGACATGCTCGACAATTTAAGCGGGGTTCAGGGTGAAAACCCTAACTCGGTGAAACTCAGGAGTATATGAGAGGGTTGATTTTGTTTTCTAATTAAACTTTTCTTGAAAGTTGTTGAACAATGCATGATTATAGCTTAGATAGCTAGGTTTCATTTTTCGAACATTTTGATATATTATTTGTATTTTTCGACTTCTGATTAAAATTATTGAATTTTCAATATTCAAAAAATTTTCTAAAAATAAATATGTCTGGAATTATTTTTTACACCCAGGCAAACTATACACACAGCAACTGACAGATGGGCCCTGTGCCACATAAGCAGCCACGTGAGCAAAGTGGGACAGAGGGGACCGTTGGGTGTTTTCACCGGCGGGGTTACACTTGCCAGCGACGGGTGGTCACGCCACGCCAAGCACCGCCCGCCACGCCAGACAAAGCACCTTGACACCTTCAACACCTTCCGCCACGCCACACCACCAGACTCCGGTCCGGCGAGTCCGGCCTGCCGCCGCCTAGCGCGCCAAGAAAATCCGTCGGTGCCTGCGGCGAAGGAAGAGGAGGAGGCGGGCGAGCTAGAGAGGGACGCTAAAGCGGCGGCAACGGCGGCAGTGGCGCCATCTGGCGGGGACGGCGCCTTGACGGCGGTTGGAAGGTGGTGGCGACGCGACGCGCTTTTGGCGCTGACGGCAGCGGCGGCGACGCTCAGAGGCGGCAGCGGCGCTCAAAGGCGGCGAGCGGCTGACGGCGAAGCGGCGTCTCCACATGTTGTGTAAGCGCAGAGAATGGTGAAGGAAGAAGAAGAGCAGGCGTCATGTATAAAGGGAGGAGAATCGTCCGGTTGATGGCTCACCGGACTAAAGATCTACGTCCGGTTGGAGCCACCAACAGGACCTATACTCAATATTTTCAAAGACCAAGGGTTGGCGCGAGGCTCTTTAGTCGGTTGGTGGCTCCAACCAGGACATATTCTATTTTCAAAAATTCAGGTATTTTCTCTGTTCATGTATTTTTATTTTGGGGTTTAAATTTGTATTGTTTTTTAAATGATAATTAATTTGGAATATAGAAAAACTTAAAACATAAAAAGTGTTTGGATTTGAATAAATAATTCAAAACCATTTTCTGTTTTAAAAAATAATTAATGTAACCATTTAAAATATGAACCATTTACAATTAAAAATGAATTAAATTATATTTTTTTAATATCAATTTGTAATTTACAAAAACTTTAAACATAAGAAGTGTATGGATTTGAATAAATAATTCAAAAACATATTCTATTTTTAAAAAATAATTAATGTAACCTTTTAAAATTATTAACTTATATTTTTGAATATTAATTTGGAATTTAGAAAAAAATTAAACATAAAAAGTGTTTGGATTTAAATAAATAATTCAAAAACATTTTCTGTTTTAAAAAATAATTAATGTAACCATTTAAAATATGAACCATTTACAATTAAAAATGAATTAACTTATATTTTTTAATATCAATTTGGAATTTAGAAAAACTTTAAACATAAGAATTGTATGGATTTGAATAAATAATTCAAAAACATATTCTATTTTTAAAAAATAATTAATGTAACCTTTTAAAATAAATTAACTTATATTTTTGAATATTAATTTGGAATTTAGAAAATTTTAAACATAAAAAGTGTTTGGATTTAAATAAATAATTCAAAAACATTTTCTATTTTAAAAAATAATTAATGTAACCATTTAAAATATGAACCATTTACAATTAAAAATGAATTAACTTATATTTTTTTAATATCAATTTGGAATTTAGAAAAACTTTAAACATAAGAAGTGTATGGATTTGAATAAATAATTCAAAAACATATTCTATTTTTAAAAAATAATTAATGTAACCTTTTAAAATTTGCGAGTGTATGGATTTTAAAAAATAATTAATATAACCTTTTAAAAAATAATTAATGTAACCTTTTAAAAAATTCAAAAACATAAGAAGTGTATGGATTTTAATACGGGCATCGTTAGAACTTGCATTGGATCTCTAAAGAAACCACATATTGCGAGTCTAAAAATGATTTTTTCAAAAAATCACGGGCGATAGATCATGTACCTGTAGTACAAACCGGACCCACTTCCTCTGGATTCGCAGACATTTGTCCTTTTACCGGGATGGACGAAAAGGTTTAAGATGTACGGTTGGGATATAGTCCATGTAAGGTGGTCTAGTATTTTAGGAAAATAGGGCGGTAGCATTGAAACGGATTTTGGTGGTTACTTCACAAAGCGACCCGTTTTTGCTCGGAAAATGGAAAAGGGCTTTTCATGCGACAAAAGGAAAACTTCCTCTGCAACATTGTTATCCATACCAATGTCCACACACATGCATAATATGGGCACAACATCACAAACTATGCCGTGATTCACATAACATCGGTCATTTGGACCGAAAGTCATGAAACCTCGAACATGATAGGTCATTTTGTGAAGGTTTTTGAAACAAGATCATTGTTGGCACACATTTAGTCCGGATGTAGTCACAAACCGACTAAAAATATTTCGCCATTTCCACCTCTTCCGCCAAGTTTTCCGCCTTTCCTTTCTACTAGAGCTTTTAGTCGGATGTAGTCACTAACCGGGACTAAAGATATTTCCCGCCATTTTCCAAAGCTTCACGCCAAGTTTTCCGCCTTTCCCTCTATATTTAGGGTGATCGTGTCATGGCTATCCACATCCACACCTTCCTCTCTTAGAACAATGGACAACGCCCTCGGGCCATTCGACCCTCGAGGAGGCCAGTGTGCGCCTCAACTACCCTTGCCAATCACCGGAGTACCGGCCGCCCATTTGGATCTTTGAAATGGAGGGTTCTGTCCCTCCATCCCTCAAGGTTCCGCACGCCAGTGACCATCACAAACCACTACCACGAGCTCACGCGGAGCAGCGGATGGATCCCAGTGGGATCCAGGCAACTATGACACTGTAATGCCTTCTTCGCTAATAGGCGGGAAAGGGAGCTCGCCAGTCTGAGGTGATGGCCGCCACGGTGAACCACAACGAAGTTGGCCGTCTGTTGTGGGAGAACCGTACTATCATCAGTGATGCGCTACATCGCCGGGAGACCATCCTCGCCACGGTGCCCACGAGTCCACCCGCCACAGGCCCCACACATCCCGTGATGGCGGCATGATCTTCGGATACCCTCTCCCACCCGCCGTGAATCCGAGGCTGGAATGGCCTGGTATATGCCATGGATGGGCTGAGGATCCTCGGAGTGGCGGTGACGGCGATGGCGATGATGATGACGACGATGAAGACCACAGCTGCGTGCTATAGGACTAGGCATGATTATGACTAAAGGGGCGGCTTTAGGCGAGTGTTAGCTAGTCCCGATTTTTCGGTTTTAATATTAATAAATGTCTTAAGTGTTATCTAATAAATAGAGGAAATGCCTATATAAAGAGAGGGTTCATATTTAGTCTCGGTTGGAGAAACCAACATGCGAAAAGGATTGGCGAGTGGGCGACAACACTAATAATAGGGGTGAGTGTCGACATTATGTCGGCATGACATACCTTGTCCGGATGGTGTCACCAACGGGACTAAAGATGAATTTAGTCGGTGGAGACACCAACCGACTAAAGATGAGTCACTAATAATAGGGATGAGTGTCGACATTATGTCGTGAGTGTCGACATTATGCCGAGCTGCTTGTACTATAAATATGCATCCTTGTGAGTCCAGTCCTCGGCCGGTTTGAGGCATCTCCAAGATGGTTTTAGAGAGCGAGGACACCACTACGGCCATTTCACGGAGATGCCGTGAGCCCAGTCCTCCGGCATCTCGAGAAACTGATCATAGAGGCACTCCTAATATGTGAAATTAGTTAGCTCCGAGGCGTATTGATCTAGTTAGTGAAGTTACAAGCTGCAAGATGGTTTTCGAGCGAGGACACCACTACGGCCAGTTTCGGGAGATGCCGGGCCAGTCCTCCGGCATCTCAGAAACTGGTCATAGAGGCACTCTAATATGTGAAATTAGTTAGCTCCGAGGCGTATTGATCTAGTTAGTGAAGTTACAAGCTGCAAGATGGTTTCGAGGCGAGGACACCACTACGACCAGTTTAGGGAGATGCCGACGAGCCATCCTCGGCATCTCTAAGAAACTGGTCATAGAGGCACTCGGTCCAGCCACAAAATGGGACTAACACTCAAGACATTTATTAATATTAAAAGCGAGACTACAAAACCGGGACTAAAGGCCACAAACGAAAGATATCCTTGGTCAAGCCACAAACCGCGAAAGACATGAACTAGAGTTACATAATATGAGCATGAACTTCTTGGCATATGTCATTCCTTATGACCCAGACGTAACCATGGAGCATCTTCTTTACTTAACGGAATGCTTGGGCAGTTTTCTTTGTGAAGGCGGAATTTCATCAAACTTATTATAATCTTACGACATGTCATCTTGTCCTCGATTCCCACGATGTTTCTTTTCCTGAAAGAACTATGTGGCCTTTGGCTCATCATATGATGTATTCGTTTGCATATTTTTTCTTTTTTGATGCGGAGGACATGTCCTTCACATAGAAAACACGAGACACAACATTGGCTAGGACGAATGGTTCATCTCTATAACCAAGATTTTTGAGATCCTTTGTTGTCATTCATTACAACTTGTCTATCTTTACCCCTTCCCCATTCAGTTGACCCATTTGCGGAAACAAAGGGACCTTAAAAGAGACTCCATAGTCTAGTTCCCATATCTCCTCTATGTAACCATAATATGTGTCCTTTTGTCCATTCTCGTCTATTGCATCAAGCGGACACCACTATTTTGGTTGGTGCTCTTTTTATCTTGGGCGATCGTGTAGAATGTATTCCCATTTATTTCGTACCCTTGGAAATTCAATACAGTAGAAGATGGTGACGCGGCCAACAAGTATAGCCGATCTCCAACAGTGGTGTCATTCAAGAGATGTGTCTGCATCCAACCACGAAAGACTTCATGTGTTCATCGTAATCCATGATTCAGGCTTCCGGGTTTTTGGGCGTACAATATTCTTGTGTTCCTCGATATCTGGAGCCAAGGTGGAATTATGTAGAAGCTGTAGTGTGCTTTAGTGAAAGAATCCCGTCCCTACATATCATTGCTTTCTTTCCCAGTGCCTTTTCCACTTAGTCTTCCCTCATGCATGATTGAAACACCAATCGGCTTAAGGTCGAATAAAGTCAACACAAAACTCAATGACCTCCTCTGTTCCATATCCCTTGGAGATGCTTCATACAGTCTATACGGTTATGAACATATTTCTTTAAGACTCCATGAACCTCTCAAAGGGAACATATTGTGCAGAAATACCGGACCGAGAATGGCAATCTCTTCCACTAGATGAACCAGAGATGCGTCATAATATTGAAGAAGGATGGTGGGAACACCAATTCAAAACTAACAAGACATTGTACCACATCCTACGTAACCTTGGCGAATATCTGGATTGATTACCTTCGAGATATTGCATTGAGGAATGCACAGCTTCACAATGGGTACTCGAACATTTTCGGTAGAAGCCCCTCAATGCAATCGAAGCAAGCTGCGTCATAATCACGTGAGTCATGAGACTTCAGGTTTTGGAACTTTTTCTCGCCATATTTATTATCCCTTTATATTAGATGAGAAGCCCGATGGCACCTTGATACTGTAAAGGACTTCAAAAGATTTCCTTCTACGATTTGGTAAGAGCATAGGCACGCAATTAAGTGGCGCCTTTATCCGTCTTGTTATCTGTATGCATGTTCTTTGGGTCTTTCATAATTTGTTGGTCCTCCGTGCTTGATGTATCTTTTGTCTTCCCATACACGCCTAGGAATCCTAGCAGGTTCACGCAGAGATTCTTCGTCACGTCCATCACGTCGATTGAAGAGCGGACACGCAGGACTTTCAATATGGCAGCTCCCAAAATATAGATTTCTTCTTCCACATGGCTGCATGTCACGTAGCGTCGTTGAACTGATTGACCGGGGACCCTTTCCAAAGATTACTTCTATGTCCTTGACCATACCAAATACATCATCACCGGCAGGAGTTCAGGCTTCTTGGTGATCTGCCTCACCTTTGAAATGCTTGCCTTTCTTTCTTCGGGATGATTGGTCGGAAGAAATCGTCGATTCGCTAGGTACACAACCTTCTTGCATTTATGCAAATAGGTACCTTCGGTCTTATCTAAACAGTGGGTGCATGCCTTATATCCTTTGTTTGTCATCACGAAAGGTTACTAAGCAGCCAATCATTGATGGTTCTGAATAACAACCCTCGTAGATTAAATGGATCCTGTTTGTTCTCATCCCACGCCGCGTACACCTGGTTTGCCCCACAAATGTAAGAGTTCTTCAACTAATGGCCTAAGGTACATCAATGTCATTGCGGTTGCTTGGCCTTGGATGAGCACTTGGCATCATAATGAACTTACGCTTCATGCACAACCAAGGAGGCAGGTTGTAGATACATAGAGTCACGGCAGTCTTGTGGCTGACTCTGCTCCCAAAAGGATTCATGCCATCCGTATTTAGACCAAACCATAAGTTCCTTGCGTCACTGCAAAGTCTGGAAGTCTTTCTCGATTTTTCTCCACTTTGTGACCCATCGTGAGGTGTCTCAACTCCCGTCTTTCTTACGGTCTTCTTTGTTCCATCGCAACAACTGGCATGCTCTTTGTTTACGAACATGCGTTTCAACCTTGGTATTATAGGAGCATACCACATAACCTTAGCAGAACCCTCTTAGGAGGGCTCTCCCTCAACATCACCGGGGTCATCTCGTCGATCTTATATAACACGTTGCATACCGGCATTATCTAAATTCTCATACTCCTTACATGATAGAGGATGCGATCATTAATGCATGCATGTATCTTTTGCACATCTAATCCCGGAGGAGAGAGTCTTCTTTGCTTCGTAGGTACTCTCGGGAAGTTCGTTATGTTTTGGAAACTTGACTTCATTATTTTCAGCATATTTTCAAATGAGGAGTCGGTTAGACCACTCGCCTTCCATCGCAACAATTCCGATTAATGATGAGCTTTGTGCTGCCATCTTCACAATTTGGGTACAACAATTTATTGTGATCTTCTAACATGCCCTCTAACTTCAACTTCTCATTTTACATTTCACAGTCTCTTTGCATCGAAATGACCCTACCAAGTTCATCACGGCTCATCCGATGCCCGTCCTTCACCTTTTCCTATCCATTGTCTTCCATTGCGGTATCCGTATTCGAAACATATGATGATAGTTGTTATCATCATCTTCTTCTTCACCATCTTCCATCATAACCCCTCTTTCCCGTGCTTGGTCCAGCAATTATAGTTGGGCATGAAACCTTTCATAATCGGTGGCGAATGATTTTCGAAGAGTACTCCTTGTTGTTCCGACATTGAACACATGGACAACGTAAATCCATTCTCTTTGTTTGCCGTATCCACATCGATAAATTTATCCACGTTTGATATACCGGCTACGCGGTCACCGTACATCCATTCCCGAGTTCATCGCATCATATAAGTAAGTTTATCAAAAACAGGACATCATAAATAGTGAAATAACCAATTCACACCGACACATGAATTGTATCGATGACCTAGAAAATATAAGATTGCTAACCTCGATCGAGGGAAATAAAGAGGAGAAAGCTCAAGTGCGTCTCGGACACCTTCTATATTTTGTTCTATGAGAAATTCAGGATTTTTCACTCAAACATTTCAACAAACACCTTCAATGCATGCATGAGAAAAACTAGCACACCCTCACCTTACACCATTCGAAAAAAGCAGTGGGCGGAGAGGGGCTGGGCGTGCATTTATAGAGGGCAGGTCTTTAGTCGGTTGGAGCCAAGCGGGACTAAAGGTGCGTTCCACGCCACGTGGTTGTGGCCAAACCTTTAGTCGGTTGGTGGCTCCAACCGACGCATGCCTACCAACCGGGACCCATGCCCCTGCGTGCCGCTCCAAGCGGAGCGTGCGGCATTAGTCCCGGTTGGTGGCGCAACCGGGACTAATGCTCCGAGGGGTCGCGAACGGATGGCCCTTTTTCCTCTAGTGCGACCACCACCTTCATTGATATGTTAAAAACTTTGACATGTATCTCATAGTGTGTCATCTGTGTGATATCATCCACTGGGTAGCCAACACGAGCCATTGTCGGTGCACC
Source organism: Avena longiglumis (assembly GCA_030063025.1). Lineage (NCBI taxonomy): Eukaryota > Viridiplantae > Streptophyta > Magnoliopsida > Poales > Poaceae > Avena > Avena longiglumis. The sequence continues at coordinate 426,215,894 of CP125978.1, forward strand.
ATCGTCATCGTCATTGTCATCACCCGGGACCTCGGTGGAAGCCACACTGCTTTTTTGATTATTCGATAGGCCGGTAGCATCGAATGCAGGTTCTACCACCATGTGTTGCTGAGATGGGACGGTAGTACCTTGTTGGCTAAGTGCGTTAATTTGATCTTGTTGTTGCTTTATTCGTTCTTCAATTATACGCATTCGCTCTTCAATTATACGCATTCGCTCTTTCTGAATATCTGCTTCAACTTGCGCCTTTTCCTTTCTCCTCTTACGGCTTCTATCAGGATATTTCTTCCTCTCTTTAGGAAACCCAGTTCTCCATGGTTGGGAGCCTATTGTGCCTCGTGTTCGTCCATCATGTTCCTTATTCTCAAGGGCTAGTGTGATCTCATCATTCTCTCTATCGGGAATGAAGTCCCCATCTTTAACAACCTTTACTGCTTTTATAATCTTCTCGATTGGCAAGGGGTCTTCTTTATGCCGTATGTTATATATACACTTCCCTTCCGAGTCCAACGTTCCCCCATGCCCGTAAAACCAATTCTTTGCATGTTCGATCCAATCGTCTGTCTCTGGGATGATATTTTTAGCACACAGTTTATCGTCAAGTTTCTTCCACTTAGGAATGTAAGCCCTGTAGCCTCCTTGCCCCATAGTATGGTGATACTTCTTGTTAGCAGCATTCACCATATTCGTTGCAGACATTTTCTTAGCTTTTTTTGATGTCTTGTAATTCACAAACTCAGCCCAGAATGGTTTTAACTTCTGATACTAAATCTTCTCGAAATCCGGAGTCTTCTCTTTCACGACATAGTCAAGGTGCAATCTTTTCTTCCAGTTGGTGAAATACTGGGCCATCTTCTTCATAGCCCACTCCGTGACCTTCATCTGCATGGCTTTGGCATATTCTAAGGCTTCCTCAACTGGATCCTCCGCATTTGGATCTAGCTCTACCTTTGGTAGTTTGAAATTAACCATGAGCCTCTTCCACAGTAAATCTTTGGCCATGTTAGGGACATATAAACTTATTCCCTCTTCTTCCGCACCAACAGTCCTATTCCAATTTCGTATGGTGATCGGGAAGAAGTCCCTAACGATTACTCCGCATTATGCCACAAATTTGTTTGCGACAACAAGGGGAGCCGTCGGTTTGCCGTCATCACCGATTTCTTTGATCCTGAACCTCTCATGGTCTTCCAACTTTTTGGTTGGGCCTTGTCCGCTCTTTTCAGTAGATTTGTTTGATCTAGAGGGTTAAAAGAAGAAATATCATCGTTAATATTTCTATATTGATAGCAGATGATTAATTAATGAATTAATTATATTACATGCACCTCGCCGGAGCGGTCGTCTTCTTGATCACATAAGGCATCGCCTTCTCCTCGCAGAAGGCATCACCTTGAACCTCAAAGAAGTTGTCTCTTCCGGCAAAAAGAGGATCACCCTCACTGGAGTTGTTCAGAAACGTCGATACATCTAAATTTTCTTCCCCGCGGATCACACCTTGGATCAACTCTTCCTTTTCTTCGTCTCTGTCATGTGGATCCATATTTTCTGCATAGGTGGAAAAACGGATAAGTCAAAGCGGCTAAGCGAGAATGTTAGGTAGGGTGGGATATAAACCCTAATTTGGAGAAACCCTAATATATACATACACAATAATAAAAATGAAGAGAAACCCTAAACCCTAAACCCTAAACGTAGCTACAAAAGGGAAACTATGTAGTAGATAGGTAACTCTAGATACTAACAAAAGACCACATTTGAATCATATACATCCTAGCGAGAAAGTAGATACTTTGTAATAGGTTCATAATGAGAGGCTACGCTTGCCCTCGGGCTCAGATCCTATCGCGAAGAACCAATACCAGAAAGAAAGGCGACAATTCAAGACATGGCATAATGCAATGGACAAACAATATGTATGACATGTAAGATTAGATACTACGCAGTAACCATAATCCATGTCGAATTAAGAGGGTTCGGAATGCCCTGGCAAAGGTGCATCGTCAAACTCACATGTATATGAGGGGTATCGATGTTCTTCCAACTAAACTAGGGTATAAAGTTGCTTGACAATGTATTATGATTGCTTAGACATATAGCTCTCAATTTTCTTAACATTTTGATATATTATACATATTTTTATGATTAAGTATGAATTAGTTATTGATTTTACAAAATTATATTAATTTCTGCTATTTTTAAACATTTATGAAAAGGATTAAGCCATTACTGCATCACCCTGACGTCATCAACCCTATCCCTAACTTTCTACACCGGGGCTGCTCCTACCCAGACCGACTAGGGGGCCCAGTAGCTGAGTCCACCCTGTGCCAATGGCGCGCCACGCCGACGGCGGTGGAGGCGTCGGCGATGGTCTGGCGACGATGCAGGACACCCGGCAAGACGCGGAGGGTGCCACGAGCAGCGTGACAAGGGGAACCACATAGTGGAGGCACCTCCCCTTTAGGGTCACCGAAGCTAGGCCTGTGACGAGCGCCAGCGACGGAGCTCACAGACGAACGGCGCACGACGACTACGAAGATCCAGGAGGCAAACAGAGGGTGCCCTGAGCACCAGAAGCTCACCACGGTGCTTGACATGGGTTCGTGGAATCCAGGCGAGGCCGAAGGCGAGCTAATCGATGGCGGCGAGCTTTGTCGGGGTTGGGGAAGACGGCGAGGTTGGCGACGATTCCGAGCATCGGGGCTTGATTCCTTCAGTGGGACGAAACAGGGGACCGAGGCAGAGCTGCTGGCACCACCAGATGGTCGAGGTGAGGCAGGGAACGGTGGCGATGGACGGCTACTGGGGCCGGCTAGGGTTTGTCCAGAGAGGGAGAGAAAACACGCGAGGGGGAGAAAGAGGGAGAGAATGCACGATGATGCAGGGCGGCGGACAGAGGCGACGGTGGGCAGCCTGACGGCGGGGCGGTCGATCGATGTGTCCCTGTGCGCGTGCGTCGGAGTTGCAGAGAATGGAGAAGGGGAAGGAGAAGATCGGGCGTCGTGTACAAAGGCGAGGGACCTTTTGTCCCGGTTGTGGCTCCAACCGGGACTAAAGGGTCATACGTCTTGGTTGGAGCCACCAACTGGGACGTATGCTCCACTTTTTTTTCATATTTTGGGCTGAGCCCAAGGGGCGCGCGCAGGGAGCCTTTAGTCCCGGTTGGTGGCTCCAATCGGGGCGTATGACCCTGTTTTCAAATTTTTTCACAAATTATCTCTGTGTTCCCGCCTTATTTTTTATTTTAGGGTTTAAATTTGTAATTTTTTATAAATGATAATTAATTTGGAATTTAGAAAAACTTTAAACATAACAAGTGTTTGAATTTGAATGACTAATTCAAAACCATTTTCTGTTTTTAAAAATAATTAATGTAAGATTTTAAACTATGAACCATTTAAAATTAAAAATGAATTAACTTATATTTTTTATATATTAATTTGGAATTTAGAAAAACTTTAAACATTAAAAGTGTTTGGATTTGAATAACTAATTCAAAACCATTTTTGTTTTTAATGTAACCATTTAAACTACGAACCAATCAAAATTAAAAATGAATTAAATTATATTTTTTATATATTAATTTGGAATTTAGAAAAACTTTAAACATAAAAAGTGTTCGGATTTAAATAACTAATTCAAAACCATTTTCTGTTTTTAAAAATAATTAATGTAACCATTTAAAATATGAACCTTTTAAAATTAAAAATGCATTAACTTATATGTTTTATATATTAATTTGGAATTTAGAAAAACTTTAAACATAAAAAGTGTTTGGATTTAAATAACTAATTCAAAACCATTTTTTGTTTTTAAAAATAATTAATGTAACCATTTAAACTATGAACCATTTAAAATTAAAAATGAATTAACTTATATTTTTATATATGAATTTGGAATTTAGAAAAACTTTAAACATAAAAAGTGTTTGAATTTGAATAACTAATTCAAAACCATTTTCTGTTTTTAAAAATAATTAATGTAACCATTTAAAATATGAACCATTTAAAATTAAAAATGAATTAACTTATATTTTTTATATATTAATGGGCGGGAAGAAAAGGACGGAAAATAATGGGCGGGATTAAAATTTTATTACGATATAACTGGAATTAAAGTGCATAACACAACTAACACTAAGTTACATAAAAGCACGACTGAAAATTAAGATACATAGAAGAACTGAAAATTAAGATACATGCCCAAATTAAGTCACAATCGGCCAAACTTGTTTTGCAATGTTTGAGTGATTCAGTCATGCTCCTGCCTACACCTGTAATACTCGCCACTATAGTCGTCGTACTCGCCACGGCCGCCGTCGCTGTCATCGTCGGGGTCGCCATATATAGTTTAACCTTGATGGATGAGTACGAGTGGGCTAGACATGAGGGTAGCGCAGGGGGGGTTAGAGTCAGCCGTGTTGTAGGCCATGACGCTCTGGAAAGTTGGCCGCGCCACCATAGCTGATGGCCGGCCTCGTTGAAGTTCGGAGGAGGTGGGACGTCCTCCTCGTTCCTAGCGAGCTCCCTCTCACGCTGATCCCTGAAGAAGGCTTCTCAAGTCAGGAAATAGTCGGGATGCCAGTTGGGATTCCTCCGCTGCTCCGGCGTGAGCTCGAAGTAGTAGTGGTTCGTGATCGCCATCCGGCGCGCTACACCTAGAGGGACAGGAGGAACCGGCATGCCTCCGGCGCTCAGCATCCAGCCGACAGGGACGCAGTAGCCTGACATGCAGGGGTAGTTCGAGGTGCAAAGTGCCTCCGTGTCCCTGGGGGTTAGTCGTATGGTGGAAGCCAAGGGAATGAGTGATGAGGTTGAAGATATGAGTCTAGAGATGTGCAATGACAATGGAGGCCAATCCTACATATATGTAGTGAGAAATGGCGGGAAGAAAACCGCGGGAAGAAATGGCGGGAATAAAACTGTGGGAAGAAATGGCGGGAAAACTTGCGCTCGGAAAATGGAAAATGTCTTTTCCTTGCGACGAAAAGTAAAACTTCCTCATGCAACATTGTTCACATGCATGCATAATATGGGCACAACATCACAAACTATGCCGCAATTCAGCACATAACATCGGTCAAACATGATAGGTCATTTTGTGAAGGTTTTTTCGAGACATGATCAATATAACAAGCCTGGTATTTTTCCTTGCAACTATGTCACATAATATGACACCACGTGAAGGATTTACATTGTTCCGAATTTTTTTGAATTTCTTATGCCTGTAATGAATGTTTCCCTTTTCGAACTATGGTCGAACCGGTATGCATGAAGATAGGGGACGAGCATCGTTAGAACTTGCATTGGATCTCTGAAAGAAACCACATATTACGAGTCTAAAATCATTTTTACAAAAAATCACGGGCGTTAGATCATGTACTTGTAGTACAAACCGGACCCACTTCCTACCGATTCGGCAGACATTTGTCCTTTTTATCCGGAATGGACGAAAACGTTTGAGATGTCCCGGTTGGGAGATATTCCATGTAAGGCGGTATAGTATTTTAGAAAAATGGGACGGTAGCATTCTGAAACAGCATTTTGGTGGTTGCTTCACAAAACGTCACTTTTTTGCGCTCGGAAAATGGAAAATGGCTTTTCCTTGCGAAGAAAAGGAAAACTTCCTCCTGCAACATTGTTCTCCATCCCAATGTCCACATGCATGCATAATATGGGCACAGCATCACAAACTATGCCACGATTCAGCATATAACATCGGTCATTTGGACCAAAAGCCATGAAACCTCGAACATCATAGGTCATTTTGTGAAGTTTTTTTGAGACATGATCAATATACCAAGTCTCGTAATTTTCCTTCCAACTATATCACATAATATGACACCACACGAAGGTTTTACATTGTTCGGACTTTTTTTGAATTTCTTATGCCCGTTTTTAATTTTTCCCTTTTCGAACTATGGTCGAACCGGCGTGCATGAAGATAGGGGACGGGCATCGTTAGAACTTGCATTTGATCTCTGAAGAAACCACATATTGCGAGTATAAAAATGATTTTTTCAAAAAATCACGGGCGTTAGATCATGTACCTATAGTACAAACCGGACCCACTTCCTACCGATTCGGTAGACATTTGTCCTTTTTACCCTGGATGGACCGAAATGTTTGAGATGTCCCGGTTGGGAGATAGTCCATGTAAGGTGGTCTAGTATTTTAGAAAAAATGGGACGGTAGCATTCTGAAACAGCATTTTGGTGGTTGCTTAACAAAATGACCCCTTTTTACGCTCGAAAAATGGAAAATGGCTTTTCCTTGCGATGAAAAGGAAAAATTCCTCCTGAAACATTATTCTCCATCCCAATGTCCACATGCATGCATAATATGGGCACAGCATCACAAACTATGCCGCGATTCAGCACATAACATCGGCCATTTGGACCAAAAGCCATGAAACCTCGAACATGATAGGTCATTTTGTGAAGGTTTTTTCGAGATATGATAAATATACCAAGTCTGGTATTTTTCCTTGCAACTATGCCACATAATATGACACCACGCGAAGGATTTACATTGTTCAGACTTTTTTTGAATTTCTTAAGCCCGTTTTTTAATTTTTCACTTTTCGAACTATGGTCGAACCGGCGTGTATGAAGATAGGGGACGAGCATCATTAGAACTTGCATTGGATCTATGAAGAAACCACATATTGCGAGTCTAAAAATGATTTTTTCAAAAAATCACGGGCGTTAGATCATGTACCAATAGTACAAACCGGACCCACTTTCTACCGATTCGGCAGACATTTGTTCTTTTTACCCGGGATGGATGGAAAGGTTTGAGATGTCCTGGTTGGGAGATAGTCAATGTAAGGTGGTCTAGTATTTAAAAAAATGGGCAGTAGCATTCTGAAACAGCTTTTTGGTGGTTGCTTCACAAAACGACTCGTTTTTTACGCTCGGAAAATGGCAAATGGCTTTTCCTTGCGAAGAAAAGGAAAACTTCCTCCTGCAACATTGCTCTCCATCCCAATTTCCACATGCATGCATAATATGGGCACATCATCACAAACTATGCCGTGATTCAGCACATAACATCGGTCATTTGGACCGAAAGCCATGAAACCTCGAACATGATCGGTCATTTTGTGAAGGTTTTTTCGAGACATGATCAATATACCAAGTCTGGTATTTTTTCATTGCAACTATGTCACATAATATGACACCACACGAATGATTTACATTGTTCGGAATTTTTTTGAATTTCTTATGCCAGTTTTGAATTTTTCCTTTTTCGAACTATGGTCGAACCGGCGTGCATGAATATAGGGGACAAGCATTGTTATAACTTGTATTGGATCTCTGAAGAAACCACATATTGCGAGTCTAAAAATGATTTTTTCAAAAATCACGAGCGTTAGATCATGTACATGTAGTACAAACTGGACCCACTTCCTACCGATTCGGCAGACATTTGTCCTTTTTATCCGGGATGGACGGAAAGGTTTGATATGTCCCTGTTGGGAGATAGTCCATGTAAGGTAGTCTAGTATTTTAGAAAAATGGGACGGTTGCATTCTGATACAGCATTTTGGTGGTTGCTTCACAAAATGACTCGTTTTTTGCGCTCGGAAAATGGAAAATGGATTTTACTTGGGACGAAAAGGAAAACTTCCTCCTGCAACATTGTTCTACATCCCAATGTCCACATGCATGCATAATATTGGCACATAATCACAAACTATGCCGCGATTCAACATATAACATCGGTCATTTGGACCGAAAGCCATGAAACCTCGAACATGATAGGTCATTTTGTGAAGGTTTTTTCGAGACATGATCAATATACCAAGTCTGGTATTTTCCTTGCAACTATGTCACATAATATGACACCACACGAAGGATTTACATTGTTCGGACTTTTTTTTGAATTTCTTATGCCTGTTTTGAATTTTTCCCTTTTCGAACAGTGGTCGAACCGGCGTGCATGAAGATAGGGGACGAGCAACGTTAGAACTTGCATTGGATCTCTGAAGAAACCACATATTGCGAGTCTAAAAATGATTTTTTCAAAAAATCACGGGCGTTAGATCATGTACCAATAGTACAAACCGGACCCACTTTCTACCGATTCGGCAGACATTTGTTCTTTTTACCCGGGATGGATGGAAAGGTTTGAGATGTCCCGGTTGGGAGATAATCCATGTAAGGTGGTCTAGTATTTTAGAAAAATGGGAAGGCATTCACATACTATGCCGCGATTCATCACATAACATCGGTCATTTGGACCGAAAGCCATGAAACCTCAAACATGATAGGTCAGGCTGAGGTGGGCAGCCTATAAATAGAGGGAAAGACCTATAAATAGAGGGAAAGTGTTCATCTTTAGTCCTGGTTGGAGGGATTTCGGCAGGCTGGGCCAGGCAACACTAATGATAGGGGTGACTATCGAGATTATGTCATGCGTCTTGTACCTTGTCCTAGATGGTGTCACCAACCGGGACTAAAGATGAACCTTTAGTCCCGGTTGGAGACACCAACTGGGACAAAACACGAGTCAGCACTAATAATAAGGGTGAGTGTCGATATTATGTCGTGAGTGTCGACACTATGCCGAGCTACTTGTACTATAAATAGGCATCCTTGTGAGTCCAGTCCTCCAGCCAGATTGAGGCATCTCCAAGATGGTTTTCGAGAGCAGGTACACCACTACAACCAGTTTCAGGGAGATGCCATCGAATCCCAGTCCTCCGACATCTCCAAGAAACTGGTCATAGAGGCACTCCCTAATATGTGAAATTAGTTAGATCCTAGGCATATTGATCTAGTTAGAGAAGTTACAAGCTGCAAGATGGTGTGCGAGAGCAGGGACACCACTACAGCCAGTTTGAGGGAGATGCAGTCGGAGTCCAGTCCTCCGGCATCTCCAACAAACTGGTCATAGAGGCACTCCCTAATATGTGACCGTGCATGTTTGGAGATTAGATCTTAATGGTAAGTACGAATCGGGACAACTTCTTCATAGTTCGGGAAAGTCGTTCTACGAATCGGGACTAAAGGTCCCCTTTAGTCCCAGTCCAGCCACAAAAAGGGACTAACACTCAAGAAATTTATTAATATTAAAAACCGATATTACAAAATCGGGACTAAAGACCCCCTATATATAGTCCCGGTCAAGCCACAAACCGGGACTAACACTCAATACATTTATTAAACTTGGAAAATTGCAAACATTATAAAATATCCTTCACAAAAAGAGCTATCATGTCTCATGGCATTTAGGTTCACAATATGCAGCCGACCGGCCAGACATGAACTAGAGGTACACAATATGAGCATGAACTTCTTGGCGTATGTCCTTCCTTATGATCGCTTTAGATGTAACCATGGAGCATCTTCTTTACTTAACGGAATGCTTGGGTCAGTTTTCGATGTGAAGGGCGGAATTTCATCAAACTTATTATAATCTTGACATACATCTTGTCCTCGATTCCCACGATGTTTCTTTTCCCTGAAAGAACTATGTGACGCTTTGGCTCATCATATGATGTATTTGTTTGCATATTTTTTATTTTTTCGGTCTGGAGGACATGTCCTTCACATAGAAAACTTGAGACACATCATTGGCTAGGACAAATGGTTCATCTCTATAACCAATATTGTTGAGATCCACTGTTGTCATTCCGTACAACTGGTCTATCTTTACCCCTTCCCCATTCAGGTTGACCCATTTGCAGCGAAACAAAGGGACCTTAAAAGAGACTCCATAGTCAAGTTCCCATATCTCCTCTATGTAACCATAGTATGTGTCCTTTTGCCCATTATCGTCTGTTGCATCAAAGCGGACACCACTGTTTTGGTTGGTGCTCTTTTTATCTTGGGAGATCGTGTAGAATGTATTCCCATTTATTTCGTACCCTTGGAAATTCAATATAGTAGAAGATGGTGACGAGGCCAACAAGTATAGCTGATCTCCAACAGTGGTGTCATTCAAGAGATGTGTCCGCATCCAACCGCCAAAAGACTTCATGTGTTCATCTGTAATCCATGAGTCAGGCTTCCTCGGGTTTTTGGAGCGTACAATATTCTTGTGTTCCTTGATATACGGAGCTTCCAAGGTGGAATTATGTAGAACTGTGTAGTGTGCTTTGTGAAAGAATCCCCGTCCCTACATATCATTGCTTTCTTTCCCAGTGTGTCTTTTCCACTTAGTCTTCCCTCATGCCACGAGTCAGAAACACCAATCGGCTTAAGGTCAGGAATAAATTCAACACAAAACTCAATGACCTCCTTTGTTCCATATCCCTTGGAGATGCTTCCTCTGGTCTAGCACGGTTATGAACATATTTCTTTAAGACTCCCATGAACCTCTCAAAGGGGAACATATTGTGCAAAAATACAGGACCGAGAATGGCAATCTCTTCCACTAGGTGAACCAGGAGATGCATCATAATATTGAAGAAGGATGGTGGGAACACCAACTCAAAACTAACAAGACATTGTACCACATCCTTCTGTAACCTTTACAGAATATCTGGATTGATTACCTTCTGAGATATTGCATTGAGGAATGCACACAGCTTCACAATGGGTACTTGAACATTTTCCGGTAGAAGCCCCCTAAATGCAATCGGATGCAACTGCGTCATAATCACGTTACAGTCATGAGAATTCAGGTTTTGGAACGTTTTCTCTGCCATATTTATTATCCCTTTTATATTAGATGAGAAGCCAGATGGCACCTTGATACTGTAAAGGATTTCAAAAAAGATTTCCTTCTCTGCTTTGGTAAGAGCATAGCTGGCACGACTTAAGTGACGCCCTTTATCCGTCTTGTTCTGTGTATGCATGTTCTTTGGGTCTTTCGTAATTTGTTGGTCCTCCCGTGCTTCTGGTGTATCTTTTGTCTTCCCATAGACGCCTAAGAATCCTAGCAGGTTCACCCAAATATTCTTCGTCACGTGCATCACGTCGGTTGAAGAGCGGACACATAGGAATTTCTAATATGGCAGCTCCCAAAATATAGATTTCTTCTTCCACATGGGTGCGTGTCCTGTAGCGACGTCGTTCGGAACTGATTGACCGCCGGGACCCTTTCCAAAGATTACTTCTATGTCCTTGACCATACCAAATACATCATCACCAGCAGGGAGTTCAGGCTTCTTCCGGTGATCTGCCTCACCTTTGAAATGCTTGCCTTTCTTTCTTACGGGATGATTGGTCGGAAGAAATTGTCGATTCGCCAGGTACACAACCTTTTTGCATTTATGCAAATATGTACCTTCAGTCTTATCTAAACAATGTGTGCATGCCTTATATCCCTTGTTTGTTTGTCCTGAAAGGTTTCTAAGAGCAGGCCAATCATTGATGGTTACGAGAAGCAACCCTCGTAGGTCAAATGGCTCCTGTTTGTTCTCATCCCATGCATGTACACCTGTTTTGTCCAACAGCTGTAAGACTTCTTCAACTAATGGCCTTAGGTACACATCAATATCGTTGCCCGGTTGCTTCGGGCCTTGGATGAGCACTGGAATCATAATAAACTTACGCTTCATGCACAACCAAGGAGTCACGGGCCAGGTGCTATGACTGCAGCTCTGCTCCCCAAAAGGATTTATGCCATCCGTACTTAGACCAAACCATAAGTTCCTTGCGTCACCTGCAAAGTCCGGGAAGTCTCTCTTGATTTTCCTCCACTGTGACCCATCAGCAGGGTGTCTCAACTTCCCGTCTTTCTTATGGTCTTGTTTGTGCCATCGCAACAACCTGGCATGCTCTTTGTTTCTGAACATGTGTTTCAACCTTGGTATTATAGGAACATACCACATAACCTTAGCAGGAACCCTCTTCCGGAGGGGCTCTCCCTCAACATCACTAGGGTCATCTCGTCTGATCTTATACCGCAATGCATTGCATATCGGGCATTTATCTAAATTCTCATACTCCTTACTGCGGTAGAGGATGCAGTCATTAATGCATGCATATATCTTCTGCACATCTAATCCTAGAGGGCAGAGAATCTTTTTTGCTTGGTACGTACTCTCGGAAAGTTCGTTATGTTTTGGAAACTTTGGCTTCATTATATTCAGCACCTTTTTTAAATGAGGAGTCAGTTAGACCACACTCTGCCTTCCATCGTAGCAATTCCAGTGTGGTACCGAGCTTTGTGCTGCCATCTTCGCAATTTGGGTACAACAATTTCTTGTGATCTTCTAACATGTCCTCTAACTTCAACTTCTCCTTTTCTGTTTCACAGTCTCGCTTTGCATCAGAAATGACCCTACCAAGTTCATCAGCGGGCTCATCTGATGCCCGTTCTTCACTTCCTTCATCTTCATTGTTTTTCATTGCAGTATCACTGTATTCAGGAAACATATGATGATAGTTGTTATCATCATATTCTTCTTCACTCTCTTCCATCATAATCCCTCTTTCCCCGTGCTTGGTCCAACAATTATAGTTGGCATGAAACCTTTTATAACTAGGTCGCCGCGAATGATTTTCGAGAAAGAGTAGTCCTTGTTGTTCCGACATTGAACACATGGACAACATATAAAACCTTTATATTTGTTTATCATAGTCATATCGATAAATTTATCCACGCCTTTAATTAACCCGGGTACACGCCGGTCACCGTATATCCATTTCCGACCGTTCATCTGCATCATATAATTAAGTTTATCAAAAACGGAATATCATAAATAGTGAAATGACAATTCACATCGACACATGCATTGTATCAATGACAGAGAAAAGATAAGATTGCTAACCTCGATCGAGGGAAATAAAGAGGAGAAAGCTCAATGCGTCTCGTGCACCTTCTATATTTTTGTTCTGTGAGAAATTAAACGGGATCATTCACTCAAACATTTTATCAAACACCTTGAATGCATGCATAGGAAAAAAATAAACTAGCACACCTTCCACCAAGAAAAAACAGAAGGGAGGCAGAGGGCTGGGGCATCGTATTTATAGAGGGCGAGAGTATACGTCCCGGTTTGTAACACAAACCGGGACTAAAGGTGTGTGGCAGGCTACGTATCTGACGCCCAACCTTTAGTCCCGCATGACCCCTCACGAACCGGGACGCATGTCTCCGACCATCGTGCCAGCTCGAACCAGCATGTGTGCCAGCATTAGTCCCGGTTCATGGCGCAACCGGGACTAATGCTGTTAGGAGGTGCGAACGGATAGCCTGTTTTCTACTAGTGTGAATTCCACATACACATCCTATACTTTTCACCAAAAATCCTCTCCTATCTTGCCAAGGTGTGCCCTTTCTTTGTTGCATTTTCGTTTGGTCCAGATGCAGTTTAGAAGGACTCGGGCGCCATCTCGGACACGGTCGGACGCAGGTTTAGACAGTCTAACCATATGACTACAAACCATTTCCTCCGAGAACACAAGTCGGACAAGGGTTGGATGAAATCTCAGACAAGTATATTTTTGTCCAATTTTGACAGATTTCTGTCCAACCGCCACATTTTGAGGGGCACTTATAAAAAGCCACATTTTGAGGGGCACATATAACAAGAAATCTCACTTTGCAATGGTTCAAAAGGCGAGAATGAAGGATGTCGAGAGAGGTTTTTTGGTGTGCTTCATAAGGGCTTTGCCATTATTAGTGGACCCTCCTGAGTATTGGAAACCAAATATCTCATGGAAAATTATGACGTGTTGCATCATCTTGCATAACATAATCATTAAAGATGAGCGCAATATGCTAGAGAACTTCCGATTACATCTCCAACAGAAATCCTATTGAGCTAGAACATGATGGAAACATGATACATAGATTCCTCGCATCGTATCAAAGTATCGAGAACAGAGATGTTCATACTCAACTACAAAATAATCTTGTTGAGCATCACCGGCGTATCATAGTTGTGATTCTATTTCAATTGAACTATTCAGTTTATTCACTTCATTTGAACCCTATCATCTGTTCGGCGTTGAATAATTTGGTTTGTAAACTTAAATTTTATTCTATCATAATCATGCTGTTTTATTTGGTTTGAACCCTGTCATGTATTTGATTTTGAGTGGTTTGGTTTGGAATAAAAATATTACTTCCTCCGTCCCAAAATATAAGGCGCCTAACGTTTAGTCAAAAGTTGATGTTTTCTAAGTTTAACCAAAATTATACATAAAAATATAAATATTTACAATACCAAATCAATATAAGTAAATTTATCATAAAGTATATTTTCTTAATGTGTTCATTCCATAATATAGATGTGCATATTTTTTCTAAATATTTGATCAAAGTTAATAAAATTTGACTTTTGACCAGTTCTTAGGTGCCTTATATTTTAGGGCAGCGGGAGTAAAGAGTTTAAGTAAAGGAGATAGGCTAAGAAGCATTTTTTTCTTTAGAGGAGAATACTCCTTGTGAATACTCCACCATTATACTCCTCTAAATATTAGGTATCACTTGGAGAGATGCCCTTAATAGGCACGTGTGGTGGAACACAGTGCTGCTGCCCTACTGTAGCTGTTGCTGGAGACGGCATAGAAGACTCGAACGCCTCGTCTCCGCCGTAGGTGCGAGCAAGCCACACCCACAACGTTGCGAGGCCGACGACGAACATGGCATTGACGGATGTGCATCCTGCCAAGACACAGGTGTCCTTGACCTATACGAAGAAGTATTTTCGCTGGAAATTCTACATGGACAAGTGTCTCTTCCTCATTGTTACAAAAGCCGTGGAGAAACATGATGATTGGTTTAAGTTGAGGAGGAGTGCATCTGGAAGGTCAATGCAATCCCATTGATGAAGTGTATCATATTTATTCGAGTGGTTTCCTATGTGTGTTTAGTCGACGTCGTAGTCCCCGAGCGCGTTATCGAACGACGCGGGCTTGAGGCAGGGCGCGGAGAGTCTTGACGATGGGTCATGGCGAATCGACGACGATCTCCCGAACAGAGAAAAGAACCGTGAAGAGGGAGGCGGTCGGCGTGAGACAGTCGGTGATGGACAGTTGGCGAAAGATGCAGGGTGTCCGTGAAGCCGCCAGTAGCGCCGAGTCCCCGAGCACGGCGACTGTCGAGGTCGAGCGACCGGCGAGCGCCGAGTCCCCGAGCGCGTCGAGTGGCGAGGTCGAAAGACCGGCGAGCGCCGAGTCCCCGAGCGCGGCGAGCGGCGAGGTCGAGCAACCGGCGAGCGCCGAGTCCCGAGCGCGGCGAGTGGCGAGGTCGAGCGACCAGCGAGCACCGAGTCCTCGAGCATGGGGAAGGGCGAGGCCGAGCGACCGGCGAGCGCCGAGTCCCCGAGCGCGGTGAGCGGAGAGATTGGGCGACCGCCGTATTGGAGAGTCCCGAGCGTGTGGAGTACGCGAGGGCGAGTCCGCGGTGGCGACTCCCCGAGCGTGTCGAGTACACGAGGGAGAGTCCGCGGTGGAGAGTCCCCGAGCGTGTTGAGTACGCGAGGGCGAATCCACGGTGGCGAGTCCCGAGCGTGTTGAGTACACGAGGCCGAATCCGCAGTGGCGACTCCCCGAGCGTGTCGAGTACGCGAGGGCGAGTCCGCGGTGGTGAGTCCCCGAGCGTATTGAGTACAGAGTCCATGGTGGCGAGTCCCCGAGCGTGGAGAGTACGCGAGTGGAGAGTCCGCGGTGGCGAGTCGACGAGGGCGAGCCGCGGTCGTGGAACCACGCATACACGCAGCATGCCTAAGAGTAGTCCCCGAGGCTCGAGTTGGCTTGTAGAGGCGACTTGAGGCTCTTTAGAGATGCATATTCTGAAACTAGTAGTGGTTGCTGCCGAGGATGGCGAGTGGCGAGGTCGAGCGACCGGCAAGCGCCAAGTCCCCGAGCGCGGCGAGTGGCGAGGCCGAGCGACCGGCGAGATCGAGTCCCCCGAGCGCGGCGAGTCCCTGAGCGTGGCGAGTGGCAAGGTCCAGCGACCGGCGAGCGCCGAGTCCCCGAGCGCGGCGAGTGGCAAGGCCGAGCGACCGGCGAGCGCCGAGTCCCCGAGCGCGGCGAGCAGCAAGGCCGAGCAACCGGCGAGCGTCGAGTCCCCGAGCGCGGCGAGTGGCGAGAAAGACACTATTTTGCTAAGAAGGAGGAAAAATACTACTGCAATAAGGTGTATTTATGAAATATATTGAACATTTGTAAACAAGTACGATTTGTAAATGTTGAAGAAAATGCACTTTTGTTATGTGGATCGATGGACAGTATATAAGGTTTATGCGTGTTTTTTCATGAGTAGGCAAACCTCCAGCATGAAACGCTTGCCAGGTAACAGGGACGCGATGCCAGACTGTTGAACCCGAAGACAAGGTCGGCCTTTTGGTAACCAGCCTCACTACTTTGACGGACGCGAATAAACAGCAGGCAAAACTGAAACCGATCCCAAGTATGATTTTGGTCCCTAAAAGGGTCATATGCGACTGCATGGTCGGCTTTGGAGAATGAATGAAGATGCATATATGTTTTGAACCCATAACATGTACGAGTGTAAAGAAACTTAGCTGTTAGCATGACAATTCCGTGATGACGAGTCTGCGAGTGTGGCGAGTCAACGGTGGGCACCAACTGTCGTGGTATTGCATGGCAGATGCTACTGGGGGTAGCTTACATAGAGGGAGAAAGGCGACGTAGGAGAACCCGGGAGCGATATTGGCACACGATGTACCAAGGTTCACGTCCCCTCGGTGGAGGATCGCTACGTCCTGTTGTCAATCCAGTATATGATCATAGATTGGTTTACATAGGAGTCGTCGTAGGCGGAGGGAGAGACTAGATCTAATCTAATGTGGGAGAAGATGCAATATGACATGCCCCGTGGGGGTGTCCCTGGTGGCTTTATATATGCAGCCAGCTAGGGTTTACAAGTGCTCATGGGCTTTATATTGAAGTCGCCGTCTTGGGCCTCCAGTCGCCGCCACTCGTTTGGGTCCAGTATGCGCCATCAAGTATTGGCGAGTCGACCCGCCTGGCTTGGCTTCACCAGTCACCGGTCAGTGGCGACTCCCGTGGTATACCCGATTGGTATTCCCCCAACATCGTTGACGACTATGTCTGCATTGGTGAAGATACAATTTTGGAGGTTGTTTGAAGATATAACCGATATGTAATTGACATCGGTGGGATATAATACTTGAGGAAATACACTTATGAAGACACAGACAGACTCTTGGGTGAGAGTGAATAGAGAAAATGACATGGGATGCTTGGATTAATATATTGCATGTAGTGAACATAGAAAAATTGTCTCGCAGGATGGAAAGACTAGTACAAAGGTCATGCAATGATCCAACAATCATTCTTGAGGTTGTTGCATCGAGGGATATATGGATTTGGCATTCATTCTTTGGATTTCATGGCTCTCGTAATAACCTAAATGTGTGATGACCCACAAGTATAGAGGGTATCGCAGTACTTTCGATAAATAGGAGTGTCGATACCAACGAGGAGCAGAAGGTGCTGAACAGTGGTATGGAGCAGGAAATCCCTGTGAATACTTAGCAAACGGATTTTTAGTGGTTTTCTGATAAGGCAACAAAACAAGGAGCAAGTAATAAAGACAACGAAAAAACGGAGCAAGTGGCCCAATCCTTTCTTAGCAAAGGACAAGCCGGTGGAAATACTTATAAGTACCAAACGTTCTCGAGGACACATGGGAATTCTGTAAAGTGCTTTCGCTTCAAATAGCTGGGTACTCTTCTTTGGTGTTGTAAGTGTTGTGTGGGTGAACATGTGCTAACATACCGATCTTACTTGGACTAATATATACTTGTGATTAAACCCCCTGCAAACATCTGTAACTACATGAAAGTAATTAAGATATAAATATAACCACAACCTTAAACTCTGAGATCCTACGCTCTCTTGTGCAAAGGTGTCCTAACGGGGGTTCAGGTTTCTGTCACTCTGGCAACCCCACAATTAGTAGCCAAATAAACAATGCATTCCCCTAGGCCCATAAATGGTGAAGTATCATGTAGTCGACGTTCACATGACACCACTAGAAGAACATCACCACAATTTAAATACTAAACCATTGAATAATAACTCAACACAAATTCACTAATAACAACATGACTTCTCCCATGTCCTCAAGAACTAAAAGAACTACTCACGAGACATCATATGAATCAACATCAAATATGATATGGTAATGGATAACAATTTGAACATAAACAATAATCCAATGGTTCCACTCACAAGCATCAACTACAATAGTAATCAACACCGGGAAAGTTTCTCCTAAGAACTAAGCAATATCCAACATAATTGTTACAGCGGGATGGAGTGGTGATGATGGTGTTGGTGGAGATGATGGTGTGGATGATGATGATCCCGATGAAGCCTAGCTTGACGATGGTGTTGATGGCGGTGGTCTCCCATCTCTGGGAAGGAATCCCCCCAACAGAAATCTGTCTGCCGGAGAGATCTTTCTCTCTCGGTGTTTTCCACCCCGCAGAGGCGGTGGAAATCTATCTGTGGTAGCTTGTAACACCCTCAGAATCGACCCTATGCAAGTTTCAGCGATTCCCGCCAAACCCGCATAGAAACGATTCAAAGGTGCCCACCAGGCACTTTCGTGCGGGTGGAAAACGAAGTAATAACATTACACAACAGTCCTCGATGGGACCCACGTAATGTATATATACAACAACGACTCAATGAGTCAAGAATACGGTATAATATACAAAGATCCAAATCACCTTGAAAATGATAGGCGTCCGACTACGGACAAGATGCAAATGGGGCTAAGAGCCCCAAGAATAACCAATAATGCCCATAACCCTGCCTAGGACAAGCGGAAGGGTAACCTCGCTAACGACGCCGATCTCAAAACCTGCTTAATGTAAGGGTGCGACAAAGGGCAAAGGAAAAGAGAGCGGTCAAGATCGAGGCCAAGACACGGCGAGGCTATAATTGGGTCCTCGCCTACATAGGTATGGTGGATCAAGCGGCAAGCAAAGATGCACTAAACAACCTATAGAGACTCGATACAACTGGCGGCTATCAGAGAGGTATAAGAAAGACCTATTCGGAACCAACCTGATTCTACCATCAGACAAACCCATCCTGGTGTTTCCCCCTCGAGACCAAACGAGGAAGTCAACCGAGGAACTCACACCGTTGGCAGTTTTATTTATTCAGTTATCGTTGCAACAATTACTAGTCAGGTATAGATAATCATCCTGATAAAATAAGCAGTGGGCACTCTTAATTAACCATTCCGTTGTAGTTGCAATACTTACTAGTCAAATATACGATTAGCATGAGATATCCCAAAACCCAGCAATTGTTGGTACTTTTATTCAGCCATTCCGTTGTAGTTGCAATACTTACTAGTCAGGTACAATGGTCGCAAGAGACAACCCAAACAAGCAATTGTTGGCAGTTTTATTTAGCCATTCCGTTATAGTGAAGCTGATTACTAGTCATTATAAAGTCAAATTTATAGCACTACTTTAGTTATAGTTGTCTATGATCGAGATACTGTGCTCCAAGTCGTCCATAACCGCGGACACGGCTTTCAGAAAGTTTTACCCTGTAGGGGTGCACAAATAGCAACACACACTCGATCAACCTCGGAAAAACCAAATCAAAACCCAACGAGGCTTTCACGACAAAGCAATCACAGGATTCAGAATATTTCAGGGGGCCACCCCATTAAGTATACCCAACGGTTAGCCGACTTTAGACGGACTCAAGGTTTGTGGGGCCGGCTGTAAACGACTGGGAACCCAAAACTGGGCTTGTCAATACCGCGAAAACGGGTCACGATCCTAAACAGTACGGTGTGCTCCTCGCACAATCATAAATAAAGCAGTAAAGCATGGCATAAGTACAGGATAGTAAATAAAACCTCAAACTAGTTTGTGGCCCCAAGAAATAAGACTGAATCAAGCTCTGGCTCAGGGGGGTCCCATAATCCTCCCGGATGTGGATAGCGCGAATAATCAAGGAACAGGTATCAAGTACTCGGGGTCCTACGGGACACAAGTGGACGGTTAACAACCAAATAACATCTATTGCCCACCTGTGCCTCTTCTTACTTACTTAAATTTTAGTTGTTTAAACAGTAATTAAAGTGAACGATAATGAAAGCCATGAACTTCTCCAACATTGAACATGCGGCAAATACTCCAAAAACTGTGGTACTTGGCGACACGCAACAGCACTTGAGCAAGCGACTACGACGTGGAAGTCCAACGATCTACCAAACAACAGGTAATAGGATGTGTCCACGGCAATATAAGGCTGCAAGGGATATCACGGGTACGAAAACTAGAGCATCGCAACACAGATAGCAATAGATCAACAGGAGGGAATAAATACTATAAAAGTAAGATAGGTAGAAAGGGGGAGATGCTCGCCTGAAAAACATTGTCGAAGGTTCAACCGAAGATCGGGGCGAAGCTCACATCAACTCAACGGCCTTATCCGCGAAGAACCAATACACTAGAATAAACACCGGGTGCAATATTTAATACTACGGCAAAAGATCGGGCATGATGCATGTATGATACATGGCATGGTAATATGCGGTGCAATTAGGCCATATTAGGCAGAACCGGGGGTCCCGACAATTAATTAAACGGTTCAAGTTATTTATCTATCCCGCAAATTAAATGTTGTTTTAGCAGGACAAAACATGGCATCGGTTCGCTACACAAATTTAAATGAGGCCAATATGAGACTAGATTTGTCCGCATATGGTCCCATATTTAATTATAAGGTGAATCGTCATAAGGCCCCCAAACCACAGACAAGTATGCATGCATGAACGATTCCATGCAACAAGTTGATATCATTTATAAAAATAGGGTCTCGAGGAAAGGGGATCACACATTAGGGTTCGGCGATCTTGGGGTTCGATGTGGTTTGGGGCTCGGTCTCAGGGTTTCGGATCTTCGGGAGGGTCGGTCTTGGAGGGATCGTTCTCGGATAACGGAGTAGATCTTGGCGTTCCGTGAAGGAGGACTTGGTTCGGCGTCGGGGCGCATCGGACTCGCCCTGGTCGGTGCCGATCTTGTCGTCGATGGCGAACTTGAGTGGGTCGGGTACCGGGGTCTTGGGATCCGTGGAGTAGATCTTGTTGTTCTGTGTGAATCTTGTCGTCACGACGATCTTGTCGGTTCCTCGAATCCGATTGAAGATCTTGGCGTTCTTCGGGTCCGGACTTCGCCTCCGGGAACGGGTCCACAGGGTCTCGACGAACTTGGTGTTCGGGCATCTCTGAGTCGTGGTTCTTGGCGCGGCACCGGTCTTATGCTCGGGTAGAAGTACTTGTCGCACCATGTCGGAGTCCTTGAATCCGGGAAGGAGAACTTGGCGCCAGGGTTCGATCTTCGGGGTTCGACGAGGGATCGAGCTTCGGGATCGGGCTTCCGGGTTTGACACGATCAGTCTTCGGTTCCTCTCATTGACGGGTTTTGGCTCGGTTGTCAGGAGTGAACCCATCCACATGTTGGCCTTGTCGCGGAGACGTGTCGAAGCGGCCGAGTCGCACGGTTGGACGGAGAACCCATGCGGAGGTGGCCGAAGGCGAGACGCTGCCAGCAGGTAGGTAGGGGCCGCGGTCGGCAGGAAGAAGCTCGGGGTGATGGCGGGTCACTGGCTCGAGCGGGCGAGGGCAGACGGAGGACTCGTCGAGGTCGAGGAGCCGGCCGGGGAGTCCGCGGAGAGCAGAGGCGGGGAGGAGAAGGGACGCAGCGAGGGCGCTGAGGCCGGGCGGGAGCTTTTGTGGTCGGGTGAGTGGCGGGGCAGGGAGGCTTCGCAGCGGCAGCCGCGTTGGAGGCGAGCAGGCTGGGACGAAAGCAGAGGAAAGCGAGGCATGAGGCGAGACCCAGAGGGAGGCGAGGACGGAGGGCTGGCGGCAGGCCGGAGAGGAGGGCGATGGGGCGAGCGCGGAGGAGGAAGGCGGCCTCGAGCAGGTGCGGCTGAGGGGCGGAGCGTCATGGAAAGGCGGGAGAGGGCGCGCGCAGTTGGCGAAGCGCCGGGCATGGGCGGCTGAGGTCGGCCGCAAGGGAGGAAGGGGCGGCGGTGGCGGAGCGCGAGGCGGCGGGGAAGGCGAGGGCCTGATCGCGTGGGGAGGAAGGTGGGTCGGGCTCTGCGTGGGAGAGAGAGGAAGTGGTGGGGCCGAGAGGGGGCCGGGTGGGCTGCTGGTGGGGTCAGGCGTGGGCCATGGGTTAGGATGGGAGGTGGCGTGTGGGCCAGGCGCGGGTGGGGCCCAGGGACAGGGAGAGGGAGAGAGAGGGGTAGATGGGGAGGCTGTGTGAGTGCATGTGTGCTGTGTGGGGCCCAGGCGGGCCAGGAAGGGGGGGGGGAAGTCTGGGATTGATGAGGTGGCAAGGTGGGTGGGGATTGGGTCCAGGGGTGAGGTGGCGAGCTGTGGTTGGTGGGTAGAATAGGATTGGGTGGGAATAGATTTAGGTGGACCGATTGTACTGGGGGTGGTCGACTGGGTCGGGTCGGCCCGTTCCACTGCCCCCTAAAAAATAATATATGTTTTTTATTTAATTTCAAAATAACTTTTGTAATTAGTTTTAGACAAGCAAAATATCCGGAAACATCCGGGGGTTTAATTTGAAATAGAAGGAGGGCTAGTTTTAGAAAACAATAGTCTTTCGCAACATAGTTTCAAGTAAAAATAATATGCATGATGATGTCATGATGATGCTATGCACAAAATCAACGCGATTTTCTAGTAGTGGTTTTTGCGGGATGCCACAATTCGACACCACTAACAATGGATCTCTCCCTCGAGATCCGCCTCGTGGTACAGGAAGGGAGGTCGGCGATCTGCGTCTTCTCGCTTCGTGTAGATCCTCGCGACACCACTAACAAGAGGTCGTTGTCCGTGATCGTCGAGAGAACACTCCGGAAACAAAAGGTCGAAGGCAGAGGTATCAACAAATAAAGCCACCTCTAGCTTCCCTGGACGGAGTAAAATTGCTGGATCCACTGATTCGATACACAAGAGCGAATGATAAGAGTAGCGGGATGGTGATCAGTCCATCGCGCACCCAAACCATTACTTTGCACACGAATAGGCGGATTATGCAACCAACTCCCGGAATTAGACTAAAGATCTCGACAATCGAGGTGCAGAACAAAGGAGTGATGCAGACTCTGCATCGGATCTGGCGTAGATGATGTCGTCGCGTCAGAAAACACTGGAAGGCACAAGAAGGAACAAAGAGAAGTCCGCCAGACGAAGGGTTCCTCGGATAGCATGAAGACCAGATGTAGCAACACCGTTACCAAAGAGGAAGCGAAACCCTGAAGGTACGACGGAACCCAACCACGAGAATTCCTGGACTCGAAGAAAGAGACGAGAGCGGATTTAAAACACGTAGAGGTAAGAGGAGAATAGCAGAGGGGTAAGGAATAAAAGCAGACCTAACCAGATCTATCCAACCGATTTTGCAAAATAGTTTTTGACACTCTACTTCGGCCGTTAGCTAGGTTATCCTACAGGCTGGACTTGTGGGGTATCACAACTGCTGAGCTCTGATACCACTCTATAATACCCACAGAATCAACCCTATGCAAGTTTCAGCGATTCCCGCCAAACCCGCATAGAAACGATTCAAAGGTGCCCACCAGGCACTTTCGTGCGGGTGGAAAACGAAGTAATAACATTACACAACAGTCCTCCATGGGACCCATGAGAAGATATAACAGCGACTCAATGAGTCAAGAATACAGGTATAATATACAAAGATCCAAATCACCTTGAAAATGATAGAGCGTCCGACTACGGACAAGATGCAAATGGGGCTAAGAGCCCTGAAGAATAACCAATGGCGTCCATAACCCTGCCCGGGCCAAGCGGAAGGGTAACCTCGCTAACTACGCCGAACACAAAACCTTCTTAAACAAAATGGGTGCCAGCAAAGAGCAAAGGAAAAAAGAGAGCGGTCAAGAATGAGGCCAGTACGGCGAGGCTAGAATTGGCGGTCCTCGCCACATAGGTATGGTGGATCAAGCGGCAGGATGCACTAAACAACCTATAGAGACTCGATACAACCGCGGCTATCAGAGAGAGGTATAAGAAAGACCTATTCGAACCAACCTGATTCTACCATCGACAAACCCATCGGTGTTTCTCGAGACCAAACGAGAAGTCAACCGAGAACTCACACCGCTGGCGCTTTATTTATTCGATTATCGTTGCAACAATTACTAGTCGGTATAGATAATCATCCCGATAAAATAAGCGGTGGGCACTTAATTAACCATTCCGCTAGAAGGTTGCAATACTTACTAGTCAAATATACGATTAGCATGAGATATCCCAAAACCCAAAGAATTGTTGGTACTTTTATTCAGCCATTCCGCTAGAAGTTGCAATACTTACTAGTCAGGTACAATGGTCGCAAGAGACAACCCAAACAAGCAATTGTTGGCAGTTTTATTTAGCCATTCCGTTATAGTGAAGATGATTACTAGTCATTATAAAGTCAAATTTATAGCACTACTTTAGTTATAGTTGTCTATGATCGAGAATCGTGCTCCAAGTCGCCCATAACCATGACACGGCTTTCAGAAAGTTTTACCCTGCAGGGGTGCACAAATAGCAACACACACTCGATCAACCTCGGAAAAACCAAATCAAAACCCAACGAGGCTTTCACGACAAAGCAATCACAGGATTCAGAATATTTCAGGGGGGCACCCCATTAAGTATACCCGCAACGAAGTTAGCTGACTTCGAGACGGACTCAAGGTTTGTGGGGCCGGCTGTAAACGACTGGGAACCCAAAACTGGGCTTGTCGATACCGCGAAAACGGGTCACGATTCTAAACAGTACGGTGTGCTCCTCGCACAATCATAAATAAAGCAGTAAAGCATGGCATAAGTACAGGATAGTAAATAAAACCTCAAACTAGTTTGTGGCCCCAAGAAATAAGACTGAATCAAGCTCGCTCGGGGTCCCATAATCCTCCGGATGTGGATAGCGAATAATCAAGGAACAGTATCAAGTACGGGTCCCACGGACACAAGTGGACGGTTAACCAAATAACATCTATTGCCCACCGTGCCTCTCTACTTACTTCAATTTTAGTTGTTTAAATAGTAATTAAAGTGAACGATAATGAAAGCCATGAACATCTCAACATTGAACATGCGGCAATACTCCAACAATGGTACTTGGCGACACGCACAGCACTTGAGCAAGCGACGCCGCAAGTCCAACGATCTACCAAACAATGGTAATAGGATGTGTCCACGGCAATATAAGGCTGCAAGGGATATCAGTGCAAAACTAGAGCATCGCAAATACGGATAGCAATAGATCAACAGGAGGGAATAAATACTATAAAAGTAAGATAGGTAGAAAGGGGGAGATGCTCGCCTGAAAAACATTGTCGAAGGTTCAACCGAAGATCGGGGCGAAGCTCACATCAACTCAACGGCCTTATCCGCGAAGAACCAAAATACTAGAATAAACACCGGGTGCAATATTTAATACTACGGCAAAAGATCGGGCATGATGCATGTATGATACATGGAATGGTAATATGCGGTGCAATTAGGCCATATTAGGCAGAACCGGGGGTCCCGGCAATTAATTAAACGGTTCAAGTTATTTATCTACCCCGCAAATTAAATGTTGTTTTAACAGGACAAAACATGGCGTCGGTTCGCTACACAAATTTAAATGAGGCCAATATGAGACTAGATTTGTCCTCATATGTTCCCATATTTAATTATAAGGTGAATCGGCATAAGGCCCCCGAACCACAGACAAGTATGCTGTGGCATCCCGCAAAACCACTACTAGAAAATCGCGTTGTTTTTGTGCATTGCATCATCATGACCGCATGCTCATGTCATCATGCCACATTGCATTTGAGCATCGACATCATCTTGCATTTGCTTGCATAAAATTATTTTCGGAAAAACCTATTTTTGTTTTCTAAACGTCCCGTCTTTGTTCAAACGCAAAACCCGGGTCTCCGGAATATTTTGTTTGTCTAAACACAGATTTCAAACGCCCCGTTTTAATTAAATAAAATGTTTAATTATTTTAGTGGGGCAGCCAACCGGGCCGATCCGACCCAGTCGGCCACCCCCAGAAGTAAACGGTCCACCTAAACCAGACGCCCTAATCCTATTCCTACCCAAAACTATCCTACCCACCAATCTCAGCTCGCCACCTCACCCTCTCCCCCAATCCCTACCCATCCCGCCACCTCATCAATCCACTCCCTCTCTCTCTCTCTCTCACCAAGCCCCATCTACCCCCCCCCTCACTTACACCCCGGCCCCACTCTCCATCTCTGTTCGGCCTGCCCAACACACCCACCCTCACCCCTACACGCTCCACCTCCCGCCATCCACCGCCCTCACCTCCCTCCCCAACCACGCACGCGCCCCGCTCTCTCTTTCTCTCTCTCCCCGCCGACGAGCTGCCTCCCGCCGGCCCTTCTCCGTCGCCCCGGACCATGAGCCCTCACCATCCGCGACCTCGCCGGCTTCGTGTAACTACTCGGTGGTGAATTACGCCCTAGATACAAGCCTGGATGAGTGGTAGTGGTTGAAATAGTGCAGTGGGGCCCCAAAACTCACCGGTCCTTTCCTTGGACGTCCCCAACCACTACCCTCAACAGACCCGTGACGGGCGGCGAAAAGCGAAGGGATCAACTACTTACACAAGTGGGTATGTACGCAAGCCACCATACAAGAGTACATCAGAGCCATACCATCTAGAAAGAAAGGAAAATATAGCAACGCCATACAGCAAGATTCAAATGACCTAGATAGATCTATATTTTAGGATACTTCCTCATACAACACACATCAGAGTATCATGCGGAAGCGGCAACAAAATCGATGCGGATAAGAAGAAAATCGGCATAAGATGCCATAGAAATAAGCACATCCCAACTACAGGTCTCACGGATCCCGCTTCGAATCTCTACACGAACGATCGCCCCACATCTTCGGCTTCTTCCACCCAAAGATCCGTGAGGGTACCGTCCATCTCGAATAATTTATCGTGTGAGACCCTAACGGTACTCAGCAAGACTTAATGCCTCTAAAGGGACACAACACGGGGTGACGAATTAGCGAAGATAAACCCTAGGAGTTCTATAGATAACGCTAACCATCCGCCTAACCAATGATAGACGGATGTCCGTGAATTAAGAACAACAGTTATAATGGTAATATCATCGATCCATCCTCCTCCTCCTTACCAACAAGGAAGCGGACGAACAACCCCATCCGCTGGCAATTTTATTAACCATTCCATGAGTGTTGCACTATTTACTAGTCAAATTACTTAGTCGATTAAAGCGGTACTTTAGTTATGCTTGTCTATGATCGAGAAACCGTGTCCAAGTCGCCCATATCCGCGACACGGCTTTTAAAGTTTTACCCGCCGGGTGCACCAATAGCAACACACGCTCGATCAACCTCGGAA
The DNA here is from genome assembly GCA_030063025.1 of Avena longiglumis. Lineage (NCBI taxonomy): Eukaryota > Viridiplantae > Streptophyta > Magnoliopsida > Poales > Poaceae > Avena > Avena longiglumis. The sequence continues at coordinate 426,243,254 of CP125978.1, forward strand.
AAACCAAATCAAAACCAACGAGGCTTTCATTGAACAATCACAGATTGAAATATTTCAGGGCCACCCTTGAGTACACCATAGCAAGTTAGGACGAGATGGACCCGAGGTTTGTGGGGCGTGATGGCAAGCAGATCCCCAAACGGGGACTGTCGATACCACGTAAACGGGTCACAATTCCTAAATAGTACAGTGTGCTCCTCGCACAATTTAAATAAAGCAGTAGCATGGCATAAGTACAGGATAGTAAACAAAACCTCAAACTAGTTTGTGGCCCCAAGAAATAAGACTGAATCAAGCTCTGGCCCAGGGGGGTCCCATATACCTCCCGGATGTGGATAGCGCGATAAATCAAGGCGAGGAATCAAGTACTCGGGGTCTTACGGGACACAAGTGAACAGGAAAAACCAAATAACATGTTGCTCACGGTGCCACTTTCATTAGTTATCCCATTACTACTCGTGTTTAAGTTGTTTAGGTACCTCGTTATCCATCGGACTCTCACATACCCTACACATGTTCTACGACTCGCATGGCTCAAACAACTCCTAGTAATGGCTCATGGGATGGAGGAACAAGCTTGGTGGGGTTTAAAAGTAAAGGCTATGCATACTTGGGATTCAATTTTAATGCAATCGCGACTCAATGATGCAAGAATAAGATAGAGGCAATAGATCAGTATGTATGCAAGCATGTGGAAGTGCTTGCCTGTTATCTCGCTTGAAGAGGGACGGATCTGGTAGTGCTTCTGGTTCTCTTGATATAACCCTGCCAAAGGTGTCATCCGAGAAAACCAAACAAACAAGGCCAACATGAACATAGAGCACAAGCATATGAATAAGATCAAGCAAACAATCATGCCATGATGAATGATGCACAATTTACATGGCAAATAAGGTAGCATGGCATGGTGAGGTGTGGAAGACAAGTAACAACATTTTAATGGAGTTTTGGTTCATTTTGTCATAACATTGCTGTACCCTATATTTTTATATGATGCATGCTGCAATTGAAGTCATGGATAGCATAAACAGAAAGGTCTCGTCGAGCTGATCATTTTAGACATATCATTTGCTAAATTTGGAATTATAAAACAAAAGTTATTAATTATTTAAGTTCTAGTGGCAATTGGTGTAATTTAAATAAGCTTGGAATTTTAAATGTGCAAAAGGCAAATTGGATGGCATATTTGAAATCCTGGCATTTTTCTGATCTCAATACATATATCATTTGTGTTATTTGAAATTATAATGGAAAAGTTATTTTAAAACTGAGTTGAATTTGAATTTGAAATAATTTAAACAAGATTTGAATTTAAACAGACTCTGGAAAGTTTTATACTCAGCCTATTCTAGCCCTGGTCACTGACAGGTGGGCCAGGTGCATCGACCCACACGCCAGCTCACGGGAAAGAGAGGGACCGCGGGTTAAATAATCTAAACCAGAGGATGCTTTTTATAAAATGCACCCTGCGACTGACGGTGGGGCTCCGGGGACCGCGGGTTGAAAAAAAGGTTTGGGGGGGGGGTTTGTGCAAAGCGAACATAGGTACTGTTTTTCTTCCACTGGGCTGCAGTGAGCGACGGACGCGGCTGGCAGCATCGCGGCAGAGGGGTTCGAACGCGGGACCTCTGGCTCGCACAGAGGGCCTGAGCCACTGCGGTAGGCTTGGGGTAGTTGACGGTGAGGAGGGCGCGTGCTAGATAGGGTTAGGCGGCGCGTGCTGGCGGCAGATGATCGCTAACTCCGGCGCGCGGAGGCTGCTCGACGTAAGGTTCGCCGCGCCCAGGAAACGACAGAGCGGGAGAGGATGTCTAGGAGGCGGGGGTGCTCACCGCGAGTGTGCTGGTGGGGGTCGGTGCCGGGGACGTCGATCTCAGCGCGGCTCATGACAGGCGCTAGGGTTTCGCCAGCTTGCGGTTGCTGCCTGCTGGACTCCTCCTCCTCGCTGCTGGTACGGGCGTCGCGAAGCTCAGTCTTCCTCGACACCCGCAACGCCTCTCTCCTGGACGTCGCCATGAGAGCCTGCGGCGTGGCCGGCGTCGGGGTGATTCGAAGGTGGAGAAAGAGGGTGGGCAGATGGGAAGCGAGGCAGAGCCTTAGGTGGATCTGGGGACGGCTAGGAGGCGAGGGAGAGGATAAGAAGAGAGGGGGCAGGTGGGGTTGCGTGGAGGAGGGGAAGGCGGCCTCGGTGCCACCTTTTTCCTCCTCACGTGCATGGCATGGCCAGGCAGGCACGGTAGGGGCGGCGTGAGCACGAGAGGGAGGCTGGCAGGTGGGGCTGCAGCTGGCCAGGTCGAGGGGCTCGGTGTGGGGCAGCTGGGCAGAGCGATTAGAGGGGAAAAAGGGAGAGGGGAAACGGCCGGCTCGGGCTAGGGTTTGCCTTAGATGGGGTAGCTAGGTGGGGCCAGGTAAGAGGGGGCCAAGCTAGTGTAGGGAGAGGGGGGTGGCGAGCTAGGGCAGGGTATGGGGTGAGCAAGGTTGAGCTAGAGAAGGAGGGCATGTTAGCTAGATTAGATAGTTTAGGTGCCTCTTAGTGTTTAACTAGGATGGAACTAGGTTATGGGGTAGGGGCTAGGGAGAGCTAGATTAGAGGGTTAGAGAGAGAAAGAAGGGTAAGATGGAAAAGGTACTTGACTTGATCATGTATGCTCTAGACAAATACACACAAGATTAAAACAAGAAAAAGAAAGAGGGAGGGAGAGAGAGAGATGTGGTGGTGGGGTTTTTCTTTGGTCCATGCATGCTTCAAACAAAGAGCGAGCAAGATCAAGAGAAAAGAGGTAGGGAGAAAGATGTGGTTTAGCCTTATGCTCACACATGAGCACATGTGTATGCATGGAGATGGGGATAGAGGTTTAGATGATATGGTGAAGAATACTACAAGGCCCAAAACAAGGTTTAAACCAAGGAGAGATGATCCATGCAAACAAAGCCAAAAACATTCCAAAGCCAAGAAAAGGTGGCACTTGCATGGCCCATGCAACAATATTTGCCATGTAGTTATATTGTGAAAACAACTTTAATTCATGGGGCACTATTCCTTGCATTCCCAAAAGGTGGGCAAAGGCCAAGCAAAAGATTAGGGGTGGAATCCAACCAACCAACATGAGCTAGAGCTAACTCAAATAAAATGCCAAGCTCATATTAATTGGATGGTGGAATTATAAGGTGGTGAAAGAAAAGGTGGTGGAGTCAATTAAGAGAGATGCCCCCCAACTCAACTTGGGCATTTAACAATATATCAAGAGCCAAATACAATATCAAGAAGCAAATACAATTAATAGTGCACATGAGATAAGAACCAAACAAGAATAGGTTTTATATGATGCTCAAATGCAAGGTGACATGATGACATGAGCATGATATGATAATGATGCAACAATTATATGTTGGAAGTGGCCCTTTTTATTATTATAACAAGTAGCATTACAGGTGTTAGACAACTGGTATGCTACAACTCTCCCACTAACAGGAATCTCTTGAGATTCTAGGAAGAAGAAGAAGATACAAAGAGAGAAGGATGGTTGTACGGAGTTCATCTTCACGCTCCCATGTGGCTTCATCAACAGAATGGTGTGACTATCGCACCTTGCGTAACTTTATGGACTTGTTGCAGTCCTTCTGCTCATGGGTCTCAAAGATTTTGGTGGTGTGTTCTTGATAAGACAAGTCTTCTTGGAGGTCGATTAGCTCATGATCCACGGTTCTGCCGGGATCTTTGAAGCACTTCTTGAGCTGAGAGATGTGGAAAACATCATGGACTTTGAGTTTTTCTGGAAGCTCCAGTGCATAAGCAACTTCTCCTCTTCTACCACGTATCTTGAAAGGACCGATGTATCTAGGAGCCAACTTTCCTTTGATACCGAAGCGGTGTATGCCTCTCATGGGAGTGACACGAAGGTACACGAGATCACCAGGGGCATATACCATATCCGTGTGTTTCCTGTCATAGTTGCTCTTCTGACGACTTTGGGCAATCTTCAGATTCTCCAGAATGATATGCACCTTCTCCTCTGCCTGAGTTACAATGTCAGGGCCAAACCAGATTCTTTCTCCTGCACCTGACCAACCAATCGGAGTTCTGCACTTGCGACCATAGAGAGCCTCAAATGGTGCCATCTTTAGACTCTTCTGGAAGCTGTTGTTGTAGGAGAATTCAGCATATGGAAGACATTCCTCCCACTTCATGCCAAAAGAGATGACGCAAGCTCTAAGCATATCCTCCAGAATCTGGCTGATCCTCTCCACTTGTCCTTGCGACTGAGGGTGGTAAGAAGTGCTGAAGTTCAACTTTGTTCCCAAAGCTTTTTGGAAACTCTCCCAGAACTTTGAGGTGAAGATGCTCCCACGGTCTGAACTGATTTCAAGTGGAACCCCATACAGAGAGACAATTCTGATATAGAGCTCACCAACTCAATTCGAAATTGTTTCTTTATTTGGGAAGAAATGAGCCACTTTAGAAAGCCTGTCGATGACAACAAAAATTGCATTGTTGCTTCTGCGACCTTGGAAAGCCGTGATGAAGTCCATCTCTACTTTCTCCCATTTCCATTCCGGAGGTTTCAATGGCTGTAGAAGACCAAATGGTTTCGATGGACAGCCTTCACTCTGCGCGGACATCACATTCGAGACATACTTGGCACAATACCGCTTCAACCTGTGCCACCAGTATTGTGTTTTCAAGTCCATGTACATCTTTGTGCTGCCAGGATGGATAGAAAGAACCAATCATGCGCCTCCTTAAGAACTTGGTCTCTCGTGACCGGGTAGTTTGGAACAAACATCCGGTGTTCAAAGAAGAGCGTGCCTTGATCATCAACGTGGAAGGACTCATACTTGAAGGTCAAGCTTAGAGATGAGCTTTTGGTGTGCGGATCACCGTCGAGAGCGAATCTGTTCTTCCAAGAGAGGAGTAGCCAAGGTTCAGGAGATTCCCTTGTTCCACAATTTGTGTTGAGCCGACGAATTCCTCGCACAAGAGAGGCCGCTGCTCTTCCACCATGAGGTTGTTGACATAAGCTTTTCTGCTAAGCGCATCTGCCATGACGTTTGCTTTGCCTGGAGTGTAGTTGATGGTCACATCAAAGTCATTGAGTGCTTCAATCCATCTCCTCCGCCAAGGTTGAGATCAGGGAGTGAAGATATACTTCAAACTCTTGTGGTCCGAGAAGATCTCACAACGGTTACCAAGCAAGTAGTGCCTCCATAGCTTCAAAGCAAAGACAACTGCTGCTAGCTCGAGGTCATGTGTGGGATAGTTGATCTCATGCGTCTTCAACTGACGAGAGGCATAAGCAACCACCTGTTTCTCTTGCATAAGGACCGCACCCAATCCTTGCAAAGAGGCGTCGCAGAATATCTGGAAAGGCTTGGATGTATCTGGAGGAACCAAGACTGGTGTGGAAGTGAGCTTCTCTTTTAGTGTCTCAAAACTCTCCTGACATGCAGGAGTCCACAGGTACTTCTTGCCTTTCTTGAGGAGATCGGTAAGAGGCTTTGCTATCTTCGAGAAGTTCTGAACGAAGCGACGGCAATAACTAGCCAAACCGAGAAAACTCCGCACTTCCTTGACATTAGCAGGAGGAAGCCATTCAACTATTGTCTTCACGGTTTCCGGGTTGACTGCAATGCCCTTGGCAGAGATAACATGACCAAGATAGGTTACTTCAGGCAGCCAAAACTCACACTTTGAGAACTTTGCATACAAGCGGTTCTCACGAAGCTTGTTTAAGACACACCGCAGGTGTTCTTCATGCTCTTCCTTGGACTTGGAATAGACCAGAATGTCATCCAGATAGACCACGACAAACTTATCAAGGTACTCCATGAAAACGGAGTTCATCAGCCTCGAGAAGGTAGCAGGTGCGTTGGTGAGACCGAAAGACATGACCGTGTACTCATACAGGCCATAGCGGGTGGTGAAAGCTTTTGGGCACATCTTCTTTGCGTATTTTGATTTGGTGATAACCACTTCTCAAGTCCAGCTTAGAGAACACCACAGCTCACCTGGTGATCAAAAGATCATTTATCCGTGGAAGAGGATATTTGTTCTTGATGGTTTTAGCATTGAGAGTCCGTAGTCAACACGTAGTCTATCGGTTCATCACGCTTCTTCACAAAGATTGTTGGGCTACCCCAAGAAGAAGTGTTGTGTTGAATGAAACCCAACTTTTCTTGTTCATCAAGTTGTCGCTTGAGTTCACCAACTCGGAAGGACCCATTTTATATGGCCTCTTAGAGATAGGAGCCGTTCAGTTCAAGCTCAATCACGAATTCAACCTCGCGATCCGGAGGCATACCGCAACTCTTCAGAAAGACATCCGGAACTCACAGACCATCGGTACACTGAATAGCTTCCATAGCATCATCATTGAGCCGCCAAGGAAAAGAGCTGGACAGCAGTCGACTTGGAGAAAAAACTATATGGCCTTGAGGAATCTTGAGAGACAGGCGTTCAAAGACAATCAATCACAGCTGCATTTGTCAACCAATCCATGCCCAAGATGACATTAATGTCGAGTTGCCTGTAAGAAGAGAATGAAGAACCACCAATCTCAATCGATTGCCATGGATATGAGCCCTCATGTTTGAACCAGGAGAGCACCACCGACGACGTGATAAAGGAACCCTATCCGTGTTATGCTCTTGTGCAAACTTATGCGAGACAAAAGAATGCGATGCACCGTAATCGAACAAAACTCGTGAGGAACCGAGTTAACGGAAGCATACCCATCACAACTCTGGTGCATGCTCACTTGAGCGTTGATGCGGTTGGCGAACAACCGCAGACCGGGCTTAGTGTTGATGTTGAGAGCCCGGTGGTGCACGAACGAAGGAGAGCTTGTTGCAGATCTTGGCGGGGTGGAGGAGAGCTTTGTTCTTCATTGGACAGTTCGTTTGATGTCCAGATCTCCACACACGAAGCGTGCACCGGTGGACGTGGGCGAGTAGCTGGGACTCGCCAGCGCCCGGGTAGTTGTTGTAGCCACAGGAGCCGATGGTGAAGTTTGATGGCCTTGGCGCGAATTTGCAGGTCTTGGTGGAGCTAGGAGCGACGGTGGGGTGTTAGGAACCCAGACACGCCGCTTAGAAGGAGCTGCCATAACTGCAGAGCTTGATGCATCCCTGTTGTGTTTCTTGGACTCCTCGAACACTTGCCTGCTTGCCTCCTCTTGCAGTGTTGTGTGCTGTAGTTCCAGGAAAGTTGCCGGTCTTGCATGCGTGATTGCATACTTGATCGACGCATTGAGCCCTTTCCTGAACCTTTTCTGCTTCTTCTTGTCATCAGATACCTCATCACCACCATAACGAGATAGATTCATGAAGTTCCTGATATAGGTGTTGACGTTATCATTTCCCTGCTTCAGGTTGAGGAAAGCCTCCTTCATCCTTTCCATACAATCTCTGACAAAAACTGCTCTTTGAACGCCCCTGTGAACCTCTCCCAAGTTGGCTGGAACCCAGTGCAGCTTGCCTTCAAGTAGTTCTCCCACCAAAGAGTTGCATCTCCCTTGAGAAGGTGAGTAGCACACTTGACCCACTCCTGTTCCGGAACATCAGCAGTCTCGAGCAACCTTGAGATCTCACGCAGCCAATCATCCGCGTCCAGAGGTCGGTCAGAAACATCATACTGACGAGGGTTGAACTTGAGGAAGCTCTTGATGTCTCCACGCTTGGGAGGTGGAGGTAGTGGAGCAAACTCGTTTCTTCTGACACTCTCCTCAAAGCGCTGCTGGTTCTCTTGCATAGCTGCCAAAGCATTAGCGATGTTTGCAGCGCTGAGCCCAGTTCCGGAGGTATGTCCTCTTGATGCAGTGGTGGAGCCATCCTGTCATTGATATAAAACTCAAGTCAGTACTATAATGGAGAATGATAATAATCCAAAATAGTACCAAGATGGAATTAACCAAGATTAAAGGATACAATTTACTGAGATGATATTAAAATATCAACAAAGTTCAAAGCACCTAGAAGATATTAAGCATATCGCACACGACAGAAAAGGAGTGTGGTACACAAATATATCAAGAAAAAATTTTCCACAAATTTCGGCATTAAAATACCAATAGATGCGCAAAATTACTTAACGAATCAAGATTAGTGACTCTACCGATTCAATATACAAAAGCGAATGATAAAAGTAGTGGTATGGTCGCGACTCCATCCCGCACTCAAATCATTACTCCGCACATGAACAAGTGGAACACGTATCCTAACCCCTTCTTCTCACGTGAAACCTAAAGATTGGTAACTACGGAACGAACACCCCAAACAAGATAGCGCCGGATACAAAGAGGAAGATAGATTGCGTCGGTTTGCAAAAGCACATCGGTATGGAATGTACCAATAGTTGATAACCAAAGGCGTATAAGATAACAACTTGGACGCAACAGATAAACAAGGGATTACACACACACACAACCTATGGTACTACGGAAACCCAGAACACGTGAATCCTAGTTTGAATCTTGAGAAGAGGATCGAAAACGTTGCACTTCCTTACCAGAAAAGGGTGGGTGGGAGGGTAAGAAGAAAAGTGGAAGCAGTCCTACTCTCGCGTTTTGTTTTCCTAGTATACATAACTACCAAAATATTTGCTAGACTGACAATGACCGTTTGGCTGAAACCCTGAAGGTCGGGATGGCTCTGATACCAATTGTAACTACCTCGGTGAATTACGCTCCTAGATACAAGCCTGGATGAGTGGTAGTGGTTGAAATAGTACGGTGGGGCCCCAAAAAGCCACTCACCGGTAGTCCTTTGGACGTCCCAACCACTACCCTCTCAACGGGACCAGACGGCGTGTCGGCGAAGGATCAACTACGTACACAAGTGGGTATGTAAAGCCACCATACAAGAGTACATCAGAGCCATACCATCTAGAAAGAATGGAAAATATAGCAACGCCATACGGCAAGATTCAAATGACCTAGATAGATCTATATTTTAGGATACTTCCTCATACAACACACATCAGAGTATCATGCGGAAGTGGCAACAAAATCCGATGCGGATAAGAAGCAAATCGGCATAAGATGCCATAGAAATAAGCACATCCCAACTACAGGTCTCACGGATCCCGTTCGGAATCTCTACACCGAACGATCGTTGCCCACATCTTGGCTTCTTCCACCCAAAGATCCGTCCGTGAGGGTACCTGTCCATCCGAACCAATAATTTATCGTGTGAGACCCTAACGTACTCAGCAAGACTTAATGCCTCTAAAGGGGACACAACCTGGGTGACGCAATTGCGTGAAAGATAAACCCTAGCAGTTCTATAGATAACGCTAACCATCCGCCTAACCAATGATAGACGGATGTCCGTGAATTAAGAACAACAGTTATAATGGTAATATCATCGATCCATCCTCCTCCTCGCTACCAACAAGGAAGCGGACGAACAACCCCCATCCGTTGGCAATTTTATTAACCATTCCATGAGTGTTGCACTATTTACTAGTCAAATTACTTAGTCGATTAAAGCGGTACTTTAGTTATGCTTGTCTATGATCGAGAAACTGCTCCAAGTCGTCCATATCCGCGACACGGCTTTGAGAAAGTTTTACCGGCGGTGCACCAATAGCAACACACTCGATCAACCTCGGAAAAACCAAATCAAAACCCAATGAGGCTTTCACGTGAACAATCACAGGATTCAGAAATATTTCAGGCCACCCTTGAGTACACCATAGCGAAGTTAGCTGACTTCGAGACGGACCCGAGGTTTGTGGGGCCGGCGGTAAACGACAGCAGATCCCCAAACGGGGACTGTCGATACCACGTAAACGGGTCACAATTCCTAAACAGTACGGTGTGCTCCTCGCACAATTTAAATAAAGTAGTAGCATGGCATAAGTACAGGATAGTAAACAAAACCTCAAACTAGTTTGTGGCCCCAAGAAATAAGACTGAATCAAGCTCTGGCCCAGGGTGGTCCCATATACCTCCCGGATGTGGATAGCGCGATAAATCAAGGAATATGAATCAAGTACTCGGGGTCTTACGGGACACAAGTGAACAGGAAAAACCAAATAGCAGATGTTGCTCGCCGGTGCCACTTTCATTAGTTATCCCATTACTACTCAGGTTAAGTTGTTTAGGTACCTCGTTATCCATCAGACTCTCACATACCCTACACATGCTGTTCTACGACTCGCATGGCTCAAACAACTCCTGTAGTAATGGCTCATGGGATGGAGGAACAAGCTTGGTGGGGTTTAAAAGTAAAGGCTATGCATACTTGGGATTCAATTTAATGCAATCGCGACTCAATGATGCAAGAATAAGATAGAGGCAATAGGTACTGTATGTATGCAAGCATGTGGAAGTGCTTGCCTGTTAACTCAGTTGAAGCGAGGGACGGATCTGGGTAGTGCTCCTGGTTCTCTTGATATAACCCCGCCAAAGGTGTCTATCCGAAAAACCAAACAAACAAGGCCAACATGAACATAGAGCACAAGCATATGAATAAGATGCGTCAAGCAAACAATCATGCCATGATGAATGATGCACAATTTACATGGCAAATAAGGTAGCATGGCATGGTGAGGTGTGGAAGACAAGTAACAACATTTTAATGGAGTTTTGGTTCCCATTTTGTTGTCATAACATTGCTGTACCCTATATTTTTATATGATGCATGCTGCAATTGAAGTCATGGATAGCATAAACAGAAAGGTCTCGTCGAGCTGATCATTTTAGACATATCATTTGCTAAATTTGGAATTATAAAACAAAAGTTATTAATTATTTAAGTTCTAGTGGCAATTGGTGTAATTTAAATAAGCTTGGAATTTTAAATGTGCAAAAGGCAAATTGGATGGCATGAAATCCTGGCATTTTTCTGATCTCAATACATATATCATTTGTGTTATTTGAAATTATAATGGAAAAGTTATTTTAAAACTGAGTTGAATTTGAATTTGATATAATTTAAACAAGATTTGAATTTAAACAGACTCTGGAAAGTTTTATACTCAGCCTATTCTAGCCCTGGTCACCCATGTGGGCTGTGCTTCTTGACCCACTGCCTTGTCGGGAAAGAGAGGGACCGCGGGTTAAATAATCTAAACCAGAGGATGCTTTTTATAAAATGCACCCTGCGACTGACGGTGGGGCTCCGGGGACCGCGGGTTGACAAAAAGGTTTGGGGGTTTGTGCAAAGCGAACATAGGTACTGTTTTTCTTCCACGGGTCACGCAGCGCGGCGCGACGGACGCATGCGAGCGGCGCAGAGGGTCGACAGCGGGACCTCCGCTCGCACGGAGGGCCTGAGCCACCGCGTAGGCTTGGGGTAGTTGACGGTGAGGAGGCGCGTGCTAGATAGGGTTAGGCGGCGTCTGGCGCAGAGATGCTCGCGAACTCCGGCCATGGAGGCTGCTCGACGTAAGGTTCGCCCGCAGGAAACGCAGCCAGGCGGGAGGATGTCTGGGAGGTGGGGGTGCTCACCGCGAGTGTGCTGGTGGGGTCAGTGCAGGGCCGCCGACGCCAGCCGCTGCTCGCGCACGGGAGGCGCTTAGGGTTAGGGTTTCGAGCTTGCGAGGTTACGCCGGTTGGACTCCTCCTCCTCGCTGGAGTGCACGGGGACGCCGGCGAGCTCCAGGTCTTCCTCGACACCCGCAACGCCTCGCCCTCCTCCTGGATGCTGCGCTCGCGAGAGAGCCTGCGGCATGGCCGGCGTCGGGGTGATTCGAAGGTGGAGAAAGAGGGTGGGCAGATGGGAAGCGAGGCAGAGCCTCAGGTGGATCTGGGGACGGCTAGGAGGCGAGGGAGAGGATAAGAAGAGAGGGGGCAGGTGGGGTTGCGTGGAGGAGGGGAAGGTGGCCTCGGTGCCACCTTTTTCCTCCTCACGTGCATGGCATGGCCAGGCAGGCACGGCAGGGGCGACGTGAGCACGAGAGGGAGGCTGGCAGGTGGGGCTGCAGCTGGCCAGGTCGAGGGGCTCGGTGTGGGGCAGCTGGGCAGAGCGATCAGAGGGGAAAAAGGGAGGGGGGAAACGGCCGGCTCGGGCTAGGGTTTGCCTTAGATGGGGTAGCTAGGTGGGGCCAGGGAAGAGGGGGCCAAGCTAGTGTAGGGAGAGGGGGGTGGCGAGCTGGGGCAGGGTATGGGGTGAGCAAGGTTGAGCTAGAGAAGGAGGGTATGTTAGCTAGATTAGATAGTTTAGGTGCCTCTTAGTGTTTAACTAGGATGGAACTAGGTTATGGGGTAGGGGCTAGGGAGAGCTAGATTAGAGGGTTAGAGAGAGAAAGAAGGGTAAGATGGAAAAGTGTAACACCCTCAGAATCGGACCTATGCAAGTTTGAGCAAAATTCTCCAAACCCGCATAGAAACGATTCAAAGGTGCCCACCAGGAACTTTCGTGCGGGTGGAAAACGAAGTAATAACATTACACAACAGTCCTCGATGGGGCCCACAGAACAGATATATATAACAGCGACCCAAAGAGTCAAGAATACAGATATAATATACAAAGATTCAAAACACCTTGAAATCGATAGAGCGTCCGACTACGGACAAGATGCAAATGGGGCTAAGAGCCCTGAAGAATAACCAATGGCGTCCATAACCCTGCCCAGGCCAAGCCGGAAGGGTAACCCTGCTAACGACGTCGATCTCAAAACCTTCTTAAACAAAAGGGTGCCACCAAGGGCAAAGGAAAAGAAGGCGTCAAGATCGAGGCCAAGACAGCGAGGCTAGAATTAGCGGTCCTCGCCTACATAGGTATGGTGGATGAAGCGGCAAAGATGCACTAAACAACCTATAGAGACTCGATACAACTGGCGGTTATCAGAGAGGGGTAAGAATGACCTATCCGGATCCAACCTGAAGCTAACGCCAAACAAACCCATCCTGGTGTTTCCCCCTCGAGACCAAACGAGGAAGACAACCGAGGAACTCACACAGTTGGCAGTTTTACTTATTCGGTTATAGTTGTGGCAATTTACTAGTCAGGTTTAGTTAATCATCCTGATAAGATAAGCAGTGGGCACTTTTAGTTAACCATTCCGTTATAGTGGCAGCACTTACTAGTCAGATACAGTTAACATGAGATAACCCATAAACCCAGCAGTTGTTGTTACTTTTATTCAGCCATTCCGTTGTAGTTGCAAGATTTACTAGTCAGGTACAATTGTCGCAAGCGACAACCAAACAAGCAATGGTGGGCAGTATTAATTAACCATTCCGTTATAGTGAAGCTGATTACTAGTCATTATAAGTCAAATTTATAGCAGTAAACTTTAGTTATGCTTGTCTATGATCGAGATCTTGCCCAAGTCGTCCATATCCGGACACGGCTTTGAAAGTTTTACCCGGCGGTGCACCAATAGCAACACGCTCGATCAGCCTCGAAAACCAAATCAAAACCCAACGAGGCTTTCACGAACAATCACAAGATTGAAATATTTCAGGGGGCCACCCTTTGAGTAGAACCATAGCAGTAAGCTATTCGAGACGGCCTCAAGGTTAGCGCCAATGGTACATGGCGACGGGAACCCGAAGTGTGGGCTTGTCGATACAGCGTAATCACTCCGCCTTCCTAACGAAGACAAAGGTGCTCCTCGCAATTTAAATAGAAAGTAGCATGGCATAAGTACAGGATCGTAAATAAAACCTCAAACTAGTTTGTGGCCCCAAGAAATAAGACGGAATCAAGCTCGCCTGGGGGGCCCCATATACCTCCGGATGTGGATAGCGCGATAAATCAAGAGCAGTATCAAGTACTCGGGTCTTACGGGACACAAGTGGGCTCGAAACCAAATATTTTCTATCACCCACCGATGCCTCTGCTTATTCAATTTTAGTTGTTAAACAGAATTTAAAGTGACGAAAAGTAAAACTAGAACCACCTCCAACATTAACATGCGGCAATACATCAGCAACTGTGGCATATGACGACACACATCAGCGCTTGAGCTAGCAACTACGACGCGCAAGTCCAACTATCTACCAAACAACAGGTAATAGGGTGTGTCCAAGGCAATATAAGGCTAGGGATATATCGAACGGAAACTAGAGCATCGCATCACGTATAGCAATAGATCAAGGAGGGAATAAAGACTATAAAAGTAAGATAGGTAGAAGGGGAGATGCTGCTTTGAAAACATTGCGAAAGGTTCATCCAAGATCGGGACTCACATCAACTCAACGGCCTTATCCGCGAAGAAGCAAAACACTAGAAGAAACATCGGATGCAATATTTAATACAACGGCAGAAGATCGGCATGATGCATGTATGATGCATGACATGGCAAGTGCGATGCAATTAGGTCATATTAAACGGAACCGGGGTCCCGACAACTGATTAGGCGGTTCAAGTTATTTATCTACCCCGCAATTTAAATGTTGTTTTAACAAGGCAAGATAAGATATCGGTTCGCTACACAAGTTTAAATGAGGCCAATATAGGCTAGATTTGCCCGCATATGGGCCCCATATTTAATTATTAGGTGAATCGGCATAAGGCCCCCAAACCACAGATATGCATGCGAGATGAATGATTAAATATGCAACAAGTTGTTATTATGTTATCAAATAGGGTATCGATGAAAGGGGCACACATTTAGGGGCTCGACGATCTTGAGGTTCCGAGGTTCGGGTCCAGGTCCAGTGTCTCGGATCCAGGTTCGACCAGGCGTTCTCGGTCACGGGCAGATCTTGTCGCGCCGGGTCTCGATGTCGGCGAGCTTGGTCGGTGTCGGGTCGCATCGGCTACTTCCGGGTCGGTGCCGTTCTCGTCATCACGAAGGTCTTGCCGGGTCCCACGGGGTCGGTCTTGCCGTTGCGAGGGTCTTGTCGGGTCCGCGCCATCGTGTCGGTCTCGGCATCCGGGGGCGAGGGACTTGGCATCCTCGGGGAGCACTTGTCGTACATGTGTCTTCGGTTCCGTGCCGATGATCCTGTCGTTTGATGTCGGGGTCTCCCGGGTCTTGACGGCTTCGGGTCCGAGAGGGAGATCTTGGCGCGGGGTGGTTTCGTGGCGAAGATCTTGTCGAGAGCTCTTCGGGTTTCGGTTCGGAAGCCGATCTCGTGGCTTCGCCGAGAAGATCTTGTGGTTGCCATCTTGTTTTGCCGGTGTCGGGATAGGGTTCCGCGCCGGGTTCGGCGAGGTCATTCTTCGGGGTTCGATCAACCAAACAGCATCCTTCGGTCGGCGTTATGGAGCCCACGGCGGCGACCTCGGCCGCGCGATGGGGCATCACGGCGGTGTCGCGGCCCCGGAGGAAAACCACCGGAGGAGGGCGCGCTGCACCGGCTTGAATGGCGGCGCTGCGGCGGAAGCGGCGACGCGGGGCGAGAGAAAGGTGCCGCGGGCCCGGCGGAAGGCGAGCCGTCGAGCTTCAGGGGGCACGCCGCAACGCAGCAGGCTCGGTCAGGCGGTGGAGGCGCGGCGGCGCGGCGTGGGCTCATGGAAGCTCGCAGAGCGGGCGCGGCGGAGGTTCTCAGGCGGGGCGGGCGTGGGTGAGGCGCCCGGCGAGGTGGAGGTGCTCGGCCGTCGGGCGCTGCAGAGAGGCAGCGGGGCGCTGGGGCTGCGCGGGCGAGGCGGCAGCGGCGACGGTTGGAGCGGTCCGGCTTTGGTCGGAGGAGCTCTGCGGCGGTGGCGAGCAGCGCCGCTGGCGGAGGTGAGGTGGGGCGTCTTGGCTGGCTCGGGGCGGAGGGGCTGGCGAGGAACCCGGTGGGCACGGGGAGAGGGGCGAGGCCACTGGTGGGATCGAGGCGGTGAGGGGCGCGGGGAGACGAGCTGAGGAAGATCTACAGGGGAGGAGCGGGGACAGAGGGTGGGCCAGGCGCCAGGGGACACGCGGGCAGGTGCGGGGCTGGGAAAAGTGGGGCCAGGGGTGGGGTTGGGGCGTGCGTGCGTCGTGTTGTGTGGGTGTGTGGCAGGGGGGTTTGAGAGGAGAGAGAGGGAAGAGGGGAAGGGGTGATGTGGGCAGTGGTGGAGGGAGGAGAGGTGAGGTGGCGGATGGGGATAGGCAGGGTGAGGTGGAGGGGTAGGTTGGGTAGCTTTTAGGTGGGTTTAGAATTAGATGGGTGGCAGGTTGGGCCGATCTGGTTTTTTTTCTGGGTGGTCGTTGCTAAATCGGCTCGACCGCCCGCTAAAAAATATTAAAGTTTTATTTAATTAAACGGACCGTTTGCAAAACAATTTTAACAAAACAAAATATTCCGACCCGTTTTCGATGTTGAATCAAGAGGGGGCGTTTTAGAAAACAACACGGGCTTTGCAAACATAGTTTTGGCAAACAATGCATGATGACGACGATGCAATGCACAAATTCAACGCGATTTTCTAGTAGTGGGTTTTGCGGGATGCCACAAAAAGGTACTTGACTTGATCATGTATGCTCTAGACAAATACACACAAGATTAAAACAAGAAAAAGAAAGAGGGAGGGAGAGAGAGAGAGATGTGGTGGTGGGGTTTTTCTTTGGTCCATGCATGCTTCAAACATAGAGCGAGCAAGATCAAGAGAAAAGAGGTAGGGAGAAAGATGTGGTTTAGCCTTATGCTCACACATGAGCACATGTGTATGCATGGAGATGGGGATAGAGGTTTAGATGATATGGTGAAGAATACTACAAGGCCCAAAACAAGGTTTAAACCAAGGAGAGATGATCCATGCAAACAAAGCCAAAAACATTCCAAAGCCAAGAAAAGGTGGCACTTGCATGGCCCATGCAACAATATTTGCCATGTAGTTATATTGTGAAAACAACATTAATTCATGGGGCACTATTCCTTGCATTCCCAAAAGGTGGGCAAAGGCCAAGCAAAAGATTAGGGGTGGAATCCAACCAACCAACATGAGCTAGAGCTAACTCAAATAAAATGCCAAGCTCATATTAATTGGATGGTGGAATTATAAGGTGGTGAAAGAAAAGGTGGTGGAGTCAATTAAGAGAGATGCCCCCCAACTCAACTTGGGCATTTAACAATATATCAAGAGCCAAATACAATATCAAGAAGCAAATACAATTAATAGTGCACATGAGATAAGAACCAAACAAGAATAGGTTTTATATGATGCTCAAATGCAAGGTGACATGATGACATGAGCATGATATGATAATGATGCAACAATTATATGTTGGAAGTGGCCCTTCCAACATGTGGCTTCAAAGAGAGAAGATACAAAGAGAGAAGGATGGTTGGCACGGAGTTCATCTTCACGCTCCCATGTGGCTTCATCAACAGAATGGTCTCGCTCGCCGCGGGCCCCCTCCTCCTCTGGCCGGCCGCCAACGCCCAGCGTCCCTGCCCTCCGCCGCCGCGCGAGCAGCGCCTCGCCGGCCGTCTTCCGCCGTCCCTCCTCCTGAGCGTGCTCTGCCGCCTATCGTCCCCGGCCGCGGTCCCGTCGCCCTGCAGCCGCCTCCGCTTGGCTCGCCAGGCCGCGCCGTCCTCGGCCATTGGCGCCGCCACGCGCCTCAACCGCGTTCTGTGCTCGGTCGCCTGCAGTGCCTCTGTCCTGTCTAGTGCAAGTGGCTCATTGCTGTTTCTGGTGTTCCGTCATCAGCTCGTGATGTGTAATGGTGGTGTGGAGATGGTGCAGATGTTCGTCTCCAAATGAGATCGGCACGCCAAGTTCGCCATGACCGCCTTCATGGAACCATCTACCCAAAAATCCCCGTAGTCCGACCCTGGCGAGACCGAACCTGTCGACCTGTAATCAAGATCGCAAGACCCCGTAACAACACCAAGATCTCCCGATCGAGACCCGAGTCCGACACGATAATCGAAACCGCGGGACCGACGAGTTCGCTTAAACGGACACCGTGCGACAAGATCTTCTCGGACCCGAGGACCATCAAGACTTCCGCTCGAACGCCAGTACTTCCTCGCCGTCAAGCCGACCCGTGGACCGACATGATCTCCTTCACGGATACGACAAGTACTCCCTCGAGGACGCCGAGTACTTCACCCCGGACACCGAGACCCCGGTGCGACAAGTGCTTCTTCCCGGACGCCGATTCCGCCGAGAACGAATTCGTCGAACCCCAGATCCGAACCCTGAGACTGAACCCCGAACCCGGAACCTCAAGTTCGTCGAGGCCCTCTAATGTGTGAACCCTTTCCCGAAACCCTATTTTATAATATAATACAACTTGTCGCATATTAATTGTTCATGCATGCATCCTTGTCTGTGGGTTGGGGGCACTATGCCGATTCACCATATAATTAAATATGGGGCCCATATGCGGGCAAATCCAGTCGTATATTGGCCTCATTTAAATTTGTGTAGCGAACTGGTGCGATCTTTTGCCATGTTAAGACAACACTTAAATTTGGGGGTAGCTAAACAACTATAACCAATTAGTTAATTGTCGGGACCCCGGTTCCGCTTAATATGACCTAATTGCATCGCATCTTTGCCATGCCATATATCATACATGCGTCATGCCCGATCTTTTGCCGTAGTATTAAATATTGCATCCGGTGTTTATTCTAGTGTTTTGCTTCTTCGCGGATAAGGCCGTTGAGTTGATGCGAGTGTCGACCCGATCTTCGGTTGAACCTTCGGCAATGTTTTCAGGCGAGCATCTCCCCCTTCCTACCTATCTTACTTTTATAGTATTTATTCCCTCATGTTGATCTATTGCTATCTGTGTTGCGATGCTCTAGTTTTCGTACCCGGGTTATCCCTTGCAGCCTTATATTGCCTTGGACACATCCTATTACATGTTGTTTGGTAGATAGTTGGACTTGCGCGTCGTAGTCGCTTGCTCAAGTGCTGTTGCGTGTCGCCAAGTGCCACAGTTGTTGGTGTACTGCCTCATGTTGATGTTGGAGATGATCATGGTTTTACTTATCGTTCACTTTAATTACTGTTTAAACAACTAAAATTGAAGTAAGTAAGCAGAGGCACAGGTGGGCAATAGATGTTATTTGGTTGTTAAACGTTCACTTGTGTCCCGTAGGACCCCGAGTACTTGATACCTGTTCCTTGAATTATCGCGCTATCCACATCCGGGAGGATTATGGGACCCCCCTGAGCCAGAGCTTGATTCATTCTTATTTCTTGGGGCCACAAACTAGTTTGAGGTTTTATTTACTATCCTGTACTTATGCCATGCTTTACTGCTTTATTTACGATTGTGCGAGAGCACACTGCTGCTTAGGTAAGCGAGTGTTTTCGCGGTCGACAAGCCATTTTGGGTTCGATCGTTTATGACCCACTGGCGCAAACCTTGAGTCCGTCTCGAAGTCGGCTAACTTCGCTATGGTAGCTTACTAGGGTGGCCCCTGAAATATTTCTGAATCCTGTGATTGCTTTGTCGTGAAGGCCTCGTTGGGTTTGATTTGGTTTTCCGAGGTTGATCGGCGTGTGTTGCTATTGGTGCACCCAGGCGGGTAAAACTTTAAAAGCCGTGTCCGTGGTTATGGACTTGGAGCCAAGATATCTCGATCATAGACAACTACAACTAAAGTAGTGCTATAAATTTGACTTTATAATGACTAGTAATCAGCTTCACTATAATGGAATGCCTAAATAAAACTGCCAACAATTGCTTGTTTGGGTTGTCGCTTACGACAATTGTATCTGACTAGTAAGTATTGCAACTATAACAGAATGGCTAAATAAAAGTACCAACAACTGCTGGGTTTTTGGGATATCTCATGCTATTTGTATCTGACTAGTAAGTGCCGCAACTACAACGGAATGGTTAACTAAAATGGCCCACTGCTTATTTTATCAGGATGATTATCTATACCTGACTAGTAATTACTGCAACGATAACTGAATAAATAAAACTGCCCACGGTGTGAGTTCCTCGGTTGACTTCCTCGTTTGGTCTCGAGGGGGAAATACTAGGATGGGATTGTTTGGTGTAAGATTCAGGTTGGATCCGAATAGCTCTTCTCACCCTCTCTGATAGCCGCCAGTTGTATCGAGTCTCTATAGGTTGTTTAGTGCATGCTGCCGCTTCAGTCCACCATACCTATGTGGCGAGGACCGCCAATTCTAGCCTCATGCATCTGGCCTCGATCGACGCCTCTTTTCCTTTGCCCTTTGTCGGCACCCCTTTTGTTTAAGCAGGTTTTGAGATCGACGTCGTTAGCAGGGTTACCCTTCCGGCTTGGCCTGGGCAGGGTTATGGACGCCATTGGTTATTCTTCAGGGCTCTTAGCCCCATTTGCGTCTTGTCCGTACTCGGACGCTGTATCGTTTTCAAGGTGATTTGGATCTTGTATCGTATATCTGTATTTTTGACTCATTGAGTCGCTGTTATATATATATCTGTTCTGTGGGTCCCATCGAGGACTGTTGTGTAATGTTATTACTTCGTTTTCCACCCGCACGAAAGTGCCTGGTGGGCACCTTTGAATCGTTTCTATGCGGGTTTGGCGGGTTTCGCTAAAACTTGCATAGGTCCGATTCTGAGGGTGTTACATATGCATGAATGAACGATTCCATGCAACAAGTTGATATCATTTATAAAAATAGGGTCTCGAGGAAAGGGGATCACACATTAGGGTTCGGCGATCTTGGGGTTCGATGTGGTTTGGGGCTCGGTCTCAGGGTTTCGGATCTTCGGGAGGGTCGGTCTCGGCGGGATCCTTCTCGGATAACGGAGTAGATCTTTGTAGCATCCCAGTTGTCTAACACCTGTAATGCTACCTGTTATAATAATAAAAAGGGCCACTTCCAACACATAATGGTTGCATCATTATCATATCATGCTCATGTCATCATGTCACCTTGCATTTGAACATCATATAAAACCCTTTTCTTGTTTGGTTCTTATCTCATGTGCATGATTAATTGTAGTTGCCTCTTGATATTGTATTTGGCTCTTGATACATTGTTAAATGCCCAAGTTGAGTTGGGGGCATATCTATGTTAGCCTCCACCACCTTTCTTTCACCACCTTATAATTCCACCATCCAATTAATATGAGCTTGGCATTTTATTTGGGTTATCTCTAGCTCATGTTGATTGGTTGGATTCCACCATAATCTTTTGCTTGGCCTTTGCCCACCTTTTGGGAATGCAAGGAATAATGCCACATAAATTAATGTTGTTTTCACAATATAATAACATGGCCATTATTGCTTGCATGGGCCATGCAAGTGCCACCTTTTCTTGATCTTGGAGTGATATTTGGTTTTGCATGGATCATTCTCCTTTGTGTTAAATCTTGTTCTGGCTTGTAGTTTCTTCATCAAATCATCTACCTCTCTTCTCCCCTTTAGCTAAACCTCTATCCCCATGCTCCATGCACTCACATGTGCTAATGTGGCATGCACAAACCTAAAACCCACCTCTTCTCTTGGTTCTTGCTTGGTCATTTTTGGAGCATGCATGGACCAAAGAAAAACCCCATCATCACATGATCATCTCTCTCTCCCTCTCTCTCTTTTTCTTGCCTTGGTCTAGTTAAGGCTTGTTTGGAGCATGCATGATCAAGTAAAAGAGCCACTCCTTCTATCCATACCCCCCCCCCCTCTCTTAGCTAAACCCTAAAATCTACTCCATGACATCTCCCATCCTAGCTAACCAAAACCCTAATCTACACCTCCCCTAAACAAAACCCTAAACCACCCCTCTCTCCTTAACCCCACCTACCTCTAAACCGAACCCCTCTAGCTAAACCCTAGCTCGCCCTCTCTTCCATGCAGCCCCACCCAGCAACCTCGACCATCGACCCACCCCACACGTCCAAGGACCCCCCCTAACCCTAGCCCGAGGCCCCTCTCCCTCTCTTTTCTCCTCGGCCTAAGGGTCCCTCTAGCCCACGCCCACGAAGCTTCCCAGGGCCACCGCCTCCCTCTCTCCTCCCCAGCTCTGCCACCCCCAGCCCCCATGTTGCGTGCGTGAGCGGGAAAAGGTGGCACCGAGGCCACCTTCCCCCCACGCAAGCCCCTCTGGCCGTCCTTATCTACACCCAGCACCTTTCTGCTCCCAGATCCGCCCAGGCCTGCCTCGCTCCTCCTCTGCCTCCTTCTCCACCGCCCAGCCCTCTCATGGCCACGCCTACCTCGCCCGACACACGCACGGGAGGCGGGCGCTGCAGGTGTCGAGGAAGCCTGGCTCGTCTCGTCGCCTGGGCATCGCGAGGAGGAGAAGCCCGAGCCTGCACGGCGCCGCCCGTGGCCCTAGCGCCTCCGTCATGAGCCGCCGGCGATCAAGCTGCGTCCGCCGCATCAACCCCAGCACACTCGCGGTGAGCCCTAACCTCCTGACAACCCCGCCTCTCGATCGTTTCTGGGTTGCCGCTCCGGCCGTCGAACACCGTCAGTGCACCGCCGCCGCTCGCGCCTGCACCCTCCCGCGCCTCGCCAGAGCCTATCTAGCACGCGCCCACCCCTCCGTCACCAAGCCCAAGCCACCTTGATGGTAGCCGTCTGTAGCCCAGCATCCCGTTCGATCCCCACCGCTGGCCAGCGCCGTTTTTGCCGATTAGTTCAGAGGAAGAAATGCAGTCTGCGTGGCAGTTTTGCGAAAAACCCCTACCAAACCTTTTGCCAACCCAGGTCCAGCCCACCGTCGATGGCCGCTGCTTTATAAAAGGATCCTCTTCTTTCCAAATCAACCCATGTCCTCTTTCCCTCGGCCGGCGTGTGGACCGCAGATCCTTGGCCCCACCTGTAAGTGTTTGAGGGCATATTTAGTCTGTGTATAAAAGGTTTTCTGTGTCTATTTAAATTCAAATCTAGTTTAAATTATTTCAAATTCAAATTTCCAATCAGATTTGAAATAACTTTTCCATTATAATTCCAAATCCCACAAATGATATATGTTTGGAGTTCAGAAAAATGCCAGGATTTCAAATATGCCATTCAATTTGCCTTTTGTACATTTAAAATTCCAAGTTGATTTAAATTACCCAATTGCCACTAGAATTTAAATAATCAATAACTTTTGTTTTATAATTCCAAATTTAACAAATGATATGTCTAAAATGATCAGCTCGACGAGACCTTTCTGTTTATGCTATCCATGACTTCAATTGCAGCATGCATCATATAAAAATATAGTGTACAGCAACTGTTATGGCAACAAATGTGATTCCAAAACCCCATTAAAATGTTATTACTTGTCTTCCACACCTCACCATGCCATGCTACCTCATTGCCATGTAAATTGTGCATCATTCATCATGGCATGATTGTTTGCTTGACGCATCTTATTCATATGCTTGTGCTCTATATTCATGTTGGCCTTGTTTGTTTGGTTTTCTCGGATAGACACTGAGCAGGGGTTATATCAAGAGAACCAGGAGCACTACCCAGATCCGTCCCTTGCTTCAACTGAGATATCAGGCAAGCACTTCCACATGCTTGCATACATACAGTACCTATTGCCTCTATCTTATTCTTGCATCATTGAGTCGCGGTTGCATTAAATTGAACCCCAAGTATGCATAGCCTTTACTTTTAAACCCCACCAAGCTTGTTCCTCCATCCCATGAGCCACTACTATAGGAGTTGTTTGGGCCATGCGAGTCGTAGAACAACATGTGTAGGGTATGTGAGAGTCTGTTGAATAATGAGGTACCTAAACAACTTAACCTGAGTAGTAGTGGGATAACTAAAGAAAGTGGCACCGGTGAGCAACATCTGCTATTTGGTTTTTCCTGCTCACTTGTGTCCCGTAAGACCCAGTACTTGATTCCTGTTCCTTGATTTATCGCGCTATCCACATCCGGAGGTATATGGGACCCCCGAGCGAGCTTGATTCCGTCTTATTTCTTGGGGCCACAAACTAGTTTGAGGTTTTATTTACTATCTGCACTTATGCCATGCTACTTTCAGTATTTAAATTGTGCGAGGAGCACCTTTATCTTTTAGGCATGCAGAGTGATTCTGTATGTCGACAAGCCCAGCCACACTTTGGGTTCCCGATCGCTTCTGACCATTGGCGCTAACCTTGAGTCCGTCTCGAGCTTGCTTACTTCTTGGGATCTACTCAAAGGGTGGCCCCTAAAATATTTCTGAATCTTGTGATTGTTCATCGTGAAAGCCTCGTTGGGTTTTGATTTGGTTTTCGAGGTTGATCGGCGTGTGTTGCTATTGGTGCACCGGTCGGGTAAAACTTTTCAAAGCCGTGTCCGCGGATATGGACGACTTGGAGCACAGTTTCTCGATCATAGACAAGCATAACTAAAGTACCGCCTTAATCTGACTAAGTAACTTGACTAGTAAATAGTGCAACACTCATGGAATGGTTAATAAAATTGCCAACGGATGGGGAGGGGTTGTTCGTCCGCTTCCTTGTTGGTAGCAGGGAGGAGGATGGATCTGATGAGATTACCACTATAACTGCTGTTCTTAATTTACGGACATCCGTCTATCATTGGTTAGGCGGATGGTTAGCGTTTATTTGTAGAACTGCTAGGGTTTATCTTTCGCTGCAATTGCGTCACCCCAGGTTGTGTCCCCTTTAGAGGCATTAAGACTTGCTGAGTACCCTTAGGGTCTCACACGATAAATTATTGGTTCGAGATGAGCAGTACCTTGCGGACGGATCTTGGGTGGAAGAAGCGAAGATGTGGGCAACGATCGTCCGGTGTAGAGATTCGGGAGCGAGGGATCCGTGAGACCTGTAGTTGGGATGTGCTTATTTCTATGGCATCTTATGCCGATTTGCTTCTTATCCGCACTCGAATTTTGTTTGCCGCTTCATGATACTCTGATGTGTGTTGTATGAGGAAGTATCCTAAAATATAGATCTATCTAGGTCATTTGAATCTTGCCGTATGACGTTGCTATATTTTCTTTCTTTCTAGATGGTATGGCTCTGATGTACTCTTGTATGGTGACTTGCGTACATACCCACTTGTGTACGTAGTTGATCCCTTCGCCGCCGATTCGCCCGTCTGAGTCCGTTGAGAGGGTAGTGGTTGGGACGTCTGAAAGGACTACCAGTGAGTGGCTTTTGGGGCCCCACCGTACTATTTCAACCACTACCACTCATCCAGGCTTGTATCTAGGAGCGTAATTCACCGAGGTAGTTACAATCTTGGCGTTCCATGAAGGAGGACTTGGTTCGGCGTCGGGGCGCATCGGACTCGCCCTGGTTGGTGCCGATCTTGTCGTCGATGGCGAACTTGAGTGGGTCGGGTACCGGGGTCTTGGGATCCGTGGAGTAGATCTTGTTGTTCTGTGTGAATCTTGTCGTCACAACGATCTTGTCGGTTCCTCGAATCCGATTGAAGATCTTGGCGTTCTTCGGGTCCGGACTTCGCCTCCAGGAACGGGTCCACAGGGTCTCGACGAACTTGGTGTTCGGGCATCTCTGAGTCGTGGTTCTTGGCGCGGCACCGGTCTTATGCTCGGGTAGAAGTACTTGTCGCACCATGTCGGAGTCCTTGAATCCGGGAAGGAGAACTTGGCGCGCCAGGGTTCGATCTTCGGGGTTCGACGAGGGATCGAGCTTCGGGATCGGGCTTCCGGGTTTGACACGATCAGTCTTCGGTTCCTCTCATTGACGGGTTTTGGCTCGGTTGTCAGGAGTGAACCCATCCACATGTTGGCCTTGTCGCGGAGACGTGTCGAAGCGGCCGAGTCGCACGGTTGGACGGAGCACCCATGCGGAGGTGGCCGAAGGCGAGATGCTGCCAGCAGGTAGGTAGGGGCCGCGGTCGGCATGAAGAAGCTCGGGAATGGTCAGCGCGGGCTCGGCGGGGGCAGACGGAGGACTCGTCGAGGGGTCGAGGCCGTGGCGGTCGTCCGCGGAGAGTAGAGGCGGGAGGAGAAGGGCGCAGGGCGCTGAGGCAGTGGGAGCTCGTGATGGGGTGGGTGGCGAGGCGGGCGGGAGCTTCATGGCCGTGAGGCAGCTCTGATTAAAGACGAGCAGGAGAAGCAGGAGGCGAGGACCCGAGAGGCGGCGAGGACGGAGGACGGCCAAGCGAGCCAGCCGGAGAGGAGCGACGGAGCGAGCGGAGGAGGAGGAAGGCGCTGCAGGCGAGCTGCCGAGGCGGAGCGTCATGGAAAAGCGGGAGAGGGGGCGCAGCTGCCAGTTGGCCGAACAGCAACCGGCGAACCATGGCGGGGCCAGGCGAGGAGTGGCGTGGGGAGGAAGGTGGGTCGGGGCTGCTCGCGTGGGGAGGGAGAGAGAGGAAGTGGTGGGGCCGGAGCGGGGCCGGGGTGGGGCTGCGGGTGGGGTCGGGGCGTGGGGCCACGCGGTTAGGAGGGGAGGTGGCGTGTGGGCCAGGCGCGGGTGGGGCCCAGGGACATGGACAGGGAGAGAGAGAGGGGTAGATGGGGAGGCTGTGTGAGTGCGTGTGTGCTGTGTGGGGCCCAGGCGGGCCAGGAAGGAGGGGAAAGTCTGGGATTGATGAGGTGGCAAGGTGGGTGGGGATTGGGTCCAGGGGTGAGGTGGCGAGCTGTGGTTGGTGGGTAGAATAGGATTGGGTGGGAATAGATTTAGGTGGACCGATTGTACTGGGGATGGTCGACTGGGTCGGGTCGGCCCGTTCGACTGCCCCCTAAAAATAATATAGGTTTTCATTTAATTTCAAAATAACTTTTGTAATTACTTTTAGACAAGCAAAATATCCGGAAACATCCGGGGGTTTAATTTTAAATAGAAGGAGGGCTAGTTTTAGAAAACAATAGTCTTTCGCAACATAGTTTCAAGTAAAAATAATATGCATGATGATGCTATGCACAAAATCAACGCGATTTTCTAGTAGTGGTTTTTGCGGGATGCCACATAGCTTCCCTGGTGTTAGGGTTCCGTAGGGAAGATATAGGCGAAAGGGCGGAGTCAGGAGCCGGGCAGGTGGGCCCCACCTGCCCTAGGCGCGGCCTAGGAGGGACCCGCACCTAGGGGGTCTGGGCCCTCTGCGGCCCTTCTTCGCCCCTCCTTCTCGCTTCCTTTGTCTCCTGAGAAAATATAATTTTCCCATATTTTTCTGGTATTTTTTTATCTTCACGAAATTGCATCAAAACACCTTTTTTCCATCAGAATCCAGACTCCGGCAGTTCATCCTCCAAGAATCATCCTGCATAAACAGATGAAAATACATAAGCAATACCTCATAATAAGACATATATTAATGAACAGAGGTAAATTATGATATAGAATGGTGATGCAAATTGGATGTATCAATGTGCTGTCAAGATCACCACTGTTTGTCAGGCTTGTTGACGGAGATGCTCTTGGCTTGTTGCCGGAGATGCTCCTCCTTGCAACTAAGAATTCAACGATTGTCAGTACACCATGGGTTACTATCTTGCAAATGACATCTATCCTCCATGGGCCATATTTGTGAAGACAATCCTCCTGCAGTTGTGCACTACCAACAAGAAATCTCACATTGCAATGGTCCAAGAGGCAATAAGGAAGGATGTCGAGCGAGATTTTAGTGTGCTTCATAAGCGATTTAACATTATTTGTGGACCCTGCTGAGTATTGGAAACCAAATGTCCTATGGAAAATAATGACATGCCGCATCATCTTGCATAACATAATCATTGAAGACGAGTGTGACATGATAGAGAACTGCTGGTACAACTCCAATGAAAATCATGTTGAGCCAAAACATGATGGAACAGGAACAGAGATTCCTCGCAGCGCATCGAATTATCGAGAACCAAGATGTCCATACTCCGCTAAAAAATGATCTTGTTGAGCATCACTGGCGTATCCATAGCACTTCGTACTTGTTTATTTCATTCATTTCAACTATTCACTTCATTTGAACCTGCCATGTGTTTGTCGTTGAATAATTTGGTTTGTAAACTTAAATTTGGTTCTATCATAATCATGCCATTTTATTTGGTTTGAACCTTGTCATGTATTTGCTTTTGAACATTTAATTTTGAATAAAATAATTTAAAATCTACGTACTCCCTCATACCCATATTAATTGATTTAGATTCATCTAGATATAAATGTATCTAGACAAGTCTTACTACTAGATGCATTCGTATATAAGCAAATTTGAGTCAACTAATATGGGTCGAAGGGAGTATAAGGGATTGCTAGGAAACGCATTCATACTCCTAGATATAAGTAAAATATACTACTAGAGGATACTCGGCCATTATACTCTTCTAAATTCTAAATGTTGGTTCGTCTAAGGATGCTCTTAGATACACAAGGCTGCTGAAAACTTAATGTTAATAGAGCTTGCACTACGTCTAGGGTTTCATCTGGCGACGCCGAGGCTCCCTTGCGCCGCCACCAAACCATGGATGGGAGCGTGCCCGATCAGGGAAGAGGTTATGGTTTTGATGAGTTTGGAGAGTTTGGAAGGAGTACGACTAGGGTGGACCGGAGGGATGTCCGTGTACGCCACGATTGGGTTGTAGATCGGATCTCAAGTCCTGAGGATATAAAGCTAGCGCCTGGGGGAGGTGCTCCAAGCCATACCGAGATCGCTGCACGACAAATCTCTACCTTTGATCCAGGTGTAGATCGATTCCTTCAGCGCCCTAGAGCTATGTCATCGGTCGGCGGTGGGGGTGACCAAGGGGGCACCGATAAGGGGCCTACCCACCCGAAGCCGCCTTCTGACGATCGATGTGCCGGAGTCGTCCTTGGAGAATCATCAGATCGTGGCGATAATGCAGCGGGAACGCTAGATCGCCATGTTTCAGGAGCACGAGGATGGCAACTGGGATGAGGCTACGTCTGGAGGTGCGAACGTCGGCCCAAAAATCTATGCTGAAGGCGATGCCGATCTTGATGATGATGTCTGCATGGAAGAGGAACCAGATGTGTTCGTAGCCCCTGAGAAGCCCATGGTATGGCGGATGCTTTCCCGCTATTACTCCTTGAAGGCCATGAACTATATCGAGGTACACAAACACTTCATTCGAGTATGGGGAATTCGAGCCACGAAGCACTTCAAGGAGCTGAAGAACAATATTTTCATTATCACCTTTACCTCTGAAGGAGATTTTCTGTATGTGGAACGTGGTGGCCCATGGATTCATGTGGGAGTGGCGGTCCTATTAGCGCCATTTGTGGAGAGTGCCCAGCCATCTGAAGCTGTTCTGAATTCCATTAAAATTTGGGTCAAGTTCTATGATGTTCCATGGAACAAGCAAACAAAAGAGTATAGCATGCTACTTGGATCAAAGCTTGGGACGGCTTTGGAGGTGGACATCGGCCAGAAACAAAGGGCTGGAGTTTGAGAACTACCTGCGGGTGCGCATAGAACTATTTCTGAACTGCCGGCTACAGACGTGCTTCAGAACCACAGTTAAAGGGCAAGCGACGGAGAGAATCTATCCCCTGCGATATGAGAGCCTGCCTCACTTCTTCTTCCACTGTGGGTTTATTGGGCATGATGAGGACATATGTGAAAAGAATATTTAAGGCATCCCGTCACTAAACTATGACTCGACTCTCCGTTGCTCGCCAAAGCGTAAGTATGAGAGGAGGGGAGTCTCAGCTACTCATAAGCCAGCGGCTAGAGCGAATCTGTTCTTCGGCTCTAAGGGCGGCACGCCAACTCCCCTTGGCAGGCCGGGGCAAGGGCGTCGCTTGGAGGAGGAAGTACCGCTGGCCTACATGGTGGAAATACCAGAGTCTACAGAGGCCCGTGATGCAGCACTCAACAGGGAGGAAGAGGTTGATGTAGGAGTGCTTCGTTGGAAACCCCAAGAGCAAGGTGTGATGGAGCACAACAGCAAGTTTCCCTCAGTAGAGACCGAGGTTATCGAACCAGAAAGAGGAAGGAAATGTCTCAAAGGTGTTGCAAGCAACGTGGAGACCTGCACAACACAAACTCAAGACTTTTTCCAAATAAATCAGTGAGGTTGACAAGCTCACCGGTTTGCTGTAACAAAGAATTAAACGTATGATGTGGAAGGCAATTATTTGTAGCAAGTAAACAAGTAGCAGTGAAGGATGTATTGATGGTAAAGATTGGACCGGGTTCCATAGTTCACTAGATGTGCTCTCCTTAGATAAACAACATGGGATGAAGGGTAAACAAATTACAGCAGGGCAATTGATAGGAACTGAGCGAGGCATAACAATGCAATTACTAGCCAGAAAGATCCTATGAGGTTGATTGGGCAATACAAAAATATACATAGACCGTTATCCAACTGCATCTATGACTAGAAGTCCACCTTCAGGTTATCATCCGAACCCCCTCCAGTATTAAGTTGCAAGTCACAGACAACTGCTTTAAGCAAAGTGTGTAAGGTAAACAGTCCTCATGTTTCATGAACAAGAGACCGTTGTTTTCTCCCTAGTAGCAACAATACATCTACAACTGAAGAGATTATTGTCACTTCCCTTGGAAACTAGATGCATGAACCCACTATCGAGCATAAATACTCCCTCTTGGAGTCACTAGCAACTACTTGGCCAAGATAACCACTAGCAACAGAGAGCATGCAAGATCACAAACAACATAAACATGATAGAATCATAAAAATAGAACCATTGAGCAAACCAACATAATAATCTCAATATCCATCGGATCCCCGCAAACACAACATGCATGATTACAAATATATTAGATCTTGATCATGAACGGAGCTCACAAGATCTATACATGAAAGCACAAAGGAGGAGATACAACCATCTAGCTACTACATGGACCCATAGTCCAAGGTGGAACTACTCACGAATCATACCGGAGAGAAGGCCTCTGGGATGATCTCCCCTCCGGCAGGGTGCCGGGAAGAGTTTCAGATCCCCCTGATCTAGGGACGATGGTGGCGGCGGCTACAGACGGTTTCGTGGATTTCTGATCGGGTACTCAGAGTTTCTGCATCGGGGGCTTCTTATAGGCGAAGGGGGAGACCGAGGCGGCCGCCAGGGCGACCAGACCCTAGCGAGGCGCGGGCTAGGGCCCACCCACGCCTGGGGGGTCTGGCCCCTCTGGCCAGCACCTCGGTCTCTCCTCTGGACTTCTTGTTCCCCACGGAAAGTTATTGACTTTTCCCTTCGTCCCGTCCAATTCCGAGAATATTTCTTTACTAACTTTTGAAACCAAAAATAGCAGAAAAAGGCATCTGGCACTGTTGCAACTTGTTAATAGGTTAGTACCAGAAAACATGTAAAAAGCACCTCAAAGTGTAGACAAGTAAAGCAAAGTAGATACTAAACAAGCATGGAGCATCAAAAATTATAGATACGTTTCCAACGTATCAGCATCCCCAAGCTTAACTCTTGCTCGTCCTCGAGTAGGTAAGTGATAAACAGAATAATTTTTGAGGTGACATGCACCCTCACAATAAAGATCCAACCATTTGAAAACATTGAAAGCTGGGATCAAAGAACTCTAAATATGTGCATGAAAGAATGGATTTCTAACAGTAGGACATAGTAATTATGCATGCGACATGGCAAGTTACAACCAAAGATCATGAATAACATGCATTGAAAAACATTTGTTTGTTTCACATACAGAAAGCATAGCATAGTGGCAATCAGCTTGTCCATCATAGGGTAGAAATATAGATGCATAGGACACCTTCAAAGTTCACAAGGGTGACTAGAAGCAAGTAGCACAAGAACAAGTAATAACACAATATGCATCAATTAATAATCTTTGGAACACTACACATAGAATGACAACCATGCTCTCTTAATGGTGCCTAAAGGTAGAAGGTGGAGACTCAATAATGGTGGAATAAAGGCCTTTTTGTAAAGGAACCAGAGATTACAAGTTTCAAAAAGAGCTTCCAAAAATTATGGTACTAGTTAGCTTTCACCCTCATTGCCCCTATCATAAGCATCTTGAAGTGGTTATGGTTAAAGTGGCAAAGCTGGAGTATATGCTTGACAAAGTATAAGTTGGCAATCTCAAGTCCCTTGAATATGAGGGCTACACCTCATGGATACTCAACTTAGGGCCCAGGCAAGTTCTTGTCACTATAAGTATTTGCATATCATTGAGAATCGCCAACGGGGTACCCCTTGCACATGGTACAGGAGCTTTCCCATAACCAAAATGACAAGGCAAGCAGACAATGAGCATCCCTTCAATCTTTTTATTTACCATATGCATAGCTTTTTATTGAGGATGCTTCATAGATAGCTCACTATGGTGATGCTGCAAGTTTGCACCATGATTAAGCATGGCTTAGGCTGGCGGCCCAAGCGTTTCTCTAACACAAAATACAAACTCCATGGACTTACAAGTTCCCACTTCATTTCACACCGGTAACATCCATAGACAAAAGAGCATGATATCAACGGAGTACAAAAGTACAAATGCAATGTTGAAAATGTTCCCCGTGACAGCACGGTTCTGCTAATTCCAACTTATAAGTGCAAGCATATACAAAAAAGTTGTCTCAATGGTTCAAGTTTATTAGGGGAAAAGAATAAAGTGTGCCATCAACTTCGTGAGGGCTTTAATCACTAAGTTTTCACATAACAAAATAGTTTTTAATTGGAAGATAGTTGAAAACAAGAATATACTTGGAATGGTGTAACACACCATGCATAGGAGTTTATAGTGGAAACTTTGGAAAAACTTGGTTTCTTGGGAGTTGGAAGCATGAGTAGAACTTACTCATACAAGTGGAGGCTAGCAAAGACTGGGAGCAACCAACTAAGAGAGCAATAATGGCCATAATTATGCAATGAAACAAAGCAAACTAATCAAAGCAAAGAGTGGTACTAAAAGTCAATGACTAAATGATCATAGAGGCTAATGGTGACTTGTCATAGTCATAACATGGTGTATGCATGTGCCAAGTCAACCCAAGCAAAACATCAAAGGAGAATACCACAATACTATGCTTTTGCATGCTAAAACAACGCATAATTTATTTAAGGCACACTAAGCAATCCCAATTGTTTGCATCAAGAAATGATATAGCAATAATCACTAATCATAATTCTAAAACACCACCTATCATGTCATGCTAAAGTCCAAGTCACAGTCAATGCAAGCTCCTTTTGCACTTCAAGCAAGAACTTACTACTCCTTTCCAAACACCAAGCAAACTTATTTGCAAAACAACACAGCAAGAACGGGGGTCCAAACTTACTTTATTCAAGCAAACTAAACAACCTAAGCAAAGCAAACAAAAACTAAGATGCTCCAAGAACAACACAAATGTGCATGAAACAATAAAAGTGAAGTGTCTAGACAGACCTGAGATTTTTATTGATGAAGAAGGGGATGCCTTGGGCATGCCCAAGCTTTGACGCTTGTACCTCTTAGATATTTCTTGGGGTGAAACCATGGTGGCATCCCCAAGCTTGAGCTTTTTTCCATTCTTCATCTCATTGCATCATTCTCTCTCTACACCTGGAAATTTTTCTTCATACAAAACTTCACACAATCTTCATTAGCAACATTACTGTATTCAAAAGATACTAGACCACTGGCAAAGCTTGGAACAGCAAGGCTTTTCACTAAAAACACAAGATACTGTAGTAAATCCTTCAAAGAAACTCAATTTACCTGAAAAGAGCTAAAAAAGGAATCAATAAGAAGCAAATGCAAATAATGGCAGAAATCTGTCAAAATAGACCAGCAGGTAGAAACGAATTTTTTCGAACATCTTCTGTTGCTCAAATAAAAAATTGTTAAACTAACGAAAGTTATCTAACATACTGGGGGATTTATTCGTAAATTTTGAACTCAATCCGAGTTACAGATCCTCCTCACGAATATTTTTGGTGGAGGACAGAAATCTGTTTCAAGACAGCAACTCCCCAAATCTTACTTCCCTCTCATTAGAGGTCATTTTTGGCACAAAAAGCAAACAAAAAGGATAAGGAGAGGTTATTACAGAAGTAATAACTTCCAAGACTCAAGGAAACTCTTGGGTTATCTCCCAACAAGTACCTTTTTTTAACGCCTTTAAGTTAGGCTTGATAGCTTGAGAAGATGCTCACATAAGAATTATGAATTGAATTCAAAGAGAGCATCAAGAAGAAAATTCAAAACACATTTAAGTCTAATCCACTTCCTATGCATAGGAATCTTGTAAAAAAATAAATCAAAGAAGCTCATAGCAACAAGCATAGGAAAGCAAAACAAATGCAACTTCAAAATTTTCAACATAAAGAGGGGAAACTGAATATTGTTGAGATACATAAGACCATGTTTCCCTCTCTCATAATAACTTCAGTAGCCTCATGAATAAACTCAACAATATAACTATCACATAAAGTATGATTTTCATGATCTACAAACACATGATTTTTATCAAGCTAAAAAATAGTGGGATTTAAACCTTCACAGGTTTTACCCAAAGTAGATATTTCAAAAGGATCCACAGGAACATAACATTCATCCTCATTTCACTAGAGGAAAAAGGGCCATCCGTTCGCCACCCCTGGGAGCATTAGTCCCGGTTGCGCCACCAACCGGGACTAATGCTGGCACGTCGGTTGGAGCGGCACGGGCATGGGTCCCGTTGGTAAGGGCATGCGTCCGGTTGGAGCCACCAACCGACTAAAGGTTTGGCCACGTGGCGTGTACGCACCTTTAGTCCCGTTGTCGGCTCCAACCGGGACTAAAGACCTGCCCTCTATAAATGCAACGCCCAGCCCTCTGCCTCCACTCTTTTTTGAATGGTGTAAGGTGTGAGGGTGTGCTAGTTTTTCTCATGCATGCATTGAAGGTGTTTGTTGAAATGTTTGAGTGAAAATCAGTTGAATTTCTCATAGAACAAAAATATAGAAGGTGTCCGAGACGCACTTGAGCTTTCTCCTCTTTATTTCCCTCGATCGAGGTTAGCAATCCTATCTTTTCTAGGTCATTGATACAATTCATGTGTCGGTGTGAATTGGTTATTTCACTATTTATGATTTCCTGTTTTTGATAAACTTACTTATATGATGCGATGAGCAGTCGGGAATGGATGTACGGTGACCGGCGGGTAGCCGGTATATCAAAGGCGTGGATAAATTTATCGATGTGGCTACGGCAAACAAAGAGAATGGATTTATACGTTGTCCATGTGTTCAATGTCGAACAACAAGGAGTACTCTTCCTCGAAAATCATTCAGCCACGATTATGAAAGGTTTCATGCCCAACTATAATTGCTGGACCAAGCACGGGAAAGAGGGGTTATGATGGAAGATGGTGAAGAAGAAGATGATGATAACAACTATCATCATATGTTTCCGAGTACGGTGATACTGCTATGGAAGACAATGGAGAGGAAAAAGGTGAAGAACGGGCATCGGATGAGCCGGTGATGAACTTGGTAGGGTCATTTCGATGCAAAGCGAGACCGTGAAACAGAAAATGAGAAGTTGAAGTTAGAGGGCATGTTAGAAGATCACAAGAAATTGTTGTACCCAAATTGTGAAGATGGCAGACAAAGCTCGGTATCACTTGGAATTGTTGCGATGGAAGGCGAGTGTGGTCTAACTGACTCCTCATTTGAAAAGATGCTGAAAATAATGAAGTCAAGTTTCCAAAACATAACGAACTTCCCGAGAGTACCTACGAAGCAAAGAAGACTCTCTCCTCGGGATTAGATGTGCAAAAGATACATGCATGCATTAATGATCGCATCCTCTACATGTAAGGAGTATGAGAATTTAGATAAATGCCGGTATGCAACGCTGCTATGTATAAGATCGACGAGATGACCCCGGTGATGTTGAGGAGAGCCTCCTAAGAGGGTTCTGCTAAGGTTATGTGGTATGCTCCTATAATACCAAGGTTGAAACGCATGTTCGTAAACAAAGAGCATGCCAGTTGTTGCGATGGCACAAAGAAGACCGTAAGAAAGACGGGAGTTGAGACACCTGGCGATGGGTCACATGGAGAAAAATCGAGAGAGACTTCCAGACTTGGTGTGACGCAAGGAACTTATGGTTTGGTCTAAGTACGGATGGCATGAATCCTTTTGGGGAGCAGAGCTGCGTCACAAAGACTGCCCGTGACTCTATGTATCTACAACCTGCCTCCTTGGTTGTGCATGAAGCGTAAGTTCATTATGATGCCAGCTCATCCAAGGCCCAAGCAACCGGCAACGACATTGATGTGTACCTTAGGCCATTAGTTGAAGAACTCTTACGGTTGTGGGCAAACCAGGTACGTCGTGGGATGAGAACAAACAGAGCCATTTAATCTACGAGGGTTGTTATTCGTAACCATCAATGATTGGCCTGCTCTTAGTAACCTTTCGTGATGCACAAACAAAGGATATAAGGCATGCACCCACTGTTTAGATAAGACCGAAGGTACATATTTGCATAAATGCAAGAAGGTTGTGTACCTAGCGAATCGACGATTTCTTCCGACCAATCATCCCGTAAGAAAGAAAGGCAAGCATTTCAAAGGTGAGGCAGATCACCGAAGAAGCCTGAACTCCCACCGGTGATGATGTATTTGGTATGGTCAAGGACATAGAAGTAATCTTTGGAAAGGGTCCCGCGGTCAATCAGTTCGAACGACGTCGCTGTGACAGACACGCACCCATGTGGAAGAAGAAATCTATATTTTGGGAGCTGCCATATTGAAAGTCCTGCGTGTCCGTTCTTCAATCGACGTGATGCACGTGACGAAGAATCTCGTGAACCTGCTAGGATTCCTAGGCGTGTATGGGAAGACAAAAGATACACAAGCACGGAGGACCAACAAATTATGAAAGACCCAAAGAACATGCATACAGATAACAAGACGGATAAAGGCGTCACTTAAGTCGTGCTATGCTCTTACCAAAGCAGAAGGAAATCTTTTGAAGTCCTTTAGATCAAGGTGCCGTCGGCTTCTCATCTAATATAAAGGGATAATAAATATGGCAGAGAAAAGTTCCAAAACCTGAAGTCTCATGATCACACGTGATTATGACGATTGCTTCGATTGCATTGAGGGGCTTCTACCGAAAATGTTCGAGTACCCATTGTGAAGCTGTGTGCATTCCTCAATGCAATATCTCGAAGGTAATCAATCCAGATATTCGCCAAGGTTCTGAAGGATGTGGTACAATGTCTTGTTAGTTTTGAATTGGTGTTCCCACCATCCTTCTTCAATATTATGACGCATCTCTGGTTCATCTAGTGGAAGAGATTGCCATTCTCGGTCCGTATTTCTGCATAATATGTTCCCTTGAGAGGTTCATGGAGTCTTAAAGAAATATGTTCATAACCGTGCTAGACTGGAAGGAAGCATCTCCAAGGGATATGGAGCAGAGGAGGTCATTGAGTTTTGTGTTGACTTTATTCGACCTTAAGCCGATTGGTGTTTCGACTCATGCATGAGGGAAGACTAAGTGGAAAAGGCACTGGGAAAGAAAGCAGCGATATGTAGGGACGGGATTCTTTCACTAAAGCACACTACAGTTCTACATAATTCCACCTTGGCACTCCAGATATGGAGGAACACAAGAATATTATACGCTCAAAACCCGGGGAAGCTTTGAATCATGGATTACAGATGAACACATGAAGTCATCGGTGGTTGGATGCGACACATCTCTTGAATGACACCACTGTTGGAGATCAGCTATACTTGTTGGCAGCGTCACCATCTTCTACGTATTGAATTTCCAAGGGTGCAAATAAATGGGAATACATTCTACACGATCGCCCAAGATAAAAAGAGCACCAACCAAAATAGTGGTGTCCGCTTTGATGCAATAGACGAGAATGGACAAAAGGACACATATTATGGTTACATAGAGGAGATATGGGAACTAGACTATGGAGTCTCTTTTAAGGTCCCTTTGTTTATTTGCAAATGGGTCAACTTTGAATGGGGAAGGGGTAAAGATAGACCAGTTGTACGGAATGACAACAGTGGATCTCAACAATCTTGGTTATAGAGATGAACCATTCGTCCTAGCCAATGATGTGTCTCAGGTTTTCTATGTGAAGGACATGTCCTCCAGACCAAAAAAAAGAAAAAATATGCAAACGAATACATCATATGATGATCCAAAGCGTCACATAGTTCTTTCAGGGAAAAGAAACATCGTGGGAATCGAGGGCAAGACAGACATGTCAGAAGATTATAATAAGTTTGATGAAATTCCGCCCTTCACAGTGAACCGGCCCAAGCATTCCGTTAAGTAAAGAAGATGCTCCATGGTTACGTCAGCGGTCATAAGGAATGACATATGCCAAAGTTCATGCTCATATTATGTAACTCTAGTTCATGTCTTCGCGGTTTGTGGCTTGACCGAAGGATATCTTCGCGGTTTGTGGCCTTTAGTCCCGGTTTTGTAGTCTCGCTTTTAATATTAATAAATGTCTTGAGTGTTAGTCCCATTTTGTGGCTGGACCGGAGTGCCTCTATGACGGTTTCGGAGATCTTGGGAGGGCCCGCTCGGCATCTCACGAAACTGCTGATGGTGTCCTGCTCTCGAAAACCATCTTGCAGCTTGTAACTTCACTAACTAGATCAATACGCCTCGCTAACTAATTTCACATATTAGGAGTGCCTCTATGACCAGTTTCTCGGAGATGCGGAGGACTGAGCTCGTCGGCATCTCCTAAACCGGCCCGCGATGGTGTCCTGCTCTCGAAAACAATCTTGCAGCTTGTAACTTCACTAACTAGATCAATACGCCTCAGAGCTAACTAATTTCACATATTAGGGAGTGCCTCTATGACCAGTTTCTCGGAGATGCCGGAGGACTGGGCTCCGTCGACATCTCCCTGAAACTGGCCGCAGTGGTGTCCCTGCTCTCGAAAACCATCTTGCAGCTTGTAACTTGTAGCATCCCAGTTGTCTAACCCCTGTAATGCTACATGTCATAATAATAAAATGGGCCACTTCCAACATATAATTGTTGCATCATCATCATATCATGCTCATGTCATCATGTCCCCTTGCATTTGAGCATCATATAAAACCTTTTTCTTGATTGGTTCTTATCTCATGTGCATAATTAATTGTATTTGCCTCTTGATATTGTATTTGGGTCTTAATAAATTGTTAAATGCCCAAGTTGAGTTGGGGGCATCTCTCTTTTGACTCCACCACCTTTTCTTTCACCACCTTATAATTCCACCATCCAATAATATGGGCTTGGCCTTTTATTGAGTTATCTCTAGCCCATGTTGTTGGTTGGATCCACCCATAACCTTTGCTTGGCCTTGCCCACCTATTGGGAATGCATATGGATAATGCCATGATTATAATATTGTTTTCACAAGGATAACTTGGCATTAATTATCTTGCATGGGCCATGCAAGTACCACTTTCTCTAGATTTTGGCTTTTGTTTGAATCCTAGTTGGATCTTCTTCCTTGGTTTAAATCATGTGTTGGCTTGTAGTTTGTTTCTCCGTATCTCCTCTCCCTCTTCATCCCTTAGCTAAAACCCACCCCATGTCCCATGCACACACTTGTGCTAAGGTGGCATGCACCTCTAAAACCCCTCCTTCTTTGTTCTTGCTTGACCTTTGTTTGGATCATGCATGGATAAAGGAAACCCAACACCATCTGGCCATCTCCTCTACTCCAACTCTAAAACCTACCCCCCAAGCCATCTCTCCTTTCTACCCCAAATAAACCCTAATCTACATCTACTCTAAGCAAAAACCCTAAACTAACCTTCACCCTAAACAAACCTTTATCCCTCACCCAATCTAGCTACATCCCCCCTAAACAAACCCTAAGCCCCTCTCACCCCTCTAATCTACCCCCTCATCAAGCAAAACCTAGTACCACCCCTTTTCCTACCTAGCATGTTCCCATGCCATGTCCCTCTCCATCTCTCCTCTCTCCCTTCCATGCAGGTCCCACAAAACCCTACCCCAGCCACTTCCCTCTCTCTACACCCTGCCCCCACACGACCATGCCCCTCTCTCCTACCCTAGCTCCCAACCTATCTACCCGAGGCTACCCCTCTCCCCTCTAGCTCTCTCTCAGCCAAGGCAGCCCCTGCCCACGCGCCTACCTCCCCAGGGCCACTGCCAGCCCTCTCACCTCCCGGACCACCACCTGGACATGCCAAGCACGTGAGGGAGGGCCAAAAAGGTGGCCAACCCGATCAGCCTC
The DNA here is from genome assembly GCA_030063025.1 of Avena longiglumis. NCBI lineage: Eukaryota > Viridiplantae > Streptophyta > Magnoliopsida > Poales > Poaceae > Avena > Avena longiglumis. Next base: position 426,283,101 of record CP125978.1, read on the forward strand.
TCCCCCACGCAACCCGCCTCCCCCCTGGCGTTCTTATCCCCCACATCCCTCTCTGCCTCGCGAACCCCGGATCCACCTCAAGACACCCTACCTCTCCCTTCCTTCCCCTTCGCCATGCTGCCTCCCTGGCCGTCTACCCCCGCCCAGTCGATCTGGTGGAGTGTTGCTGTGTGGTCGAGGAAGCCGTGCTCTGCGGCGCCCTGGACCGCGCCGGGAGGAGCAGGCCCAGACGTCCCCAGGCCGACGCTGCCCCGACAAACCCTAGCTACGGCCGCCGTCAGCCTCGCCGTGGATCTCGACCACCCCGGCCCGTACCAGGCACGCCATCGGCCCCGCGGTAAGCCCCGGTTACGCTGTAGGCATAGTCCGTCCTCGTTCGCTTCACAGTGCGCTGGTCACGGCGTCGAGCACCCTCGGTGCACGGTGGTATCGTCGTCGACGTCTACTCGGTAGCGCCAACACCTTAGCTAGCCGCCGTCAGGTTGCCACGACACCAAGCCCGAGCCAGTAGCGGCTCGCCTCCTAGCGCGCAACGTCCCAGGTTCGAGTCCCACCTGCAAGGCGCCAGCCGCCAGCGTGAGATCTTGCGTGAGAAGAAGCGATGTACGGGCACCGTTTTGCACAACCCCCCCCTGCCTGGTTTTTGCCTCAACCCGCAGTCCCCGTGGCCCCACTGTCAGCGGCGGTGATCCTTTTTCTAAAAAGGCTCCCGCAAGAACCAGAGCTGAACCCGCAGCCCTCCCCCTCGCTCGCGAGTTCTTTTAGCAGATGACCCCCTGGCCTTTTCTCGCCTCAACCGCGGTCTGCCAGTCCACTGTCGATGGCCGTAGTTTGCTATTTTAGGTCCCTGGCTTATCCCTAATCAACCCGCGGTCCCTGCGTTCCTCAGCCGCTGCCGTGTGGGCCTGCAAGCCTCAGGGTCCCACTTGTAAGCGTCGGAGGGCAGGTGTAGCCTGTGTATAAAGTCCGCTGTGTGTTTGAATTCAAATTCAGTTTAAAATAAATCAAATTCAAATTTCCAAATCAGATTTCAAATAACTTTTAATTTGTAAAGCCAAATTTGACAAATGATATATCTTTGAATATCAGAAAAATGCCAGGAATTCAAATATGCCATCTATTTTGTCTGTTGCATAAGTAAAAACCCAAGTTTAGTTTAATTACACCAAATGCCACTAGAATTTAATAATTTAATAACTTTTATTTTATAATCCCAAATTAAGCAAATGATATGTCTAAATTGATCAGCTCGACGAGACCTTTCTGTTTATGCTATCCATTACTTCAATTGCAGCATGCATCATATAAATATATATTGAACAACAATTGTTATGGCAACAAATGTGATTCTAAAACCCAATTTAATGTTACTTTCTTGTTCTCCACACCTCACCATGCCATGCTCCTTTTCTTGTGATGGGGATATGCCTACTGGGTATCCTCGGGGACGTTCCGGCCCAAGGCTGGCAGTGGGCCTCTGAGCAGTGGATCAAAGCCCATCAAGGTACCAGGACTGGAGGTCAAGGCCAGTAGTAGATAGGCCTCGGTCGAAAGTTAAACGATTGACAAAGTTGTAACCGAATCGGTTGAGATATGTAAACCCTAGGGAGGTAAGCCTATATAAACCTCCCTAAGGGTGAGTAGAGACACGTTCCCTCATACACCCAAGCAACTCGCCTAGTCGCCGAGTTCGCCCATTGTAAACACCTCCATAATACAATCTAGCAGGAGTAGGTCTTTACCCTCCGGGGCCGAACCTGGTAAACCCGTGTCTTTGCCCTCATCTACCGCAGATGGCGGCCGCCCTGCCCCTCGTTCTACTACTCGCCGATTGCGGCATCTGCCGTGGTCATTCCGCAGTGGCGCCCACCGTGGGGCTGGCCGGTCCGGTGTTCTGGCGAGATCCAATCTGCCCATCAACGAGGCAGTCGCCACGGCGCATGATAGCGATCGGCGAGATGCTCCAGATCTTCTTGCGGCAGCTACGTCCGTGGCGCGACCCGTCACCTGGCGTGATCCGCCCGATCGGCGACCGGCCTCTTCGGCTTCACCGACGTCATCACCTCGGAGGACTCGGCTCGCATCCGCGAGTCGCCGCCACGCGATCGGCTCTCCGAGAGCCAGATCCGCACGATCCACCGCCTCGCCTCCGAGTACAACTCGGCCCACAGCAACGTGGCCGAGAACTCAGCGGCCGCGGAAGACGCGACCCTCACCGACGACGCCGACTCGGCGACCCCGGCGTCACTCGCCGGATCCATCACCGCGGCCTCGTCCGCGGGCTCCATCGTCCAGGTCTCCAACGCGGGAGATTTCGAGGACCCCTCCATCCTCGGGATCTTCGAATTCGACTCCGGGTCGGAAAATTCCGCCGACCTCCACGACGGTGCCAGTCGCCATGCCGCGACCTACATGGCCACCGGCACCGATCCGGAGGACCCTTTCTCCACCCGATCCCTCCTAACGCCACGGCGAGGTCGAAGAACTCCGCTTTGAAGTTGGCGAGCGATCTGAAGAGCAGGCGGCGCGAAAATTCGCCTCGAGCAGGTGACAGCGAGAATCACGCTACCACCAGCCGGATCGGTCGCTGAACCCCACCGTTCGGGCGTGCCACGCCGGCGATGAAAGCGACCGCGCAGATAGCCGCGCGCGATCTGCGAAGAACGCGCCACTGAGAGGAAGCAACCGCCCTCGCCAGATCGGCGGCGATGGGTGCCCCACCACCACCCAACCGCACCTCCTGTGGACCAGCCTCGGATAGTCGTCTCCTCACGGGAGCGAGACGCTAACGCCTCAACATTCTCCACCCGATGGATAACCTCGTGGCAGGCGGCGGCAGCAACCGATAGCATCACGGCCACCGGCGGCGCGCACAAATCGATGCGTCGAGGCCCTACTCAAGGCCGTGGAACAGCAAAAGCGCCGACTGCGCAAGCGAGTGTACTCGCGCTCCTCGAAGCAGGCGGCTTCAGCGGCCGTCAGCGGTGGCAAACCCTCAATTGCCCGCCACGAGCCACTGCAGCTCCAACGACGACCAGCGAATGCGGCCTCTCCACCTGTGACCCCAGGCGGCGACCAACCTCGCCGCCGCTAATGGAGAGCCCATCGACGCCCGCACTCACATCATCAACAACCAAAGCGGCGCCGCCCGACGATTGCGGCACACCTAACCACTCGCGCGATGGCGAGCCTATGGGTCGCTCGGTCAACTAGGGCCCAAGTGCTTGGACCAATGATCCGGCGAAAAGTACCCACCCAACTTCAAGCGCCAAGGAGATCGAAAAATCGACTCCTCGTGCGACCCATGATGCGGCTCGACACATACCTCATGGCAATGGGGATCGCGGGTCACACCACCTACTCGCCGCCGTTACCTCCCAATGATGATGGAGGGGCGTGCAGGCAATGGATCAACACGCTCCCAGGTGGTATCGACTCACGGGAGGAAATGCGAGACGCCGTCGAGCACTTAGTGCTCCTACACCCGCCACCACCATCGAGGACACAGGCGATGCGTCCGGGGACCCGCGAGTCGACCATAGCTGGGTCCAACGGTGGCAAGAGCTGCATAACGCAGTCGGCATCCACCCGGACACCGCGATACATTGCTTCAAGACCTCGTGCCGCACGAGCCTCTAGTCGCCAAGCTCAGCGACACGCGCACTCGACAACATCCCGACCTCCTCGAGATCGCCAAGCGATGCCGAGAGGAGGATCCCAACCAAGACGTCGACGACGAGTCCGGAGGGCAACGCCGCAGGCGGCAACGATGGTGGCCGCCGACCGACGCTACAGCGGCACTTCGCCTCACGGGCAAGCGCCGAACGACGGGCGGTCGACTTGCCGCCAACGCTGAGCACGCATAACGCGACCCCAAGAGCTACCGCCGTGACGGAGGGCAACGGCGGCGGGAACTGAACAAGCCAAGGTTCGATCCACGGACCTCCTTAACCAACCATGTGCGTTTCCACGGGAAGGAAAGCCCGCCACGCACACCACCGCCGACTGCCACACCCTCAGGGAGATCGAGAAGGCACGGCACGCGCGGGAAGACACCGACAACGACCCGCCGAATGGCGGAAAATTCGGCAAAGTAGCCGGCTCGCTCCATACCTTCACAGGTTTCAACACGAAGCGCGAGAAGAAGGTCATCGCCCGCGCCGTCGCCGTCAATGCGGTGGCCCAAACAGACGTCCCCCAGTTCCTCAACTGGTCGGAACAGCCCATCACCTGGAGCCGGCAAGACCACTCGCCACGCGCCAGTACCGGGGCGAGTCGCCTTGGTGGTCAAGCCCAAGGTCGGCGACATCGGCTCCCCAAGACATTGATGGACGGCGGCAGCTCCATCAACATCCTCTACCTCGACACCTTCAGCTGCGGCTCCGCGATCGATGATCGAACCACCACACCACGTTCCGGCGCATCGTCCCGGTCGGAAGGCGTACCCGCGATCGGCAAGGTCACGCTACCGTCACCTTGTACTCCAGCGAACTTCCGCACGGCGGATCGTCTTGCTGGTGCCATTCGACAACCCACCACTGCGTCCTAGGGCGCCAGCGTTCGCCAAATTCATGGCGCCCCATTACGCGTACAATGCGATGAAGCTCCCGGCCATGCGGTCATCACCATCAACGGCGACCCGACATGGCCGCCGAATGCGAGCCAAAGGCGAACTTCGCCGACGCCGTCATCGCGGTAGAAACCAATCACGCCGACAAGCTCGCCAAATACGCGGCGGGGTTATAACAACGACCCACTATACTCAAGAAGCCAAACTTCGAGGCGCAAACACCTCAACCTTGAGGCTACGACGCACACCGCCTTTGAGCTGGTCCCAGGCGACTCTAGCCAGCGGTGGCGGTCGGGACAGGCATGAGCCCAGCATAGGAAAGCGCGCTCATCGAGTTCCTCCGTGAACAGGGACATCTTCGCATGGAAACCCTCCGACATGCCCGGTGTCCCTAGGGAGCTCGCGAGCACAAATTAAACGCCGACCCCAAAGTGTGACCAGTCAGCGGTCTCGGCCCTTCAACGAAGAACGCCCGTCGGGCAATCGCCGAGGAAGTGCAGCGTCTACTGCTGCCGGCTTCATCCGCCCAATTAAATACTCAAGTGGTGGCAAACCCAGTCTGGTCGAAGAAGAACGGGACACGGAGAATGTGTATCGACTACACAAACCTGAACGCCGCCCAAAGGAGCGATTCGTCCTCCAGCGGATCGATCGGATAATCGACTCCACCGCGGGCTCGGAGTCGTTGTGTTTCCTCGACGCCTACTCGGGTATAACCAGATCAAAATGGCTATCGAGGGCGAGGAGAAACGGCGTTCATCACGCCATTGAGCCTTCGCTACACCGCCATGACCTTCGGCCTCAAGAACGCCGGAGCAACCTACCAGCGTTGCATGCAAGAATGCCTCGCCAGCCAAATTGGCCGCAACATCCACGTCTACATCCACGTCGGGGTCGTAAAATCCGCGCGCCAAGGCGACCTACTCGCCGACCTCGCAGAGACCTTCGCCAATCTGCGAAGGTACAAAATAAAACTCAATCCAAGCAAGTGCACCTTGTGTACCGGGCAACTCTGGGATCGTCGTCTCCAAGCGAGGGATCGAGGCGAACCAATGAAGATCGACACGATCGCCCGGCAAACCCGAGTGCTGCGCGTCCGAAGCTGGCGGCCAGTAGCGGCTCTCGGTCGTTTCATCCCCGCGGGCGGCGATGCCCCTATACCGCCTAATGCGCAAGAACCCCACCTTCCAGTGGGACAAGGAGGCAGACGAGGCGCTCCGCGACCTCAAAAAGGTGCTACTCGCCGCACCACTACTCGCCGCACCAGCTAACAAAGAGCCCATGCTGGTTTACGTCGCGGCGTCCGAGCGCGTCGTCAGCGCTGTAATGGTCGTCGAGCGACGGAGGAAGGAAAGGGCGCCCGGTCCAGCGGTGTACTACATCAGCGAGGTCCTCACCGGTCGCGCCAGCGATACCTGATACCAAAAATTGGTATACGCGGTCTTGAGGCTCACGGCGCTGCACTACTTCGAGCACCCGATCACGGTCGTCTCCTCGGCACCACTACAAGATATCATCCGCGAAGCGAGGCGGAGTCGCCAAGTGGGCCGTCGAGATCGGCGTCCACAACATTAAATCTGAGCCGCAGGCGATTAAGTCGCCGAGCAGCCGACTTCCTCGCCGGCGGGAGGAGGCCCAGCCCGGAAGAAGCCATACCTCCATTCTGGAGCACTGCACTTGACGGGTCCAAGAACGCGGACGCGAGGCGGGGATAGTCTTGACCTCACCCAAAGCGACAAGCTCCGCTACATCCTCCTCAATTCACTGCACCAACAACATGGCGAATCGGCCCTACTCCTGCATGCGAGCATAAGGAGATGGCGTCAATCGCCTTGATGCTACGGAGATTCCGACCTCGTTCGGGTCAAGTCGCCGGCACCGCGACGTCTCCCCTACCATGGCGGCGCACCGCCAAGAGGTGGACAAGGTGGGCCACATCACGGCTACTCATCGAGTGGATCGGCGGGAGGAAAAGCGAGGCCGGCGCCTCTCTCGCGCCGGGTCAGCTCGCACCACCGCCCGACGTGTTCCTCGACACCATCTTCACGCCATAAGTCTCTCCCGAAGGAGATCGACATCAGTCCGCTCAACCGAGGCAGCCTTGGTCGCACTCATAACCGAGCGACGATTGGACCAAGCCCTACATCGCTTAGGCGGCACCACGCCAGCGAAACAAATGATCGAATGATGCTCGCCGATGCAAGTCTTATACCATCATCGACGGCGAGCTACACAAGCGCAGCGTCATCGGAGTGTTCAACGTTGCGTCCAACCGGTGAAGGGCGCAAAATCCTCCACGACATCCACTCGAGCATTGCGGCCATCACGCCGCTTTCTCCTGGTCGCCAAGGCCATGCGACCACGGCTTCTCTTGGCCCACCGCACACGCCTTTGTCGTCAACATCGTCCAGCGATCGCCGGATGCCGAAATGCCAATGTCGACGCATACGAGCTCGGCGCTCAAAACAATCCCCATCACTGGCCATTCGCTGTGGGGCATGGACATGGTCGGCCCCTTCAAGAAGGCCCCTCTGGTTACACCCACCTGCTGGTCGCCGTCGACAAGTTCACAAAGTGGATAGAGGCCAAGCCAGTCCGAATGCGACGGGAAGACCGCCACCAAGTTCCTGGCGAGCTCATATACCGCTCGGGTTCCCCAACAGCATCATCACGGACAACGGCACAAACGCCAAGGGAGCAATGGCGAATTTTGCGAAGAGCACCACATCGGCTCGACCTCGCGCCAGTCGCACATCCGAATCAATGGCCAGGCGAGCGGGCCAGCAAAGCATCCTCCACGGCCTGAAGCCGCGACTCCAAGTACCCCTCGAGCGCACCGCTGGATGCTGGGTTGACGAGCTCCCCTCCGTCATCTGGGGAATCCGCACCTCGGTCAACAGATCGACGGGATTCACTCCTTTCTTCATGGTCTACGGCGCCGAAGCAGTCATGCCCACCGACCTCGAACACGACTCGCCGCGGGTCGTCCACTATACGGAGGCAGAAAACGAGCTGGCCCGCCAAGACGGGCTCGACCAACTCGACGAGGCACGCGACCTCGCCCGATCGCGCACCACCATCTATCAGCAAGGACTCCGCCGCTACCACAGCCGACGGGTGAAAACCCGCACCTTCCGTAGGCGACCTGGTCCTCGCCTCATCCGGGACAAGAAGGGCATGCACAAGCTCTCCCCTCCGTGGGAAGGCCGTTCGCTATCGGTAGCGTGCAACAGCGACGCCTACTACCTCGTCGACGTCAAGGACGGCGAACTCGGCGTCAGCGGCCATGGAATGTAAATCTCCTCCGGAAGTTCTATTCCTAGAACCCCACATATGTACTCTCCGGTCGCTATGAATAAAAGAAATGGTTACCGCAAAATTCGTCTACTCTCCATGCCTTGTGCCACTACTTTTCGTAATTAACGTCATGCTAAAATCAGTCAACCCTTGGTGCAGCGGCCACGGCTAAGTAGTGCGATGTAAGAGCACCGAGTCATTTCAGGTCTTGCATCGTCCACTAAAAACGCCAATCCGGAGCCCCATCGAGTCGCTTAGCCCGACTGGTTTCTGAACCAAGACATCATCCTCGCTTCCCAGCGACCTGGTCCTCCGCATCCTCGGCATAGCGACTCGAGCGGCTAAAGTACCACGCTCGGGGACTGAATACGATTCGTCTCGATCGGACGAGGAAAGCGCCAAGTAAAGGCGTGCCAGGACTCGCCACGATGACCCACCGGGCGAGGCGGGAAGCGGCGCTCACCAGCGCTCAGTCCTCAACCACCCTCGAGTCGCCTCGAACTACCAAGTAACACGCTCGGGGACTCGGCCACCCGGCCCGTTCAGCGTCTGGGAAAGCGGTAAATCTGAGCACTCAGGGAGTCGCCTTGCGACTGGCTCTCGAGCTTCGGCAGTCGACTCAACCAACCACACACATGATAAACAACAAAACATCATATAAGGTGAACCCCAAAAAAGCGCGGACGCGCTCGGGGACTCACCCAAAATCAATCCAAAACACGCAAATAAATAGCAAAATGAACACAACGTTCCATTCAATCGCATATCGCATTGTCTTATATTACAAAATATGCCTACTCGGCGAAGCTGCTGCTAACACATTTGGGCAAACTAAACTACTCTGCGAGCTTGACGGCGAGCGCGACATCCGGCGCTTACGGATGAAGGCGGTGTCGGGTTTGACGGATCGTCGTCGGCCGCCCGCCATCGCCCGGCGGAAAGGCTGCTCAACCTTGAAGTCGCGATGCGGCTCGGGCTGGTCGTTAGCGACGACCGTTTCCTGTGAAGGAAGGTCGCCCATCGCCCGGCAGCGCTCCGATGTCTGCGGCGGCACGTTCCTGCAGCGAGAACCTCGGACAGATCCACCGCGCGGTCGATGAAGGGTATCCACTCGTCACATCATCGAGATCGAAGTCCTCGGGAAGTGGGCGAGCCCAAGGCTCAAGCCGATGCTCATGACGAACGCCGACGCGTCATGAACTCTACGACCGGCGCCTTCTCCAAGTACTCCACACCTCAGCGAGGTCACGGGAATAACCTCCGTGGGCGACATCTCTTGGAGGTAGGCGGATGCAGGTCGCCGACGGCGTCGCCGAGTCAGCGAGCATGCTTACGCACTCCCTCGCGTCAAGAGTTCGCTTCTTCTTGGCAGCCAATAACACGACCTGCGAGAGACAAGTATGAGTACCATGGAAACCACAAGCAAGACAATCAAAAGCGTGGAAGACGCACTCACCGGGCAATGGGCGGGCGAGTCCGTGATGAAACTTTGAAGCGATGTATGATCGTCACGGAGCCCAACAATGAGGGCTTGGGCGCCTTCGATCATCCTCCGCGCGCAATGGCGGCCTTCGCCGTTCGCCGAGCTTGCTTCTTCTTTGCCTCCCGCGATTCGAGGTCGGCGATCTTACGCTCGGCGGTGCCTAACGCGACGCACCACCTCCAGTTCTCCAGCGAGGACAAGCTCTGGCGAGCCACCTCCGCTGCTGCAACAACCTCAAGCTCCTTGTTTGCTTCACGGAAGCGGCAGTTCCTTCTCGGCCGCTGCCGCAGCCAATCGCTCTGCCGACTCGGCAGACCACCTGTACATCTTCAAAGTCAGCACATGAAAACTTCTCGGTGCCCACCGCTAAAATTTAGCGGTGCGCGCCTCGAGACAGCGATCACGAAAAATCCTCAGTGCCCACCCGCTAAAATTTAGCGGGTGCGCACTCGGGGACTGGCGATCACGAAAAATCCTCAGTGCCCACCCGCTAAAATTTAGCGGGTGCGCACTCGGGGACTGGCGATCACGAAAATTCCTCAGTGCCCACCCGCTAAAGTTTAGCGAGTGCGCACTCGGGGACTGGATACCACGAAAATCACTCAGTGCCCACCCGCTACAATTTAGCGAGTGTGCACTCGGAGACTGGACTCGAACGTACAATACAAGAAAATACAAGAATCAAGCCGCTGCTAAACACCGACCTGATCCTCGGGGACTGGAGGTACCTGGATGGCCGCGCCAAGCATGCGTCGATTCCACCGCGTCCCGACGTTAGCGATGCGGTGTGTGCCCGCGACGTGGATCAATTTCAGCGTCGGCGGTCCACAGGGCGCGGGGCTGGAGCGCAGCCTCATTCGCCGAGGCCGCCTTGGTCATGAAGCGGGGAAGGTAGCGATTGCGCGCCCCAAAGGAGCTCTCCTCCGGTCTAAACAGCAATGCCCCCGTGGGCGGTCGCTTCCTGGCCAGGCCCGGCAGCCTTGATCGCCGTGTCGTCGAGACAGCGGCGATGTATGCGCCCTTGGCCTTCTTGCTGCCTTCCGTGGGCGGCGACCTCGTCCACCTTCCTCTTACGGAAGGGTCCTCCTCGCTAGCGGAGGGCACCTTAGCCACCGTCGGGTGGCCCATCTTCTTCCTCCGGTCCTACGACGAGATAACTCAGTCAAAACAGTCCAAATACTAAGAGAGAAAGGTGAAGGCCGAGTGCACTCACTTGGCGGCTGGAATAAACGCAGCCCGTGCGGAGGCCGGCTTCTCCAGCTCAGGGCCAATCGTGACTAAGCCCAGTTCAGGGCGTCGAGGCCCGGGATACGGAGGCTTCTTTGGCGTTGAGGTAGCGGTTGGCACCTCGGGGCGCCTTGGCGGAGGCCTCCTCGCGAGTGGAGCTGCTGGCGAGCCTCCTTGCGGCGAGACCGCCACGCAGGGACCTCCTTGCGGCGAAGTCGCCGGCGGAGCCTCCTAGCCCGGAGGCGGCGCGAAGGCGGAGAGTGAAGCCAGCGGTGCCTCCATGGATGGCGCATCTAGCCTTGGTTGTTGGGCGCCCGTCACCGTCCGAGCTGTGGGCATCGGGCTGCTCGCTGGCCTTGGGAGGCCATCTTTGGCGGCCGTCCTCCTCCTCGGGGCCCTTGCCTCTTTCTCCTTTTCTTCTTGGGAGAGGCTGGCGGAGGCGAGGTGGTCTCAGGAGTTCCTCGTCATCGTCATGGCGTTCGAGGCTCTGCCGCCTCGAGTTCATGGCCAGCGTTGCCAGCGGGTCTTCGGACGATGGGGCAATCTCCTCTTGATTCGTCCTCATCGTCCTCGTTACCCTTGGCGGGGCGGCGCTTGTGTCTGGGCGGATGGCGGAGCTCTCGTCATCGGCGGGTGGCCACCCTTCCACCACTTGGAATAGCTGCGTTGAACACGAAACAAAGTTAGAATTACCGCGACTGCACATACTGCGACTGCGAACAAGATAAAATAATTACCGTTGGAGCCGGACGCTTCGCGGTGTATGGAGGGACCCCGGCCTGCGCATCCGTGTATGCTGGGTGATCCTCTTGACGCCGGAGGTAGTCCTCCGGCTTCCACTCGGCGAGGCAGGCCGTCGAGTCTCCTCGGCCCGTGTATTGGTACATGTAATGCTCGCGTTAGGCGGCCGGGCAATCGCCGCCCAAGCCAACAGTTATGCAGGTTCACCGTGGAGCCTTCTTCTTGGACGCGAATAGTGGAGCATCTCGTCGACGACCATCCGCTGGTCGTCGGGGCTTGACGACGGAGATTGCGGCTCGGGCGGTCGGCGAGTACCGTGGGATCGCCGCCTCGTCCTCGGTCGCCTCGGTCACATAAAACCAAGACTTTCGATCGCTCGCTGCTTTGGCCGGCATCAAGTCGAAGAAGGAGGCTTTGGATTTCAGTTGGAAGGTTAAGCGCTCGCGGCTAGCATTGAGCCGCCTCGCGGCTGATCCGTCCATGGAACAGATCTTGCCACAAGGAAAATAGGGCGGCAGCCCAAGTAGCACTCATGAGAATGCCACAAAGATGGCGGCTGCTCGATACTATGGGGACCCAGATCCGAGGCTGGATCCCGTAGTAAGCGCAAGCGCGGAAGAAACAGAGGTGGAAACCTAAACCTCGCTCGAGGTGACTAGTGAAGCAGATGAACTCTCTCTCGGCGGGTTGAGTCGTTTCTCGGCTGCGAGGATTCGCCGGCAGCTAGATTCCGGCCTCCTCGAAGGAGGCCGATTGCGCTGGTGCATTTGGATCTACCCAAGGTTGATGGAGGGCCATGGCGAGGATTTGCTTGGAGGTCGGAGGATTGCGGGTCGATCAGATCGCGGATCAGAGGCGAAAGATGTGCGTACTCGGAAGAAATGGTGGGCGGTTGGCTTTCCGATAGCCTACCATTCCTCTTATATAGCGAAGCTGCCCGCCAAATTAGGGGCCGTTACCGCGATGATTGCGCCGAAAGTTACCGTTAACTTACCTTAACGGCTAGTTTGACCACGCCCGACGGTCCGCCTCCTGCCACCCGGCTCGCTAAGTTACTCGCCGAGGACGCGACCCGTTGGTTCGACTCACCCAGGGCGCAACTCGGTTCGCCGGATTTTTTCGCCGTGCGAGCCCGCCGACGATTATTGGATGCCAACTTGAAGCCGTATACTCCGCGCGGCCACCGCGCCTAATCAACGGCGGCCTCGGGGACTCTTGATGGGGATATGCCTCTTGGGGTATCCTCGGGACGTTCCGACTGGCCCAAGGCTGGCGAGTGGGCTGCGAGCGGCAGTGGATCAAAGCCCATCAAGGTACCGGCGACTAATTCGAAGGCCCGGCGAGTAGATAGGCCCGATCGGTCTGAGTTAAGCGATTGACAAAGTTGTAACGAATCGGTTGAGATATGTAAACCCTAGGGGAGGTAAGCCTATATAAACCTCCCTAAGGGGTGAGTAGAGACACGTTCCCTCATACACCCAAGCAACTCGCCGCCTAGTCGCCGAGTTCGCCCATTGTAAACACCTCCATAATACAATCTAGCAGGAGTAGGTCTTTACCCTCAGGCGAACCTGGGTAAACCCCTGTGTCTTTGCCCTCATCTCGCACCGCAGATGGCAGGCCGCCCTTGCCCCTCGTTCTACTACTCGCTGCCGATTGCAGCATCTGCCGTGGTCATTCCCACGACATCTTGCCATGTAAATTGTGCATCATTCATCATGGCATGATTGTTTGCTTGACGCATCTTATTCATATGCTTGTGCTCTATATTCATGTTGGCCTTGTTTGTTTGGTTTTTCTCGGATAGACACTTTGGCGGGTTGTATCAAGAGAACCAGGAGCACTACGAGAAGTCCTTTGCTTCAACAGAGATACCAAAAGCACTATCACATGCTTGCATACATCGATACCTATTGCCTCTATCTTATTCTTGCATCATTGAGTCATGATTGCATTAAATTGAATCCCAAGTATGCATAGCCTTTACTTTAAACTCCACCAAGCTTGTTTCCTCCATCCCATGAGCCACTACTATAGGAGTTGCTTGAGCCATGCAGTCGTGAAACACATGTGTAGGGTTTGTGAGAGTCGATGAATAATGAGGTACTTAAACAACTTTCGAGTAGTTGGGATAACTAAAGAAAGTGGCACGGTGAGCAACATCTGCTATTTGGTTTTCCTGCTCACTTGTGTCCGTAAGACCCAGTACTTGATTCATGTTCCTTGATTTATCGCGCTATCCACATCCGGGAGGTATATGGGACCCTGGGCGAGCTTGATTCCGTCTTATTTCTTGGGGCACAAACTAGTTTGAGGTTTTATTTACTATCCTGTACTTATGCCATGTTCTTTGCTTTATTACGATTGTCAGTCTGCACATCTTGTTAGGATCGGGACACGATTCCGCGGTGTCGACAAGCCCCGTTTGGGGTTCCCAGTCGTTCACAGCCGTCCACCCAAACCTTGAGTCCGTCTCGGAGCTCGCCTACTCCGTTGCGGGATCTACTCCAAGGGGTGGCCCCCTGAAATATTTCTGAATCTTGTGATTGTTCAGTCGTGAAAGCCTCGTTGGGTTTTGATTTGGTTTTTCCGAGGTCGATCGAGCGTGTGTTGCTATTGGTGCACCCGGCGGGTAAAACTTTCGAGAGCCGTGTCGCGGATATGGACGACTTGGAGCACATTTCTTGATCATAGACAAGCATAACTAAAGTACCTTTTAATCGACTAAAGTAACTTGACTAGTAAATAGTGCAATACTCATGGAATGGTTAATAAAATTGCCAGCGGATGGGGGTTGTTCGTCCGCTTCCCTGTTGTAGCGGGGAGGAGGATGGATCGGATGAGATTGCCATTATAAGCTGTTGCACTTAAATTCACGGACATCCGTCTATCATTGGTTAGGCGGATGGTTGGCGTTATCTGAGAATTAGGGTTTATCTTTTCTTGCAATTCGTCACCCAGGTTGTGTCCCCTTTAGAGGCATTAAGACTTCGAGTACCCTTAGGGTCTCACGATAAATTCTTGATTCGGATGAGCAGGTACCTTCTCGGAGACGGATCTTTGGGTGGAAGAAGCCGATGATGTGGGCAGCGATCGTTCGGTGTAGAGATTAGGAGCAGGGGATCCGTGAGACCTGTAGTTGGGATGTGCTTATTTCTCGGCATCTTATGCCGATTTGCTTCTTATCCGCACTCGGATCTTGTTTGCCGCATGATATGATACTCTGATGTGTGTTGTATGAGGAGTTATCCTAAAATATAGATTTATCTAGGTCATTTGAATCTTGCCGTATGGCGTTGGTATATTTCCTTTCTTTATAGATGGGATGGCTGTGATGTACTCTTGTAAGGTGGCTTGCGTACATACCCACTTGTGTACGTAGTTGATCCCTTCGCCTGCCGACTACGCCGCCCGTACAGGTCCCGTTGAGAGGGTAGCGGTTGGGACGTCTGAAAGGACTACCAGTGAGTGGATTTTGGGGCCCCACCGTACTATTTCAACCGCTATCACTCATCCATGCTTGTATCTAGGAGCGTAGTTCACCGAGGTAGTTACATAACTTCACTAACTAGATCAATACGCCTCGGAGCTAACTAATTTCACATATTAGGGAGTGCCTCTATGACCAGTTTCTCGGAGATGCCGGAGGACTGGGCTCCGTCGGCATCTCCCTGAAACTGGCCGTAGTGGTGTCCCTGCTCTCTAAAACCATCTTGGAGATGCCTCAAACTGGCTGGAGGACTGGACTCACAAGGATGCATATTTATAGTACAAGCAGCTCGGCATAATGTCGACACTCACGACATAATGTCGACACTCACCTATTATTAGTCTTGACTCATCTTTAGTCGGTTGGTGTCTCCAACGGGACTAAATTCATCTTTAGTCGGTTGGTGACACCATCGGGACAAGGTACATACCGCGACATAATGTCGACACTCACCCCTATTATTAGTGTTGTGCGGCCCACTGCGCAATCCCTTTAGTCGGTTTGTGACTACATCCGGGACTAAATGTGTGAACAATGATCATGTGTGTGTGGACATTGGTATGTAGAACAATGTTGGAGGAAGTTTTCCTTTTTATGCGGAAAATCCCTTTTCCATTTTCCGCAAAAAAGCGGGTCGAATTTGTGAAGTAACCACCAAAATGCCGTTTGAATGCTACCGTCCTATTTTCCTAAAATACTAGACCACCTTACATGGACTATATCCCAACGGTACAAATCGGGACTAAATATGAACCCTCTCTTTATATAGGCATTTCCCTCTATTTATTAGGTAACACTTAAGACATTTATTAATATTAAAAACCGGGACAAATCGGGACTAGCTAACACTCGGGCCTAAAGCCCCTTTAGTCATAATCATGCCTAGTCCTATAATGCAGCTTGAGTCTTCATCGTCGTCGTCATCATCGCCGTCGCCGTCAGCGCCACTCCGGATCCTCGGCCCATCCATGGCATATACCAGGCCATTCCAGCCTTGGATTCACGGCGGGTGGGAGTCTCTGGAAAACGATGTACCGCCCGGGGCGATGTGGGGCCTGTGGCGGGTGGACTCGTGGGCACCGTGGCGAGATGGTCTCCCGGCGATGTAGCGCATCACCGATGATAATACGGTTCTCCCACCACTGACGGCGGCGACTTCGTTGTGGTTCACCGTGGCGAGCCATCACCCTACTGGCGAGCTCCCTTTCCGCCTATTAGCGAAGAAGGCATTCAGTGTCATAGTTGCCGGGATCCCACCGGGATCCATCCGCTGCGGCGTGAGCTCGTGGTAGAAGTGGTTTGTGATGGCTGCTGGCGTGCGGAACCTTGAGGCAGGAGGGGCAGGAACCCTCGGCCTCGGCATCCGGTGGGCGGCGGTACCCAGTGGACAAGGGTAGTTGGGCGCTAGCGCCTCGGTCTCCTCGGTCGAGAATGGCCCGATGGCGTTGTCCATTGTTCTAAGAGAGGAAGGTGTGGATGTGTGGATAGCCATGACACGATCACCCTAAATATAGAGGAAAGGCGGAAAACTTGGCGTGAAGCTTTGGGAAATGGCGGAAATATCTTTAGTCGGTTAGTGACTACATCGGGACTAAAAGCTGTAGTAGAAAGGAAAGGCGGAAAACTTGGCGGGAAGAGGTGGGAAATGGCGGAAAATATTTTAGTCGGTTTGTGACTACAAGGACTAAATGTGTCGAACAATGATCATGTTTGAAAAACCTTCATAAAATTACCTATCATGTTCGAGGTTTCATGGCTTTCGGTCCAAATGACCGATGTTATGTCTTGAATCACGGCATAGTTTGTGATGTTGTGCCCATATTATGCATGTGTGTGGACATTGGTATGGAGAACAATGTTGCGGAGGAAGTTTTCCTTTTTATGCGGAAAAGCCCTTTTCCATTTTCGGCAAAAAAGCAGGTCGATTTTGAAGTAACCACCAAAATGCCGTTTCAGAATGCTCGTCCTATTTTCCTAAAATACTAGACCACCTTACATGGACTATATCCCAGGTACATCTCAAACCTTTTCGTCCATCCACGGTAAAAGGACAAATGTCTGTAGAATCGGTGGAAGTGGGTCGGTTTGTACTACAGTACATGATCTATCGCGTGATTTTTGAAAAAATCATTTTTAGACTCGCAATATGTGGTTTCTTCAGAGATCAATGAAAGTTCTAACAATGCGTCCCTATCTTCATGCACACGGTTCGACCATAGTTAGAAATTCAAATAATTCAAAGCGGGCATAATAAATTCAAAAAAATCGAACAATGAAAATCCTTGGCGTGGTGTCATATTATGTTACATAGTTGAAAGGAAAAATACGGACTTGGTATATTGATCATGTTTGAAAAAACCTTCACAAAATTACCTATCATGTTCGAGGTTTCATGGCTTTCGGTCCAAATGACCGATGTTATGTCTTGAATCACGGCATAGTTTGTGATGTTGTGCCCATATTATGCATGTGTGTGGACATTGGTATGGAGAACAATGTTGCGGAGGAAGTTTTCCTTTTATGCATGCGGAAAAGCCCTTTTCCATTTTCGGCGCAAAAAGCGGGTCGTTTGTGAAGTAACCACCAAAATGCCGTTTTAGAATGCTACCGTCCTATTTTCCTAAAATACTAGACCACCTTACATGGACTATATCCCAACGGTACATCTCAAACCTTTTCGTCCATCCACAGTAAAAGGACAAATGTCTGTAGAATCGGTGGGAAGTGGGTCGGTTTGTACTACGGTACATGATCTATCGCCCGTGATTTTTTGAAAAATCATTTTTAGACTCGCAATATGTGGTTTCTTGAGATCAATGCAAGTTCTAACAATGCAGTCCCTATCTTCATGCACACCGGTTCGACCATAGTTAGAAATTCAAATAATTCAAAACGGGCATAATAAATTCAAAAAAAATCCGAACAATGAAAATCCTTCGCGTGGTGTCATATTATGTTACATAGTTGAAAGTAAAAATACCAGACTTGGTATATTGATCATGTTTGGAAAAAACCTTCACAAAATGATCTATCATGTTCGAGGTTTCAAGGCTTTCGGTCCAAATGACCGATGTTATGTGCTGAATCACGGTATAGTTTGTGCTGTTGTGCCCATATTATGCATGTGTGTGGACATTGGTATGGAGAACAATGTTGCAGGAGGAAGTTTTCCTTTTCGCATACGGAAAAGCCCTTTTCCATTTTCCGGCGCAAAAAGCAGGTCGTTTGAAGTAACCACCAAAATGCCGTTTAGAATGCTATCGTCCTATTTTCCTAAAATACTAGACCACCTTACATGGACTATATCCCAACGGTACATCTCAAACCTTTTCGTCCATCCGGGTAAAATGGACAAATGTCTTAGAATCGGCGAAGTGGGTCCGATTTGTACTATAGGTACATGATCTACCGCCCGTGATTTTTGAAAAATCATTTTAGACTATAATATGTGGTTTCTTGAGAGATCCAATGCAAGTTCTAACAATGCGTCCCTATCTTCATGCACA
Source organism: Avena longiglumis (assembly GCA_030063025.1). NCBI lineage: Eukaryota > Viridiplantae > Streptophyta > Magnoliopsida > Poales > Poaceae > Avena > Avena longiglumis. The sequence continues at coordinate 426,301,415 of CP125978.1, forward strand.
CGGTTCGACCATAGTTAGAAATTCAAATAATTCAAAACGGGCATAATAAATTCAAAAAATCCAAACAATGAAAATCCTTGGCGTGGTGTCATATTATGTTACATAGTTGAAAGGAAAAATACGGACTTGGTATATTGATCATGTTTGAAAGGAAAAATCCGAACAATGGTAGTCCCCTATCACTTCTTATGTTTATAGTTTTCTAAATTCCAAATTGATATTAAAAAATATAAGTTAATTCATTTTAATTGTAAATGGTTCATATTTTAAATGGTTACATTAATTATTTTTAAAGCAGAAAATGTTTTTGAATTATTTATTTAAATCCAAACACTTTTTATGTTTAAATTTTTCTAAATTCAAATTAATATTCAAAAATATAAGTTAATTCATTTTATAAGGTTACATTAATTATTTTTAAAATAAAATATGTTTTGAATTATTTATTCAAATCGATACACTTCTTATGTTTATAATTTTCTAAATTCCAAATTGATATTAAAAAATATAAGTTAATTCATTTTAATTGTAAATGGTTCATATTTTAAATGGTTACATTAATTATTTTTAAAGCAGAAATTTTTTGAATTATTTATTTAAATCCAAACACTTTTTATGTTTAAATTTTTCTAAATTCCAAATTAATATTCAAAATATAAGTTAATTCATTTTATAAGGTTACATTAATTATTTTTTAAAAATAGAATATGTTTTTGAATTATTTATTCAAATCCATACACTTCTTATGTTTAAAGTTTTCTAAATTCCAAATTGATATTAAAAATATAAGTTAATTCATTTTTAATTGTAAATGGTTCATATTTTAAATGGTTACATTAATTATTTTTAAAGCAGAAAATGGTTTTGAATTATTTATTCAAATCCAAACACTTTTATGTTTAAAGTTTTCTAAATTCCAAATTAATTATCATTTAAAAACAATACAAATTTAAACCCCAAAATAAAAAATAAAGCGGAGCAGAGAGAAATACGAAATTTTTGAAAACAGGGGAATATGTCGGTTGGAGCCACCAACCGGACTAAATCCTAGCGCCCTCGATTGAAAATTGGAAAAAAAAAGTGGAGTATAGGTCGGTTGGTGGCTCCAGCAGGACGTATCTTTAGTCATGGTTGGAGCCAACGGGACTAAAGTCCCATTCGTTATAACTAGAGGCGCCCGTTCCTCCTTCCTTCTCCATTCTGCCAACTCCGGCGTGCGCGCATAGGAAAGGCGTCGCCCACCGTAAGGCTGCCCGTCGCCTCCGTCCTTGGCGCCGCCGTCGTCGTCCCCGGCGATGGCGTCGCCACCACCTCCGCCGTGCGTGCGTCGCCGTCCCCGCCGGCGCGCCATCGCCGCGCGGCCGTCGCCCGGCGGTCGTCCCCTCTCTCTTTCCCTCGCCCGCCGTGCGCTTCGGGTGCAGCGGCGTGGTGCGGCGCTTGTGCGGCGGGCAGGGTGCGTCTTTGTGGCGCGGCGAGTAAGCGGCGGCGGCAGCGTCTTTGGGGGGTGGTCAGATAAATCGCCGACCACCGGGCGTCTTTGGGCGCCAGCGTCTGACGTCTTTGGGCGCCGCCTTGTCGGCGTGCCATGCTGAGCGTCTTGAGCGCCGCCCGCGTCGACGTGGCGCCTACGTGGCAAAAATGTTTTTTATTTTCTGTTTTGTTTAAATTCAGAAATGGTTTAATTAAATCCATAAATTGATATAATATTGTAAATTCAATAATTAATTATTATAACTCAGAAAAATACAAATAATATATCAAAATGTTCAGAAAAATGAGATCTAACTATTTAACCTCAAGTTTCTCCCACTTAGAACAAATCCACCCCTCTCATGTGTTCCGGAGTTTCTCCGAGTTAGGGTTTTCAATAACTTTTTATTTATAAGTCAGAAAAATACAAATAATATATCAAATTGTTCAGAAAAATGAAACCTATCTATTTAACCTATAATAATGCATTGTTCAACAATTTAAATGACAAGTATAATTAGAAGAACAAATGCACCCCTCTCATATGTTCCGGAGTTTCCAGAGTTAGGGTTTTCACCTGTGAACCCCGATTAAATCGTCGAGCATGTCTTAGGGTTACATTCCAATGCAAATTAACTTGTCATATCATCATACTTGCTTGAGCATTGCATCGATGCCATGTGTTGATTGTTTCCCTTTCTTTTCGGTGTTTCGATTATTAGGTTTATTATTAGTTAGGTATTATTAGGTTTATTAATTAGTTTGGTATTATTGGTCTTGCCCTTGGTCGATCAATGTGGGTAGCCCAGACCGATTCACATTGCGATCCTGTGGTTAGATAAGGAATCATTAATACCCCTTAGGTGCATGTGGGTTCCCCTCATATGCATCGGAGGTTTCTCGAACTAGGTTACACCCTCGAACTCGAATATTGATAACTGATTTTAGCTAGAGTTACCTATCTACTACGGTTTCCTTTTGTAGCTAGGTTTAGGGTTTCTCTTCATTTTTATTATTGTGTATGTATATATCGGTTTCTCCTTAACTTTCTCCTTTAGCCGCTTTGACTTATTCGTTTTCCACCTATCGCGAAAATATGGACCCACACGTCGAGACGAAAAGGAAGAGTTGATCCAAGGTGTGATCCGTGGGAAGATAATTTAGACGTATCAACGTTTACGAACAACTCGGTGAGGGTGATCCTCTTTACGGAGTAGACAACTTGTTTGAGGTTGAAGGTGTTGCCTTCCATGAGGAGAAAGCGATGCCTTGTGTAATCGAGAAAGCGAGCTCCGGCAAGGTGCATGTAATATAAATCAATTCATTAATTAATCATATGCTATCTATATAGAAATAGTAACGGCGATCTTTCTTATTTTAGCCCTCGGATCGAAGGAATCTCGAAAAGAGTGGGCGAGGCCCAACCAAAAGTTGGAAGACCATGAGAGGTTCAGGATCGAAGATGTCATGAGACGGCAATGAATAAGCGGCTCCGAAGTTGTCGCAACCAAATTTGTGGCACAATGCGAATGTCGTTAGGGACTTAATCCCGATCACCATTAGAAATTGGAATAGGCCTGCTAATGCGGATGAAGAGGAACATGTTTATTTGTCCCTAACCACGCCAAAGATTTCTTGTGGAAGAGGCTCATGGTTAATTTCAAACTACGAAGATAGAGCTGGATCCAAATCGGAGGATCCGATTGAGGACGCATACAACATGGGAGAGCCATGGAGGCTAAGGTCGGGAGTGGGCTTTGAAGAAGATGGCCCAATGTTTCACCAACTGGAAGAAAAGATTGCACCTTGACTATGTCGTGAAAAGAAGACTCCGATTTCAATAATATTCGGTTTGAGAAGATAAAACCATTACGGGATGAGTTTGTGGAATACAAGAAATCGAAAAAGCTAAGAAAATGTCAAACGAATAAGTTTGGCTGCTAACAAGAAGTATCACCATACTATGGGGCAAGGTGGTTCTGGTGGCATTCCTAAGTGGGAGAAACTTGAGCGAGGCTGCGTGATAAAAATATCACCCGAGGCAGGCGATTGGGTAGAGCGTGCAAGGAATTGGTTTTACGGGCATGGGGGCACGTTGGACTCGGAAGGAGGTGTATATATACCATACGACATAAAAGACCCTTGCCAATCGAGAGGATGAGAAAAGCGGTAAAGGTTGTTAAAGATGGGGACTTCATTCCCGATAGAGAATGATGAGCTCACACTCGCCCTTGGAAATAAGGAACATGATGGACGAACACGAGGCACAATAGGCTCCCAATCATGGAGGTGGGTTTCCCGAAGAGGAAGAAATATCTGATAGAAGCCGTCGGAGGAGTAAGGACAGGCGGCGGTTGAATAAAGTCGAAAGAAGCGAATGCGTTTCATTGAAGAACGATTAAAGCAACAACAAGATGAAATTAACTCACTTAAAGAGCAAAGTACTACGGCGCCCCATCTCGCTGACACCGCTTTCGATGCTACCGGCCTATCGAATAATCGAAGCGGTGTGGCTTCCACCGAGGTCGGGTGATGACAATGGCGATGCCGATGATGCCGACGATGGCTCCTTGGCTACCCGATGGATGATATCACGAGATGACACCGCGAGCTACATGTCAAAGTTGTGAACATATCAATGAAGGTGGCGGTCGGCTATGCCTTACCAATTGGACCCACACCAACTTACCACGGTCGTCCGGTTCGGAGGGCTCTGTTGTCGGCGTGGATGAAATCATGCCCACCTTTGAGGTTTTGGATCTTCACTACCCTTTGGTGAAGGGATGTGATCTTTGGTGGCAAAACGTCACCATTCTATGGCGAAGGATTGTATCGTGCTTCAAATCACACGCCAAGGCCATCTTCGCCGCCTCACTGTCTCCAGTGAATTAAATGCCGCAGCAGCCGTCGTCGCCTCACCCAGCTCCGTCGCCTCACCAATCTCGGTGCAGCCATCGCCACAGGAGCCATCGCCGCGCCTCGGGATAAAAGCGTAAGCGTACCTCTCTTGTGCATCATAAGCGATCGTAAAGCGTAAACAAGAGCCTCTTCCAAAAGTACCAGCGGTTCCTCCCAAGAGAGCTTATGTATCTTGAAGAGGAGATGACTCGGGTTGATCTTGAAGCGGCGTTTTAAGCTAATTGAGGCGGCCGAAAGGGCGAGTTCCCAGCACCAAGAAGAAAAAAGCCAAAGTGTTCAAAATGCTAAAGACTCTTCATCAACCCGAGCCAAAGCTGTCATCGGACTATGGCGTTCTATTCTCAAGTCACATGCGGCACAAAAAGCCTCGAAGCGATCTTGATGCTGGAAATCTATTACCCAGCTCGGAGAACAAGCAAAACAGACTTGCCCCTCTCAAGGTGATTTCCCAAACCAATGTGGGGTCGAGCAAATATGGGGCGAAGTGCGGTGATCGGAGGTGCTGTCTACGGAGAAGCTGCCGCTGCTCAAGGTATGAGTATTGCCCGATGCTTATCGGTTAGAGTTCTTCCCGTGAGTGAAGTAGCATACAAATACCAGTCTGGCAAACCTCTCGTCAAACGAGGAGGTAAATAATCTTTCAACAAAATCGAAGATTGCATAATCGGTACATGCACGCCCGCAAGGGCAGGGCTAACTGGATAGTCTTGAGGGTTACAAAAAGCATCATGGGAAAGAAAGTGATGACATGATATCCATTGAATTTGTTGAGCTATTTCAATTATTCAATCAAGGCCTTGGACAAATCGCTCATCGATGCCTATTATGCGTAAGTACTAATTCTAATTAACTTAGTCTCGGCTATCTCACTTTGTTTATTGCATGTATATAATCATCTTGTAATATGCGAATGAAGATTCTCGAATGCGGAGGACAAATCTATGATATTGGCTTCATTGACCCATATTGGGTTCATGAAGCTAATCTCAAAATAAGCCCCGGATACGGAGGATAATATAGTACACGCGTTAAGGTTTCAAGAAACCAAAGGAAATACTTTTTCCTTACAACTTGAGTGAGTGTTATTGTCTTGTATACACTTTCTATTTAAACACTCGATGTTAAGTATATAATTGATTAGTTATGCATTCGCACTTCCACTATATTACATTAATCATTCAACTTGACAAAGGCGTGTACTAGTCATGGACTCGAAACATAAACCCTTGAGGCGTGGAAGGACATGAGATACTTCTCCGGTAATTCTAATCATTACGACACTATATCGGCAGCGTTCGTGAATTTTATGATATCAAGTACTTAATAACTTCTTTTATTCGTTTTCTTCGGCAAGGCTTGGAAGCAGTTCACCAACAAGGCTAGGGGTGTTTGGAAGAGGAGCTTACATTTCAACCACTAGATATAAGCACCACTAGCTATATCCGCATCTCTTTGATTCTAGTTTTGATGATTATTATCATGCTTGATTATTATTTTGATTGAACTATGTTCTCGTAAAGTGCTGACGCAGGACGGTAACAATGTATGTGGATACTATGTATGCGAGTTCATCCGTGACGTGCGATGAGAAGGGCAGAAATTTAGAGAAACTCCGTATGTAAACAATTTCTATAGTTTTATTTTCAAACAAATTGTGTTTAGTTTCATTCATATAGGTGACTCCTTTTTAAATCAGATCGAGCGTCTACGACACGGTCTTACGCCAAAGGATCGCGTCTGAGCAATTCAGGAGGAATTGGCGGGATTCTTGGATGCGAAGTCCTAAACCGAAGGGAATACTATTCGATGTGTATAGACAATAGGGATTGTAAAAATAACTCGATCCGTGTATAGACAAGGGAATACTTTTGTATGTAGTGCATGAACTCGATCCGTGTATTGAATGTAATATTGTCATGATGATCTTGTGTAATACAAGGTTCCTTCATTGATAAGTGCAAAACACTAAATAAACAATAAAACAACCTAAATGAATTCTCTAGCGGCACAAAAAGTGGCGAAAATCTTTGCGGCAACAAAATGTAAAAATGAATTCTACGCGCGAGAAATGAGCCAAATCTACGCGGCGGCAGGTTATTAGTCGGTTCGTGTTACGAACGGGACTATCTCCACCCTCGCTTTCCGCCCGCGCGTGCACCCATTTGTCGGTTGGTGGGCAGCGGGACTAATGGTTAGAGCTTTAGTCCCGATTGCCCCGTCCCGGTTGGGCAACCGGGACTAATGGCTCTTACCAACCGGGACGCATGGGCCGTTCTGCACTAGTGTTTGGTAAACATGGAGGACAATCAAATAATGTAAGGGATCAAGAGTTACTCTCATTAGAAGGTAGGCATGGGTAGATCCATTCTTCCTCCTTTTGATCATGACTCTCCTCCTCTTTTTCATCTAATGAGCTTTCAGTTTCAGCAATTTCTTCTTCCATAGGCTCCTGCAAGGAATTAGTCTCTTCCATTTGTGGAAAGCACCTATTAAAATATTCAAGAATATAGACATTTTCTTCCTTGTAATTATCAAAGCAAAATTTAAGTATCTCATAAACCTCATGTTCATAAGGTGCATCATCAATATTTTCAAGCAAACTAGCAAGTTCAAATGCACCCTTGAAAGCAATATAAGAAAATATGGTAACATTATCATTATAATCACATTGAAAAGGCAGGTGTTTATACCTCCTACAGAAACAAGATTTATCAAAGCAATAAGATACATTATAAGTAGAGCACACCTCTCTAGAAATAGTATTCAATTTATCAATTTGTGCCCATAAGTGACTCCCTTTTTGTGACAAATGGTGCTCCTTATAATAATACTTTTCTTCTTCCTTGAACCCACCTTGCCAATAAGAACAAGTTTCAAAGAAACCATCCATTGATAGAAAGCATGGCAAACCAAGGCAATAACAGACCAGCAACTAGAGCGGGAACTCATTTTTTTGTGTTTTTGAATAAAGAAAGCAAACCAAACTAGACTAATTTTTTTGGGGGGGTTTTAAAAGAGGCAAACAAAACCAAGCAAAAGAAACAAAGAAAACTAAAAACAAAGTAAAGAGAAAGGAAGTGAAGGACTCCCCTTGTGAAAACGTCCTTAGCCTCCCCGGCAACGGCGCTAGAAATCTTGATGCAGCACTCAACAAGGAGGAAGAGGTTGATGTAGGAGTGCTTCGTTGGAAACCCCAAGAGCAAGGTGTGATGGAGCACAGCAGCAAGTTTCCCTCAGTAGAGACCGAGGTTATCGAACCAGAAGTAGGAAGGAAACGTCTCAAAGGTGTTGCAAGCAACATGGAGACCTGCACAACACAAACTCAAGACTTTGTCCCAACGAATCAGTGAGGTTGTCAAGCTCACCGGTTTGCTGTAAGAAAGGATTAAACGTATGGTGTGGAAGGTAATGGTTTGTAGCAAGTAAACAAGTAGAAGTGAAGGATGTATTGATGGTAAAGATTGGACCGGGGTCCATAGTTTACTAGAGGTGCTCTCCTTAGATAAACAACATGGCATGAAGGGTAAAAAATTACAGCAGGGCAATTGACAAGAACTGAGCAAGGCATAACAATGCAATTACTATCCAGAAAGATCCTATGAGGTTGATTGGGCAATACAACAATATACATAGACCGTCATCCAACAGCATCTATGACTATAAGTCCACCTTCAGGTTATCATCCGAACCCCCTCCAGTATTAAGTTGCAAGCAACAGACAAATGATTTAAGCAAAGTGTGTAAGGTGCGGTGACCCAGCATACCACTACATGTTGTAGTATACTATAGTCGTGGACATAACACTCACGGAGTACCATTCCGCAAATATTACATCCTCAGAGTGGTACAACAGAAACAAAGCGGGTCCATAACATACATTATCATTATTACAACCAGAAATTACATGACGACTTTGAGATCCTCCTAGGTCCATAGAGGTATCACGATGACACAGCCTAAACTATAATAACTCGAAGAATAGAATAAAGAAGCAACTAAGGTTTATATGAGATTTAGTTATAGATAGAGGATAGAAATCTATGCTACTGAACTAGATCTCTTGATATGCTACATCTACACTTCAGATACGTCGGTCTCCATTCCATAGATGTTTTCGTAATTATTCCCTTCGACGCTTCTGGATACTTCTGGCTCTTCATAGCGGAATTCTTCTTGGTCTTCAATTGGATATAGTATTTCCTATTCCTGACCGTTATTATCTTCAGAATCTAGCAAGGGTTAAGAAGATACATTGAGTACAAACATACTCAGCAAGTTCACTAAAAAGGAGTGTTTGATGCACTATATCTACAGCCACGGACCATAAGTCGTAGGAAATGCAGGTTTTCGTAAACATTTCTTCAAAGGTTGCTTTTATTCTAAAAATCTATGTCCATCAGCCTTCACAGGTTTACCAGAACTTTCATGGAGTTCCTTTCCTTCAGCGTTCGCAGCACCTTCCCGGAACAGGGAGTAACAAGTTACAGTTCTTACACTCTGCAGAGGTGCGTTACTTTACCCATGAGAGATCAAGTCCTTGATGCACAATCGGGTGAATCTTTTCCGACCACAGTTCCTATGGTGTGGGGCCTAGTAGATGATCCAAGCCAGTCACTGTCCTTCTCCGCGACTCCGCATACGCCACAATTGTTATATGCCCAAACTCAAGGTAGACCTTTCCCCGTATAAAACGGCTATACCTTAGTTGGATACACACAACGACCATTAACACTAGTAATCTGTCTTTTGTGATCCCATATCCACGGTAGACCTTTCCCCGTATAAAACGGCTATACCCACGATCTGCAACTCACAAATTCCCAGAACAGTGTCCACTGCATGCGAAAGGGAGCCGATCCAGCTGACTTCTCCTTCCCATTCCAAATCTCATGGTTAACGTGTAATATACGGCGCGAGAATCACTGGCGACATTGGTTGTTAAGTCCTAGATGATACATTCCTCTGTAGTGGTATTCCAACTGCCAGATTTAATAGATTAGCTGATCACCCTGGATCAGTAACCAATAGTTCACTTTAATTTTGAAAATAGGGTTTTTGACCTTTTTGAAATGCAGGTGATGGCAATACGGGATTTGTAAAATACTTTACAGAAAATAATCAAAGGGCATGAGCAAGTGTGAACTTGCCTTGATATAGCGAAGTATTGTAGTCGAATGTCTCGACTTGACCTTGGACCTTGGATTCTACAAAAATATCATCATTGCCCGGTAAGGAAAATGTTTAAAGAAGCAATATGCTATTATGCATAAGTAATGAGATGCATAATGCAAAATCCCAAGTAATTCTTCAATCATTGCCAGTGAGATATATATATATGATTTATTTAAGATTTTCTTTAGTTTAAGTTTACTTCATAAGGAAGATAAACATATAAAATATGAAGAGTAAAGTACAATTATAATATAATTCTAAGGTTCCACGATATTATGTACTTATTACAAGGTTCATGTTTTAAGTTGTCATGGCTTAAAGAGATGGTATAGTATTTCTTTTGAAGTGGCAAAAATAATAACATTTGAAGAAAATATTGTTTAGGTTAAGTTATTCAACTTTGAAGATTAATAGGATTGAAGCTATGGTTTTGTAATAAGGTTATATTATAAGATTTTTCTAGATAAATAAAGTTTAATGAATTTGTTTTATAATTTATTTGGTGAATACTAAGTTTGCTAAATATAATTCTATACAATTGGTACCACTAACTTTTAATATAAGCTAATGATTTGCAAGAATAATTTTGTAAATCCTTGACTTATAGTTAATTACGGATTTTTTAAAAGAATATTATAAAGTTAATTGTTTACACCTAGATTTTATATTAAATTATAATCATGGTTTAGACTACTTAGAGTCAAAGGATTATGTTTTAAATAAGATCATTTCTTACTTACGAAAGAGTTTTAAATAATTAACAAAGTAGCTATATTGTTTTTAATAATTTAGAATTTATATGATTTAGGAACTTTAAAATGTTTTTACAATAATATACTTAGTATTTTTCTAGTAAATATACTTGCTTGAAATCTTAAAAATGAATTTTATTTATTTTTAGGTATTATCTTTATTTTATTTTATTTATAAAATTTCTTAATTTTTTAATGTCTTTAAATATTTGTTTTATATTTTATTTGTAAAATTTTTAAGCTATTATTTTTATGAGTTAAGAGATTTATTTTTATTCCTAAAAATGATTTTTATTTATTATTAGGAATTTTTCTAAATTTATTGAATTTCATTTAGATGTTTAAGGGTGTTAATATTTAGTTGCACTTTGTTTCACTTAAATAAGTAGTATTATATTTTTCTTAGGTAGATATTATTTTAATAAACATTTTGATGTATTAAATATATTTATAGGATTTTTCTACCTTTTTCTGGATATTGAAATGTTTAGAGGGTATTTTGGTGATTTCCTTTACTCTTTTATTCCTTTTTTTAGCATTTCATAAACAAACTAAATTTGGCCCATTGGCCCATCTAATCTAACCCGGCCCAATTGGGCTTGGGGTCAAACCCCAGCCCCGGCCCAACTCACACCCTCCTCCACCAAATGCACACACCCGCGACCCCTCTCTGTCTCTCCTCTTCCTCTGCCTCACACGCATGCGCCACCGCCACCGCTACTCGGGCTGTTGCTGGTGGCAACCGGCGCAGCCGCTCGCCAGCGCTACCTCGCCACCACCTCCTATGCTCTATCCCCACCAGTGCCCTCTCTCTCTGTTCCCAACTGCGACGCCCTAGCTAACCCTAGGTCTCTATTCCAGCTCCGGTCGTGGCGGATTTGCCTTGATGCTCCTTCTGTCGGCATGGCTCCGCCCCTTTCTCCTTCTCTACTGAATCCATCTATTACCCCTTTCCCTATTATGTGGGACGACGGTGCTCAACCGCAACCCCGATGCCCCCCTGGTTCATGGTGGCTTTGATATGATGTAGATGACAATGCTGGTTGTGTTGGTTTGCAGATTCTAGCGGTGTGGCTTCGCACAGTTTAGAGCAAGGGCGATCTCTGTGCCGCCGTGCCGCAGGTGGATGTGGTGATGGTGTTTGTGTATGGTGAAGTCCTCCCCGTGTGTGCACCACTATGGTCACGAGAGCCCTGCCTCGCCACACTGCGGTGATTGTGCCTCGGGCGTCAGGTACATGCCCAGATGTTTATCTTCCTCCCCCTCTTCCTTTCTCTCAAACCTCTCTGTCACATTATTTTGCGTTGGTGTATATGCATGGTTATGGATGGATGCCCCTTGTTGTTTATTGATGGTTGAGTTGTTATACAATATTCTACTATGCCTCTGATTTGCATATTATCAGTAGTTGGAATTCTATTTTGAATAAACAGAGATGATCTCTAGTGGTATTGCCTTAACAAAATGATCAGATATTCATGCTATGGCTATGACAGTGACATGTGGGGATAAAAGGATTTTTCACAGATTTTCTTAAAAGATACTTTCAATTATCTTCAATTGTTTGTCTATGGATAAATGATTTGGGTTAATCATGATGGCTTAACATTGATACTGTAGTGGGGAACTTAACCTCACTATGGCTACTGTTATTAATGTTGGTAGTCTTGATAAGGACCAATATGGAACTTTTCTGCTTATACAAATTCTCTAACATGCATGGTTACTCATATCCTACAATCCTGTATGCCAACTTGTGGTTTGGATTTCCTTTTAAGATACTGAGAGGATGTTCACCATGTTTTGATGGTGGTTAGTTTAGCTGGAACTACAATGCTCCTTCTTAAATTTATAAAGTGGCACTATTTGGATTCAAACACATGGTTTGGAGGGAATTCCTTGGATTCTAAATGTATACTGCAATCTTAATGTCCTAATTCTTAACTTGTTGAAGCTTTGCTTCAGGAAGTAGTTTTTCTGTAACATTATAACTGTTAGATATGGCAGTAAAAATGGGATATGTTTCAGGTTAAAATGATGATTAGGATTGATCTTATTGCCTGTCCAGGTTGTCAGAGAGATCAGAATTTAAAGAATGATTCCTATAATTCTTTTGTCTAGGAAAGTGATTAATCTTGTATGGATGTGTCTTGTAAGCAATGTTGGTGTCTTTTGTAGATTCACTAATGATATCACTGTGATGCCTCCCTTAGGATGGAACACAGTGATTTCCATTACTATATAAGCTAAGCTTGCCAAGTGGTGTGTGGAAAAAATAATATCCTCTAGTGTGGATGATCTAGATGCTGAAGCTTAATATGTGATCTTGGTCAATGATGCATAAAGCTGAGACCTAGATCTTTGAATGGATGGAATGATTCCTGGTGACTCTCACCTAGGAAAATGATTTAGATTTCTTAAGATTTCATAAAGTTGGTGCTTTGATTTATTGGCTATGTCCTATATGTAAGATTTGTAGCCTTTATAGATGATCTAGCTGTTGTGGTACCTCTTTGGAGATGCACAGTTGTCTAGATCAACTATATGATCTGCTAAAATATCTTTAACTAAGATTTAGTCCAATCCTTGCCTATGATGTGGTTCTGAGGCCAGATGTATAATAAGAACAAATACTTGTTGGCTTTTAATAGCTCTGGGATGAAATTAGTGTAGCACTTCTACACTATACTGAGAGCTTACTATTACCCTAAATCCATCTTGGGAAAAGAAAATAGGAGATCCATTGACATGAAACATTTTGGATGTCTTAGAGAGGAATAGCAACCTTATGCTGAGCAGTATATGCTGATGCTTGGTATGTCCTAACTTGAGCTTTAGTAGCTCTTCCTGATGCTGTGATTTTGATCTTATTGACCTTCTCCTCCCTGATATACTACTAGCCTCCTTCTTGATATTCTCCTCCTCCTTATCTTGTTTGATCCTAACCTACATCTGGATGGCTCATTGAAGCAACCAGATTGCTAGGAGTACATGATTGAAACTAGTTTCCTAGTGAGTTGGTTTGATATGTGTGTTGTTGGGAAATCTAATAAGAACAGGTGATGTTCTTTGTGGTGCTTTAGAACTAGTGGAGGAATATGGGCTAGTGGTATGTGTGGGATGGATATGTTAGTAGCCCTGCTACGGCTGGTGCCTTTTTGCTTATCTGCTTCATGTGTTAGCTTTGGTGTTGACAACACAACAGCTGCATGTGTTGTGTGTGTGCTGCATGTATGCTTGCTGTGATGTTATGGATCAGATCAAGTTAAAATATCTTGATATTTCCTGATGGTTCTACTCTTTGACTTTTATCTTGTACTAAATTGGTTAAACTTGCCCCATTTATGTCAATGATGCTGGGTTGAGAAAGATTTGAAATAAGAACAGATACTATTTCATTTGGTGAAACTTGCCCCATTTTAATATGCTCAATGATGTGACAAAACAGTGCATCAAACTGTTACTACTGAGAGCACCCTAATAAACACTAACCCCTTTCTTTTTGTATTAGTTTTTATTTGTTTGCACGTACCAAGAAAAGTACAGGAATATCAACACTAGATAGGAATTTAGTTTAGGTGTTTTCTTTTTATCCAATTTTTGTAAGTTCCTTTTCTGCCAAGAAATAATGTAAAGTCATTGTAATACATTGGTTTATCTTATTATTGTAACCATTCTTATTATTCCTTTATTGTAAAAGAATAATGTAATATATATTCTTTTAATAAAGAATTATTCTATTTGTTTAATTATTGTAATTCATTTTCCAATTTCTTATTCTCTTATTTGTTTCATTGTAATATTCCTTTATTCTTTTATTTAAAAGAACATTGTAATGTTGGATTTTAATAATCTTAATACTTTTATTTATAATACTTGTATTTGTATTATTTTGAATAATTATTTATAAGTCAAATTTCTTCCCTCATAACTCCAGAAAACAATAGAGGTCATGTCATCTCACTCCCCTTATGATGTCACTAAACCTAATTGATCGGAGTGAGAATTCTGATCACTCTAGTATTTTAATTTGGCGAAAAAAATTCCCCTGATTTTCAGATGCATGCATGCAGATGCACAAAATCCAAAATCTACCCTTCGTTTAGTCCTAAATGCTGGGATGTTAGATAAGGTAAACAGTCCACATGTTCCATGAACATGAGACCGTTGTTTTCTCCCTAGTAGCAACAACACATCTACAACCGAAGATATTATTGTCACTTCCCTTGGAAACTAGAGGCATGAACCCACTATCGAGCATAAATACTCCCTCTTGGAGTCACTAGCAACTACTTGGCCAAGATAACCACTAGCAACGGAGAGCATGCAAGATCACAAACAACACAGACATGATAGAATCATAAAGATAGAACCATTAATCAAACCAACATAATAATCTCAATATCCATCGGATCCCCGCAAACACAACATGCATGATTACAAATATATTAGATCTTGATCATGAACGGAGCTCACAAGATCTATACATGAAAGCACAAAGGAGGAGATACAACCATATAGCTACTACATGGACCCATAGTCCAAGGTGGAACTACTCACGAATCATACCGGAGAGAAGGCCTCTGGGATGATCTCCCCTCAGCAGTGCTGAAGAGTTCAGATCCCCCTGATCTAGGGACGATGGTGGCGGCGGCTATAGACGGTTCCGTGGATTTCTGATCGGGTATTGAGAGTTTCTGCATCAGGGGCTTCTTATAGGCGAAGGGAGACGGCGAGGCGGCCCGGACCCTAGCGAGGCGCTAGGGCCCACGCCTGCTGAAGTCCGGCCGCACCTCGGTCTCTCCTCTGGATTTCTTGTTCCCCACGGAAAGTTATTGACTTTGCCCTTCGTCCCGTCCAATTTCGAGAATATTTCTTTACTAACTTTTGAAACCAAAAACAGCAGAAAAAGGCATCTAGCACTGTTGTAACTTGTTATGAGGTTAGTACAAGAAAACATGTAAAAAGCACCTCAAAGTGTAGAAAAGTAAAGCAAAGTAGATACTAAACAAGCATGGAGCATCAAAAATTATAGATACGTTTCCAACGTATTAGCCCGGGATGGGTTTGAGGATAATAAACACCGCGCGTCGAAGGAAGCGTTATAGAACCTGATCAACCTCGCAGGAAACCTCCGCATTCACAGGGAACAGAGCAGCAAAAACAACAAAGCTAATCAGTCTCCTCAAAACCCTGTTCCCCCTCTGATACGTCCAAAACGTATCTACTTTCCCGAACACTTTTTCTATTGTTTCTCCGCTAAACTTGTGTGATTTGGATACAACTAACACGGACTGACACTGTTTTCAGCAGAATTACCTTGGTGTCTAGTTTTTGTGCAGAAAATGAACTATCAGGAAAAATCCCGGAAAATATGCCAAAAATTATATTCCACCAGAAGCTCCACGGAGCCAGAATACGAGAAGGATAAGGGGCCTAGGGGGCCCACACCCTTCCTGCCTGGCGCCTTAGGGGTGCACCACCACGCACCCCTCGTCCTCCCTCTGCGCCTATAAGTTGCCTCTCGACCTAAAAATAAAGGGGGTTTGATAGTTTGCCAGAAAGAGGTCCGCTCCGCCGCCGCCACCAGAAACAAAGATTTGGATCCAGAAACTCCGTTCTGGCACCCTGCCGGGACGGGGAATCTAGAGAGGATCATCGCCATCATCATCACCAACGCCTCTCCATCAACCATCGATGTGTACCTCATCCATGAGTGAGTAATCCCCCACTGTAGGCTTGGTGTCAACACCCGGATTTTTAATCCCATATGCATGTTATTCCATACATCGCAATCCAAGGATTACCATTTTTGCGAGACATAACAGATTGGATACCGAAGTACATCATCCATTACAAACCATACATAAGGTCTTACACAAATAAGGATCTCATGATATAATCTTAATACAATTCAAGGAGCGGAATAACGTAATAATAATGATAGCGTAGGCGAAGCTCCATCTTCATGGTCACAAGCAATGCTAACGATGGGAGATGATCCTAGTTGTCGTAACCTTCCTGCTGTCCATCTTCCTGACACTCCTCTTCATAGTTTGGCCACGGGAATAGCCAGGGACAAAGTCACGAGTACCCTTTAAGTACTCGCAAACTAATACAAACAAGTGAAGTGGTTTTGCGTAGGGTATACTAAGATCTAGGGTTGTTTCGCAAAAATCCAGATTTATCTCTACCAAGTTCCGAAGCAAAGAAAACTAGTTGAAAGTTTTATATCACCTAAGTGGGAACTTGAATTTCATGTCACAACTCTGTTGTGGTCAAGTCAAATTCATAAATCATTTCATAAGTCATTTTGAAAACATCTGACGATAGAACAGTATGGCCACTCCAACTGTCCATAACCGCGGACGCGGCTATTCGAATAGTTTGATACTCTGCAGAGATTGTACACTTTCACCATACTAAGGTATATAAATTTCCAGTCAAGCCCTACCCAAATTTCGGGTATTGTGTTTGTACGGTAAAATTGGAATGGTATCGCATCCAGACAAACATCAGTTTTATAAAGGGCTAAGGCTCATGCCTTAACATTTTGATTATCAAAATCATCTGGTGTTCGAGAACACATGTCAAAACATTTCAGTAGAATGACTGATCATTCTAAGGTTTTCATAACCATTTTCACCAAGTATTCCCATCTAAAGTTGCTCACGTTTTATGCTTAGCACTAGCATCTACAAGTGGGGGTAAATACTAATGAGGGGTGGTAAACAAGTGTATCTCATATAAATTCAATTTCATGCCTCAGGATGACATCAAGATTTATCTAACTGAGGCCAAGTTTTATGCTCTTTATGCTACCTTCAAATATCTTTCTAATATCTACAAGTCACTAAGTAAACTTTTGATAGAAAGCCTTGATAAAGAAATAAAGGAATTAAGCTTGCAATATAAAACTGGGATTTGGTATCATCAAGTGGGTATAATCACATATGCTTAAGGCATATAGTTGGCATAGTAACAAGCAAGTTTTAGCTTGCCAAGTCAACTAGTAGTATTAGGCTTGCAGGTATTAGCTTGCTCAGTTAATAGCTTGCCTTGTGCAGAGTAGAGGTTGAAGTACTCCTCGGCTTCTTCCTCGTAGTATCCTCCTTCCTCCTCGTATCCTTGGTCGGTACTAGCGTCTATAAATAAATACGAGGTACACAATCACCAAAAAATACTTAACTATTTCTATTTATCACACAAAGGTTCACACTAGATGATCTAGTATCATCACTATTATCACAAAGATTAAAGCACTTATCTTATTTATTTTATTTTAGAAAAATATTTTCTACTCATTGAAAAACTACTTAAGATTTAATATTCTCCAACTAAAACATGGGATCATATAGACACATGTCATCACCACACATTTCAGTACATGGGAATGTGATTTAAAGTGGTGTCACAATTTAATAAGGTTTAATCTTTTTATTTTAATTAAATAAAATTACTAGAAATGCCTATGAGGCATTCTTTTATTATTTAATCATTATTTCTGCAAGTAAACCTATATATTTTTATATATTATGAAAGGTATAGCTAAATGTGATTTTTAAGAGTTAGAATCAACTCAAAAGCTTTCATGGTTGAATTTTGAAAAAAATTTGAATGTAGAAAAACTTTTGCCTTGTTATTTTTACCATGGGTGATCTATAATTCTAAATGGTTTGAATCCAACGGGCTTGGATTAAGCACTCCAGTAAATTTCTAATAAAATTGGTTTCATGCATTTTGGTTCAGTGAATCGAATTGGGTTGATTTTTGAATCTAGGTACAGAACTGAGTTTGAAATTAAAAGAATAGACCTAAGTTTGAATCGTTCGATCGCGCAGGATGTTTAACTAGGCCGACGCACTATACACAGCGCGCGCGGGCTGGTTAAGTGAGCGACCTCACTCATCAGTGAGACAGCGAGTGGCGAAGCGGTACGGGGCGATTAGGACCGTGCGATCTAGCTCTAATCGAATGGCTGTGGTTCATCATACACACCTGAATAGGATGCGGCGAGGCTGAAACCTAGCATGGTCAGTGGGGGTCGACAAGGGCTCACCGGGGCTCCGGCGATTTTCGGTGATAGGGGCGAAGGACGAAGTCGACGACGGCGATTCTCCTAGTACCAGCAGC
This sequence comes from Avena longiglumis, assembly GCA_030063025.1. NCBI lineage: Eukaryota > Viridiplantae > Streptophyta > Magnoliopsida > Poales > Poaceae > Avena > Avena longiglumis. The sequence goes on from CP125978.1 coordinate 426,319,861, forward strand.
TCCTCCTAGGGCGGCTCCAATCGACGACGCCTCTTCTCCTCTGCAGCGGCAAACTCCGGTGCAATTTCAGCTACCTGGTGCTCGCCTTGCTCCGGGAGTGAGTGGGGGGTATCAATGAGAGGTGGGGAGTGAGATGGTGTGAGAAGTTTGAGCTGGGAGCGCCTCTATTTATAGTGCGACGAGGGGACCGAATGGCGCGGGTGGAGCTTGTCGGTGTCGTCGACACAGCGTGCTAATGGCATGGGCGATGGTAGGGTGGTGCGTTGCCTCCTGGTGTAGCTCAACGGCATCGTCACGCGGCGTGAGGCGGTGCTGAACGGTCGGAACGTCGCAGCGCTCTGGGCGGGTCCGACGGCAAGTTTAATGGCGCACAGTGTGTGTGGTCCACACGGCGGCGATGCTGTCTGGCGGTTCCGGGGTCTTTGGCGATCACGTATGCAAGCAGCGGCGGAGCGATGCGTAGGATCGTGTCGCCGACGACACTAGCGCTCGGCTCACGCAGCAACCGGGGTGCGTGCTTGGCGGGTGGTCCACTGGCTGGCTGCGCTCGGAGCTTGGACAGGGAGTGGCGGTGGACGGTGCTACGCGTCCCTGACAAGGTTGGCGAGGCTAGTGCTTCCTCTAGCTCGCTGGCGACATGGGGTGGCAATGGTGCTCTCGGCATGGTCACCATTAATGGCTAGGCTTGCCCACAATGGTGCTAAGGATTGTTAAAGAGGCTAGATGATCTACTAAGAGTTTGCTGCAACCAGAGAGGGAACAAGGTCGGCCAAGTTCATTGCTGCAAATAGTGTTTGTTGTTCTTTGTTTGCTGCTGACAAGGTGTTTGATGAAATGGCCGCAAGAAATTTAAATTTGAATTTTGGATTCAAACTTGGTGGGTTTGGTACTAACATACTAGGGAGTCTCTAGTTAGTTGGATTGGTCAAGGGGCACTGGTTTGGTTGGGTTTTGAAAAGGTTTGATCTTCACATATGTTAAAGATTAAATTTTGAATTGTGATTTGAATGAGGTTGAAAAATGTTTCTGCAAGTTTGAAAGGTGGGATTTGATTCACTTTTACTTGGTCTTGCAAGGGGTGGAAGAATTGGAAAAGTTTCTATTTGAAATCCTGGACTAGAAACACTCAAAGTGACCTAGTGAGCAAGATTGGCAAAAATGACCATTTGCCTTATTTGATTTGTTTTTGATTTTCTCTTGATTTGTTTCTGCTTGGAAATGTTTTAGATGATGTTATTTTCATCCTTAAACCATTCCTTGCTATTTAGGTTAATCACACAAGTCCATTCATGCATTCATAAAATCATCACATACACACATGCATTCATTTGGTTTTTATTTAATCAAAGTTTTTTGTTAACCCTAATTTTAGTGATCATGATCAATATTTTTGGGATGTTACAAATCTTCCCTCCTTAAACAAAATCTCGTCCGGAGATTTGAGAAAGATGTGAAAATATTACCTAGGATTTAAAGAGATCGGGAAACTCCATCTTAATGTGATCTTCTCGCTCCCAGGTAGCTTCTTCTTCGGTGTGGTTGCTCCACTGAATCTTGAGAAAGTTGATGCTTCGGGTCCTGGTGGTTCTTCAAGCTACCACCAAAATACAGATGGGTACTTCGGGATGTGTCAGGTCTTCGTTGATCTATATGATGCGGTGATCAATGTTCTTGAAAACTTCGGTCTTCTCCGGAACTTCAAGGCATTTGCGAAGTAATGATATATGGAACACAATGTGCACTGCTGACATCTCCTCTAGCAGTTCCAATCGATATGATACTTATCCTCGATGATTCAGAAACTTGAAGGGTCTGATATATCTGGGGGCTAACTTTCCTTTGAGCTAGAAACGCAGCATTCCCTTCAAAGGCGACACTTTGAGGTACACAAAATCTCTGATATTGAAAGCAAGGTCTCGACGTCTCTTGTCAGCGTAACTCTTCTGTCTTGACTGGGCGATCTTAACATGCTCACGAATTTTGTGAACTTTCTCTTCTGCTTCTCGTAGGGTGTCGGGTCCAAAGATCTGACTCTCTCCTACTTCCCACTAGTTCAAAGGGGTACGACACTTCCTTCCATACATGAACTCAAATGGGGCCATTTGCAAACTATCTTGATAACTGTTGTTGTAAGAAAATTCCGCGAAAGGCAGATGGTCTTTCCATTTAGATCCATACTCTAGAACACATGCTCTCAACATATCTTCGAGTATTTGATTTACTCGCTCCGTCTATGCATTAGTCTGAGGGTGATACGATGTGCTAAAATCCAATAGGGTTCCTAAACGTTCTTGGACTTTCTTCCAGAATCTCGAGGTAAACTACTTCCTCGATCTGAAACGATGTTCTTGGGGACTCCGTGCAAACTGATGATTCTAGCGATGTATAACTCTTCTAGCTTCGAACTCTGATATGTGGTCTTGACTGGTAAGAAATGGGCTACCTTGGACAATCTGTCAACTATGACCCAAATAGAGTCATTTTCCCTACTCGAAGTAGGTAATCCGGTGATAAAGTCCATTCCAACTGAATCCCACTTCCATTCTAGAATCTGTAATGGTTGCAACAGTCCTGCGGGTCTCTGATGTCCCGCCTTGACTCTCTGGCAAATATCACACTTGGTGATATAGCTTCCGATTTCTCTCTTCATCTTATGCCACCAAAATTGCTCCTTCAAATCCTGATACATATTTGTTCCTCTGGGGTGGATAGAATAAAGAGCGTCATGGGATTCCTTCAAAATCATTTCTTTCAATGTTGAATCTGCTAGTACACAGAGACGTCCTTTGTACCACAGAACTCCTTCTTCATCCTCGGTGAATCCGGGTACTTTGACTGTATCGATACGACGTTTGATTCCCTCGATACTAGCATTTCCTTTCTGAGCCTCCTTGATCTGACTGATCAAAGTGGGTTTAAGTTCTATGCTAGCCAAAAATCCTTCACTTACGAATTCCATTCGGAAATCTTCCATCTCCTTGTGCAAACTTGGTTGCTCCTTCAGAATCATGGAGTTCAAGCGGCACAACAATCTGCTAAGGGCAACTGCTACCACATTGGCTTTGCCGGGGTGATAATGAATGTCCAGGTCATAGTCCTTGATTAGCTCAATCCATCTTCTCTGCCTCATATTCAGGTCCTTCTGAGTGAATATATACTTAAGGCTCTTGTGATCCGAATAAATCTCACAACGGTTTCCCATCAGATAATGCCTCCATGTCTTCAGGGCTAGAACTACGGCTGCGAGTTCAAGGTCATGGGTAGGATAATTCTGTTCATGTTGTTTCAGTTGTCGGGATAGATAAGATATAACTTTCCTTCTTGCATCAACACACATCCGAGACCTATCTTGGATGCGTCACAATATACATCAAAGGGCTTCGTGATATCTGGCATGATCAAGATTGGGGCGGAAATCAATCTCCTCTTGAGTTCCTGGAAACTCGCTTCACATTTGTCCGTCCATTCAAACTTCTTGTCCTTCTTTAACAATTGGGTCACGGGTCTGGCGATACTCGAAAATCCTTCTACGAACTTGCGGTAGTATCCCGCTAATCCGAGAAATGCATGAACTTGGGTTTGAGTGGTTGGATCTTGCCAATCTTCAACATCCTTCACATTTGCAGGGTCAACGGCAATTCCTCCGGCTGATACAATATGTCCGAGGAATCCTACCTCTTGTAACCAGAATTCACATTTGCTGAACTTGGCATACAGCTGATGCTCCCTAAGGGTTCCAAGAATGGTCCTTAGGTGTAGCTCATGTTCTTCTTCCGATTTGGAATAAATCAGAATGTCATCGATGAAAAGAACGACAAACTTATCCAGGAAGTCCATAAAAATCTTATTCATGAGGTTAATGAAATAAGCGGGGGCATTGGTTAATTCAAAAGGCATGACCGTATACTCGTACAATCCATATCTGGTGGTAAAGGCAGTCTTTGGAATATCCTCTGCGCAAATCTTGAGTTGATGATAGCCAGTTCTAAGGTCAATCTTAGAAAACACTTTGGCACCAGTCAACTGGTCAAACAGGTCTTCTATCTTGGGCAACGGGTACTTGTTCTTGATGGTGACATAATTCAACTTCCGATAATCCATACATAAACATTTACCTCCATCTTTCTTGTCCACAAACAAGATAGGTGATCTCCATGGCAACGCACTTGGTTGAATCAATCCAATTTCCAGCATGGCATCCATTTGCTTCTTCAGTTCCACTAGTTCAGACGGGTTCATACTATATGGTCTCTGGGCTATGGGTCCGGTTCCAGGAATTAGTTCAATGATAAACTCGATATCCCGATCTAGGGGCATACCAGGCAAAACATCTGGAAATACAACAAGGTATTCACAGACTATCCGGACTTGGTCAACAGTTGGTTGGGGTATACTCTTGTTGCACTTGAATTGACGGGGAAAGGTTTCAGATACATGCTCGACTGATATTCCGGCTATACTGGTCATGGTTATGGCTTTCTTGGCACAGTCGATTAATCCTTTATGTTTGGACATCCAATCCATTCCTAGTACTACTTCCAAACCTTTAGTTCCGAGTACTATTAGATTAAATAAAAATATATGCCATGGATTCAGATAGGTACAGCTCTGCAAATTTGTCTAGCTTTGGTGGTTGAACCAGGTATTTGAACTATCATAACATGCTTCAATTTGGTGTGTTGAATCTTACTAGTGCATGTAAATTCTTCAGTAACAAACGAGTGCAATGCTCCAGAATCAAACCACTGGTAGAAAAGGGCCCATGCGTCCCGCTTGGTAAGGGCCATTAGTCCCGGTTGGCCAACCGGGACGGGGAAATCGGGACTAAAGCTCTAACCTTTAATCCCGGTTGCCCCACCAACCGGGACAAATGGGGCTGCGCGGCATCGAGCGCGAGGAGGGTGGAGCATTAGTCGGTTCGTAACCTAACCGGGACTAATCTTCTTCTTGTAGATTTGGCCCATTTCTCTATCGCGCAAAGAATTCATTTTGGCACATTTTGTTGCCGGCAAAGATTTTCGCCACTTTTTGTGCCGCGGCAGAGAATTCATTTAGGTTGTTTTATTGTTTATTTAGTGTTTTGCACTTATCAACGAAGGAACCTTATATTACACAAGATCATCATGACAAAATTACATTCAATACATGGATCGATTTCATGCACTACATACAAAAGTTGCTATTCGATGCTACCGGCCAATTTCTTGAAATTTGCTATTTTTACAATTCCTATTGTCTATACACAGCCGAGTAGTATTCCCCTTGTGTGTTTAGGACTTCTGCATCCAATAATCCCGCCAATTCCTCCTGAATTGCTCGTGAGCGATCCTTTGGCGAAGACCGTCCGTAGACGCTCGATCTGATTTAAAAAGAGTCCTATATGAATATGAAACTAAACACAATTTGATTGTAATTAAAAACTATAGAAATTTTTTACGACGTGGAGTTGCTCTAAATTTCTGCCCTTCTCATCGCGTCTGCCGGATGAACTCGCATACATAGTATCCACATAGATTGTTACACGGTCCTGCGTCGGGCACTTTACGAGAACGAGTTCAATCAAAATAATAATCAAGCATGATAATAACTGTATCAAAACTAGAATCAAAGAGATGCGGATATAGCTAGTGGTGCTTACATTTAGTGGTTGAAATGTAAACTCCTCTTTCCAAACACCCCTAGCCTTCTTGGTGAACTGTTTCCAAGCGCTGCCGTGAAAAGCGAATAAAATAAGTTATTAAGTACTTGATATCATAAAAATCACGAACATTGCCGATATAGTGTCGTAATGATTAGAATTACATTTGGAGAAGTATCTACATGTCCTTCCACGTCTCAAGGGTTTATGTTTCGAGTCCATGACTAGTACACGCCCTTTTCAAGTTGAATGATTAACAGAATATAGTGGTACTGCGAATGCAGAACTAATCAATTATATACTTAACATCGAGTAAGCGAAATAGAAAGTGTATACAAGACAATAACACTCATCGGAAGTTGTAAGGAAATAGTATTTCCCTTTTGGTTTCTTGAAACCTTAACGCGTACTATATTATCCTCCGTATCCCGGGGCTTATTTTGAGATTAGCTTCATGAACCCAATATGGGTCAATGAAGCCAATGTCATAGATTTGTCCTCATCTTGCATTCGAGAATATTCATTACGCATATTACGGTATGATTATATACATGCAATAAACAAAATAATATATGGAGACTAAATTAATTACAGAATTAGTACTTACAGACAATAGGCGATGATCGATTTGTCCAAAGGCGTCTTGATTGAATAATTGAAATAGTTCATCAAATTCAATGGATATCATGTCATCCTTATCTTTCCCATGATGCTTTTTGTAACCCTCGGCACTTTCCAGTTAGCCCGGCCCTTGTGGCATGCATGTACCGATTATGCAATCTTCGCATTTTGTTGGAAGATTGTTTACCTCCTCAGGTTTTACGAGAGGTTTTCCGTCTTGGTATTTGTATGCTACTTCACTCCAGGAAGAACTCTAACTGGGATAATCTTGGGCAATACTCATACCTTGAGCAGTGGCTTCTCCGTGTGTGCAACTACCTCTGGATCATACAGCTCTTGGCCCCATATTTGCTCGACCCACATTGGTTTGAGAAATCACCTTGAGAGGCGCAAGTCTGTTGCTTGTTCTCGAGCTGGGCAACAAATTTCCGCTTGCATCAGATCGCTCTTGAGGCTTTTGTGCCACATGTGACTTGAGAATAGAACGCTCATAGTCCGATGACGCTTTGGCTCGGGTTGATGAAGATTCTTTAGCATTTTCAACACTTTGGCCTTTTCTTCTTTGGTCTTTGGGGAACTCGGCTCTTTCGGCCGCCTCGGCTTAGCGAAAACGCTGTTGTTTCCGCATCAACGATCGCCGATCTCCTCTTGATCTGAGTCATAAGCTCTCTTGGGAGGAACCGTTGGTACTTACGGAAGAGGCTCTTGTTTACGTTTCGGCGCTTACGATGGCGATGCGCTTTACGCTTTTATATCTGAGGCACCGCGATGGCTCCCGGCGATGGCTGCCGGAGATTGGTGGCGGCGGAGCGGGTGAGGCGACGAAGACGGCTGCCGTGGCGGCGACGACCTCGCTGGAGACGGGTGAGGCGGTGGCGAAGATGGCCTTGGCGTGTGATTTCGAAGCATGATACAATCCTTCGGCCATAGAATGGTGACGTTTTTTGCGTCACCCAAAGATCACATCACCTTCACCGGCAGGTAGTGAAGATCCAAAACCTCAAAGGTGGGCATGATTTCATCCACGCCGACAACAGCGTAGCCCTCCGGAACCGGACGACGGTGGTAAGTTGGTGTGGGTCCAATTGGTAAGGCATAGCCGCCACCTTCATTGATATGTTCACAACTTTGACATGTAGCTCGCAGGCGTCATCTCGTGATATCATCCACTGGGTAACAGGAGCCATCGTCGGTGCATCATCGTCATCGCCATTGTCATCACCCGGACCTCGGTGGAAGCCACACTGCTTTTCGATTATTCGATAGGCGGTAGCATCGAATGCAAGGTGTCTTCTTGAGATGGGCCGGTAGTACTTTGCTCTTTAAGTGTGTTAATTTCATCTTGTTGTTGCTTTAATCGTTCTTCAATTAAACACATTTGCTCTTTCTGACTTTCTGCTTCAACTGTCACCCTGTCCTTACTCCTCTGACGGCTTCTATCAGGATATTTCTTCCTCTCTTCGGGAAACCCAGTCCTCCATGATTGGGAGCCTATTGTGCCTCGTGTTCGTCCATCATGTTCCTTATTTCCAAGGGCGAGTGTGAGCTCATCATTCTCTCTATCGGGAATGAAGTCCCCATCTTTAACAACCTTTACTGCTTTTCTGATCCTCTCGATTGGCAAGGGGTCTTCTTTATGTCGTATGTTATATATACACCTCCCTTCCGAGTCCAACGTGCCCCCATGCCCGTAAAACCAATTCCTTGCATGTTCTACCCAATCGTCTGTCTCTGGGGTGATCTTTTTATCACGCAGTTCCTGCTCAAGTTTATCCCACTTAGGAATGCCAACCCTGTAGTCACCTTGCCCCATAGTATGGTGATACTTCTTCTTAGCAGCATTCAGCTTATTCGTTTCAGACATTTTCTTAGCTTTTTCTGATTTCTTGTATTCCACAAACTCAGCCCAGAATGGTTTTATCTTCTCAGACTGAATATTCTTGAAATCGGGAGTCTTCTTTTTCACGACATAGTCAAGGTGCAATCTTTTCTTCCAGTTGGTGAAACACTGGGCCATCTTCTTCAAAGCCCACTCCCGGACCTTAGCCTCCATGGCTCTCCCATGTTGTAAGGCGTCCTCAACTGGATCCTCCGCATTTGGATCCAGCTCTATCTTCGTAGTTTGAAATTAACCATGAGCCTCTTCCACAAGAAATCTTTGGCGTGGTTAGGGACAAATAAACATGTTCCCTCTTCATCCACATTAGCAGGCCTATTCCAATTTCTAATGGTGATCGATTAAGTCCCTAACGATTACTCGCATTGTGCCACAAATTTGGTTGGCAACTTCGAGCTGTCGGTTTGCGTCTTGACGACATCTTCGATCTGAACCTCTCATGGTCTTGCAACTTTTTGGTTGGGCCTCGTCGCTCTTTTCAAGAGATTCCTTCGATCCGGAGGGTAAAAGAAGAAAGATCGTCGTTACTATTTCTATATAGATAGCAGATGATTAATTAATGAATTGATTTATATTACATGCACCTCGCCAGCGGTTGTCTTCTCGACACAAGGCATCGCTTTCTCCTCATGGAAGGCAACACCTTCAACCTCAAACAAGTTGTCTATTCAGAAAGAGGATCACCCTCACCGAGTTGTTCGTAAACATTGATACGCCTAAATTATCTTCCCCACGGATCACACCTTGGATCAACTCTTCCTTTTCTTCGCCTCGACGTGGGTCCATATTTTCGCATAGGTGGAAAACGAATAAGTCAAAGCGGCTAAAGGAGAAAGTTAAGGAGAAACCTTAATATATACATACACAATAATAAAATGAAGAGAAACCTAAACCCTAAACCTAGCTACAAAAAGGAAACCGTAGTAGATAGGTAACTCTAGCTAAAATCAACTAAAATCAATATTAGGAGTTTAGGGGTGTAAAACCTAGTTCGGAGAAAGCCTGGATGCATATGAGAGGAACATGAGTATAAGGCTACAAAAGGAAACTATCCAGCAGATAGGTAACACTAGATACTAACAAAATACCATATTGGAATCAATTTAAGAGGGTTCAGAATGCCCTTCTAGAAGGCACATCGTCGAATCCACATGCACCTAAGGGGTATTAATGATTCCTTATCTAACCACGTTGATCGACAATGTGAATCGGTCTGGGGCTACCCACAAAGGATCGACTGGGGAATAAGACCAATAATACCAAACTAATTAATAAACCTAATAATACCTAACTAATAATAAACCTAATAATCAAACACGAAAAGAAAGGGAAACAATCAACACATGGCATCGATGCAATGCTCAAGAAAGTATGATGATATGACAAGTTAATTTGCATTGGAATGTAACCCTAAGACATGCTCGACGATTTAATCGGGTTCCGACGGTGAAAACCCTAACTCGGGAAACTCCTAACATATGAGAGGGTGCATTTGTTCTTCTAATTATACTTGTCATTTAAATTTTTGAACAATGCATGATTATAGGTTAAATAGATAGGTTTCATTTTTCTGAACAATTTGATATATTATTTGTATTTTCGACTTATAAATAAAAAGATATTGAATTTACAAGTTTATATCAATTTCGGAATTATTAAATCATTTAAAATTGAATTCAGTGTCAATATGACATCAAAAGGGTTGTTTTTTTTACCAAGACAGAACCTAGCCACTGTCATCGAAAGCTGGGCCCTAGGCCACATCACCAAGAAGCCACCGTGGTCAAAGGTCAGCCGTGGGCCTCTGGTTGCGGAGAAGGTGGTACAACGACGGCCGACGGCCGCGAACGCGGAATATAACGGCGCAGGAATGAACTACAGTGAGAGGGGAAGGAAGGAGGCATCCAGAAGGTTCGCTTGCTCACCCTGAGCGCGTGAGGTTGGTCGGGGAGAGCGCGGGAGGTCGAGGTTGAGCGAATCGACGCCGGCGAGCACGGTCGGGGTCGAGGAAGATGGAGTCGTGGGCGACGACTGGTGCGCTGCAGACGGACGGAGGCTTTGGCGGCGGATGGAATGCGTGGTTCGGAAGCTCGACGGCGTCGAAGGCGAGCTCGGGCAGCCTGCCGGCGTCGGGCGGTTGCGTGTTTGACGCAGAGAAGTGATGGGAAGGAAGAAGAAGAGGAAGGGCTAAAGGGTTATAACAAGGACCTTTAGTCCGGTTGGTGGCTCCAGGACTAAAGGTTATCGTCGGTTGGAAACCAACCGGACCTATACTCCAATATTTTCAGCAGACAAGGGTTGGCGCTAGGTCTTTAGTCGGTTGGTGGCTCCAACCGGACATATTCTGCTTTCAAAAAAATTCGTATTTTCTCTGTTCTCGCCTTTATTTTTTATTTTGGGGTTTAAATTTGTATTGTTTTTAAATGATAATTAATTTGAATTTAGAAAACTTAAAACATAAAAGTGTTTGGATTTGAATAAATAATTCAAAACCATTTTCTGTTTTAAAAAATAATTAATGTAACCATTTAAAATATGAACCATTTACAATTAAAAATGAATTAACTTATATTTTTTTAATATCAATTTGGAATTTAGAAAAACTTTAAACATAAGAAGTGTATGGATTTGAATAAATAATTCAAAAACATATTCTATTTTTAAAAATAATTAATGTAACCTTTTAAAATGAATTAACTTATATTTTTGAATATTAATTTGGAATTTAGAAAAACTTTAAACATAAAAAGTGTTTGGATTTAAATAAATAATTCAAAACCATTTTATGTTTTAAAAAATAATTAATGTAACCATTTAAAATATGAACCATTTACAATTAAAAATGAATTAACTTATATTTTTTTAATATCAATTTGTAATTTAGAAAAACTTTAAACATAAAAGTGTATGGATTTGAATAAATAATCCAAAACCATTTTCTATTTTAAAAAAATAATTAATGTAACCTTTAAAAATGAATTAACTTATATTTTTGAATATTAATTTGGAATTTCGAAAAACTTTAAACATAAAAAGTGTTTGGATTTAAATAAATAATTGAAAACCATTTTCTGTTTTAAAAAATAATTAATGTAACCATTTAAAATATGAACCATTTACAATTAAAAATGAATTAACTTATATTTTTTTAATATCAATTTGGAATTTAGAAAAATTTTAAACATAAAAGTGTATGGATTTGAATAAATAATCCAAAACCATTTTCTATTTTTTGCGCTCGGAAAATGGAAAAGGGCTTTTCCGTGCGACAAAAAGGAAAACTTCCTCCTGCAACATTGTTCTACATACCAATGTCCACACACATGCATAATATGGGCACAACATCACAAACTATGCCGTGATTCAAGACATAACATCGGTCATTTGGACCGAAAAGCCATGAAACCTCGAACATGATAGGTCATTTTGTGAAGGTTTTTCAAACATGATCAATATACCAAGTCCGGTATTTTCCTTTCAACTATGTAACATAATATGACACCACGTGAAGGATTTTCATTGTTCGGATTTTTTTGAATTTATTTTGCCCGTTTTGAATTATCTGAATTTCTAACTATGGTCGAACCTGTGCATGAAGATAGGGGACGCATCGTTAGAACTTGCATTGGATCTCAAGAAACCACATATTATGTAGTCTAAAATGATTTTTCAAAAAATCACGGCGATAGATCATGTATCTGCAGACAAACGGAACCACTTCCTCACGATTCGAACATTTGTCCTTTTACCCGGATGGACGAAAAGGTTTGAGATGTACCGGTTGGGAGGTAGTCCATGTAAGGTGGTCTAGTATTTTAGGAAAATAGACGGTAGCATTATGAAACGGCATTTTGGTGGTTACTTCACAAAAGCGCTTTTTTGCGCTCGGAAAATGGAAAAGGGCTTTTCCGTGCGACAAAAAGGAAAACTTCCTCCTGCAACATTCTTCTCCATACCAATGTCCACACACATGCATAATATGGGCACAACATCACAAACTATGCCGTGATTCAGCACATAACATCGGTCATTTGGACCGAAAAAGCCATGAAACCTCGAACATGATAGGTCATTTTGTGAAGGTTTTTTCGAAACATGATCATTGTTCGGCACATATTTAGTCCCGGATGTAGTCACAAACCGGGACTAAAAATAGTTTCCGCCATTTCCCACCTCTTCCCGCCAAGTTTTCCCGCCATTTCCTTTCTACTAGAGCTTTTAGTCCCGGATGTAGTCACTAACCGGGACTAAAGATATTTCCCGCCATTTCCCAAAGCTTCACGCCAAGTTTTCCCGCCCTTTCCCTCTATATTTAGGGTGATCATGTCATGGCTATCCACACATCCACACCTTCCTCTCTTAGAACAATGGGCAATGCCTACTGGGCCATTCTGACCCTCGAGGAGACCGAGGCGCTGTGTGCCTCCAACTACCCTTGTCCGCGGGCTACGTCACGCCCATGCCGGATGCCGAGCGCAGAGGGTTCTCCCTCCTCTGTCCCTCAAGGTTCCGCACGCCAGCGCCATCACAAACCACTTCTACCACGAGCTCACGAGGAAGCGGATGGATCCCCAGTGGGATCCCGACAACCACGACACTGGAATGCCTTCTTCGCTAATAGGCGGAAAGGGAGCTCGCCAGTACGAGGGTGATGGCTCGCCACCGGTGAACCACAACGGCCTTGCCGTCTGTGGGTGGGCGAACCGTACTATCATCAGTGATGCGCTACATCGCCGGAGACCATCTCGCTCTGGTGCCCACGAGTCCACCACCGCCCACACCATCCGGCCGGTAGCGGCATCGTCTTCCAGGAGACCCCTCTCCCACCCACCGTGAATCCGAGGCTGGAATGGCCCCTGGTATATGCCATGGATGGGCTGAGGATCCCCGGACCTTAGCCTCCATGGCTCTCCCATGTTGTAAGGCGTCCTCAACTGGATCCTCCGCATTTGGATCCAGCTCTATCTTCGGTAGTTTGAAATTAACCATGAGCCTCTTCCATGAAATTTGGCGTGGTTAGGGACAAATAAACATGTTCCCTCTTCATCCACATTAGCAGGCCTATTCCAATTTCTAATGGTGATCGGGATTAAGTCCCTAACGATTACTCGCATTGTGCCACAAATTTGGTTGCGGCAACTTCGAGTCGGCTTTGCCGTCTTCACGACATCTTCGATCTGAACCTCTCATGGTCTTGCAACTTTTGGTTGGGCCTCGCTCTTTTTCGAGATTCCTTCGATCCGGAGGGGTAAAAGAAGAAAGATCGTTACTATTTCTATATAGATAGCAGATGATTAATTAATGAATTTATTTATATTACATGCACCTCGCCGGAGCGGTTGTCTTCTCGATTACACAAGGCATCGCCTTCTCCCTCGCGGAAGGCAACACCTTCAACCTCAAACAAGTTGTCTATTCCGGTAGAAAGAGGATCACCCTCACCGGAGTTGTTCAGAAACATTGATACGTCTAAATTATCTTCCCCACGGATCACACCTTGGATCAACTCTTCCTTTTCTTCGTCTTTGACGTGTGGGTCCATATTTTCTGCATAGGTGGAAAAACGAATAAGTCAAAGCGGCTAAAGGAGAAAGTTAAGGAGAAACCCTAATATATACATACACAATAATAAAAATGAAGAGAAACCCTAAACCCTAAACCTAGCTACAAAAAGGAAACCGTGTAGTAGATAGGTAACTCTAGCTAAAATCAACTAAAATCAATATTCCGGAGTTCCGAGGGGTGTAAAACCTAGTTCGGAGAAAGCTCGGATGCATATGAGAGGGGAACATGAGTATAAGGCTACAAAAGGGAAACTATCCAGCAGATAGGTAACACTAGATACTAACAAAATACCATATTGGAATCAATTTAAGAGGGTTCAGAATGCCCTAGCGAAGGCACATCGTCGAATCCACATGCACCTAAGGGGTATTAATGATTCCTTATCTAACCACAGTGACTGACAATGTGAATCGGGTCTGGGGCTACCCACAGTGACTGACCAGTGGGGCCGAAGACCAATAATACCAAACTAATTAATAAACCTAATAATACCTAACTAATAATAAACCTAATAATCGAAAATCAAAAGAAAAGGGAAACAATCAACACATGGCATCTATGCAATGCTCAAGAAAGTATGATGATATGACAAGTTAATTTGCATTGGAATGTAACCCTAAGACATGCTCGATTTAATCGGGGTTCACGGTGAAAACCTAACTCGAAACTTAACATATGAGAGGGGTGCATTTGTTCTTCTAATTATACTTGTCATTTAAATTTTTGAACAATGCATGATTATAGGTTAAATAGATAGGTTTCATTTTTCTGAACAATTTGATATATTATTTGTATTTTTCTGACTTATAAATAAAAAGATATTGAATTTACAAGTTTATATCAATTTCTGGAATTATTAAATCATTTAAAATTGAATTACTGTGTCAATATGACATCAGCAAAGGGTTGTTTTTTTTTACCAAGACAGAACCTAGCCACTGTCACTGAGTGCTGGGCCCTAGGCCACATCAGCAAGCCACCGTGGTGGTCAAAGGTCAGCGGGCCCGTGGGCCTCTGTTGGTTGCCGGAGAAGGTGGTACAACGACGGCCGACGGCCGCGAACGCGGAATATAACGGCGCAGGAATGAACTACAGTGAGAGGGGAAGGAAGGAGGCATCCAGAAGGTTCGCTTGCTCACCCTGAGCGCGTGAGGTTGGTCGGGGAGAGCGCGGGAGGTCGAGGTTGAGCGAATCGACGCCGGCGAGCACGGTCGGGGTCGAGGAAGAAGGAGTCGTGGGCGACAACTGGTGCAGACGCAGGAGGCGGTCTTGTGGCGGATGGAATGCGTGGGCTCGGGAAGCTGACGCGGGGCGGCGAGCGCTTTCGGGCAGCTGCCCGGCGTGTCGAGGCAGGTGAAGCAGAAGTGATGGGGAAGGGAAGAAGAAGAGGAAGGGCTAAAGGGTTATAAAAAGGACCTTTAGTCTGGTTGGTGGCTCCAACCGGACTAAAAGTTATCGTCGTTGGAAAACCAACCGGACCTATACTCCAATATTTTCAGACCAAGGGTTGGCAAGGGGTCTTTAGTTAGTCGGTTGGTGGCTCAACCGGGACATATTCTGCTTTCAAAAAAATTCGTATTTTCTCTCTGTTCCGCCTTATTTTTTATTTTGGGGTTTAAATTTGTATTGTTTTTTAAATGATAATTAATTTGGAATTTAGAAAAAACATAAAAAGTGTTTGGATTTGAATAAATAATTCAAAACCATTTTCTATTTTAAAAAATAATTAATGTAACCATTTAAAATATGAACCATTTACAATTAAAAATGAATTAACTTATATTTTTTTAATATCAATTTGGAATTTAGAAAAACTTTAAACATAAGAAGTGTATGGATTTGAATAAATAATTCAAAAACATATTATATTTTTAAAAATAATTAATGTAACCTTTTAAAATGAATTAACTTATATTTTTGAATATTAATTTGGAATTTAGAAAAACTTTAAACATAAAAAGTGTTTGGATTTAAATAAATAATTCAAAACCATTTTATGTTTTAAAAAATAATTAATGTAACCATTTAAAATATGAACCATTTACAATAAAAAATGAATTAACTTATATTTTTTTAATATCAATTTGGAATTTAGAAAAACTTTAAACATAAAAGTGTATGGATTTGAATAAATAATCCAAAACCATTTTCTATTTAAAAAAAATAATTAATGTAACCTTTAAAAATGAATTAACTTATATTTTTGAATATTAATTTGGAATTTCGAAAAACTTTAAACATAAAAAGTGTTTGGATTTAAATAAATAATTCAAAACCATTTTCTGTTTTAAAAAATAATTAATGTAACCATTTAAAATATGAACCATTTACAATTAAAAATGAATTAACTTATATTTTTTTAATATCAATTTGGAATTTAGAAAAACTTTAAACATAAAAGTGTATGGATTTGAATAAATAATCCAAAACCATTTTCTATTTTTTCCGCTCGAAAAATGGAAAAGGGCTTTTTCGTGCGACAAAAAGGAAAACTTCCTCCTGCAACATTGTTCTCCATACCAATGTCCACACACATGCATAATATGGGCACAACATCACAAACTATGCCGTGATTCAGCACATAACATCGGTCATTTGGACCGAAAGCCATGAAACCTCGAACATGATAGGTCATTTTGTGAAGGTTTTTTCGAAACATGATCAATATACCAAGTCTGGTATTTTTCCTTTCAACTATGTAACATAATATGACACCACGCGAAGGATTTTCATTGTTCGGATTTTTTTTGAATTTATTTTGCCTGCTTTTGAATTATCTGAATTTCTAACTATGGTCGAACCGTGTGCATGAAGATAGGGGACGAGCATCGTTAGAACTTGCATTGGATCTCAAGAAACCACATATTGCGATTCTAAAATGATTTTTTCAAAAATCACGGGCGATAGATCATGTACTGCGTACAAACCGAACTTCACGCGATTCGGCAGACATTTTTCCTTTTTACCCGGGATGGACGAAAAGGTTTGAGATGTACCGGTTGGGAGGTAGTCCATGTAAGGTGGTCTAGTATTTTAGGAAAATAGGACGGTAGCATTATGAAACGGCATTTTGGTGGTTACTTCACAAAACGACTCGTTTTTTGCGCTCGGAAAATGGAAAAGGGCTTTTCCGTGCGACAAAAAGGAAAACTTCCTCCTGCAACATTCTTCTCCATACCAATGTCCACACACATGCATAATATGGGCACAACATCACAAACTATGTCGTGATTCAGCACATAACATCGGTCATTTGGACCGAAAAAGCCATGAAACCTCGAACATGATAGGTCATTTTGTGAAGGTTTTTTCGAAACATGATCATTGTTCAACATATTTAGTCGGATGTAGTCACAAACCGACTAAAAATATTTCCGCCATTTCCCACCTCTTCCCGCCAAGTTTTCCGCCATTTCCTTTCTACTAGAGCTTTTAGTCCCGGATGTAGTCACTAACCGGACTAAAGATATTTCCGCCATTTCCCAAAGCTTCACGCCAAGTTTTCCGCCCTTTTCCTCTATATTTAGGGTGATCATGTCATGGCTATCCACATCCACACCTTCCTCTCTTAGAACAATGGGCACGCCTCGGGCCATTCTCGACCCTCGAGGAGACCGAGGCCAGGCGCCTCAACTACCCTTGTCCGCCGACTACCCGCCCAGCTGGATGCCGAGCGCGGAGGGGTTCTGTCCCTCTGTCCCTCAAGGTTCCGCACGCCAAAGGCCATCACAAACCACTTCTACCACGAGCTCACGCCGGAGCAGCGGATGGATCCCCAGTGGGATCCCGACAACTACGACACCTGGAATGCCTTCTTCGCTAATAGGCGGTAAAGGGAGCTTGCCAGGTACGAGGGTGATGGCCCGCCACCGGTGAACCACAACGAAGCCTTCGTCTGTGGTGGGAGAACCGTACTATCATCGGAGTGATGCGCTACATCACCGGGGGAGACCATCCTCGCCACGGTGCCCACGAGTCCACCCGCCAGGCCCCACATGTCGGCGGTGGCGGCATCGTCTTCAGAGACCCTCTCCCACCCACCGTGAATCCGAGGCTGGAATGGCCCCGGTATATGCCATGGATGGGCTGAGGATCCCGGAGTGGCAGGTGACGATGGCGATGATGATGACGGACGATGAAGACCACAAGCTGCGTTATAGGACTAGGCATGATTATGACTAAAGGGGCGGCTTTAGTCCTGAGTGTTAGCTAGTCCCGGTTTGTCCCGGTTTTTGATATTAATAAATGTATTGAGTGTTACCTAATAAATAGAGGGAAATGCCTATATAAAGAGAGGTTTCATATTTAGTCCCGGTTGGAGAAACCAACATGATCAAGGGATTATGTAGAGTGGGCCAGGCAACACTAATAATAGGGGTGAGTGTCGACATTATGGCGTGTGGCTTGTACCTTGTCCCGGATGGTGTCACCAACCGGGACTAAAGATGAACCTTTAGTCCCGGTTGGAGACACGAACCGGGACTAAAGATGAGTCAACACTAATAATAGGTGTGAGTGTCGACATTATGTCGTGAGTGTCGACATTATGCCGAGCTGCTTGTACTATAAATATGCATCCTTGTGAGTCCAGTCCTCCAGCAGTTTGAGGCATCTCCAAGATGGTTTTAGAGAGCAGGACACCACTACGGCCGATTAGGGAGATGCCGACGGAGCCCGCCTCCGGCATCTCCGAGAACTGGTCATAGAGGCACTCCTAATATGTGAAATTAGTTAGCTCCGAGGCGTATTGATCTAGTTAGTGAAGTTACAAGCTGCAAGATGGTTTTCGAGAGCAGGACACCATGCGCTGGGTTGAGGAGATGCCGACGAGCCAGTCCTCGGCATCTCCAAGAAATTGGTCATAGAGGCACTCCCTAATATGTGAAATTAGTTAGCTCCGAGGCGTATTGATCTACTTAGTGAAGTTACAAGCTGCAAGATGGTTTTCGAGAGCAGAGACACCATTGCGGCCAGTTTCAGGGAGATGGCGACGGAGCCCAGTCCTCCGGCATCTCCGAGAAACTGGTCATAGAGGCACTCCCTAATATGTGAAATTAGTTAGCTCCGAGGCGTATTGATCTAGTTAGTGAAGTTACAAGCTGCAAGACATTTATTAATATTAAAAACTGAGACTACAAAACCGGGACTAAAGGCCACAAACCGCGAAAGATATCCTTCGGTCAAGCCACAAACTGCGAAAGACATGAACTAGAGTTACATAATATGAGCATGAACTTCTTGGCATATGTCATTCCTTATGACCGCTTCAGACGTAACCATGGAGCATCTTCTTTACTTAACGGAATGCTTGGGTCAGTTTTCACTGTGAAGGGCGGAATTTCATCAAACTTATTATAATCTTATGACATGTCTGTCTTGTCCTCGATTCCCACGATGTTTCTTTTCCCTGAAAGAACTATGTGACGCTTTGGCTCATCATATGATGTATTCGTTTGCATATTTTTTCTTTTTTTCGGTCTGGAGGACATGTCCTTCACATAGAAAACCCGAGACACATCATTGGCTAGGACGAATGGTTCATCTCTATAACCAAGATTGTTGAGATCCACTGTTGTCATTCCGTACAACTGGTCTATCTTTACCCCTTCCCCATTCAGGTTGACCCATTTGCAGCGAAACAAAGGGACCTTAAAAGAGACTCCATAGTCTAGTTCCCATATCTCCTCTATGTAACCATAATATGTGTCCTTTTGTCCATTCTCGTCTATTGCATCAAAGCGGACACCACTATTTTGGTTGGTGCTCTTTTTATCTTGGGCGATCGTAGAATGTATTCCCATTTATTTCGCACTTTGGAAATTCAATACAAGAGAAGATGGTGACGCCAACAAGTATAGCTGATCTCCAAGTGGTGTCATTCAAGAGATGTGTCCGCATCCAACCACCGAAAGACTTCATGTGTTCATATGTAATCCATGATTCAGCTTCCCGGTTTTTGAGCGTACAATATTCTTGTGTTCCTCGATATGGAGCTGCCAAGGTGGAATTATGTAGAACTGTAGTGTGCTTTAGTGAAAGAATCCCGTCCCTACATATCATTGCTTTCTTTCCCAGTGCCTTTTTCCACTTAGTCTTCCCTCATGCATGAGTCGAAACACCAATCGCTTAAGGTCGAATAAAGTCAACACAAAACTCAATGACCTCCTCTGCTCCATATCCCTTGGAGATGCTTCCTTCTGGTCTAGCACGGTTATGAACATATTTCTTTAAGACTCCCATGAACCTCTCAAAGGGGAACATATTGTGCAGAAATACCGAGAATGGCAATCTCTTCCACTAGATGAACCAGAGATGCGTCATAATGTTGAAGAAGGATGGTGGGAACACCAATTCAAAACTAACAAGACATTGTACCACATCCTTATGTAACCTTGGCGTAATATCTGGATTGATTACCTTCGAGATATTGCATTGAGGAATGCACAGCTTCACAATGGGTACTCGAACATTTTCGGTAGAAGCCCCTCAATGCAATCGGAAGCAATCGCGTCATAATCACGTGATATCATGAGACTTCAGGTTTTGGAACTTTTCTACGCCATATTTATTATCCCTTTATATTAGATGAGAAGCCCGACGGCACCTTGATACTGTAAAGGACTTCAAAAAGATTTCCTTCTCGCTTTGGTAAGAGCATAGTGGCACGACTTAAGTGACGCCTTTATCCGTCTTGTTATCTGTATGCATGTTCTTTGGGTCTTTCATAATTTGTTGGTCCTCCGTGCTTGGTGTATCTTTTGTCTTCCCATACACGCCTAGGAATCCTAGCAGGTTCACGCAGAGATTCTTTGTCACGTGCATCACGTCGATTGAAGAGCGGACACGCAGACTTTCCAATATGGCAGCTCCCAAAATATAGATTTCTTCTTCCACACGGTGTGTGTCCTATAGCGACGTTGTTCGAACTGATTGACCGGGACCCTTTCCAAAGATTACTTCTATGTCGTTGACCATACCAAATACATCATCACCGGTAGGGAGTTCAGGCTTCTTCCGTGATCGCCTCACCTTTGAAATGCTTGCCTTTCTTTCTTACGGATGATTGGTCGGAAGAAATCGTCGATTCGCCAGTACACAACCTTCTTGCATTTATGCAAATATGTACCTTCGGTCTTATCTAAACAGTGGGTGCATGCCTTATATCCTTTGTTTGTCTGTCACGAAGGTTACTAAGAGCAGGCCAATCATTGATGGTTACAAATAACCCTCGAGATTAAATGGCTCTGTTTGTTCTCATACCACGACGTACACCTGGTTTGCCCCACAACCGTAAGAGTTCTTCAACTAATGGCCTAAGGTACACATCAATGTCGTTGCCGGTTGCTTGACGCCTTGATGAGCTCTTGGCATCATAATGAACTTACGCTTCATGAACAACCAAGGAGGCAGGTTGTAGATACATAGAGTCATGGGCCAGGTCTTTGGCAGCTCTGCTCCCAAAAGGATTCATTCCATCTGTATTTAGACCAAACCATAAGTTCCCTGCGTCACCTGCAAAGTCTGGGAAGTCTCTCTCGATTTTTCTCCACTGTGACCCATCAGCAGGGTGTCTCAACTTCCCGTCTTTCTTACGGTCTTCTTTGTGCCATCGCAACAACCCGGCATGCTCTTTGTTTCTGAACATGCGTTTCAACCTTGGTATTATAGGAGCATACCACATAACCTTAGCAGGAACCCTCTTAGGAGGGCTCTCCTCAACATCACCAGGGTCATCTCGTCGATCTTATACCGCAACGTTGCATACCGGCATTTATCTAAATTCTCATACTCCTTATCATGTAGAGGATGCGATCATTAATGCATGCATGTATCTTTGCACATCTAATCCCAGAGGATGAGAGTCTTATTTGCTTCAGAGGTACTCTCGGAAGTTCGTTATGTTTTGGAAACTTGGCTTCATTATTTTTAGCATCTTTTCAAATGAGGAGTCAGTTAGACCACACTCGCCTTCCATCGCAACAATTCCAAAGGTGGTACCGAGCTTTGTGCTGCCATCTTCACAATTTGGGTACAACAATTTCTTGTGATCTTCTAACATGCCCTCTAACTTCAACTTCTCATTTTCTATTTCAGTCTCGCTTTGCATCAAATGACCCTACCAAGTTCATCACCGGCTCATCGATGCCCGTTCTTCACCTCTTTCCTCTCCATTGTCTTCCATTGCGGTATCAACGTATTCAGAAACATATGATGATAGTTGTTATCATCATCTTCTTCTTCACCATCTTCCATCATAACCCCTCTTTCCCGTGCTTGGTCCAGCAATTATAGTTGGGCATGAAACCTTTCATAATCGTGTGGTCGAATGATTTTCGAGGAAGAGTACTCCTTGTTGTTCCGACATTGAACACATGGACAACATATAAATCCATTCTCTTTGTTTGCCGTAGCCACATCGATAAATTTATCCACGCCTTTGATATACCCGGCTACCGTCGGTCACCGTACATCCATTCCCACCATTCATACGCATCATATAAGTAAGTTTATCAAAAACAGGACATCATAAATAGTGAAATAACCAATTCACACCGACACATGAATTGTATCAATGACCTAGAAAAGATAAGATTGCTAACCTCGATCAAGGGAAATAAAGAGGAGAAAGCTCAAGTGCGTCTCGGACACCTTCTATATTTTTGTTCTATGAGAAATTCAACGGGATTTTTCACTCAAACATTTCAACAAACACCTTCAATGCATGCATGAGAAAAAACTAGCACACCCCCTCACACCTTCCACCATTAGAAAAAATAGAGTGGAGGCTGAGGGGTCAAGGCTGCATTTATAGAGGGCGGGTCTTTAGTCGGTTGGAGCCCGAATCGGGACTAAAGGTGTGCCACGCCACGTGGGTGGCCAAACCTTTAGTCCCGGTTGGTGGCTCCAACCGATGCATGCCCTTACCAACCGGGACGATGCCTGCCCCGTGCCGCTCCAAGGAGCGATGTTAAGATTAGTCCCGGTTGGTGGCGCAACCGGGACTAATGCTCCGCGGGGTCGTGAATGGATAGCCCTTTTTATTAGCTTTGGTGTATGGTGGTTTCCTGGTTGATGCATCATGCGACTCTTGCGGTTCTTATTAGCTTGGTTGATCTTTCCTTCCATCTGAATGGCAGAATCCACTAAGGCTTCAATATCAGCAAAGGGGATATGGACTAACGATGTTTGCATTTCATCATGCAGACCATTCAGGAACCTCTCCTTCTTCTTGGCTTCGGTATCTATCTCATCTGGAGCATACCTAGCCAATGACAAGAATTTGTCACGGTATTCTACTAAGGTCATCCTTCCTTGCTTCAGTTCCCTAAATTCATCTCTCATCCTCTTGATCAAACCTGTTGGCACATGGGTTCTGCTGAACTTGACTTTGAACTCTTCCCAAGTCATCAGCTGACCTACTGTCATTGCACGAACGCTGTTCCACCATGCTCTTGCATCTCCAGCCAGGTAGTGGGTGGAAAACAGTACTTTCTCGTTGGCTTCCACTCCTGCAACCTCCAGATTGTTCTCCATGGTTTGCAACCAATCTTCTGCATCTAGGGGCTCTTCTGACATAGTGAAAACGGGTGGATTGGTGTTCTGAAAATTCTTGAGCTTAGATCCATGGGTGTCCTGATTTCCATGGCCTTGATTGTTGTTTGCCATGTGAGCTATCTATTGAAGGGTTACTAAGTTGGCTTGACGTTTGGCTCTTTCGGCTTCGCGGTCAGAAACCAACATTTGCAAGAGTTGCAACATTGGGTCCGGGGCTGAAGTGCTTCCTCTGGGAGGCATCTGAAGATTGATATAGATTATGAGAAAAGAGGGAAATTTTTAAGGTTCTGGGTTTTTGTAAAGTTTTTAAAGTTTGACTCATATTTTTCTAGCAACTTGCTTTTCATTCATTCATAGCACACGATACAAACGCACACCATAACAAAGAAAAACAGATGGTTTTAAGAACCATTCTGTGAAGCTACGATACAGTGGGACCGAATACTACTCACTAACGCTAGTGCTCAAGTGCTACTACTCCTCTGAGTCAGTGTCCTCATCTTCCTCATCATCATCATGATCGATGAAGGCGAAGTCATCCTCATTGGTGAAGAAGTCCATGGCCTGATCCTCCAGAAAGTCATCATCATCGCTGAGGTAGGAGTAGGGGTCTCCACGAAGGTCTTCCCCTGCATTCTCCCTCTCCTCCAACTGCATATCTCTCCCGTGGATGGTCTCCTCCAAATCCGTGATCTGGTGGCAAAGACGGGCAATGATGCACTCCTTCTTGTAAAGCTGACGTCGACGAGACTTGCGATCCTTCACTATCATGACGATGGTCTGATCCTTCTTGGCGGCGATGGCATACTTGTGGTTGGCGTAGGAGCGGGCATTGTCCAACTCCTTCTGACGGTCATACATCATGAAGCTGAGGTGGTCCAATTGAATCTTTAGCTCGTGGTTGTATGGGGCCTCTAGTGGTTGTACCATAACATCACGCCTTGGGTAGAACTCAAAGCGGGCACCCTTGATTAGATTGATACTCTGCCCACACAGACGGGCAAGAGCTTCCTGCATGGCCCTGGCAAGTCCATCGAGCTAGTTGTTCTCTCTCAAGGTGAATTAAATTCCCTCTGCGGTGGGGTGTTCAATCTTTCCCCGGAGACTTGCAACAACTAGCCACTGCAAATCCTCCCCTTCTCGATCTTTGAACTGAGCTCCGAAGAACTCGGGGTGCGGACGCTCTAGCATCTCCGACAGCTGGTCCAAATCACGCTCAAAGATGAGGTCTCCTCCATTCCCCAACTGATAAAACTTGATGTACTTCACGCCCATCTATAGGAATATAGGATGAGTAAGTTAGTAGAGTGATCAAGTGTGTCAAATTTTGAAGTAAGTTTGGTAAGAATTTTTTAGGAACATGAATTTTCATGAAGAAATCCAAGTGATAAGAATGAGAATATTTTTTTGTAAATACTCACTTCCTTTGGTTTTGAAACTAAGTTTTTGATTCAAACGTCCATTCTAATCTAGGGTCTCCTATGGTCAGGATGGCTCTGATACCAACTTGTCAACACCCATATTTTTAATCCCAGATGCATGTTATGCCATACATCACAATCCCAGGATTACCATTTTTGCGAGACATAGCAGATTGGATACCACAGTACATCATCCATTACAAACCATACATAAGGTCTTACACAAGTAAGGACCTCATGTTCCAGTCTTAATACAATTCAAGAAGCGGAGTAACGTAATAATGATAGCATAGGCGAAGCTTCATCTTCATGGTCACAGGCAATGCTGACGATGGGAGATGATCCTAGTTGTCATAACCTTCCTTCTGTCCATTTTCCTGATACTCCTCTTCATAGTCTGGCCAAGGGAATAGCCAGGGACAAAGCCATGAGTACTCTTTAAGTACTCTCAAAAAAATACTAACAAGTGAAGTGGTTTTGCGTAGGGTATACTAAGCTCTAGGGTTATTTTGCAAAAATCCAGATTTATCGCTACCAAGTTCGGAAGCAAATAAAACTAGTTGAAAGTTTTATAACACCTAAGTGGGAACTTGAATTTCATGTCACAACTCTGTTGTGGTCAAGTCAAATTCACAAATCATTTCATAAGTCATTTTGAAAACATCTGACGACAGAAACAGTATGGCCATTCCAACTGTCCATAACCACGGATGCGGCTATTCGAATAGTTTGACACTCTGCAGAGATTGTACACTTTCACCACAACATTCGATATTTCCATCAGGAACAATCCTGAATTCACCATACCCAGTATGCGGATAATCAATTCTAACCTTTCAATTACACACCCTAGTATAGGCACCTCTCCTGTGAGTTTATCCTCCCAACCATGACCAACTGTCATCTTGGGAACTGCACAGGTGGACAATCTTCACAAGGTAGCCTCAGCTCAGACCTTGGCCGCAAGGGAACCCATACTATGGTATATAAATTTCTCGTCAATCCCTACCCAAATTTTGGGTATTGTGGTTGTACGATAAAATTGGAATGGTATAGCATCCAGACAACCATCAGTTTTATAAAGGGCTAAGGCTCATGCCTTAACATTTTCATTATCCAAATCATCTGGTGTTCGAGAACACATGTCAAAACATTTCAGTAGAATGACTCATCATTCTAAGGATTTCATAACCATTTTCACCAAGTATTCCCATCTAAAGTTGCTCAAGTTTTATGCTTAGCACTAGCATCTACAAGTGGGGTTAAATACTAATGAGGGGTGGTAAACAAGTGTATCTCATCTAAATTCAATCTCATGCCTCAGGATGATATCAAGATTTATCTAACTTAGGCCAAGTTTTATGCTCTTGATGCTACCTTCAAATATCTTTCTACTATCTACAAGTCACTAAGTAAACTTTTGATAGAAAGCCTTGATAAAGAAATAAAGGAATTAAGCTTGCAATATAAAACTAGGATTTGGTATCATCAAGTGGGTATAATCACATATGCTTAAGGCATATAGTTGGCATAGTAACAAGCAAGTTTTAGCTTGCCAAGTCAACTAGTAGTATTAGGCTTGCAGGTATTAGCTTGCTCAGTTAATAGCTTGCCTTGTGCAGAGTAGTGGTTGAAGTTCTCCTTGGCTTCTTCCTCGTAGTATCCTCCTTCCTCCTCGTATACTTGGTTGGTACTAGAGTCTATAAATAAATACGAGGTACACAATCACCAAACAATACTTAACTATTTCTATTTATCACACAAAGGTTCACACTAGATGATCTAGTATCATCACTATTATCACAAAGATTAAAGCACTTATCTTATTTATTTTATTTTAGAAAAGTAATTTCTACTCATTGAAAAACTACCTAAGATTTAATATTCTGCAACTAAAACATGGGATCATGTTGACACATGTCATCACCACACATTTCAGAACATGGGAATGTGATTTAAAGTGGTGTCACAATTTAATAAGGTTTAGCCTTTTTATTTTATTAAATAAAATGACTAGAAATGCCTATGAGGCATTATTTTATTATTTGATCATTATTTCTGCAAGTAAATCTATATATTTTTATATATTCTTAAAGGTATAGCTAAATGTGATTTTTGAGAGTTGGAATCAGCTCAAAAGCTTTCATTATTGAATTTTGAAAAATGTTTGAATGCAGAAAATCTTCTACCTTGTTATTTTTACCATGGGTGACCTATAATTCTAAATGGTTTGAATCCAACGAGCTTGGATTAAGCACTCCATTACCTTTCTAATAAAATTGGTTTCATGCATTTTGGTTTAGTGAATCGAGTTGGGTTGATTTTTGAATCTAGGTATAGAACTGAGTTTGAAATTAAAAGGATAAACCTAAGTTTGAATCATTGGGTCGCGCGGGATGTTTAACTGGGCCGGCCCACTATGCACAGCATGCATGGGCTGGTTAATTGAGCGACCCCACTCGTCAGTGAGACAACGAGTGGAGAAGCGGTACGGGGCAATTAGGACCGTGCGATCTAGCTCTAATCGAATGGTTGTGGTTCATCGTCCACACCTGAACAGGACGCGGTGAGGCTGAACTCGAGCACCCGAGCGCGGTCAGTGGGGGTCGACGGGGGCTCACCGGGGCTCCGGCGATGGGGGCAAACGATGAAGTCGACGACGGCGATTCTCCTGGTACCAGTAGCTCCTCCTGGGGCGGCTCAAATCAACGGTGTCTCTCCTCCTCTGCAGCGGCAAACTCCGGTGCAATTCCGGCCACCTGGTTCTCGCCTTGCTCCGTGAGTGAGTGGGGGGTATCAGTGAGAGGTGGGGAGTGAGATGGTGTGAGAAGTTTGAGCTGGGAGGGCCTCTATTTGTAGTGCGACGAGGGGACCGAATGGCGTGGGTGGATCTCGTCGGTGTCATCGTCACAATGTTCTAGTGGAATGGGCGACGGTAGGGGGCAGTGCGTTGCCTCCTGGCGAAGCTCAACAACATCGTCACGCAGCGTGAGGTGGTGCTGAACGGGCGGAACGTCACAGCATTCTGGGCGGGTCCGACGGCAAGTTTAATGGCGCATAGTGTGCGTGGTCCACGCGGCGGCGAACGGAGTTGTCTGGCGGGTTACTGGGGTGCTGGCGATCACGTATGCCAGCGGCGAGGGCGGCGCGTGGTCTGTGGGCTCGTGTCGCTGACGGCGCACTGACGCGCTCTCGGCTCGCACGTAGATCAACTGGGCGCGTGCTTGGCGGGTGGTCCAGTGGCTGGCTGCGCTCGGGGCTTGGACAGGGAGTGGCGGTGGATAGTGCTGCGTGTCCCTGACAAGGTTGGAGAGGCTAGTGCTTCCTCTAGCTCGCTGGCGACATGGGAGTGGCAATGGTGCTCTCGGCATGGTCACCATTAATGGCTAGGCTTGCTCACAATGGTGCTAAGGATTGTTAAAGAGGCTAGATGATCTACTAAGAGTTTGCTGTAACCAGAAAGGGAACAAGGTTGGCCAAATTCACTGGTGGAAATAGTGTTTGATGTTTTGTTGTTTACTGCTGACAAGGTGTTTGATGAAATAGCCGCAAGAAATTTAAATTTGAATTTTGGATTCAAACTTGGTGGGTTTTCTAGGCACATACTAGGGAGTCTCTGGTTAGTTGGATTGGTCAAGGGGCACTAGTTTGGTTGGGTTTTGAAAAGGTGTGATCTTCATATATCTTAAAGATTAAATTTTGAATTATGATTTGAATGATGTTGCCAAATGTTTCTGCAAGTTTGAAAGGTGGGCTTTGATTCACTTTTACTTGGTCTTGCAAGGGGTGAAAAGAATTGGAAAAGTTTATGTTTGAAATCCTAGACTAGAAACACTCACAGTGACCTAGTGATCAAGATTGGCAAAAATGACCATTTGCCTTATTTGATTTGTTTTTTATTTTCTCTTGATTTGTTTCTGCTTGGAAATGTTTTAGATGATGTTATTTTAATCCTTAAACCATTCCTTGATATTTAGGTTAATCACACAAGTCCATTCATGCATTCATCAAATCATCACATACACACATGCATTCATTTGGTTTTTATTTAATCAAAGTTTTTTTGTTAACCCTAATTTTAGTGATTAGAGTTTGATGATCATGATCAATAGTTTTGGGATGTTACACTTGGGGATGATAGGTATTGTATGAATTCTATCATGTAATCGAATAGTATTGTTAGGGCATAGTGCCTAGTATCTCTATTAGTGTTATTTGACTTTATTGCAACTTATTGTGCTTAATGCTTGTCACTAGGGCCCGAGTGCCATGATCTTAGATCTGAACTTATTATTGAATCATTATGATAGTATTGTTTGTGATCTTATCTGCAAGTTGTGTACACATATCATTGTCCGGATCCAAAGGCCCCAAAGTGACAATAATTGGGACAACCGGAGGGGATGGCTGTGGTGTGAGGATCACATGTGTTCATGGTGTGTTAATGCTTTGCTCCGGTGCTCTATTAAAAGGAGAACCTTAATTGCCAGTCGTTCCCTAGAGGGCCCGCTCCCACGGGCTGGATGGACAAAAGATATTGTGCAAGTTCTCATTGCGAGCACGTATGACTATATTTGGAGCACATGCCTAGGATTGTTTAGTACTTGGATGCTTGTTATTATTTATCTGCAATGCTCTAGATCTTGGAGTTACATGTTTAGACTCGTCCATGCAACTCCCGTCCATCCATCCCTATGCCTACCGTACTCGAATCCCACTGTTTACTGTTACTGTTACTATTGCTCCTGTTTTGCTGTTGCTGTTGCTTTGCTATTGCTATTACAAATTGTTGCTACTCATAAACTTCTGTGAGCAAGAACTATTTCTAGGTGCATCCGACTTGACAACTTAGTTGTAAAGGCTTGCAAGTATTCTTTGGCTCCCCTTGTGTTGAATCAATAAAGTGGGTAATACTACGCACGAAGACTCGTGCGATCCCCTATACTTATGGGTCATCAAGACTATTTTCTGGCGCTATTGCCGGGGAGCATAGCTTTATTTGTAAGTTCACTTGGATCTATTATTGTTCACTACTACTCCTTTCATCATGGGGAAATCTCGTGATGGAAAGTTCACTATTTTACCATCCACTACAAGAAGAGGTACAGTCCTAAACACCTCTGCTGCTCTTGATTCACCGTCTGTTATAAGTAAGCTTGTCACACCACCACCACATACTCATGCTACATACACTGCTACTACTAATGAGTCTGAAACTGCTTTTGATACTCATGATGTTACTTCTACTGTGCTTGATGAGAGTGGTTCATTAGGTCCTTTTCTAGATGCTACTATGGATAGTCTAGGAAATACTGAAACTCCTAGTGAAGACACTGTTACACATATTAGCTCACCTGAGTCTAGTGAGAGTTATGATATTAATGATGGCTACATTGAGTTTACTGATGCTTTTGTTGAAGAGTGCCGAAACACACATGGTACTAGTGTTATTAAGAGTCTCCTTGCTAGATGTACTATTATGCCTAAATTGTCCTCTGATCCTAAGTTTGCTACCTCTCCCATAGATATTAAAGATAAAGATTATGATTTCTCTCTCAATTTATCTTATTTAGATATTGTTGAGAAAGAACCTTTCTGTGGGACTGAAAATGAGAGTGTTTTGGCGCATATGAATGAGCTTTCTACTATGAGTGCTTTATTCTCTGATAATTTTAAGATGCGCAAGTACTTTGTTACTAAGATCTTCCCTTTTTCACTAAAAGGAGAAGCTAGGGCTTGGTTTAATAGATTACCTCATGGTTCCATTGATAGCCCTGATTGTTTGATTGCTTCTTTCTTCCAGAAATATTTTCCTACCAGTGCTAGACATGCTGCTTTGTAGAGACTTTTTTGATTTTAAACAGGGAGAAGAAGAGAAATTGCATGAGTCATGGACAAGGTTCTGTGCCTTGATTCATGCACATCCTGGATGTCCATTGCCTAAGAAGGAGCTTCTTGATATTTATTATAATGGACTAACTGATGATTCTAGGACCTACCTAGATAGCTTTGCTGATTGTGTTTTCAGGAAAAGAACTCCTACAGATGCTGAAGAATTGATGGCTAAGATAAGCAAGAATTATGATGATTGGACTTCAACTAAGCTAAATACACCTGAGCCTATTACTCCTAAACCAGTTATGTTTGAACCAGTTCCAACACCAACAACAAAGAAAAGGGGTAGTTATTGCATTAAATGATGAAGTGATGAAGGAAGCTAAGAAATTTCTAAAGGAGAAAGGTATTAGAGCTAAATATGGGAAGAATCTACCTCCTATAGAAGAATTATGTAAGCCAATTCCCCACTCATCTACTATTGAGGTACACTCTCTCCAACACTTTGATGAAGGTGATATTCCTTATGGTAAGCCTCCTTATCAATGCTTAGAGGAACTTGACATTTTTATTGTTAAGCAAGGTAATTTTAATAAACAAGTTCAGAATCATTTATTGGAAAACTCTAGAGCTATCAATGAGTTGAAAGATATTGTGGAAAGAACTTCAAATGATATTAAAATGATTTGTAAACACTTTCAAATGGTTCAAACTCAACATGATCAACTTGCTAAGGTACAAAAGGATATGCTAGTTAATGCTTTAGGAGATAAACATGCTTATGGAATTAGAACAAGCAGTGGTATAGATACTCAAGATCCTTTATATCCTGGAGGACACCCTAAAATAATTGAGCAGGATTCCCAACAAGTTGATACCGGTAGTCCTCGTAAGAGAAAGAAAAAGAAACACAAAATAGTTGAGGAACCACTTGAACCTGCTGTAGATCCTAATAGTATATCTTTCTCTGATGCTAAAACTGAGAGTGGTAATGATAAAAATGATGATCCTGATAAGGAGGAAGTTGAAGAAGAACCTGAGAAGCACACTAAGAACACTAGGTACACAAAGGAAGATTTTATTGCTAATAAACATGGTAAAGAGAGAGGACCTTGGGTGCAGAAACCTATGTCTTTTCTAGGTAAGAAACACAAGTCAAAGGAGGAAGAACACTACAACAAGTTTTATGAGTGGATGAAACCTTTATTTTTGCAAATTCCTTTGACTAATTTTATTAGGTTGCCTCCTTATTCAAAGTATGTGAAGGATATTGTCTCTAATAAAAGGAAGATTCCTAATGAGGGGATTTCTACTTTGCTTGCTAATTACTCCTTCAATGGTAAGGTTCCGAAGAAACTTGGTGATCCAGGTATACCAACTATTCCTTGCTCTATTAAGAATAATTATTTTAGAACTGCTTTATGTGATTTGGGAGCTGGAGTTAGTGTTATGCATTTTTCTCTCTATAAGAGACTCCATCTAGAAAAGTTGATACCAACTGATATATCTTTGCAAATGGCTGATAAGTCAACTACTATTCCTGTTGGTATATGTGAGGATGTTCCTGTTCAAGTTTCTCATAATTTCTTGGTTCTAACTGATTTTGTTGTGCTTGAAATGCCTGAAGATGATAATATATCTATTATTCTTGGGAGACCTTTTCTTAATACTGCAGGTGTTGTCATCAATTGTAATCAAGGAAAAGTAACTTTTAATATTAATTACAAAGAGCATATTGTTTATTTCCCCAAGAAGGTTGCTAAGAGCTATTGCCTGAATTCCATTGAAAATACTAAGAGCATCAAGGTTGGAGAAATATATTGTCCCATTCCACAAGAAAATTTTGAAACTATTATGATTGGGACCATTGCTATCAAGTATGAGGTAACATAATCACCTTGTGGAATGCAAAGTTTTGTTTTATATAAGATTGTTTTGGTAACAAGACTTGATCAACCTTGTTAACAAAAGGATTTTAATGAACATAATAATGTTTCCACCATGGTTTTACTTGCTTTGTTTTACTTTTCTCCTTCCTAGCTTTTGCCTTTATTTTGCTATCTTTGGTTTTGCTAGTTGTTTGCTGGTTAGTTTGTATTAGAGCTTATGTAGTTTTGCTTTTGGTTTGCTTTTGCTTCTTCTGAAAAAAAAAACTGTTTCTGCGAGAAAATCAATTTTCATACCCTGAAAATTGGCCAAAAATAAAGTTTCCTGAAAAATCCCAGAAAATTCAAAATAATTTTTTCCTCGAAAAAAGGGGCAGAGGGCCACCTGAAGTGATCCAGGGGGCCACCCCAGGCCACCACACCCATGGTAGGCGCGGCCTGCCTATGGGCGGCGCCGAGGCGGGGGTCTGGCCCACCTGGGCCCCTCCAGGCTTCCTCCTCGAAGCCATCTTCTTTCTCTCTCCCAAAAAACACCGGAAAACTTGCTCAAGCTCGAGTTCTTGCTGTTCTTGCTCGCAATTTTCGATCTCCTTGCTCAGCCCATCTCTGTTGCTGATTTTTGGAGGGATTACTCCTTGCAAGGAAGATGAGTGCTTATCCACTAAATCAATATGACTTGGTACCTGAGCCAATGAGAGTTCATCGTGAGGAAGGAGTTTTTCCTTCCATATATCCATGCCATGAATTTATCAGAACTACGGGGATCCTCCAAAATTTCCAAACTATGGTTACGAATGCAGGGTTGGAACACTTTGTTGAAGGTGAACCAATCTAATATGTTAAGCTAACCATGGATTTTGTGGAGGACTTCCAGTTCACTTGGTCTACATCTAATCCCATGGTCCATTACAAAATATATAATATACTTGTCGACCTGCCTTTTGCTGATTTCTGTGCAGCAATTAGAGTACCTCAGTGGGGATCTTGTGAGAAGATCAAGGTGTTGGGGATATGCTATATGGGTATCCTTATAGCATGTCTCTTATCCGACTAACCCGGGTGGCCCATAGTCGGTAGCATGGCCTATGGCTGTGCCTGGGCTGATTAGATGGATCGGAAGGGAGGCCCATGCCGGATAAAGGAAGGCTACGGTGGAGTCACCAACGTACCCGGAGCCTTGGAGTACAAGATACACAAGACTAGTAATAGACGGTGTAGGACTTTGTAACCTGTCCGGCTAGGACTTTTCCCTGTAACCCTAGGACCTGGCGACTATATAAGTCGGGCCTATGGGAGCCTTTAGGGCACAATCTCATACAACCTCGCACAACAAACCTATCTCTGTAACTCGGCGTATTGCCCTTATAGTGATTTATAGCAGGAGTAGGATTCCGCCACCATTGTGGGATCTGAACCTGGGTAATCTGTGTTACCTCGTACCTGTCAACCGTCCGCCTTACCCCACGTCTCTAAACACGCACTGTGAGGACCCCTCCATGGCGTACTCGTCGGCAATACCACGATAGTTGGCGCCCACCGTGGGGAAAGAGGCGCTTCAGGCTCTTCAGTGGGCGAGGACCAAGATCTTCGCGGGAATCGGCGAAACCGTAGCCATCGGTCGCGTTCTCTTCTCCAGAAACATTCTGATCGTCCCTCACGACGAGTTCTGGATCCCGGCGAAGACGAACCCTACGCGGTGTTCGATCGTTCCTATCGGAGACATCCACCTCTTCATCGCGGAAACCGACTCGGGCACTAGTTCCCTGGGAGTCGGAGGAGCACCAAGGCCCGCACGGACCGCCTACGGGCAGGATACGTTTGCGGAAGGATCAATGTCAGATCTCTCCTCGGAGTTCGCCGGCAAAGATCGAAAAAATTCAAGGCCCACCCAAACCGCCCTTGTGCAGGATATGAAGGTGGAAGATCCCTGCAAATCCGCCGGCTTCGTCCTTGCGTCTGGACAGCAGAGATCCAAGTTCGTCGACGTGGTTACCATCTTCGATTTGGCGCGCTGCGTTCAGAGAGAGGGCGAAAACCCCCGCGACTACCTGGCCAGGTGGCTCCGTATACGAGCCAATCTGGCCCACTACCCCAATGAGGATGCTATGTATCACTTTGTGGAAGGACTGGACCATGGCACGCTTCTCCGACATTCTCTAAGACGGCAGCAGGCGTCAGGACGCCTTACCTTCGAAGGCATGGTGAACACCGTCAACAACTACGTGGAGGCCGAAGCGGTAGCTCAGACAGCACTTGCGCTCATCGACAGAGCCCCTCCGATTCAGCCACCGCCAGCACCGCCTCCGGCCGCCATCGTCGTAGCTGCGCCACCACCTCCAGTCATCGTCGAGGCCGTTGCACCTCCACCACCCGTCATCGAGGAAGTCCTAGCACCCTCCGACTCTGTCATTGACGCGCTTTATGCTGATTTCAGTGCAGATTCAGAGGAGATAGATTTCAGTCCATAGGAACTAGACTCCGCCATGCAGGAGATGGAGGAGGAGTACACGCGCGACGAGCAAGCCAACAATTCCGTCGTGTCCCGAGAGGTGTTCGTCACCATCGGGACGGCGATGGATGAAGATCAACCCAGACGAGCTCCGCCTACGGCGCTGGAAAAGGGGAAGGGGCCACTTATTGCTGCTGACGATGATCGCGCAAAAGTCATGCCTCCTCCGCCTAACCCAGTGCAACAGCCGCAGGAACTCGGCACCGGCCCGAGCAACAACAACACCGCAAACTTTCCGCCTCCAGCATCTACGTCGGCAGCAGCCCAAGTTACTCTAGCTGATAGAGTGATGTACGACAATCTCGTTGTCGAGCCACTAACCGTTGCTCATATCCGAAACGTGACCCAGCTTGACGAGAAGCGCCAACAGTTGCTGGAGGAAGCGCAGGCCATCGCGGAGCAAGGCGCTCAACTAGATCGAGATCTGGTCAACACACAGAATTCCATAGAGAAAGCTAGAGAAATGGAGGCCGAGTACAAGACTTTCACGCAGCGAGAAGGCTAAGAAAGCCCCGGGTCGCGTCATCAACGATCCTGGTGTACGGCGCAACCTAGGATGGGCTCCCTCGAAGCCGGCACAGGCCAAACCA
The DNA here is from genome assembly GCA_030063025.1 of Avena longiglumis. Lineage (NCBI taxonomy): Eukaryota > Viridiplantae > Streptophyta > Magnoliopsida > Poales > Poaceae > Avena > Avena longiglumis. The sequence goes on from CP125978.1 coordinate 426,355,378, forward strand.
TACATTTACAATGAAGGCAAGAAGGTCATGCCCACCCCACTCCTTAACCTCGCCATCGCCAAGACCCTTCTGGAACAGGATAGATCGCCTGAGGCAGTGGAACAGGTCTATGACCTAGTGGCCAAGGCGGTGAAGCAGCAGGAAAAGGCCACCTCTCAGAGGCTTGAGTCTGACCCAGCGCTCTGCCAATCTAGCCAGTACAAGCCGCCAAGGAACAGACCTCCTCTTCATGTCGGATCCCAGACGGGTTCATCAGAACGAAGACGGAGGGATGCGCGCAACAGGAAGGATGCCATCCCCATATCCTCCGACCACGGAGAAAAGGCCCGACCTCGTCGCCCATCGCCACTGCCCCGATCTCCCCAACATCACGAAGATTACAAGGCTCACCATCGTACGGATATGCCCCCACCAAAGCAGTGCGGCATCGTCATCCGCGACAACACGGAGCAGACCCGTCATGAAGGAGAACGCAACCAAGGACACAAGAGCAGGTCACGCCATGACCCTCCACGTCCGACAAGCAACCGTGACAGGCGTGAGGCGTCACAGGAGGGTAACAGCAAGAAGGCTAACCCACCGCCACCTCCGCCTCCGTCACACCAAGCAGTCACCATGGCGGAGGAGGCCTGTGTCGTTCACACAGCCCATCCCCTGTTGACAAAAAGAACAAGAACCCGGAGCCATACGATGCACGTTCGTGGATCGATAAGATCCACGAGGCCCGGGAAGGACCTTACCTGGGACCACGTTGCTTTGGATCTGCAATACGGTCCGCAACTTACCCCAAAGGTTTCTGGATTGACAAGACCATCAAGCCCTATGACGGCACCGCCAAACCAGCCACATGGTTACAGGACTATGGCAACATGGTGGAAATTGCCGGAGGCAACCCCAACGTCGCCGTCAAGTACCTCCCATTAATGTTGGCGGGCACGGCACGTCAATGGATCGACGACTTGCCGGAGAAATCTATCTACAACTGGCTGGACATGCAAGAAGCGTTCACCAAGAACTTTGAGGGTACATACAAGCGTCCCTACACCATAGGCGATCTACAGCGGTGCGTGCAAGAGAAAGACAAGACATCTCGCGCCTACCTCTCCCGCTGGCTGGATATGAAGAATTCCTGCCCAGGAGTGCACGCTTAGACCGCCATGGCCGCCTTCATCGACGGGTTGGAAAGGGGAACGCTGCTCCGACATAAGCTGAAGCGCTTGTAGGACAATCACCAGCTTGACTTGAACCAGATGATTCAGCTGGCTAGTGAGTTTGCAGCTGCCGAAGACGATGCTTGTGGCTCCTTGCCGGCAATGGCTGTTCCAACTCAAGCTCGAAGGAACAGCAGTGCAAAGCGGAAAACCGCTCCAGAAGAAAAGCAATCTACCGACATGGTCTCTACGACTTTTGCAGGATGAGGATAAGGCGGACAACATGGCCGAGGAAGGTGAGCTGGTCGTGGGCAGCAGTGAGGAAGTGAAACCACCTCGGCGCCACTCCGTGTTCCCCAAACCTATGACGAGTACCGTGATATGCCGTGCCTCATACACCTCGACACCAACGGCAAGGCCACCCATACCAATCGACACTACAAGTTCGTCAACGACCTCAAGGAAGACCCGGAGTCCGGCTACAAGCGAACGGAAGAACAGACCGCGAGGCAAGGGCAAGGGGAAGAAGAAGGACGAGGAATCCAAGGATTCATGTGACATGGACGAAGACGTTGACCCCAAGCATGCCGCCAAGAGCGACGACAAGGGCAAGAACCCCTTCGCAAAGAAGGCTCCAGTCTACCACACTTTCCTTGGCACCCCCACCGTCCGACAACAGAAGACCTCTCTAAGGATCGTGATGGCCACTCTCCCCCCAGTTCCCCAGTACCTGCGCTGGTCAGAGGTTCCAATAACTTGGGACAGGACGGACCACCTAGACCTTGTGCCCACGGAGAACCAGTACGCCATGGTCATCAACCCCTTGATTGACAACATGGAGTTCACCAAATGTATGGTGGATAGTGGAAGCAGCATCAACATCATGTACCTGGATACACTGCAAAAGATGAACTTGATGGAGGCAAACCTAAGGCGGACCAACACCATCTTCCACGGCGTAGTTCCTGGTCGGGAGGCTCGGTCCCTTGGGTGCATTACACTTCAGGTTGCCTTTGGCGATGTTAATAATTATCGCCAAGAGCGCATGACCTTCGAGGTAGTCCCCTTCAAGAGTGTGTAACACGTCATATTCGGCCGCGACATATTCCACACATTCATGGCCAAGCCATGCTTCGTCTATAACAAACTCAAGATACCCAGACCAAATGGTATCATCACCGTATCCGGAAGCTTTACCAAGGCAAGGGACTGCGAGATAAATGAAGCACCCGTTGCAGAAGCTGTCCTCTACAGCGAAGAATTCAAAGAGATCCAGAGAAAGGTCAATGACTCAGAGATGCCCGCGTCAAAGAAGCAGATCTCCAACTCCACTCCTGCATTCAAGGCCGCCATCGAGACCAAGCCGGTGGAACTTGTGGTAGGCGATGCCTCCAAGACCGTCGCCATTGGGACGAACCTGGATCCCAAATAGGAAAGCGCGCTCGTCGAGTTCCTCCATGAGAATAGGGACATCTTTTTCTGGCAACCTGCCGACATGAAAGGTGTACCTAGGGAACTTGCCAAGCACAGCTTAAACATTGATCCAAAATTCAAACCAGTGAAATAACCTCTACGACGCTTTGGAGATGAGAAGAGACGCGCCATTGGCAAAGAGATAGCTAGGTTACTTAAGGCTAGATTTATCCGAGAAGTCCTTCACACCCAATGGGTGGACAATCCTGTACTTGTCCCCAAAAAGGGAACCAATGAATTAATAATGTGCGTTGATTACACCGGCTTGAACAAAGCATGTCCCAAAGATCCGTTTGCTTTGCCTCGCATTGACCAAGTCATTGACTCGACGGCTGGCTCAGAGCTTTTGTGTTTTCTCGATGCATACTCAGGATACCACCAGATCAAGATGAGGAAGTCGGATCAATTGGCCACTTCATTCACTACCCCATACGGCATGTTTTTTATGTCACGATGCCCTTTGGGCTGAAAAACGCAGGTGCTACCTACCAGCGGACAATGCAACATTGCCTTCACGACCAAATTGGTCGGAACGTTCACGCCTATGTGGATGATATTGTGGTGATGTCTAAAAAGTCAAACGACTTAATCTCCGACTTAAAAGAAACCTTTCATAATCTCCGGAAATACAACATGATGCTCAACCCTAAGAAGTGCGTCTTCGGGGTTCCAGCCGGAAAATTGTTGGGCTTCATCGTTTCCCAACGTGGAATCGAGGTCAACCCGGAGAAAATCAAGGCCATTTTAAACATAAACCGTCCGACATGCCTAAAGGACATTTAACGACTAACAGGCTGTGTTGCAGCAGTTAGTCGGTTCATCAGCTGACTTGGAGAGAAGGCTTTGCCGCTGTACAAGTTGCTGAAGAAGGCGGACAAATTCACGTGGACGAAGCGGCATTGATGAAGCAGCTCAAGGAGATTCTTCCCTCAGCGCCCATCCTTACAGCACCCGAACCTGGAGAGCCCCTGTTAATTTACATGGCAGCAACCAACCGGGTTATCAGCATCGTCGTCGTGGTAGAGCGGAAGGAACCAGGCTAGGAGCACGGAGTTCAACGACCAGTTTACTATGTGAGCGAGGTCTTGATGGAGTCCAAGCAGCGTTACCCGCACTACCAAAAGATAGCTTATGGAGTATTCCTTGCTTCTCGGAAGCTGAGGCATTACTTTCAGGAGCACCCAATCACAGTGGTGAGCAAGACTCCACTATCCGACATTATCAATAACAGCGGCCTTCTGAGGAAGGTCGCGAAGTGGGGCATTGAACTTGCCGCCTTCGAGATCACCTACAAGAGACACGACGCTATCAAGTCACAATCCTTGGCGGATTTTGTTGCAGATTGGACGGAGATGCCAGACGCTACTCCGTTGCCAGAACCAGAGTACTGGGTGATGCACTTTGACGGATCAAAGCTACTCAACGGATCAAGGGATGGTGTATTGCTACAGTCACCAACAGGAGACAAGCTACACTACATTCTGCAGATCCACTTCGAGGCTACAAACAACATGGCGGAGTATGAAGCACTCATTCATAGACTACGTGTAGCCAAGGATATTGGCATCAAGCGCATAGTTTGTTGTGGAGATTCCGACTTGGTTGCCCAGCAGGTGGCTGGCACCTGGAATGCGCGGAACCCTATGATGGCGGCATATCGAGACTAAGTGGACGAGATAGCCAAGAGCTTCTTGGGCTACGAAGTCAAGTATGTGCCTAGGGAACAAAACGAGGCGGCTGATCTGCTCTCTAAGCTAGGATCGGACGCAAGCGAATTCCGCCAGGAGTTTTCCTAGAGCACCTGCGCACACCATCCGTGAAGGGAGCCGACATTGACAACCCGGATAGAGCTGACTCTTTCGTCAACATGGTGACTAAGGTCCTTCCGGCTTGGACAAAACCGTTCATGGAATACCTCGAACACGGAACTTTGCCCGACGATGAAGTCGAAAAATGGCAAATAGTATGACGAGCAAAGGGTTATACCATAATCAATGGGCAACTCTACAAAATGAGCACTACTGGTGTATACCTAAAGTGTGTTTCCCAACGAGAAGGTATGGAAATCCTGCGTGAAATCCATCTCGGAGATTGCGGGCATCACGCCGCTCGTCGATCGTTGGTCGCGAAAGCCTTCCGGCAAGGACTCTACTGGCTGACCACGAAGGAGGACGCCGACAAGCTGGTTGAGACATGCATGGGATGCCATTATTATGCCCGACAACCACATGTTCCTTCTGAAGAACTGCGAACAATACCAATAACTTGGCCGTTTGCAGTCTGGGGGCTAGACATGGTGGGACTGTTACAGACGGCACCTTGTGGGTTTACGCATATGCTTGTAGCAGTTGACAAATTCACTAAATGGATAGAAGCTAAACCCATTAGAAAGCTTGATGGGGCAACTGCCCTCAGGTTCGTCCGAGATCTAGTGGTGAGACTTTGTCTCCCACCCAGCATTATCACCGACAACGGCAGCAATTTATCGCTCGGAGAAGTGGAGGATTATTGCTGGGAGAAAGGCATCTGACTTGACCTTGCATCTGTGGCACACCCACAATCCAATGGTCAGGTCGAGCGAGCCAATGGATTAATTCTGCAGGAAATCAAGCCACGTCTTGAGGCACCACTACATAGCTTTGGAGCACAGGGAAGAATTGCCATCTGGTTGTGGAGTTCTGAACTACACCCAGATCTACCGGCTACACCCCTTACTTCATGGTATATGGAGCAGAAGCCATCCTGCCCTCCGACATCCTCCACGATGCACCAAGAGTTTCCGCCTACGACGAAGATGACGCTGAAGAATCTAGACGCCTAGATGTGGACCTTCTCGAGGAGGATCGCATTTTAGCATGCCAAAGATCTGCCATCAACCAGTAGAAGCAACGTAGCTACCATAGTCACCGCGTTCGGCATCGCTCGTTTAAAGAGGGGGATTTGGTGCTCCGACTTAAGCAGAAGAAGTCACACAAATTTTCCCCGCCATGGGAAGGACCGTTCATCATAAGCAAGGCGCTACTCAATGGGTCTTACTACCTTGTTGACAATCATGAACTAAAGGATAGACCCAACGAGGAGACCTAGAAGCATCATCGTCACCAGCTGGAGAATCACCCTCAACGTTGGCACTTTGGTGGGACTCGGAGGAGTCTTGGTTGACGATGTTGATGGTGTTCATGGGCACGAAGACGTTGATGTCCACCAACTCGGCAACTCTGGTGTCATATCCCGCGAGGGATGATAGGATGGCTTCATGATCAATATTTTTGCCATCATCGTCGACGTCGGGGATACCAGAGGTCACCGTGTCGATGTCGGCACCTTTGTAGTGTGCCTTCACCATTGACAGCGCCATCCTTGCGCCAGCCCGTGCACATGAAGCTTTCCGGCTTGTGACGCGCTCGGGGGCTCGGCGCAGAATCTTTGAGTACTTCGCCACGGAATCCGAGGCCTTGATGTGTATCTTGAGGGGCTTGGCAATCTCTTTGGCTTGGGTGATGGCGGTGTTGATGAAGTTGCCGGCAAGAATCATGCATTCCTTGTCCGAAGGAGGAGATCGGGTTAAACCCATAGGAGCTGCAATTTCCGACAAAGAAGCGCATGAGTTCAATAAATTTAAAGTATCCAGACTACAGAAATACAAGGCGGAGGAAACTTACTGAAGATGTTGGCCTTAGCCTACTAGAGGGTGTCCGCCGGGGATTCTTTCTCTTGTTGGAGGAGCTTATACGCCTCGCTGTGGCGATGGTTTTGCTTATCGGCAGCTTGCTTCTGATCTTTTAAGATCGCAAGCTCCTCCTTCAAGCGATTGATTTCCGCCGAGGCGGAGTCCTATAGGGCCTTCATGGAATCCTCATGCATTTCAGCATTTCTTTCCTCTCCTCCTTAAGGATCTTGTTCTCGCTGTCCAGCTGCTGGATATGCTTGGACTGCTCGACAATGTCCTTGGCCTTGGCAACATGTTCTGCAATGTCGGAGAAAACAAAGTACACAGTGAGTACTCGAAGAATGTAGGCACAAAACCAAGACGGAATGCGCAAAAATAAAACAGACTCTTGTTTTTGATGATCTGTTCCTTCAAGATGGCATTTTTACCCTTTTCGGCTTCAAGATCTGCGCGCATCTTATGGTACTTGTCGTTGGCCATGCCCCTCCGAGCATTCTCGTTTTGTGGAAAAAAGAAAAAATTTAAACCGTTGTTTAGTCTACTTGGAAGCATCTAGTCGGAAATTTTCCACCTAGATGCTCAGGGGCTACAGCGAGAGTTTTTTTTAGCAATATGCTTAGATTTTATTTAAGCATCTAGTCGGAGCTAATTCAGTTCTCGATTAGAAGCTTGGGGGCTACAGTATAAAGTTTTTAACTCAGAATCTGCTTCGCTTTTCTTTAAGCATCTAGTCGAAACTAATTCAGTTACAACTAGAGGCTTGGGGGGCTACAGTATTGAAAAATTATAAACACTGCGTATGCTACTCTTAAAGCATCTATTCGGAATAGTTCATTCCATCTAAATGCTTGGGGGCTACAGTGAGAGTTTTTTCTAACTTAGTCACTCTTAGAGCATATAGATGCAAAACCTATGGTTTTCCGTCTACATCCTCGAGTGCTACAGTGGGATACTCATATGAAATGCAAAAGGCAAAGTAAACTTACAAGTGCGATGATCTTGAGGTTTGAGGCGCTCTCGGCTAGCAGCTTGCCTAAGGAAACGCTATTCCCTTGCAATATTTCTGCTTGTCGGAGGAGCTCCGCAAGACTGCATGCCGGAGATGACGGTACTCCTCCAGGAACCAGAGTTGTGTTACTCGGCGTAAGCACCGGGTAAACTATCTTTGGAAACTCAAAGGGTTTCTGGTGAGCAAGGGCACCGCCTTCGGCAGAAGTACCAGCTTCCACCACCGCCTTGCCGCCACCGATGGCATCCTTAGCCGGAGCTTCAGCCATTTTGTGAGTGGTGCTCTCCTGCGTCGCCTGCTCGCCCACAATAGCAAGTTCGGTAGAGGCGCCAGAGTCCACTTCCATGGCGGAAGGGCCTGGTGCCTCCTTAGCTTGTGAGCTTGTCAGGCGGACGAAGCAGCGGAGTAGCGATGGCGGGGGAGGCGTCGCGATGCAGCATGTCTTTGATATTTCGAGAAGCCCCCAAAGTTTTGGAGGTCTTCTTGAGGCTGTCGTGGCTTTTTCCTGAAACGTGCAAAATGCATAAGTACAGGAGAAAGAAAGATAAATAGACAATGTCGGAGAATAAGAAGCTTACACGAGGGGGGGGGGGTGCTTTGGCAAAGATCTTGGTGTTTCTTTGTAACACCCTCAGAATCGACCCTATGCAAGTTTCAGCGATTCCCGCCAAACCCGCATAGAAACGATTCAAAGGTGCCCACCAGGCACTTTCGTGCGGGTGGAAAACGAAGTAATACCATTACACAATAGTCCACGATGGAACCCACAGAACAGATATAAACAACAATGACTCAAAGAGTCAAGAATAGAGATATACAGTACAAAGATCCAAATCACCTTGAAAACGATACAGCGTCCGAGTACAGATAAGATGCAAATTGAGCTAAGAGCCCTGAAGAATAACCAATGGCGTCCATAACCCTGCCCAGGCCAAGCCGGAAGGGTAACCCTGCTAACGATGTCGATCTCAAAACCTGCTTAAACAAAATGGGAGGAAAAAGAGAGCGGTCAGTACTGAGGCCAGTACACGGCGAGACTAGAATTCGGCGGTCCTCGCCTACATAGGTATGGTGGACTAAAGCGGCAGCGCAGCATGCACTAAACAACCTATAGAGACTCACTACAACTAGCGGCTATCAGATAGGGATAAGAAAGACCTATTCGGATCCAACCTGAAACTATCACCAAGCTTACCCATCCTGGTATTTCCCCCTCGAGATCAAATGAGGAAGTCAACCGAGGAACTCACACAGTTGGCAGTTTTATTCATTCCGTTATAGTTGCGGCGATTACTAGGCAGATATAGATAGCATGAGTCATCCTGATATTATAAACAGTGGGCAGTTTTAGTTAACCATTCCGTTGTAGTTGCAATACTTACTAGTCAGATACAATGGTAATAGGTGACAACCCAAAACCAGCAGTTGTTGGTACTTTTATTTGTAAATAAAGCAGTAAAACATGGCATAAGTACATTATAGTAATAAAGCCCCAAACTAGTTTGTGGCCCCAAGAAATAATATATGACTCAAGCTCTGGCTAGGGGATTCATGGTCCCACATGCGGATAGTGCAAATATTTAAAAAACAGGTATCAAGTACTCGGGGTCCTACAGGACACAAGTGGACGGTTAAAAACCAAATAACATCTATTGCCCACCTGTGCCTCTGCATTATTTACCTACTTCAATTTTAGTTATTAAACAATAATTAAAGTCATGATCATCTCCAACATAAAGCATATGACAGCCTTCCAACAACTGTGGTACTTGACAACACGCAACAACACTTAAGCAAGCAACTACGACACGCAAGTCCAACTATCTACCAAACAACATGTAATAGGATGTGTTCAAGGCAATATAAGGCTACAAGGGAGGATACCACGGGTACGAAAACTAAGCATCACAACACAGATAGCAATAGATCAACAAGAGTAAATAAAGACTAGAAATGTAAAATAGGTAGAAAGGGGGAGAATGCTCGCGTGAAAAACGTTGCCGAAGTTTCATCCGAAGATCGGGTCGACACTCGCATCAACTCATCGGCCTAATCCGTGAAGAAGCAAAGCACTAGAAAAAACACCGGATGCACTATTTAATATTACGGTAAAAGATCGGGCATGATGCATGTATAATGCATGACATGGCAAAGATGCGATGCAATTAGGCCATATTAAACGAAACCGGGATTCCAACAATTAATTATTAGGTTCGTGTTGTTTAGATACCCCGCAATTTAAATATTATCTTAACAAGGCAAAATATGTAATTGATTCGCTACATAAATTTAAATGGAGCCAAAATAAGACTAGAATCGCCCGCATATGGCCTCCATGTTTATTATGTGTGAATTACTATTTAAACCAAACCCACGAGGCGGTATGCAAACATAAATAATTTAATGCATATAAGGTAAATAATATTTTATAAAGAAAATAGAGGAAGAGTCAGGTCTCACGATTTGGTTAAGAGAGGCGAAGAGACAGAGTTCGGATCGTAGGAGAAATGGTGGAATTTGCCAAATCGGCGGACACCGGGAACAGGCTCTTGTTTGTGGAGTGGAAGACGAAAAATGAGGTGTTGAAGCAGTGCCAAACTGCCAACGAATTTGGAAGAGAAACCAATAGTTAATTACTTGTGAGCATTTCGTCGAACAACTGACAAGCAATATCGAGAGGCACAGAAATCAACATACTGTGGTGGGAGACACGGAGAAGCCGTTGCCCGGGGCTTATAGATGGCTTGCAAGTTGAATATGCTTGAACAGACGGCAGGAACCATGCCAGATCGATGAAGCGCAAGGTAGCGGCGAGGGATTTTCTCACACAAGACAACAACGGTCTGGCTTGAGAGCAAGTTCTGCACCAAGAGCGAAACGAGCCTGGGAAGCACCTGTGCTCCCTTTGAAGCTAGGCACGCGGAAGAAAATGGCGACGCGACGAGATCAGGTGGCGGCACGGTAGGCGAGGTGGAGCTGGGCGGCGCCTCGCGTGCTTGAAGGGACAAGGGAGGCCGACGCATGCGACCAGGCGGACACAAATCTCATGGCCGGTGATAGGTGGCGATCTATGTGGAGCTGGCCACAAATCGAGAAGGGCAGGTACACGCGCGGCCAAGCATCATCTGCTCTGCTACAGCGTGTGGAGATTGACATGTACGAGCTGATGGTGGATCAGGTTGCTAGCTCGAGGATTAAAACAAGAAGACCACACACGCGGATCAAAAGGAACAGGGCGGGTGCTATGTTGTGTCCAAAGAAATCAAGAAAAGGATAAGGTGGTGATGGGATCTGCAGTGTCGTGTGCGCCTGGTGAAGTCGACAAGGAACAAGGCGTCACGAAGTTGGATATGAGCAAGAGCAAAATGTTTTAAGAGAGAAAAGAGGAGAAAAGAGGAAATTTTGGTAGAAGAGGTGGGGAATTTTTGACTAGATTTGGGGTTAGGATTTGGGGAGAAAGAAGGGGAATAGAATATTTATATAGTCTAAAGTAGACTAGATGGGGCTAGTTTTGGGCCAAACTTTAGACAGGCCTTTTTTTAACAAATAAAAAAACTTTTTGGGACCACGCCACAAGCCGGAAATATATTATATATTTTATTTAAAATAACAGAAAGGACGAGGCTTATATATATTGAACCGTACAAATAAAATACGGTGTTTAATAAAAAACTTTTTAGCTTAGAAAAATGTAAGGAAAATATGCATGATGATGCACATATAAAGATAGGCGATAGTAGTGGTTTTATCCGGGGTGCTACATTCTTCTCTTTTCAGCCTTCAGGGCGGCGGTAGTCTTTTTGGAGGCTTCACCCTCCGTCTTCTTTCTTCTTGCCTCCGTCGGCAGCGTCAGAGGTGGAGCTCTTCCGCTTTTGCGCCAACGGGACCTCGTCGTCGGACACGACCGTGACTTCCTTCATCTTTGGATTGTAGATTTGGGCAGCCAGGTTGCCCTCATCTAGATCGCTAAGCTGTTAAGTGAGAAATCACCGTGTTAGACAAAATGGTATTGCCAAGACGGGAAAACTGGAGCATATGTCGTATACGGAAAATAAATACCTACCTTTGGGCACTTGCCGTCTACGAACATATCATAGGTGATGGTGAAGCCATGCTTCTTATCCTTCACCTTGACGATGTCCTTAAGGCGGAGCTTGACGGAGTCTGTCGAGAAGTTATCCACGGAGATGCGGAGGCTATCCCTTCTGTCGCTAGTATACTCGTGCATGTACTACGCGCGGTGCTGCAGAGGTTGGATTCGCCTGATGAACCAGCACATGCCTAGGTCCAAGTCGGTAAAACCCGTCTCTACAAACCATTCGATCCGCCTTATAGCGCGAGAAGCGTCGAGGTCGGAGGGAAGGGAGGCTTGGGATCTCCACGTGGAAACTTCAGCGGCGGCTCCATCTGCGAAGTCCGGGTACATTACTTCTCGGCCCGTTAGAGGAATGTCGGGGCCGTAGAAGTACATCCGCTGCCAATTCTTGCAGGACTCGTGGCCGACGATGTCGGGGAACCGCCGGCCAAGTCGAATCTTGAAGCTTATGGTGCCGCAGTTCCTAAGCTCCTCCTTACTATGTCCGGCTTCACGTTTGACGGTGAAGAAGTACACAAAAAGGTCTAACCTAGGCCTTATCCCTAGATATCCCTCGCAAAGTGTCGCGAAGTTGCTAAGCACTAAGATACTATTGGGGGAAAGGTTATGGGGCTGGACCCTATAATGGTTTAAGACGGAGAGGAAGAAGTGGGAGATGGGCAGGGAAACACCGCATACCAGCTGAGCTTTGAGGTACACCTTTTCTCCGGCTTGGGGAGAAGGTGTCACCTCGCCGGTCGGCGCCGCCTGCCAGGCGAGCCCCTCAGTCGCGGGGAGGTAGCCTTCGGCGACCATCTCTTGGATGTCGCGGTCGGTGATGTCCGAACCGCGCCAGTCGCCCTTGTACGAATCTGGCTCCTCCTCCAGTGGCTCTAGCGCCGCCAAATTTTGGTCGCCGCCGGTGGATTCGATCACCGCTGATGCGGGGATGACCAGGCCCTATGGGGGCACGACGACGGGGTTCCCCGGCTTCGCCGCGGCTTCGCTCGACGCCGCCATTGATGGGGAGGTGCTGCTTCTAGCCATGGGATGAAGGTTGGGTGCGACTGGTGCAGATGGGAGCTAGGGTTTTTTCGAGGTTTCTCGCGGAGAGCTCGAGGAGACACGCGGCTGAAGGAAGAAGATGATGCAAGAAGAATGAGGTAAAAAGTGGAGATTTCCCCATGGTTACTATTTATCATCCTCGGCGACAAGATTCGTGCAGCTTGATCGGACGGTTGCCGTGTAGACGATGTGTTCGCGAACGTGCGCGGAAATTTCGCCACGTCTCCAACCGTCGCCGCCAACGGTTCGTATCGCTCGCACGGGAAAATCGGATATGATTGCGTTCTCTGCATGTGTGAGTTACGAGGCATCGCTGACCTAAGCCTACGTCGTCCTAGTTGACATGGGTAGATGAGCCGTCACATCGAAGATTCTGACATAGACGGATTCAATCCGACTATGGAGGAGTACGATGGAAGATTCAGCATTTCTCCGGCTTACAAGTCGAAGACGGAGAAAGCCTTGCAGGGTTCTTTGGGAGGACTACAAGATGTTGCTTGACGATTTGCCGACATCCATCTAGACGGAGCATTCTATGTGAAGAGGCAAGACGGCGCAAGATCTCGGAGTTCTCCGGGGGCTACTGTTGGGGATATGCTATATGGGTATCCTTATAGCATGTCTCTTATCCGACTAACCCGGGTGGCCCATAGTCGGTAGATGGCCTATGGCCTGCTGGGCGGCCCAGTTAGATGGATCCAGAAGGGAGTCCCATGCCGGATAAAGGAAGGCTACGGTGGAGTCACCAACGTACCCGGAGCCTTAGAGTACAAGATACACAAGACTAGTAATAGACGGTGTAGGACTCTGTAATCTGTCTGGCTAGGACTTTTCCCTGTAACCCTAGGACCTGGCGACTATATAAGTCGGGCCTATGGGAGCCTTTAGGGCACAATATCATACAACCTCGCACGGTGAACCTATCTCTGTAACTCGGCGTATTTCCCTTATAGTGATTTACAGCATGAGTAGGATTCCGCCACCATTGTGGGATCTGAACCTGGGTAAGCTGTGTTACCTCGTATCCATCAACCGTCCGTCTTACCCCACGTCCCTAAACACGCACTGTGAGGACCCCTCCATGGAGAACTCCTCGGCAATACCACGACATAAGGAGAGGCCCAAGTCACTTATGGATTTATATGATGAGATTTCCAAGGTTTCTACTTATCAAAGGAAAGTGGTAAAATTCGGAACATTCAGTTCCCATCCATTAGATATTTTTCCTATTTCGTTACCAAGTGTGTTCTTGCTAGAAAGATTAGTAGAACGTTATCTTCTTTTGATCTAGCTTTTATCACAACCGCTTTGAATAGGAATAGATCTTATAGCCTGGGTGCTTTTATATCTCACCGTCTCACCACCAACCGTGAGAAGGGTGGAATTTGTGGAGGTCTCATTGCTTCTAGGTTACTAGCTTTCCATGGTTTAGAGCCTCACTATTCAGATTATGGGTTCCCCATAGAGAGGCTTGATCTTGAATCCATGATTCAACATGGTTTTGTTTCCTTGGGGGATAATGTGAGAAGTATACCGTATGAATTATCTTTTTCCCAGCAAGGTCGGAGAAAGGGTAGGACTGAGAAAATAGTTTATTTGCCTGCACCTACTTTGTTTAATTTTGATAACAGGCAAGGATGGTCGCTCACGGAGTAAGAGTTTGACACTTATGTGGCGGATCTCTCCCAGCAACAGGAAAATGTTGAAGATGATGCCAAAGATGATTCGGTTCAGCCCTCCAACTTGGGAGAGTCTTCATAGCAGCAGCTCTCATTTGATTGGGGCGCGTCTTCTTCTTCATCGCAAGCGCCTGACTATGATCATTCCTATGATGACCCACCAGCTTGGAGTTACTACCCGCGCTATTGAGCCCCACTTAGGCCAAAATCCTAAGCTTGGGGGGAGGTATACCGACATCACACTCATATATATATATATATATATATATATAATGTTCGGTCGGTTCTTTGTATATCCATTGTTTCACTTTCTTTTGGTTTTTGTTCCTTCTTTCTCAAAAACACAAAAATACCAAAAATATTTTAGTCGTTTCTCTTGGTTTATTTCTTTGCTTTTTTGGTTTCGGTTTACCTTAAAATAAAAATACAAAAATATTTTGCTTTGTTTGTTTCTTGTTTGGTTTGCCTTTTCTTTGTTTGGTTTTGCTTTGTTTGCTTTCTTTAAAAAATCGAAAGAACCAAAAATATTTGTTGTTCTTCTTTGGTTTTGTGAGTTCTTTGCACATTCAGTCGTCCTCAGTGGATTTTGGTTTCATGGTATTATTCAAATCACACAAGTGAACGGAAATAATGAAGATTAAGAAAACTTGAGGAGTGGTAAGAGGATGGTAACGAACTCTATTTGTTTTCGTTTTTGGACATATACTCATCATTGTAAGCATGCTTAGCCTGTTTGTGTAAGGTGTATGTCATTATGGATTCTTTGTTCTTGCTTGCTTGTGATTATCTCCAGCTTGCTAATAGTTTGTAGCATGTTATATGAATGTTTGCTTGCATTGTTTTATTCATACTTTGGTATGATATTGTGGCCTCCTCCTCTCAAAGTTTCATGTGAATTGACTTGCCACATGCTCATGCATGCATATGACTAATCAATAGTCAGTAAGCATCGATGATTTATTTTGCCTCAGAGTTCTTGTATCACTTTCATGCCATAGTTAGTCCTGTTTTGTTGCAAGCATGATTATGACAGTTATTGCTCTCTCGTTTGTGAGTTCATGGAGTCTATACATTGTGTTAGATAAACACCTAGGCCGCTAGCCTAAGCCATGCCTAATCATGGTAGAAACTTGCAGCATCACCATAATGAGCATTTATGAAGCATCCTCAATAAAAAGCTATACACATAGTAAATAAAAAGATCGCTGAGATGCTCATTGTCTGCTTGCCTTGTCATTTTGATCACGGGATAGCTCATGTATCATGTGCAAGGGGTACCCCGTTGGCGGTTCTCTATGATATGCATGTATTTACAATGACAAGAACTTTTAGGTAACCAAAGTTGAGTAGAATGCGGAACGGCCCTCGTACTCAAGGGACTTGGGATTTCCAGTTTATGGTCTATCAAGCATATGATTCAGAGTGGACCTCACTTTCACCTTAACCATATGAAGATGCCTATGATAGGGGCAATGAGAGCTCAAAGCTAATGAGTACATTCCTTTCAGCATTTGGAAGCCTTTCAAAATTTACAAAACCTTTTCACAACCTTGTTGAGTCATCACTTATTCTATGAGCACCTTCTTGAGATCATAGTTGTCATTCTTGTGTTTGTTTCAAAACTTGGTTAATTATGTCATGACTTTGATGCTTGTATCTCTGATATCTTTATCTCTAGTCTTCACTTGAACATCAGAGGTGCCTTGGCATTTATATTGTGCTCTACAAACAAAGGCAAGTGAGATACCACTCTATCATACCTTATTAAGAGCATTGCAATGTTGCTTATGTTTATGTTTCATGCTACTTATTATTATTGAGTTGGTTTCTCTTCATAGATTGCAATGACTATTGAGTAGACTTAGTTGCATACTATTTATTATGAATTGTCTAAGCATCTACTCCTGTGCTGAGAATATTTACATCATATGAAGCAAATGTGTTCGTGAAAGTTCATTTATCGCACTCAGTTTTAAACTGAATTGCTTGAGGACAAGCAATAAGCTAAGCTTGGGGGAGTTGATACGTCCAAAACGTATCTACTTTCCCGAACACGTTTTCTATTGTTTCTCCTCTAAACTTGTGTGATTTGGATACAACTAACACGGACTGACGCTATTTTCAGCAGAATTATCTTGGTGTCTAGTTTTTGTGCACAAAATGAACTATCAGGAAAAATCCTGGAAAATATGCCAAAAATTATATTTCACCAGAAGATCCACGGAGCTAGAAGACGACACGGAGAAGGGGCCTGGGGGGGCCACACCCCTGCCAGGCACGGGCCCACCACTAGTGGCGCCTAGGGGGTGCAACCACCCCGGGCACCCCCTCAGCTTCCCTCTGCGCCTATAAGTTGCCTCTCGACCTAAAAACTGAGGGGGGGTCGATAGTTTTCCAGAAAGAGTTCCGCTCCGTCGCCGCCACCAGAAAACGAAGATTCGGATCCAGGAACTCCGTTCTGGCACCCTGCCGAGATGGGGAATTTGGAGAGGATCATCGCCATCGTCATCACCAACGCCTCTCCATCAACCACCTATGTTTACCTCATCCATGAGTGAGTAATGCCCCGCTGTAGGCTTGGGGATGGTAGGGATTGGATGAGTTCTATCATGTAATCGAATAAGATTGTTAGGGCATAGTGCCTAGTATCTCTATTAGTGCTATTTGACTTTGTTGCAACTTGTTGTGCTTAATGCTTGTCACTAGGGCCCGAGTGCCATGATCTCAGATCTGAACTTATTATTGAATCATTATGATAGTATTGTTTGTGATCTTATCTACAAGTTGTGTACACATATCATTGTCCAGATCCAAAGGCCCCAAAGTGACAATAATTGGGACAACCGGAGGGGATGGCTGTGGTGTGAGGATCACATGTGTTCACGGAGTGTTAATGCTTTGCTTCGGTTCTCTATTAAAAGGAGCACCTTAATTACCAGTAGTTCCCTAGAGGCCGCGCTGCCACGGGCTGGCTAGACAAAAGATGTTGTGCAAGTTCTCATTGTAAGCACGTATGACTATATTTAGAGCACATGCCTAGGATTGTTTAGTACTTGGATGCTTGTTATATTTATCTGCAATGCCCTAGATCTTGGAGTTACATGTTTAGACTCGTCCATGTAACGCCCGTCCATCCATCCCTATGCCTAACGCACTCGAATCCCACTGTTTACTGTTACTGTTACTATTGCTCCTGTTTTGTTGTTGCTTTGCAGTTGCTATTACAAACTGTTGCTACTGATAAACTTCTGTGAGCAAGAACTATTTTCAGGTGCAGCTGAACTGACAACTCAGTTGTTAAGGCTTGAAAGTATTCGTTGGCTCCCCTTGTGTCGAATCAATAAATTGGGTAATACTACCCGCGAATACTATTGCGATCCCCTATACTTGTGGTTCATCACCCTCAGGCGCAGTACACATGGGGTGGCCCAATCTAATTCCCCAATACACAAGTGAACCCGCTCTTTGTTGCCAGCACGCAGCCCCATGTCTAGGACCAATCTGGGAGCAATGGTGTGCCCCACGGGACTAGCTCGAATGACATGATCCCAGCCATACGGGACATGTCCAACATTGAATCTTTGCATGACAGTGTTACAAATGTACTGATGGAAAATGTAGAATCTGTGCTTGGGAAGCGCGGCGTCAAGGAGGAATAAGGCCAAGAAGCCAAGGGTGATGAAGACAAGTTTGACCTCAGCCTCACGCTGAATACTAGGACCATGATCGGGGGTGAACCAAAGCGCGGGCGTGTGATCAGAACATCTCACTCGGCGAGCGGGTCCAAGGGCGCAAGCAATGGGAAGATGGCTGCTACGGAGAGGAAAACCGGACCGGGAGCATTCGGTAAACTAGCGAGACCTCATGTTTGGTCTCGCCAGGGGCCATGAATTTCTTATCCTTCAACTATCGGGGAGCTAGGAATACCCCGACAGTTCGTGAGCTGGCCGTGATTTCCCAAGTTTGGTGTCCTCGTTTAGTTTTTCTTTGTGAAACTAGGCAGCATAAGAATAAGATGCATCATTTGCGTCATAGGTTAGGTCTTAAAGGTTTTGCTGGGTTTAGTAGTAATGGTTTAAGTGGTGGTTTAGCGTTGTTTTAGCATGAACAATTATGTGTTGATGTGCAAGAAGTTAATGAAAGATATATTGATGCTTATGTACGTGAGTCCCCTACTCTACCACAGTGGTGGCGTATAACTTGTGTCTATGGTGAACCACGTGTGGAGGATAGACATCGTGTGACACCCCCAGGATCAGGGCTAAACAAATCCCAGACCTCCGTCTGACATAAGCTTAACCTTGAGCTCGAGGATATCTAGTGAAGAATCGATAACACAGCAGTGACCCTACGACACAAAAATTATACAGCAAGCTCATAACCGAGCAGAGAACCAAATTATTACAAGCAGAGGTCACTGACCACAAACATCAAACAACGGAAGGCAAATTATGTTATTAAGTATAGCAAACTTAACAAATGGCCTAAGAGGCCTGAAGCATAACGATGATGTCCCAGCCCATAGATTCCAGGCTGCCGGCCGGGAACCCAAGCTACTCGTTGATGTCGATGTAGTACGGAACTCGTCTTCGGGTGAACACTTACTCTGCCAAAAGTATCAACAAAGAAAGGGTGAGTACAGGGTGTACTCTGCAAGACTTATAGCTGGTGGAGTTGTTTTGTATAAAGCCACTTTTGTTTATAAAACAAGAGGGAGAAGAAGCTCGTCTATTCGGAGTATTTTAAAAGGGGATAAGAGAGCGACATCTCCTAAATATTGATCATCATATTTTGATATCCACCAAATCATCATCATCTGAACTAGGATCACCCCCTCATACCCATGAGGAAGCATCCTTAAGCACACGTTGATCTGCCAAGTTTTACGATTAGGTTATAGTTCTCTATGATCTTAGAATCTGGTCACCAAGCGTTCATAACCGTGAACATGGCTTTTCGAAAATATTTAACCCTGCAGGGGTGTACAATTTTACCCACACGTACCAACCGATTCTTAATGCCAAATCATTATCACTCTTCCTTGGAAGGCCGGCAGAGAGTGGTTGACCACAACCTTTACCTTGCTTTCGCCGAGACCATGAGTCATGCAATAAGTATGGTTCCGCCGTAACGGGTCAAATCCCGAAGCCGGTACTTAAATATGTGAGGCGAGGTTGGTTTACCAGGGGCGCCATCAACCCCAAGAAACCCGGTCCATGCTTCCCTACCTGTTATGAATGCACCAACTTCACCCGGCAAATCTTTCAAAAGATTTTATATGCATATGTCGAATGGAACGCCCGAACTATGTGACTCATGGAATCTACTAGGCAAGTTAGTTAGTCATGAGGTTGTCCAGGCCCCGTGTGGTTGTACGCTCGTCTTGGTTCCAAAGGCAAGAACTCAGTTCCTAGTGGTGGCGAGCATGGGACTAGAAAAACCACATCCCATCGTGGCCTCCCATACAATCCTTAGCATGTTTAACTCATATCACCGATCTCATATCATCACGTTCTCCTGTCATACTAGATTCTCTGCATCTGATACACCATCTGGATGGACCAGACTCAATAGCTATCCATGGCTAAGCAAACACATATAATAGCTCTAGCAGTGCACGCAAGCCAAAGCTAGTTATGCTAGGAGCAGTGGATCAGGTAATATAAGCTCAAAGGGAGTAATGCAATAGATAGGATACTTTATCTATCGATAAAAGACCACAGTAGAATCGTATGCATCATGGAAGGAATTGAAATGCTTTCGAAAACATAGGTTTATATCATGGTGGGGCTATGCTTGCCTTTGCCAGTTGATAACAGATAAGCAGATCTTCGGGAACCTTGTACTTGACTTGGTTACAATTGGTCAAGTATTGTTCGTCGATCTTGGATGGTGTTGTCCTCGGGCTTCAATCTCGATCTCGATCTTGATATCGTATTCTACCGAAGAAGAACGAAACATCGGAAAGAAAGGGAAACAATCAACACATGGCATCGATGCAATGCTCAAGCAAGTATGATGATATGACAAGTTAAATTGTATTGAATTGAAACCCTAAAGCATGCTCGACAATTTAAACGGGGTTCCGAGGGGTGAAAACCCTAACTCGGGGAAAATCCGGAATCATCTATTAGGGTTACTAGGTTGTTCTAATTAAACTTGTCATTTAAGTTATTGAACAATGCAGGATTATAGCTTAAATAGATAGGTTTCATAATTCTGAACATTTTGATATATTATTTGTATTTTTCTGAATTACAGATTAAAACTTATTGAATTTACAATATTCAAAACAATTTCTAAAATTGTTAAACCTTTTCCTTAATTTAAATAAAACTGGAAATACTTTTTACACAGAGGCTGGGCTAGCCACAGACACAGACATGTGGGCCTTGGCCACCTCAGCATCTGATACTTTTCTCACCCGAGCCTAAACTAGCCGATGAGGCTGACTACTGGGCCCGGTGCCACGTTGGCAAGCCACCCAGGCTCGCCGGCCAACGGGCCAAACGACGGCGCGGGACGGCGGAGGAGGGCGAACTGGGGCGTGGGAGAGGGATGGCTCGACGCGGCACTCTGCGGGGAGCCTAACTGTGGCGGCGTCGCCATGATATGGTCGACGGAGCGACTTCCATGACGACGGCCGATGGCGACAAGCGGTGGTGCACGGCAACGGGACGACAGGGAGTGAGAGGGAGAAGAATGAAGGAATGGGGAGGTGCAAAGGCTCACCGTGAATGCGATGCCGGTGTTGGTGAGGCAAGATGTGGCCAGACGATGGCGAATCGACGGCGGCAGAGGTGACGGCCAACGACGGAACGAGCTCGATTTTGGCCAGAGGAGGGCTTCCCTGCTTGCACGCTTCACGGAGGAGGACGAGGGTGGCGAGGCGCTTCTGACGGTGCCCTCAGCGCGGCATGGGGTGGTCGGAGTCGACGGGGACAACGGCGACCGACGAGCTAGGGTTCAGGCTGAAGGGGAAACGCGAGAGAGAGAACGAGAGGAAGCAAAGTTCGTATGGGGGAGAAGAGGAGGAGACGGCTGTTCTTATCGTCGCCTTCGGGGGCGGCGCCGCGCATCGCAGTGCCGGCGAGGATCGACGGCTGGCGGAAAGCCACGCAGCAGCTTGCGTCGACGGGAGAAAGAAGAAAGGAGAAAGCCGCAAAGAGGTACGGGCCGGAGTGGGCCTCTGCTAGGCCTCAGGCTGCTGCACGCAGGCGACGGAAAAAGGAAGAGAAGAGAGAAGGGTGTTGGGTTGCGGCCTGGGCTGCTCTTTTTTTCCAGAAGTTTTTTCCTTTTCCTGATTTGATTTCCTCTTTGTAAATTCATTTCAAATACTGTTTTAAACATTCCAAAAATACCAGGAGTTTGTATAAAGTATATAAAACATTGTGGGGCCCTTTTAACAGGTTGGGCTCCAATTATTTTGGTATTTTCCAAAATATTCAAATCCTTTTGAATTGTTTTCAAAAAGGAGGGGAGAGAACTAGGGTTTAGGGTTCTCACTTTATTTTCTTTGCATGCAAATTTTAAGACATGATGCTCATGATGCACAAAGCAAACCCTAATATAGATTAACTGAAACTGGAGTGTTACACATCATATGTGGAATATCATACGGCAACTTAAGTCTAAGTCTGATCTCCCCAGGCTAGTAGTGGGGGATTTTAATGAGGCCCTTTAACAAGAAGAGCATATGTCTTGTACTGCTAGGCCAGTTAATCAAATGGATGCCTTTCATGAAGCTTTATATGGCTGCAATCTTACAGATCTTGGCTTTTTAGGTGTACCATATCACTAGTAGAAAAAAGGGATTTGGTTCAATCTAGAGTCTGACACTAGTCCCGATTTATTACGGTTCGGGACTAGTATGAGCACTAGTCCTGGTTCGTATCGTTTTCAGCGGCTAGGAGCCCGAGAAAACTCTAGTCCCAGGTCATTCCGGATCTTTAGTCCCGGATCGTGATACGGCCCGAGACTAAAGATGTGTGGGCGCCGGCAACACCATTTAGTCTCGGGTCGTGATACGGCCCGGGACTAAAGGGGTGCGAACGCGGGCAACTTAAAATTGCTATAACTTTTGCGTACAATGTAAAAAAAGTACAACCTATCAAAATGTGTGGAATTTTTTTATTTTGATTTCAACAGCCTTATTTGGATTTCTCACATTTTTAGATTTTTAAAATTATAAATAATGGATTCCTCACATTTTTCTGATTCTTTTACATTTTTAAAATTTGAAAAGGAAAAAATTTATTTAAAAAATAATATTTTTAGCAATTGTTTATGCCATATTTTGATTCCTCATATTTTTTCTGATAATAATGAATATATTATTTGTCGAATTTTGATTTACAGATTTAAAGATATTATTTATGCCACATTAAATGAATAAATGGCAAAAAATGAATAAAATATTATTTTATTTAGTTTTTTACTTTCATTAGATTAAAATATTATTAGTACTTATTTATTGTTGTTTACTTAAATATTTATTTGTAATTTTAAAAAATAAAGATGTATGACATATTGATATGGGCTAATAGGATTAATATGGTAGTGTTGACAACAAGGTACAAATGTGCTTCGCGCAAGAACATAATGATGAAACAGAGAAGTTAAGCGTGCTGGGAATGGAGTAGTTGCTAGGATGGGTGACCGATCGAGAAGTTTAACCACAAGTGTAATTTGACCTGAGATTAAGTATAGTTAGTGTTAAAAATGTTTCAAGTGAGAAAATTAACGAGTCAAACAATTCAAAATTTTAAGAAAAAAATTGAAAACAAAATTTTAAAAAAAATCTCTAGTCCCGGGCCGTATTACGACCCTGGATTAAAGGTCCACCGTGGCTGGCACTTCATATTCACATCGCCCATTTCACTTCACTGGAAAGTGGTAACTTAGTTCAGTTGGTAGAGTCACCCCTCCCACAATGCGTGCAACTAGCGGACAGATTCAAGCGACTAAGGAGCGAGGCGGTCGATGAAGTTCATAAGGTCATGGAACAATAATATCTCATGTCCCTCGATCT
Source organism: Avena longiglumis (assembly GCA_030063025.1). Classification (NCBI taxonomy): domain Eukaryota; kingdom Viridiplantae; phylum Streptophyta; class Magnoliopsida; order Poales; family Poaceae; genus Avena; species Avena longiglumis. The sequence continues at coordinate 426,378,531 of CP125978.1, forward strand.
TTTGACTCCGGTAGCGATGCCTTTTCGAAAGACTTCAGTGGTTAACTCTAGAATAATGGGCACTTCTGGATACTATGTCTAAACCTTAAGGAGGAGGCATTTCAAGTATGGCCTTGATTTTACTCGGGTCGGTTTCTATTCCCGATGTTTAATGACAAATCCTAGGAATTTGCCTGACGAGACCATGAAGGCGCACTTCAACTGGTTTAACTTGAGTGCATGTTGCCTTAGGCGGTCGAATATGATTCTGAGATGTTGAAGATGTTCTTCATAGTATACCGCCTTTACAATGATATCATCTATATAGCACTTGACAATCTTATGTATTATCTCATCGAATATCTTAGTCATGGCGCGTTGATATGTAGCACCGGCGTTTTTGAGACCTTTGGGCATAACCTTGTTTGTAACAATATATGCCTATTGGAGTGCGAAAGGCTATGCTTTATCAAGGCAAGCTTCTCTTTCTTTCGCCAATGAAGTTCATATATGTGTATAGAAAGCCTTCTTTTCACAACCATGCACAAACCAAAGTGCTGCTGAAACGTGAAATCCATGCACCAACAAGTTCCAGTTCATAAGCAATGAAAAAGCAGAGTATATGGGAGGATAGTGGCTAAACTGTTCTCTTGAGGAGAGTGGGAAGCGACTAGTCCGATAGGAGAAGAGCGGAAGTGCGATCTTTCGATCCAATCTACCTCGACTAAAATCCATGTCTCATGGCACGAGGGCCATTGCAAGTTGATGTTGTTGCTTTACCGTCACAGTCTATCCTCAAGAGAGGCATCCATTCCTGGCCAGACAAAGTTCCTATTAGTTCTCTTATAGGAAGCTAGTATACCTGAATGGCCTCCGGTAGCTGTCCCATGCAGTTCTTGCGCTATCCTGGCTCTTGCATTTCCAGCGGTTCCCACATAAAGCCTCCCTTTTTCCTTAATACCCCTTTCTCCTCTTCCCAACCATCTTGTCCTCCTCTCGCTTCACTAATGCTCTTCTTAACTTCTTCAGCTAATGAGTCTCCTTCGTAGCTTTGTTTCACTTCTCCTATCCAATCCGGCAACAACTTGCTCACAAGGGTGCATGCAACCACAGAATTTGTAACGCGCTGAAAAAACAGCCATGTGGCATCCTCTAGTCCCGGGTTGTAACAAACCGGGTCTAAAGGTAGAGGACTTTAGTCCCGATTTCGCAGTTCTGGATGCAAAACCGGGACTAAAGGCCCTTACAACCCGAGAATATATACCTTTTTCTACTAGTGTATACGTATGATAACAGCATATGTATATGCTAGTAGTGGGGGATTTTAATCAAGTGGACGGGTGAACGTCTGGGTTCGGCTTGATAGGGTCGTGGCATGCCTGGCGTGGCGCGACCTCTATGCTGATTCCCGAGTGCAGCATCTTACCTCACCGGTCTCGGACCACTGTCTGATCCTTGTTCAGCTTGAACGGGAGAATTACAGTCCAACCTGACAACCGCGTAGGCAATATGAAATAATGTGGGAGAGAGAGCCTGACCTGGCTGAGCGAGTGCAATTGACATGGCGTGCGGCTGGACAGAAGAGCAACCTGACAGATATCATGGCTAATCTGGGTTAGGTCATGTCCACACTCTAAGCGAGTAAGAAGAGGTTTGGTAATGTTCTCAGAGTACTAGATAAATCAAGGAAGAAATTAGAGCTGCTGCGTGACGGGGACCAAAGAGAAATCCGTCAGGAGGCTGATAATATGTATGAACTGCTATATAGAGAAGAAATGCTCTGGTTATAGAGATCACGGATTACGTGGATCAAAGAAGACGGCCGAAATACCAAATTGTTTCATCAAAAAGCCGTCTGAAGGCCTCGCAGGAAACAAGATAAAAAAGCTCAAGGATAGTGAGGGGACATGGAAGGATTCAACTGTCTAACATGGAGAGCATGGCTGCTTCTTATTTTCAGAATTTGTTTACTCGTAATCCCCCTCTTAACTCTGATGCCTTGATTGATATGACATAGGACAACGTACCCACTGAGATGTATGATGATCTGTGCAAGGACTTTTCTGATTTGAAAATTAGTGATGCCATGTTTCAAATCGGACCCCTTAAAGCTCAGGGGTGGATGGTTTTTCTGCACGATTTTACCAACGTAACTGGGGCACGATTAAGGATGAGGTAATTAATCCGGTTAAATTATTTTTTTGTCACTGGGACTATGCCTAATGGTGTTAATGACACGGCTATTATCTTAATTGCTAAGAATGATCAACCGGAGTTTTAAAAAGATTTCCGGCCAATTAGCCCTTGTACGGTGATGTATAAAGTCATTGATAAATGTTTGGTTAGCAGAATGAGGCTGATCTTGGGTGAGATTGTGTCAATTAATCAAAGAGCTTTCATTCCGGGTCGCTTAATCACTGATAATGCCTTGGTTGCCTTCGAATGCCTACACTTTATTGACCAAAATAAAGATGTGAATAAGAACCGACGGTTGTCACTTCTGGCAGCTCAATAGGATCTTTAGACTAATCCCACAGACCAATACTTAGTCTTTTATGTGCACTTTCCTCACTGGTGCGCACCCGGTATCCACTTCCCGGTTGGTCACCCATCCTAGGATTGCTTTAGGCCAAGCACGCTTAACCTTAAAGTTGTTTTCGAACGAGCTTCCGGAAAAGAAATTGTAACTTTTTGGTATGGGTTTTCTATCAATCCTATTGAGCCATGCGCTGGGGTCTCACATGTAGGGACATGTTAGATGGAAGGCGGTGCCATGAGAGGCAAGGAGGATGCAGACAGTGATGTTATCGAACTCTTTGTCGTTGTCAGCTTGGAGAGCATGTATGGAGCGACCGAATTGGGTGGAGACGTAGGAGAAAAAGGAGGCGAGGGTGGAGGAAACATCTGACTTACGACACAAGGAAAAAGTCCATACAAAGTGCGAATAATCGTCTAAAATCACAAGATAGCAATTAAAGCCAGAATTACTTGGAATCGGCAAGGTCCAAACATCGCTATGAATTAACTGAAAAGGAAAGACGCTACTGTGGAGGAATTAAACGAAAGGTGGACATGTTTGCCGAGATGACATGATTCACAAGAATGAGCATCTGTTTTATTACATGTAAAAGAAAATCCTCTAATTATTTGATGGAGAGTGGTGGAGCTAGGATGGCCGAGGAGCGCGTGCCAGAGGTCGACACCGGCCGAGAGGACGAGGCAGCTGGTGGTGGGGGCGGTGATGGTGGAAGATCCGACAGGGTATAGATCACCAGAGTTGTCACTACGGTGGAGTAGCATGCGGGTACGACCATCCTTAACATAAAAACCAAAAGCATCAAATTCCACAATCATAGAATTGTCACGAGCGAGAGAACGAGCAGAGACTAAATTCTGAATTAATTCAGGAGAGACGACGATATTATTTAGAGTGAGAGGAGTGGAGTTAGAAGGAAAGGCGGCAGCGCCGGTGTGAGTAATAGGAAGAGCATGACTGTTACCAACGATGATGTGAGACGAAGTGGAAGTGGGGAAAGAGGTGAAGAGGTTACCGGGGTGAGAGGACATGTGCGTGGAGGCGCCGGTGTCCATGACCCAGTCGCCGCCAACACCATAGGAGCCAGCAGTGGGGGCGGACTGGAGGGCGGTCAGCAGCGTGGGATCCCACTGAGTCGACGACGACTGAGATGCAGAGTAGTAGGGGGAGAAGGCACGGTGTAGGGCGCAGACACGGTCGGCCCCGCGAAGTACGCCCGGTGGTTGGCCGGGCGCGAACCCTGATGCCCGGGTAGGGGGCGCGCGGCACGGGCATCGTGTAGGCGTGGACGACCCTCGTCCAAGGGTTGGTGGCCGTCATCCAAGGCGGGGGCGGGGCGTCTTTCTGTGTTGGGCGGGGCAGGACGAAATTGGTGTTACCCCTATTACCGCCGTTGCCCCCCTTCCCCTGTTGCCGCACCAACGGCAGCGACGACCGCCGTTGCCGCCGTTGGTAGGAGGCGGATAGGCGGGTTGCTGAGGCATGTAAAACCCGGGTGGGGTCAGGGCTGGTGCGCGAGGCGCCGTGGGCGACGGAGTCGTGGAGGCACGGGATAGGCCAGCAGCGAAGGCGGTGTGAGCCGCCCGGGCCCGCAGGTGCTTCAGCCACCGCTCCTCGAGGCAGAGGTACGCCACGGCTTGCTCGAAGGTCGGCGTGGTGAGCAGCATGAGGTTGGAGGCGGCATTGCTGAGGTCTTCGCCGAGTCCTGCCGACAGCGTGGAGAGGAGGATCTTGTCATCGATCGGGAACTCCAGGTCGCGTAGCTCGTCGGAGAGGGAATTGAGGCGGATGAGGTAGTCGTCGAGGGAGAGTTCGTTCTGGTGGGTGCCGAAGAATTCCTATTGGAGGAAGGTGACCTGCTGGAGCTTGTTTTCAGTGAAGAGGCCGGTGATCTTGGTCCAGACTGTGTGCGCGGAGTCGCCGTCCTTGACGACGGTGCGGAAGATCTCATTGGAGATGGTCTGGAAAAACCAGCGGATGATGGTGGCGTCGATCGCCAACCACTCGGGGTCATGGGGCATGGCGAGGAGGTCGATGGTGCCGTCGACGTGGTCGAGGAGATCGTACTCGGGGAAAAGAAGCCCGAAGTACGTCTTCCACGGGAAGAAGTTAGCAGCGGTATGGGAGAGCTTCACCGGCACGCGCTCGGCGATGGGAACGTCGTGGATGACGGCGACGGAGGGGCCGTCAAAGGGGTTGGTGCTGCCGGAGCGGGAGGAGTTGAAGGGATCGGATTTGCTGGAGGAGGAGGCGAACCCGTCCATGGTGAGGAGGCGGCGAATGAGCGGCAACGCTGAGGGGAGGCAGATCGGTGGAAGGCTTGCGCAGTGTCAAGGGAGGCGGCGGCTAGGTTAGGGTTGGGGAGGATCGATTAGGCTGATACCAGTTTGTTTCCTTGTTGATGTACTTTGAATGGTCTTCACATATATAGACGATGAAGAGTAAATCCCATCAACAAGATAGTATCCCATTGTGTAGGCATGTCCGTTGATGGTGTAGTTGCAAGTCGGTGCATTTCTGCTCGCAAGCGTAGCAAAAGAATAAGACGTTTGCATGACATTGATATAATCGAGATAATCCGGAAAACCAAATAAGGAGTGTTAAATCTACAAATCCTCTAAATGCCATAGCTTTAAGAAATATGCGGGATCTGCCTGCGATGTGAAAACCATAGAAAACAGTTACTTTAAGGGTTTGGCCATTTTACGGAATATGTTAGAGTTGCTCTTATGCAAAGTAAAGTTTTGTCGAATCTGCGAAAATTATTGATACATGTAAGGGTTTGATTCAAGTCTACATGTAAAATAGGGCACGATTATTGGTATAGATCCTACTTCCGTCACGGCATGTGCCGTGTACACCGATGGGCGGTGGAGTCAGGGCCGGTCCACGGATTTCGGGGGCCCTAGGGAAAAACGACGCGAAGAGACCTTTATTTAAAGTGGTAGAGCTTTCCTGGAGTGTGTGGTGGTGGTGGGTGGGTGGTAGGAAGGGCAAAGGCCCTCCTACTCTAGAAAACACCTTAAAGTGATATATCTTTAATATTTATGCTAAAAAATTTCTCATACTCTAGAGAACACCTTAAAGATATGTATCTTGAATATTTATGCTAAAAAAATCTCCCCCTCGCCCCCGACACTCTAGAAAACACTTTAAAGATATGTATCTATAATATTTATGCTAAATTTTAAAGATTAATCAAATATTATGCGTGATTAGCGTTCTTGGGCCTCTCAACAATGCCAGTCAAACTCTTTCACTTGTTAACACACAAAAGACATAAGAAAATATTAGTATTGTGAGAAATATTATTGCAATGAAATAGCAAATTAATTGATCTTTACATTTGATATCTCAACTGTCTTTAAAATCATGGTGAAGACATTGAAAACCTTTCCTATTGATCGAGAAAATTACATACCATGATACTTATTTGTAACAATCACTCCTTGTGTGCATATGACTCTGCAAAAGATGAGTGGAAAGATAGATATATTAGATAGTGGATTAATAAGATGATGTAATAGTCTTAAAATATGTTGATGTGAACAAGCAAAACAAAGTAATAAGAGGAGAGATGATTGCGGAATAGTAAAATTATGTGATTGCATAGTTAGTCTCTAATAAAGAATATATTGACAACCCTGTAAAAACATGTGATTTCGGTTTTGTTCTGCATACTTGGAGAGGCCAACAAATCATGGCATCAAGAAAAATATAAATAAATGTTAAAATATATTTTTGCAAAATATTAGTCTAAGTAGAGACATAGTAATCTATAACTTGGATCACATATATTTTCTAAAATAATTCTACACTATTAAGACTTAAAATTAATATAGAAACACAATTGTTTTTTAATCGGACCCTACATCATGGGGGCCCTGGGCAAGCGCCCTCTGCCCCGCACTATGGGGCCGGCTCTGGGTGGAGTACGATCCGCAAACGCTTGTTTCTTGGTTACTCCGCATTTCCTGTTTTGGCAACGGACAAACGAGTTGGGCAGGTGATTAAGTTGAGGTGTGAGAAACATGTAATGTCTCAGCTGCCTGATCGACGTTTAGCGGCTGCACCGCTGTCTCTGTAACACGTTGTCCTTGGTGTGAAATAGTACCCGCACATGCATCATGTCATCCGCGAAATAAACCATTTTTTGTTAAGATGAAAGAAACTAATTAGTGCATTTATATAGATTTCGAATTAGTTTTCCCCTCAGGGAAAAAAAGGAGATTTGAGTTACTGGAACCAATAAACCATTTGCATCAATTGATTTTGAAATTGGAAGTACCTTTTTAAGAAAAAAAATTACTCATATAGTCCATTCTGGCTTATGTTCGACGTAGGATGTCGCTGTGTTGTTTTGGTACAATTTTGATGTGCTCAGTATATAGCTGTAGTGCACATAACTGGACCGACCCCAGCATGTCACCCCTCCTAGGACCGACACGGGGAAACCCTAGCCACCAACAACCTTGGGCCGCCCCTCCTCTTCCACCCATATCGCCGGGGTCGCCGGAGGATGCGGCTGGGCTGGGGGAGGGGGTTAGCTCCTCGCGTAGTGGACGTACCTCATGAAGATTCATTAGATGGCCGCTCCCCCTCTTGCGCAGTGACGGCGTGCTACGGCTCCTTGTGGAGTCATCTGGATAACAAGTGTGGTGGCTTCCTCTCGACCGATCGATTGAGTCCATACATAGAGGACCTGCTGCTTTTTCTCTGCTTTGGCCTCTCCCAGCGCCAACATCGGTCGTCTCTCCGGCTTCTCCGTGGCAAGGTGTAGGCTCTCTGATCCTGGCCTGGAGCTCCAAATCTTGTTGCGATTTGTGGGACGACAGGTCTGGGCAGAGCATCGTCTGGTGATATGGACCACAATGATCTAGGTGCTGGCTTCGGCTAGTGTCTGTACGGTGGCCACGTCGGGGGTTTATGGGCCAGTGACGACATGTGCCGGCACATTCCGATTGTGTGAGGTGGTGGTCCGGAAGCTCCGTGGAAAACTTTCTCGGTTCATGTTAGCTAGTGGTTGTGGCGCCGCTATGGAGTCTTTCTCGACCTCTTCAACCACGGAGGAAGCTATTTGGGTGAAATCCTAGACGGGTATTGTTATGGCGTTGATTTCCTCCTTTGGGGCGTCGCTTTGAAGACCTTGCTCCAGCGACCACTCTTGGTGGACTAGACATACACGACATTGTAGTTGGTTGATGGCCAACCGGCAGTGCCAGAGTTCCGCATGGCGGCTTGTGTGGCGACAACAATGTTGATGGGCGATGGATGGTCACGACAAGATCTTATTAGTAGGCCCCTTTCCAGCATTGATGAGCTTCTTCGGCACAGGTTTTGTGCTTTTACTCTCCAGACCTCATAAGTAAAATCAGAGGTGCATGTCCATATGTGAGGAGTCATCAGCTTGGCATACACCGACGTGGGCTTCACAATGCCACTTATACAAGGTCTTCGAGGAATTCAGAGTCATTGTTGATTGATGACAATGTACTGGAGGGCTATCTTTGCAAAGAGTTTCGCTTCGATGGTGTGTGTAGCCCCTGTGGGTAGACATGCTGACTATATGGACGCTTACGACGGTTGTGTTCCATGACCATCGACGAGAGTGTTTGTTACGGCCTTCTTCCGGTTTCCGCTAATTAACCTGACAATTTTTTTTGTCTCAAAAAATTAGAGTCTTTTGTCTTATATAAAAAAATACACATGGATCCCACGACTGTAAAGTCGCCGGTGAGGCATGAGCTTAGCCCATAATTGAGTGGTCAAATGGACAAAATAAGGACTCTTTTGGTAACATAATCACGTTGCAATGTTCAGCTCGCAAGAAAAATAAGAGAAAACACAGCATGCGCGCATCATGCGCCTGTTTGATACGGACAACACGGTGGAAAATTAGGAGAAAACGCAGTGTTACAGTGCATGCACGTGCGGGTCCGGTGGTACTCACACTTGGTTCACGAGGAGCATGCGCGCGGGTGCGTCGTCACGTAGGTTACGGGTTTTGGCAGAGCCGGTCCATAGGGCGGGGCAGAGGGGCGCTTGTCCAGGCTCCCATGTTGTAGGAGAACGATTTAAAAAGAATTATGTTTCTATATTAATTTTAAGTCTTAATAGTGTAGAATTATTTTAGAAAATATATGTGATCAAAGTTGTAGACTACCATGTCTCTACTTAGACTAATATTTTGTAAAAATATATTTTAACATTTATTTATATTTTTCTTGATGCCACGATTTGTTGGCCTCTCCAAGTATGCAGAACAAAACCGAAATCACATGTTTTTACAGGGTTGTCAATATATTCTTTATTAGAGACTAACTATGCAATCACATAATTATACCATTCCGCAATCATCTCTCCTCTTATTCCTTTGTTTTGCTTGTTCACATCAACATATTTGAAGACTATTACATCCTCTTATTAATCCACTATCTAATATATCTATCTTTCCACTCATCTTTTGCAGAATCATATGCACACAAGGAGTGATTGTTAGAAATAAGTATCATGGTATGTAATTTGTTCGATCAATAGGAAAGGTTTTCAATGTCTTCACCATGATTTTAAAGACAGTTGAGATATCAAATATAAGGATCAATTAATTTGCTATTTCCTTGCAATAATATTTCTCAGAATACTAATATTTTCTTATGTCTTTTGTGTGTTAACAAGTGAAAGAGTTTGACTGGCATTGTTGAGAGGCCCAAGAACGCTAATCACGCATAATATTTGATTAATCTTTAAAATTTAGCATAAATATTATAGATACATATCTTTAAGGTGTTTTCTAGAGTGTCGGGGGGGGGGGAGGGGGAGATTTTTTTAGCATAAATATTCAAGATACATATCTTTAAGGTGTTCTCTAGAGTATGAGACATTTTTTTAGCATAAATATTAAAGATATATCACTTTAAGGTGTTTTCTAGAGTAGGAGGGCCTTTGCCCCCCTACCACCCACCCACCACCACCACACACACCCCAGGAAAGCTCTACCACTTTAAATAAGGGTCTCTTCATGTCGTTTTTCCCTAGGGCCCCCGAAATCCGTGGACCGGCCCTGGGTTTTGTTTGAGAGCTTGAGTTCGTGATGGAGTTGCATGCCACCTGGTAGCTAAAACCAACTAGCTAGGTTGAAGGCTCACATGCAGTGGCGGACCTAACAATTTTTGAAAGCCCGGGCACACTAGTAGAAACTAAAAGACTTCACTTTAGTGTACCAAGAACCATAGATTTCACATATATGGATAAACATTATATTAATATAATCAATATGTAAAATGAATAAACAAAGGTAGCAATAACCTATTGAATATACTGTTGGAATTTTTGCCCAAATAGTCTAGCCCATTTTCCATTTCAATAATTCGTGAAAATCCTAGAGGCCCATGTGGCCCATTCATGCAAGGCAAGAGCTGGGACAAATGTTTAGTCCCACATTGCTAGTTGAGTGGAAGTTGGACCAGCTTATAAGATGAGCTCTCCTACCACTTGGTAAAAGGATGAGAAGGAGAAGGAGAGAGTTACACACGTGCGCTCCTCCTCCTCCTCGCTCGCCTCACCACGCCTCGCCTCGCCTCACCTCGTCACGATGCGCGCGCGCCGCGGTTTGCGAGAATCTCACCGAGCCGAGCTTTATTTTGCCACGCATGAATGGTATATGAACAGATGTACAGAAGCTGAAACGTTTGCTTTGAATGGACTTTTAATACGAGTTAAATGAATATGAATTGAGTGGAGGCTGTCCGGTGGGCTGCCGCTTGTTCGCTTCATCTTCCGTCCATTCATTTCATCTTCTGCGCAGTCTGTCTACCTTCCCCTATGTGCCTATAAGAGAGAGAGGTTGCTCCTCCTCTCAGTTACACTGCCACACATCCTTTGCGCCTCCAGTTCTAGAGCACTGCGCTACCTAGATCTTCCCCATCCCGTCTTGCGGCGTGCACCTTGACGAGAGTAGGCCTCGAGACCCCGCTTCTAGTCACATGACGGAGAAGGGCGATAAGGTTTTTGGGGAGCGCTATCAGCGCGACTACTGGCTTCGTCACAGACTCCCTCACAGATAGCGACTGCAGCGACGTCTTCCCTGACGAGGACTTCTTTCCCGACATCAGCACCCTCTTCCTCGACGACATGGCCAACGACGGTTCCAACGCCGGCGGTTCCACTTCTGCTACTGTCGTGTATATCTTCTGTCTCAATCTTGTTTTGATCATATCGAAAGTTTTATGCATTGCAGTTTGTTTGGTTATATGCCTTAATATGTATTCGCTATTTTACATGATTAGTATATTGCCTATTATTCTAATCATGATTTATCTAGCGTTTATTATAGATAATTCGCTTGGTAAATTGCTCTATTATTCAACAATCCAAAAACCTTATTTCAGGCAATTTGCTCCAAGTGGCTTTGTTGCTTCTATGAAGCCACCTGTGTTTGAAGGTGTGAATTACAAATGATGGCGCAAGAGCAAAGGTTCTGGTTTGCACCATGAGCTGCTATAACGCCATCTATGGCGCACCTGAGGGGGAACTTAATCCCGCTCAGGAAGAGGCGTTCCAAAAACTTGATACCACTTTCAAGGCTGCCTTGATCAGCATCCTTAGCGGCAATATTGTCGATTCATATATGTCATTTAGCAATGGCAAATATATGTGGGATGCGCTTGAGAGAAAATTTGGAGTCTCCGATGCTGGTAGTGAACTGTATGTCATGGAACAATTCTATGACTATAAGATGGTTGATGACCGCTCCATTGTGGAGCAGGCTCATGAGATACAGTCACTTGCCAGGGAGCTTGAGCACTTCACTTGTGTGTTACCGGACAAGTTTGTTGCCGGAGGCATCATTGCCAAACTTCCTCAGTCATGGAGGAATTTTTCTACTTCTCTGAAGCACAAGAGACAAGAGTTCTCCGTGACGGATCTCATTGGGACTCTTGATGTGGAAGAGAAGGCGAGAGCAAAAGACACACGTGCTCGAGGTATCGAGGTAGGTTCTAATTCCAACCTGGTACAGAAAAGGAACTTCCAGCATCACAAGTTCAAGAACAAAGGAAAGTTTGATGACAAAGGAAAGTTCGATGGAAAGAACAAGGTCTCACAGTCCACCAGCTTCAAGAAGAAGACTGATAAGATGAAAGGTGCTTGTCATGTGTGCGGTGATCCTAATCATTGGGCTCCTGCTTGTCCCAACCGCTTTGACAAGCGCCAGCATGGGAAGAGCAGCAAGACTGCTAATGTTGTCATGAGCGACGTTGAGATGAAAGATGTTGGGTATGGTATATTACCTACTGTTCTTTCATTATGTCATTCTCCTGATTGGTGGATTGACACGGGCGCTAATGTACATGTCTCTTCTGATATTTTCATGTTTTCTTCATATCAGTCGAGGGACTCAAACCGTCTTGATGGGGAACGGCTCGCATGCTTCGTTTCATGGTGTTGGTACGATCTGAAGTTCACTTGGAAAGACCGTATACCAAGAACGTGCATCATGTTCCCTCAATAAATAAAAATCTTGTTAGCGGATCTCTTCTGTGTCGAGATGGCTACAAGATTGTATTCGAGTCCAATAAATTTGTAATTTCGAAGTATGGAACCTTTGTTGGTAAAGGCTATGAATGCGGAGGCTTGTTCCGCTTATCTCTCTCAGACATTTGTAATAAAGTTGTTAATCATATTTACATGAATTTTGAATCAATTGTCTGGCACTCTCGTCTTTGTCATATTAATTTTGGTTGTATGACGCGGCTAGCCAAAATGAATTTAATCCCTGATTTCTCAACTGTTAAGGGATCTAAGTGCCAAGTCTGCGTGCAAGCTAAACAACCTCGCAAGTCACATACGACCGTAGAAATGAGAAATTTAACACCACTAGAGCTCATACATTTTGATCTTTGTGAGATGAATGGTGTGTTGACAAAAGGTGGAAAGAAATATTTCATGACTTTGACCGATGACTCTACGAGATATTGTCATGTGTATATTCTGAAATCAAAATATGAGGCTCTGAGTTTCTTCAAAATGTATAAAGCTGAGGCAGAAAATCAACTTGATCAAAAGATTAAGAGGCTTAGGTCTAATCGTGGTGGAGAGTATTTTTCCAACGAGTTTGATTCCTTTTGTGTGGAACATGGCATAATTCATGAGAGGACGCCTCCCTACTCACCCCAGTCAAATGTAGTAGCCGAAAGAAAGAACCGTACTCTAACAGATTTGGTTAACACCATGTTAGACACATCGGGTCTTTGTAAGCAATGGTGGGGGGAGGCACTATTGACCGCGTGCCATGTCCTAAACCGAGTTCCCACAAAGAACAAAGAAATTACTCCATTCGAAGAATGGGAGAAGAAAATATTAAAACTCTCTTACTTACGTACTTGGGGTTGTTTGGCAAAGGTTAATGTACCAATCCCCAAGAAGCGCAAGCTTGGACCAAAAACCATTGATTGTGTTTTTCTGGGCTATGCTTTTCATAGCATTGGTTATAGATTCTTGATAGTAAAATCTGAAGTACCTGACATTCATGTCGGTACAATCATGGAGTCGACTGATGCGACTTTCTTTGAGGATATCTTTCCAATGAAGGATAAACCTAACTCATCATATCCGGAGATACCTAGTTCATCTAATCAGGAATTTGCTATATTCTCTGAACCTACCATTCCAATTGAACACTCTGAAAGTCCTAAGGAGGATGATAATGAAATTCCTAAAAGGAGCAAGAGACAAAGGACTGCAAAGTATTTTGGTGATGATTTCATTGTGTACCTTGTGGATGACACTCCCACTTCCATTTTAGAAGCTTATGCATCTCCTTATGCTGACTACTGGAAGGAATCTGTTCATAGTGAGATGAATTCCATCTTAGTTAATGAAACATGGGAGATCACTGATCGTCCTTATGGGTGCAAACCTGTAGGATGTAAATGGGTGTTCAAGAAGAAACTAAGGACTGATGGTACTATTGAGAAGTACAAGGCAAGGCTTGTGGCCAAGGGTTATACCCAAAAGGAAGGTGAAGACTTCTTTGACACTTACTCACCTGTAGAAAGGTTGACCACCATTCGAGTACTACTTTCTCTGGCTTCCTCACACGGTCTTCTCGTTCATCAAATGGATGTTAAGACGGATTTCCTAAATGGAGAGTTGGATGAAGAAATTTATATGGATCAACTAGATGGTTTTGTAGTAAATGGTCAAGAAAGAAAAGTGTGCAAGCTACTGAAGTCTTTGTATGGTCTTAAACAAGCACCTAAGTAGTGGCACGAAAAATTTGATAAAACCTTAACCGCTGCAGGCTTTGTTGTAAACGAAGCTGACAAGTGTGTATACTATCGCCATGGTGGGGGTGAGGGAGTCATCCTTTGTTTGTATGTTGATGACATACTGATTTTCGAAACCAACCTTAATGGAATTAAGGAGTCAAAGATTTCTTCTCTCGTTCCTTTGAGATGAAGGATTTGGGAGTAGCTGATGTCATCGTGAACATCAAGATATTGAGAGATGATGATGGTGGGATTACACTGCTTCAGTCCCACTATGTGGAAAAGATCTTGAGTCGTTTCGGTATAGCGACGTCAATTTTTCTCCTACACCGTATGATCCTAGTGTGTTGCTTCGAAAGAATCGAGGAAATGCTAGAGACCAACTAAGATACTCTCAAATCATTGGCTCGCTTATGTATTTAGCTAGTGCCACGAGGCCTGACATCGCCTTTGCTGTAAGAAAACTCAGTCGATTTGTTTCAAATCCAGGAGATGATCACCGGCATGCTCTTGAGAGAGTTATGCGATATCTAAAAGGCACTGCGAGCTATGGCATACACTATACCGGGTACCCGAGGGTACTAGAGGGTTATAATGATTCAAATTGGATATCTGATGCTGACGAGATAAAGGCCACAAGTGGATATGTTTTCACACTTGGTGGTGGCGCTATTTCTTGGAAGTCTTGTAAGCAGACCATCTTAACGAGGTCAACTATGGAAGCAGAACTCATGGCACTAGACACGGCCACTGTTGAAGCAGAGTGGCTTCGTGAACTCTTGATGGACTTACCTGTGGTTGAAAAACCTATACCTGTAATTCCAATGAACTGTGATAATCAAACTATGATTATTAAGATGAACAGTTCTAAGGATAATATGAAGTCCTCAAGACATGTGAAGAGGAGACTAAAATCTGTTAGGAAAATGAGAAACTCCGGAGTTATTGCATTGGATTATATCCAAACGTCTAAGAACCTTGCAGATCCCTTCACAAAGGGACTATCACGCAATGTGATAGAAAATGCATCGAAGGAGATGGGTATGAGACCCACACTATGATTTTTCCACGGTGGTAAACCACTCTATGTGATCGGAGATCCCGTGAATTAGAATTGGGAGACAAGTTGTTGGTTAGCTGAGAGGAAAGTATCCCTACTTTAATAAACACCGCTCCATAAAGATGCAATACTTTCCTATTCTGCATGGCAGGTTGATTTATTATCTTAATGTGTTCTAAGTGGCTTATCCTAAGCAAATATATTGTCCTGCAGAACATCTTTTGAAGAACACACCTATATGGGTCTAACTGTTAAAACGTCGCAGTCTATGAGAGTTGAGTGCTCTCTAATAAACTCATGAAAGTCCATGGAGTATGACGCATAAGCTCCACCCGCGGGGAAGTCCCACGGTAGCCCAGTATCGGTCAAGGCTTCGTGTGAAGCTAGGTTGCAGCAAACTTGCAGTTCAAGGCATAGTCCACTGTACAAGTCGCAACCTAGTGTAGCATAGAATTCTAGGTGGAAGTTCAACTTAACAGTCTCCACTACAGTACCGGTATATAAACAGTGTTTTGGAACCAAAGGCAAATTACATGTGCCTCTGGGATCTGGTGGGGGATTGTTGGAATTTTGGCCCAAATAGTCTAGCCCATTTTCCATTTCAATAATTCCTGAAAATCCTAGAGGCCCATGTGGCCCATTCATGCAAGGCAAGAGCTGGGACAAATGTTTAGTCCCACATTGCTAGTTGAGTGGAAGTTGGACCAGCTTATAAGGTGAGCGCTCCTACCACTTGATAAAAGGATGAGAAGGAGAAGGAGAGAGTTTCACACGCGCGCTCCTCCTCCTCCTCGCTCGCCTCGCCACGCCTCGCCGCCACGACGCAGCCACAAGGCCATGGGTTATGGTTATGGAATCTCACGAGCCGAGCTTTATTTTGCCACGCATGAATGGTATATGAACATATGTACAGAAGCTGAAACGTTTGCTTTGAATGGAATTATAATACGAATTGAGTGGAGGCTGTCTGGTGGGCTGCCATCTTCTGCGCAGTCTGTCAACCTTCCCCTCTGTGCCTATAAGAGAGAGAGGTCGCGCCTCCTCTCAGTTACACTGCCACACATCCTTTGCGCCTCCAGTTCCAGAGCACTGCGCTACCTAGATCTTCCCCATCCCGTCTTGCGGCGTGCACCGCGAGCCGGGACAGTAGGCCTCCGAGACCCCGCTGCTTCGAGTCCTATACGGGAGAAGGGCGATAAGGTTTTTGGGGAGCGCTATCAGCGCGACTACTGGCTTCGTCACGGACTCCCTCACAGATAGCGACTGCGGCGACGTCTTCCCCGACGAGGACTTCTTCCCCGACATCAGCACCCTCTTCCTCGACGACATGGCCAACGACGGTTCCAACGCCGGCGGTTCCACTTCTGCTACTGCCGTGTATATCTTCTGTCTCAATCTTGTTCTGATCATATCGAAAGTTTTATGCCTTGCAGTTTGTTTGGTTATATGCCTTAATATGTATTCGCTATTTCACATGATTAGTATATTGCCTATTATTCTAATCATGATTTATCTAGCGTTTATTATAGATAATTCGCTTGGTAAATTGCTCTATTATTCAACATATAGCCACACAATGATAAAATCAAACTTTTTACGAGCGTTGTGTGTCACCAGCACGGTGTGTCACCGCGCCAAATTTCCTAGTCTGATGGAACAACTCCATGCATGTGAGCAGGGGCGGATTTACCATCCAGGCACCCTGGGCACGTGCCCCCCGACTCGACACCGGCACTTGCAGGTAGTCCGGCGAGGTCCCAGGTCGACCTACATAGTTGAACCTGTAAAATTCTGCTTAAAAATAGAGAAAAATACGTGTATCACGTTACTTGGGCCTATTTTGAGCTATTCCCTCACAGAACTAAGTGTCCCATTACGTACATAGTCCATACAGTCCACAAAACAAACGGGAATTGATCGATCAGTTGTCTCCTCCCCGAGCCTCCAGCCGAGACCGACGCCACGGCAGCGCGGCAACTGCTTGCCCTAGCTCTGGGAGAGATCGACGGCGAGACGGAGAGGGAAATATGTCTCCCGGCCATTGCTCCAATTAGGCTACGACTCCGCCGCAGTTAGCAGCAGCATGGCGGCCATCAGCGAGGATTTCCAACCTATGCACATGGAGGTAGGAAGCAGCAGCAGACCGGGGACGATGGGGATGGCGATCGGCACCGGTCGCACACCACAACTAGGTAAGATTTTCTTTGTAATTTGTAGGGTGGTTTCGCATTAAACATCCTAGTGTTTGGTTTAACACTGAATTTCAGAATTGGGGGGATTTCTTATTCATACAACGAATACACCGCAAGTGGATACACTGAAATGAATACACTGCAAGCGGTTGATTAATGGAATTTAACACTGAACTTACTATTGTCAACTCGTAAAAAGTTTGATTTTATCATTGTGTGGCTAGTATATTCAGTAGGTTATTGCTACCTTTGTTTATTCATTTTACATTTATGATCTATTTAACATTATTGATTATATTAATATAATGTTTATCCATATATGTGAAATCTGTGGTTCTTGGTACACTAAAGTGAAGTCTTTTAGTTTCTACTAGTGTGCCTAGGCTTTCAAAAATTGCTAGGTCCGCCACTGCCCACGTCGACACCGTTATCATGCAGGCCCTGTTCGGCGATGGGGCGGGCGCCATGGTCGTCGGCATCGAGCCCGACAGCTCCATCGAGCGCCCGGTTTTCGAGATGGTGGCCGCCTCGCAGAGCGTGATACCTGAGAGTGACCTGGCCGCGGCGGGACGGCTCCGCGGGCCCATCTTCAACCCTTTCTTCGAGATGTCGGCGCTGATCCGGGAGAACATCCAGCAGAGCATGGCCAACGCGCTTGGGCCGCTCGGGTTGAGCGGCGGCTGGAACGACCTTTTCTGGGCGGTGCATCCCAGCGGGCGAGCGATCTTGGACAGCGTGGAGGCGGGGCTCCGGCTGCAGCCCGAGAAGCTGGCGGCTAGCCGACATGTACTGAGAGAGCACGGGAACATGTTCGGACCTACGGTGATCCTTTGTGCTGGACGAGATCCGGCGCCGCCGTGATGAGCAACGTCTAGGTGTCTTGCTTGCGCTCGGGCCAGGCGTCATGGTTGAGACTGTTAGATGTATATATTTGTATATTGTAGTTTCCCCATATGTTAGGGGGCTTCCTGCATATTTGCACATGTACCTGTATTATATATTGTGGCCTTTGGCCCCAGAGGAATACAAGTTGCATATTCCTGATATGGTATCAGAGCTAGGTTAGCCTCCTCCTACTGGCAACTTCGTCGCTGCAGCCTCCACCTTCCCTGTCGCCGACGGTCTTGTCGTCGTCGCCGCTGCCGGTTGCCGCCTCGTTCCTGGCCGTCGTTGCCCGTTCCGTCTCCCGATCCAGATCGGTCTTCGTCCAGATCGGTCTCCAGATGTGCGTAGAAGGTCTCTAGATCGATTTCCTGCTCGGTCTCGAGATCGATTCCCTGCTCGGTCTCCAGATCAATTCCTCCCGCCTCGTTCGCTGCACCCGCCCGCCTCCTCCTGATCGCTGCAGATCGCTGCCCGCCTAGCCCGCCCGCCCTTCTGCTCTAGATCACCCGTCTGGCCCGCCCGCACCTTCTACTCCAGATCCCTGCTGTCACCCGACGGCCACGCGACGCCCGCCCGCCTGGACAGATCTCCCCCGAGCTCCTCTCCCCATCCACTCTCAGTTCGCCGGCTTCCCACAGCCGACGGCCATCGACACCATCGGGAATCGCTCCCCGGTGGCCCGAATTGGCCTCCTCAGGCCCTTAGGTGCCGCCTCTCGCTCTGACTAGCCGGAATTTGGCCGGCCTCTGCCTGCAGCTCGGGTTGACCAGATCTGAAAAAAATGTCTTCTGCGTCGGGCTATGTTGCGATTACTCGCTGCCGGTGATCTTCGATGGCGCGAATTACCCTGATTTCGCTGCCTTTATGCGTGTTCACATGCGCGGTCTCCGTCTATGAGGTGTGCTCTCCGACGAGGTCTCCTGTCCGCCGTGCCCTCCTGCTCCTGCGGCTCCTCTTCCGCCGACGCCGATTGTTGTTGGTGCTGATGCTTCTCAGGAGGCCAAGGATGCTGCTCAGAGTGCCGATGATAGTGTTGTAGCTGCTTATGAGCTGAAGTTCAAATAGTACTCTGATGATCTCGAGACTTATCGCCACGCTCTGACTGCCTACACTCAGTGGGTCGATGAGGATGCTCGTGCTGCTGCTTTTCTCACCTCAAGTGTTCTTCCCCAGTATGCTGCCGAGTTCATGAGTCTCCCTACTGTTTCCGCTCAGTGGGCACATCTTCGTCAGTGCTATCAGCCATCTTGGGATGCTCTTTACCTGTCCGTGGTTCGCCAGGAGCATGCTCTTCAACAGGGTGATTCCACTATTGATGAGTTCTATACTCAGAGTGCTGCTATCTGGCGTCCGCTTGATTGTCTCTGTACTGCTGTTTGTGGCACATGCTCGTGCTGCCAGATTGTGCGCTCGGATTTGGAGTTTCACCGCATCTATGAGTTTTTGTCTCGGCTCCGCCAGGAGTTTGAGCCCCGGCGTGCTCAGCTGAATGCTCGTGGTCGTGTTCCGCTCTCTGAGGTGTTGTCTCGAGCTTGGTGAGGAGACCCATCTCCGTTGCCGGTCTTGCGTTCCATCTGCTTGCTACTCGTGGTCCTCCTATGCCGCCGCTCCCTTGACTCAGCCGCCCTCTGTACACCGCCGATACTACCCACTCCTCCAGTCGTGGTCGAGTCAAGACCAGCAGTCCTCAGAGTCTCGAGTCGAGCACCAGCAGGCTCGTGGTCAGGGTCATCGTGGTTCTCTTCATCACTGCTCTTACTATAACAGGGATGGCCACACTTGGGCTACACTTATACACGGATCGATTACGTCGTGACAGCACCAGGCTCGTGGGCGATCGACTCCTTCCAGATCTTCAGCTTGCTCTCTCGATCAGGACATTATCGAGTCTTCGCTACGCTTGATGCTACAGGCTCTTCGACGGCACCGCTTTGGTTCTGTGGATCGATTCTTCAGCCTACGACCACCACCTTCTACACAGTCAGGTATGTCTCCGTGGTATCTAGATTCTAGAGCTTCTTTTCATATGACCTCTGAGTCTTCTTTTCTGTCCGCTCTTCGTTCTCTCCCTTCCCCTGTTCGTGTTCTCACGGCCGATGGTACCTCTCTTCCTATTTCTAGTTGGGGCACCCTTTCTACTTCTTGTTTTTCTGTTCCTCATATTTATCATGTTCCTCGTCTTAAGATGAATCTGTTCTCTGCTAGCCAGCTTACTAACTCTGGTTGTCGCGTCATTCTTGATGCTGATTCTTGTGTTGTCCAGGACCGTCGCACACAGGCCCTGGTTGGAGTTGGCCCTCGCAGCTGTGACTCTTCAGGACTTTGGGAGTTAGACTGGCTTCGTGATCCTTCCGCTGCCACTTCATCTGCCAGTTCTTCTCCGGTTGTCGCCTCTGCTACCAACTCCTTTCAGCAATGGCATCATCGTCTTGGTCACCTTTGTGACTCTCGCCTGTCGTCATTAGTTCATCGTGGTCTTCTAGGGTCTGTCTCAGGAGATGGGTCTTTACATTGTCAGGGTTGTAGGTTGGGAAAACAGATTCAGCTTCCCTATCCTACTAGCGCGTCTATATCTCAGTGACCTTTTGATTTGGTTCATTCCGATGTTTGGGGTCCGGCTCCTTTCGCTTCGAAAGGGGGCCATCGCTACTATATTTTATTCATCGATGACTTTTCTCGGTACACTTGGTTGTATTTTATGCGCTCTCGCAGTGAAGTGCTCGCCATATAACAGCGTTTTGCGGCCATGGTTCGTACTCAATATTCTACACCCATTCGTGTGTTTCGTGTTGATTCTGTTGGTGAGTATATCTCCCAGATGCTGCGAGGTGTTCTTGATGAGTAGGGTACCCTCGCTCAGTTCTCCTGTCCTGGTGCACATGCCTAGAATGGCGTTGCTGAGCGCAAGCACCGCCATCTTCTTGAGACCACTCGTGCCATGATGATTGCTTCTTCCCTTCCGCCGCATTTCTGGGATAAGGCTGTCGCTACGTCGGATTACCTCATCAATATTCAGCCCTCTGCCGCTCTGCAGGGTGGTATCCCTCTTGAGCGCCTATCTGGTCATTCTGCAGACTACTCCATGCTTCGCTTGTTTGGCTGTGTTTGTTATGTTCTCCTTTCCCCTCGCGAACGCACCAAACTGACCGCTCAGCCTGTTGAGTGTGTTTTTCTTGGATACAGTGATGAGCATAAGGGCTATCGCTATTGGGACCCCATTGTTCACCGTATGCGTATATCTCGCGACGTTACCTTTGATGAGACGCGCCCTTTCTATCCTCGTCCCACCGCTGGTACCTACCCGGTGGAAGATATCTCTTTTCTTTTTTTTCCTGACACACCTCCTTCTACTCCTATCGTGTCCTCTTCAGGACCCCCTCTCCATGATATCTCTTCTTCAACACCATCCTCCTCTGCTCCGTCTAGTTTCCCTAGTTCTCCTCGTTCTCCGGAGCCTTCTTCTGCTATTCCTTCTTCTTCCTCTTCGTCTCCCGAGTCGTCTTCCTCTGATGAGATTCCCTCTACTCGTCCTGTTCGCCAGCGTCGTGCCCCCAACCGTTACTCTCCTAGTCAGTATGGTCTTTCTGTTGCCTCTGAGCCAACTTCTTATCGGGATGTTGAGCATCATCCTGAATGGCAGATGTGTTGGGCCACGCAGAGATAAAACAAAACTTTTCCTCTAACGTGGTGATCCCAAGACCTAGCTGAGGTAGAAAGCCACGAGGTTTACCACTAGACGCGCGGTTGCGGATTACTGATGAAGCGCTGGCTTGATGCGGCAGTCCTCACGATCCGATCGTCCGGTGCTGATCGCAAGACCTCTCTTTGGTATCCACACGCATAAGGAGGAGCGCGGCGAATCGCTAGGTTCACGGTACGGACTGCTGTGGAGCTAGGGTTTCCAACAATGGAATGACCTAACCGAACAACGATTAACCTCTCTGGGTTACTGTGCTCCACTATATATAGGGAGTGAACGTGGGCTCTGCTCGCGCGACCCATTCACTAAAGCCCATATAAACTAGTCATCGTGAGTCCAACTCACTAACTCAGTCCTAATCTGGTTTAGGTCCAACCCAACCAGATTATATGTTCAGATCCAATCCGAACATGCTCCCGCTCTTAAGTGTGTGACCCCGCAGGCTCATGGCTACTTGGACACGATTAGAGTCCAACTCACAATCGATCAATCGGCATCGGCTCCTAGCAGAACATACCGATTCCCAAGTACCAAAGAGTCATGACGACTTGCCTTTTCAATGCGACTTACGTCCGAGTCCCTTTTGCCTCACGATATATCTTGTCAGACTATAGGCGAATATATGTCATCCCTTAAATAGTCTAACTCTCTTCTCGATCCGAGATAAGTGATTCACCCGACTAACTCTTAGCCGATCGCCTCGGTTAACACTTAACCGAGTCGTGCATGGCCATGCTTTCCGAATCATATCTCACGAGAGGGCCCAGAGAATATCTCTCCGAGTGGAGGGGCAAAATCCCATCTTGGTTATTCACATCACGCAGCTTGATTCTCGATCGACCGAACCTGCCTTTATAAGCCCGCCATTTGATCAGCGTTGTGAGAACCTAAGTCGGTGATCCTCAACTCGGACTATGCAACAACCTCGGTCTAAGGATTACATTGATTGAGATATACAAATGACAACTAGTTCGTTGTACCTCAATATGGGTCAATCCAACTCGCTAAACTCTTTAGCCTAGTCTGTGTAAGTTGGAATAGCATCTCCATGCCCATGACAAGTGGAACCGAGTCATCAAGCCAACTTTCACATTGGTCTAAGTTGTGTGTCCAGCACAACCTCAATGACCAAGGATATTTAGTACAAACAACATGAATGCATAGTTCCACAACTGAATCACATATTCAATGATACACATCAGATGTTTATACAAGGACTACTTAATAACTTTATGAATACAATGGGACATATCATCATACATGATTGCCTCTAGGGCATATTCCCAACAAGATGGCCATGGCTGAGGATATTTCTGCGCTTGAGCACACTGGCACCTGGGATCTTGTCTCTCCCCCTCCCGGTGTTTGTCCTATCACTTATAAGTGGGTCTATAAAATTAAGACTCGCTCTGATGGATCTCTTGAGCGCTATAAAGCATGTCTTGTGGCTCGTGGTTTTCAGCAGGAGCACGGTCGTGACTATGATGAGACCTTTGCTCCTGTGGATCATATGACCACTGTGCACACTCTTCTTGCTGTCGCTTCTGTTCGTCACTGGTCTGTGTCTCAGCTTGATGTTCAGAATGCTTTCCTTAATGGTGAGTTGAGTGAGGAGGTTTATATGCAGCCTCCTCCTGGGTATTCTGTTCCCGCTGGGATGGTTTGCCGTTTTTGGCGTTCTCTCTATGGACTCAAACAGGCCCCTCATGACTGGTTTGAGCGCTTTGCCTCTATGGTGACTGCTGCTGGTTTCTCTCCTAGTGTTCATGATCTAGCGCTGTTTGTTCACACTTCTCCTCGTGGACGCACTCTTCTTCTTCTCTATGTTGATGATATGATCATTACTGGTGATGCTCCTGAGTATATAGCCTTTGTTAAGGCTCGTCTTCGTGATTAGTTTCTTATGACTGATCTTGGTCCTTTTCGATATTGTCTTGGGATTGAGGTTTCCTCCACTTTTGATGGCTTTTACATCTCCCAGGAAAAGTATATTCAGGATCTTCTTTCCCTATGGAGCTTAATGTTAAGCTTCAGCCTACTGATGGTGATCCTCTTCCTGATCCGACGCGTTATCATCATCTTGTTGGGAGTCTTGTTTATCTTGCTGTCACTCGTCCTGACATCTCTTATCCTGTTCATATTCTAAGTCAGTTTGTTTCTGCTCCTACCACTATTCATTATAGTCATCTTCTCCGTGTTCTTTGTTACCTTCGTGGTACGATCACTCATCTCCTTTTCTTTCCTCGTTCCAACTCCCTCCAGCTCTAGTGCTATTCGAACGCTACGTGGGCGAGTGATCCTTCGGATCGTCGTTCACTTTCTGCTTACTGTGTGTTTCTTGGTGGTTCGCTCATTGCTTGGAAGGCGAAATGCAGACGGTTTCTGCTCGAGTGTTGAGGCTGAGTTGCGTGCTATGGCCTTGTTGACTCTGAGGTGACCGGTTACGGTGGTTACTTCGGATTTTGGGGTCTCTATTACCACACCCACTGGTTTTGTCCGACAAGACAAGTGCTATTAGTGTTGCACGTGATCTAGTCAAGCATGAGCTTACCAAGCATATTGATGTTGATGCTTTCTATACACGTGCTCAGTGTGCAAAGCTCAGTTGTTTAGCCAAAGATGTGCCTTCAGATTTACAGTTGGCGTATTTCTTTACGAAGGCACATACCAGAGCGCAGCATGATTTCTTACTCTCCAAACTCAGTGTTGTGGATCCACCATAAGCTTGAGGGGAGGTGTTAGATGTATATATTTGTATATTATAGTTTCCCCATATGTTAGGAGGCTTCCTGCATATTTGCACATGTACCTGTATTATATATTGTAGCCTTTGGCCCCCAGAGGAATACAAGTTGCATATTCCTGACAGAGACCATGGTATTGCATGCCACTGCTAGCTACGGCTACTACGGTTGATGCTAAGCTGGCTTACATGGAGATGTTTCCATTACATGCTGAGCGTGGTCTCGCGCCAGGAGTTGCACACTACATTTCGCGCAATTTACCCAATAAAATGATCTTTACTCTCCTCAATCAATAACTCTTCTTATCGTTTTTCACTTGAACGAACTTTGATATGTTCTAAGTTTGAAGTGTCTGAAAAATAGCAAAACGCTTAACAAAATAACATTTGAGTACCCATATAGCAGTGACCTTGTGCATCAGTCTTAGATGCTAACACCACTAGAAAACATACTCCCTCCGACCCATATTAGTTGACTTGAATTTGTCTAGATTTAGATGAACCTATATACTAAATAATGTCTAGATTCATTCAAATTTACACAAAACCAAGTCAACTAATATGAGTCGGAGGGAGTACGTGATTTACTCCAGCGTGACCGTTTATGTTGAAACCCTGCAACAACTAGCTCTATTAACCTGCCTTATTTCTAAACAGCGGCGGTTAGACATCGCCGTTTCAAGAGATGCCACTGCTCTCTTCAACGCGACGGTAAGCATTGAGGTGGGGAAGGCCTAGGCGATAGAGTCCTTTTCTGGTCGAATCCGTGGATCCAGGGGTTCTCAATGGCGATGGTCGCGCCGACCGTTCTCGATCTGTCCGGCCTAAGCCGAGTAGCTCGCGAACTGTTTAGCAAGGGCTCGCTCAAAATGAGTGGAACTGGGACATCATGGGCACCCTCACCATGGATGCCATCACTCGGTTCCTGCGCATGTGGCCCATGATCCAGTCCTACGCCACCTTCCCGGAGATTGAAGACTCCTTCCGCCAGAAGCTATCGCCAGACGGAGCTTACTCCACGAGATCCACCTATCTGGCCTGCTTTGCGGGCAGAACGGCTCTTCCTGCTACTGCCCAGGTGTGGAACTCGTTCGCCCCCCTCAAGTTCAAGTTCTTCGCCTGGCTAGACGTTCAGGGGCGGTGTTGGACAACAGACCGGCTGCAGCGCCGTGGGCTGCCCAACCAAGGGGAGTGCCTGTTGTGCATCCGATGTGCCGAGGACATTATGTCGGGGTTCCGTTGCAGAAAACAGAAAATTTCCTATGATGGATCGCCCATTAATGACCGAAGGTTTTGGATACATACCCATATAGTCCAAAAGCGGTTAACATTCAGAGAGGAACATGGTTGAATTAGTCGTGATCGTAGCCGACCTCAAGGTCGCGAAGCTCCTCGCAAGTCACCTCTTGATCCATCGTGCAGCAGTCCGGCTCACGACATCCAAGGTTCCCCAATGTGGCATCCCGCAAAAACCACTACTAGAAAATCGCGTTGAATTTGTGCATTGCATCGTCATCATCATGCATTGTTTGCATAAAACTATTTTTCGCAACGCCCGTTTTGTTTTCTAAGACGCCCCACCTTCGTTCAAACACCAAAACCGGGTCCCCGGAATATTTTGTTTTGGCCGCTATCGGTTGCAAACGGCCCGTTTAAAAACAAATAAAAGATTTAATTATTTTTGCGGGGGCAGTCGAACGGGCCGTTTCGACCCGAACGACCACCCCCAGGATTTAAATCGGTCCACCTAGTTTCTAAACCTACCAACTTACCTACCCACACACCCCCAGCCACCTCATCCGGACCAATCCGTGACCGCCACCTCACCCCTCTCTCTCCCTCACCCAATCCCCTTTTGCCACCTAGGCTAAACCCAACCCCCCACTCATCCACACCCCACCACAGAACACGCCACACCCAGCCCGGTACACACACACACATGCGACACACGCACCCCTGCACCGATCCACCAACCATGGGACCCACCCCGGCCCGCCACTCCCTCCTCTCCTTCCCCCACCGTCTCCTTCCCCACGCCCTCTCTCCCACAAGACAGCCTCCCGCCCACTCGCTCCTCCTTCGCCAGCTCGGCGCCCGATGTCCCGCTCGTCTCGGCCGGCAGGCCGCTGCCCTCCCCAAGGCCCCGAGCCTCCCATCGCCGCTTCCACGCCCTCGAGCCGCCTCTGCCGCCGCCAAGCCGCCCGGCGAGCGCTGCCGAGCCCGCCCACAGCCCCTCTCCTGTGGGCCTCCTCTCTCCCGGCCCCGTGCTCGCGTGGCCGCGCCCGAGGGCCCCCTCCGCCGCTGGCCCTTCGATCTCCGCCCCGCACTGCACCAAGCCCCGCCCGCGCCTCCTTCGCACCTCCTCCCGCAGCGTCGGACCGCCTCCGAGCTTCGCTCCGGCGACAGGCTCGCTGCCCTCCACCTTCCTCCCGCTGGCCGCCACTGCCCCGCCGCTGGGCTCCCCTCCGCCTCGCGTGGCCTCAGCGCCGCTGTCCCCGCCTCGCTGCCATTGCCGCCGGTGGTTCCGCTGAAGCTCCGCCGCCGTCAGGCCTTCGCCCGGCGCGCCTAACGCCGTCCGCCCGAGCCCCGCCGTCGACTCGCCGGGCCCTGCCTCCGATCAGCACCGCCTTGCGTCGCGAGGTCCCCTGCCCAGAGGTTGTCCTCCTCTGGCTAGTGCACGCGCAGCACCCAACTCAAGCTCCCGTTTGCCTTCAGCCCCAGCCACGCTTTTGACCTCGCCAGGGCACAATGCCGCTAGATTCGCTGCTTGACATTTAAACGAGTACGTGCCGCTTCAAGGACTGCACCGACACGAAGTCGGGACAAAGTTTTACGCAATGGAACTCAAGCGTCATCACGGAACCACATGCTCTCCATCTTGGATCCGATGACCGAGTACACAATGCAAGCACTTCAAGTACCTTACCTCCATCAAGATAGTGGGCGACAAGATCGACGCCGTGTCAAGTACGCCCTCGACATTGAGTCGGAATGCCAAGATCTTCCAAGAACATGCCATCCGCAAAGTCCGCCTACCGAACCAGGGACGCCAAGTACTCCCTCGAGAACGTCAAGCACTTCACCCCGAAGCCAAGACCGACCCGACTTGAGAACCCGACAAGACCGTCGCGACGACAAGAACGGCATCGGCCCGGAAGAATTCGACACGCCCCGACACCGAACCAAGACATGCTTCCCGGACGCGACAAGAACTACCCCGATCCGAGACCCTAACCCCGGAGTTCGAGAACGACCCCGTTAGAACCCTGGACCCTGTAGAACCCCGAACCCCTGGAACTCCAAGATCGTCGAGACCCTAAATGTGTGAACCCCTTTCCGAGAACCCTATTTTATAAATGGTCAACTACATGAATTGTTGCATATTTAATTGTCATCTCGCATGCATATCATTGGTTTGGGGGCCTTATGCCGATTCACCTAATAATTAAATATGGGGCCCATATGCGGGCAAACTCTAGCCTTATATTGGCCTCATTTAAACTTGTGTAGCGAACCGGTGCTATCTTTTGTCTTGATAAACAACATTTAAATTGCGGGTTAACTAAATAACATGAACCATCTAATTAATTGTCGGGACCCCGGTTCCACTTAATATAACCTAATTGCATCGCACCTTGCCATGCCATGCATCATGCCGATCTTCTGCCGTTGAATTAAATATTGCATCCGGTGTTTCTTCTAGTGTTTTGGTTCTTCGCGGATAAGGCCGTTGAGTTGATGTGAGCTTCGCCCCGATCTTCGGTTGAACCCTTCGAATGTTTTCAAAGCAGCATCTCCCCTTTCTACCTATCTTACTTTTATAGTATTTATTCCTCTGTTGATCTATTGCTATTCGTTGCGATGCTTTAGTTTCGCACTGATATACCGCAGCCCTATATTGCCTTGGACACACCCTATTGCCTGTTGTTTGGTAGATAGTTGGACTTGCGCGTCGTAGTCGCTTGCTCAAGCGCTGTTGCGTGTCGTCAAGTGCCACAGTTGTTGATGTATTGCCGCATGTTGATGTTGGAGATGATCATAGTTTTATTTATCGTTCACTTTAATTCCTGTTTAACAACTAAAATTGAAGTAAGCAGAGGCATCGGTGGGTGATAGAAAATATTTGGTTTCCGGACGCCCACTTGTGTCCCGTAGGACCCCGAGTACTTGATACCTGTTCCTTGATTTATAGCGCTATCCACATCCGGGAGGTATATGGGACCCCCCTGAGCCAGAGCATGATTCAGTCTTATTTCTTGGGGCCACAAACTAGTTTGAGGTTTTATTTACTATCTTGTACTTATGCCATGCTACTTTCTGTATTTAAATTGTGCGAGGAGCACACTGTACTATTTAGGTAAGCGGAGTGATTACGCGGTATCGACAAGCCCAGCCACACTTTCGGGTTCCCGATACTGCCATTGACGCAAACCTTGAGTCCGTCTCGAGCTTGCTTACTCCGTTCGGGATCTACTCAATGGGTGGCCCCTGAAATATTTCTGAATCTTGTGATTGTTCACCGTGAAAGCCTCGTTGGGTTTTGATTTGGTCTTCCGAGGTTGATCGAGCGTGTGTTGCTATTGGTGCACCGCCGGTAAAACTTTCGAAAAGCCGTGTCATGGATATGGACGACTTGGAGCACAGTATCTCGATCATAGACAAGCATAACTAAAGTTTATTGCTATAATTTGACTCTATAATGACTAGTAATCAGCTTCACTATAATGGAATGGCTAATAATACTGCCCACAATTGCTTGTTTGAATTGTCGCTTGCGACCATTGTACCTGACTAGTAAATCTTGCAACTACAACGGAATGGCTGAATAGAAGTACCAACAACTGCTGGGTTTTGGGTTTTATCTCATGCTATCTGTATCTGATTAGTAATTGTTGCAACTACAACGGAATGGTTAACTAAAAGGGCCCACTGCTTATTTTATCAGGACGACTATCTTTAACCTGACTAGTAATTGCTGCAACGATAACCGAATAAATAAAACTGCCAACTGTGTGAGTTCCTCGGTTGACTTCCTCGTTTGGTCTCGAGGGGGAAACACCAGGATGGGTTTGTTTGGTGATAGCTTCAGGTTGGATCCGGTTAGGTCATTCTTATCCCTCTCTGATATCCGCCAGTTGTATCGAGTCTCTATAGGTTGTTTAGTGCATGTTGCCGCCGCTTCATCCACCATACCTATGTAGGCGAGACTTGAATTCTAGACTCGCTGCATCGCTCGATCGACGCTCCTCTTTTTCCTTTGCCCTTTGTCGGCACCCCTTTTGTTTAAGCAGGTTCTGAGATCGACGTCGTTAGCAGGGTTACCCTTCCGGCTTGGCCTGGGCAAGGTTATGGGCGCCATTGGTTATTCTTCAGGGCTCTTAGCCCCATTTGCATCTTGTCCGTAGTCGGACGCTCCATCTTTTCAAGGTGATTTGGATCTTGTACCGTATATCTGTATTCTTGACTCATGGAGTCACTGTTATATATATCTGTTCTGTGGGTCCCATCGAGGACTGTTGTGTAATGTTATTACTTCATTTTCCACCCGCACGAAAGTGCCTGGTGGGCACCTTTGAATCGTTTCTATGCGGGTTTGGCGAATTTTGCTCAAACTTGCATAGGTCCGATTCTGAGGGTGTTACACCCAAGTGTGGCCCCTCGTGGTTTCGTACACATACGGTGTAGGATGACGACCTCGCTCATGCTTCTCGATCCCTGCCGGGAGTGCGAAATTAGATCTCCGACTTGGAATCTCCGCATCGCAACGGCATGCTGCAGGTGCACCGTCTCTTGTGCGAGCAGTCCTATCATGGGACCATGCTAGCACAAGGAGAGAACTAGAGAGAGAGGAGAGAGATGGAAGAAGTGCATAGAGGAGGGAGGAGGGCTCCCAACTCGTGGCCTTGGTGTTGTGTGTCCTCCTCCAAGGGGGGAGGGCCTCTTTATATAGGGGTGGAGGGGGAAGGCTTGCCCCTCCCCCAAGGCACCAAGCGGCGGCCAAGGGAGGGAGGGAGAAGCCCTAAGGCGCCCCAAACCCTAACCCTAGCCGCCGAGCAAGGGAGGGAGCATCCCTGGCACCCCCCAAACCCTAGGCGCATGGGCCTTGGCCCCTCCCTCTTGCGGTTTCCCTCATGGGCCCCCTTTCTAGGAAATTTGGCCCATTAGTGGAATACCCTTTCAAATTATATTTTAATATTATGTTTAATTAATATATAAATACATATTACAAAATCCGATTTGACCCAAACCACCTTTCGGTTCCCCTTCGATTTCCTCCGAACGACTTCAGAACTTCTCAGAATGATTATGGTTCTCTTACGAAACCTTTTCCGGTTTCCTTTTTCTTTCTCCGAACAACTTCGGATATCTCTCCGTGGAACAATTCTGGATTTCTCTTTGTTTACTGTGATTCCAACTTCTAGATGATCTCTAGATCATCATACCCGTAAGTGTATCTCCCCACAGCTCGAAAATGGCACATACATGATCTCTATCAATGATCAACAGCGGGAGAAGGATGCCCATATTGACCCCTGTATATTCCATGATGACGATATCATTTGAAACGTAAACATCAAGTCTAATTCTCTTTGTTTCTTTGATACGACTTGTCTGAGATCTGACCATTTGGTATCTCATACCTTATTCAATCTCGTTACCGAACAAGTACTATCTTAGTTGTTACAACGATATTACATCCATGTGACCTAGTCACATGTTGCAACATTATAGATGTAATTTCACCAAGTTGGCCTTATGTATCTTACCCGTCATAGGGTGAACAAATCTTAGTATTCATTCATAGGCATCAAACCGTTCCTCCGAAATATCCAACTTACACCTTTATAATCAACATTTCACTAAGTGACATTTAATGCAGTTAAAGCAGCCTCAAGAGATGGTGACTAATATGATCTCACGGCCTAAGGAGAAGGAGACTAAGTTTCTGACTATTGCAATGATGAACCTCGTGACTTGATTGTGTCACAATCTTTGGGTAATGTCCATCACATCATTCACCAATGATATGACCTCGTTGTCAACTGGCACTATTACCCATGATCAACAAACCTTGATCATCTGTTTCCCAACGAACTAGTATGAATAGAGGCTACTAGGGACTGCTGTTTCATATCACACCTATATCCTTGATACAGTTGTAGCACAATACAAAACTATTACGAACTTATTGAAATATGAAAATAATAACCATTTCTTATTTTCCTCTAGGCCATATTTCCTTCACATTAACCATCTACTGCTCTACTTCCCTTATGCTCGTGTAGTCTAGGACTTGGTCCTACGGCAGGCCGAAAGGCCGCAGCTTGCCCCATCAAGCGAAGTGGTCGTCAAGGAATGGTGGATGACGACCCACAAGTATAGGGGGTGTATCGTGGTAATTTCGATAAATAGGAGTGTCGATCCCAACAAGGAGCAGAAGGTGTTGACAAGTGGTTTGGATCAGGAATTCTCTATAAATACTTAGCAAATGGAATTTTAAGGGTTTTTGATAATGCAAAGAAATAAACTGCAAGTAAATAAAGACAATAATAATAATTGCAGCAAGTGGCCCAATCCTTTCTTCAGCAAAGGACAAGCCGGTTGTATTACTTATGAGGACCAAACGTTCTCGAGGACACGTGAAAATACTGTTTAGTGCTTTCGCTTCATATAGTTGATTAATCTTGTTTGGTTGGATAAGTGTTGTGTGGGTGAACCTATGCTAATGTATCGACCTTACTTAGACTAATACATACTTGTGATTATACCCCTTGCAAGCATCCGGAACTACACTAAAGTAATTAATATAAAAACCTAACCACAACATGAAACTCTGAGATCCTACACTCCCTTGTGCAAAGGTTTCCTAACGGGGGTTTCTGTCACTCCGGAAATCCCACGATCAGTAGCCAAATACACAATGCAGTACCCTAGGCCCATAAATGGTGAAGTATCATGTAGTCGACGTTCACATGACAACACTAGAAGAATAACACAACAACTTAAATATCAAACCATTTAATATTACTTCAACACAATTCCACTACTAACAACATGACTTCTCCCATGTCCTCAAGAACTAAACGAACTACTCACGAGACGTCATATGGATCAAGATCAGAGATGATATAATGATAAGTAACAATATAAACATAAACAATAATTCAATGGTTCCACTTAAAATCATCAACTACAAAAGTAATCAACACCGGGAAAGTTTCCCCTAAGAACTATGCAAGATTCAACCTAATTGTTTCAACGGGATGGAGTGATGGTGATGGTGCTAGTGGAGATGATGGTGAAGATGATGATGATGATCCCGATGAAGTCTAGCTTGATGACGGTGTTGATGGCGACAATCTCCCCTCTCCGGGAAGGAATTTCCCTGGCAGAATTCTGCCTGCCGGAGAGCTCTTTCTCTCTTTGTAGTTTCCGCCCCGTAGAGGCAGCGGAATCTTTCTATGGTTGCTCCCCGAGTATTAGGGTTTCGGGGGGATGATATAGGCAAAAGGGTGACGCTAGAGGTGGGCCAGGGTGGCCACACCACCTGGTGGCCCGGCCTAGGGGCCCACGCCAGGTGGTGGTGTGCCCCCCTGTGGCTCGTCTCCACTTCCCCTTCTGGCTTCCTTCGTCTTCTGGAAAAATAGGGACTTCCATATATTTTCTGGAATTTTCTGATCTTCGCGAATATTGCACCTAGACACCGCTTATTCCATCAGAATCCTGACTCCGGCAGTTCATCCTCCAAAAGTCATCCAACATGCAAAATAGATGAAATAACATAAGTATCACCTCTTAATATGAAATATATCAATGAATAACAGCAAATTATGATATAAAACAGTGATGCAAATTGGACGTATCAACTCCCCCAAGCTTAAACCTCGCTTGTCCCCAAGCGAAAATTGAACTCAATAAACATGACCACAGTTTTATGGAGTGAAGTGTTGATAAAAAGTATACGGACAAGAAGCATCACATTCACCAATACACATATCATAATAGAAAACAACTCACCATTATATAACTTAACTTACAACGAGTATGGGAGTCACAATAAATATGCATAAAGACAATCATAATTGGTAATGGCAAACTTTGTTCTTGGTCAGAGAACAGGTGACAAATCATACTTTGTTTCAAGCAAAGCTTTTGTAATGAAGTTTATAACAGGAATCCTTTTTCTCAATCATAAAGGGTTTTTCACAACGATAGCTTTCAAAGTAATATTCATTCAGATAAGAGAAATGTGCAAAACAAGGAAGATAAGAAACATGATTGAATAAATCATCATATGAATGATTGAATCCCAACAACTCAAATGCTTGCTGGAGATAGAAGGGAAAAGGTTTACTGACTCAACTAAGAAGTAAAAGACAGACCCTTCGCAGAGGGAAGAAGGGATTTCAAGTTTCATAAAGAGCTTCCAAAAGATTATGGTACTTACTAGCTTTGAGCTCTCATTGCCCCTATCATAAGAATCTTGACGTGATTAAGGTTAAAGTGAATAAATATGGAGTATATGCTTGACAAATCATAAGTTGGCAATCTCATGTCCCTTGAGTACGAGGGTCGTTCCTCATGCTACTCAACTTTAGTCACAAGCAAGTTCTTGTCATTGTAAGTATATGTGTATCATAGAGAACCGCGAACGGGGTACCCCTTGCCCATTCACACAGGAGCTATCCCATATCAAAATGACAAGGCAATAGATAGTGAGCATCTCAGCGATCATTTATTTACCATGAGAATGGTGCATATTTTTTCTCTTCTCTCTCTTTTTTTTATATATATTTTTGCTGAGGATGCTCCATAGATTGCTCACTATGGTTATCCTGCAATTTTCCACCATGATTAGGGATGGCTTAGGCTAGCCGCCCAGGCGTTTCTCTAACACATATACATAAATCCATGGACATACAAGCTCCCCTTTTATTTCACACCACCGACATCCGCAAACAAAAGATCATGCTATCAACTGGGTAGATATTTAGAGGTGTTGAAAGCGTTCCCCATGACAACATGGTTTTGCTAATTCCGAACTTATAAGTGCAAGCATATACCACAAAGATGATACAATGGTTCAAGATTATTTAAGGGCAGGAAAATAAGGTGTGCCATCAAGTTCGTGAGAGCTTTGCTAACTAGTTTTCACATAACCAAAAGAATTTTTAATTTGGAAGATATATAAAACTTAAAAATTCACTTGGAATAGCAATAATGCTAATAGGTAGATATGGTGGATACAAATGGCATAGGTTTAAGTTCAAGGATTGGATGCACGAGAAGCGTTCCCTCTCAGTATAGGTTTTTGGCTAGAAAGGCTAGGTAGCAAGCATAAGAGTTGAAGGAAATAAGCAAACATACAAGTGATAGAAACAATCATGCAATCTTCCTTGAAAACACAAAAGATCTTAACTAAAGAATAATAAGCCGATGAGCCAATCAAGAAAGAAAGAAAATAATATAAAATACCTGTAAGTGCTTTTCTCTTTTCCTTTCAAACCTAAAAAAGTGTTGCTACTGACCAGAGCTAGGTTTGCAAAAACAAATTTAAATTTACTTGATGCTCCCAAAGTGATAATAATACTAATCAACAAGATCAATCATAAAACAGAGATTGCAAACTAAGATAAGATGTGCAAAAAGTAAATGATGAACTTCTCATTAATATTCCATAACGGCACTCACACCAAGGGATACATAGATAACCAACTAGAGGAGAGATACTTCCACAATGCAAACCATCCTATATGATAACTTCTCTGTTCATGATATGACTCTACTAAAAAGGTAAAAAGATGAAAGATAATGATGTGATACCGCGACACTCCCCCAAGCTTAGAACAAACCAAGGGGATGGCAAAACCTAATGAAGAATTACTCCTTAGGTGGTGATGGTATTCTCTCGATAAGCTTTTTCAATCAACTTCCTCAAATCCTCAATCTCGAAGGCTAGTGTACGAATCAACTCCGAATTATGCTCAATGCGGTTCATGATCATGTCGGGCCGAGAATCCCAGTCCTTGTGTTTTTTCCCCACTCTTACTCCTTAATGTATTCTTTCCCTGCATGTTTAGAACGAGGCATATTCCAACTAGAGGGAAACTTCCCCTTAGGCATTTTGAAATTGCTGCTCATGTATAAGAGTATGGAAGGAGTTCTTGGTACGTGGAGGAAGTGACCGCGGAGCTAGGAAATGACATGGAGTTTTCTCTCCAGTAGACATTCGTGTCGTCCTCTTGATCTTGATAGGATTTGCCACCACTCCAATGCTCGTAACGGTGGCGTGGGTGTGTGGACACTTGTCTTGCTCCACTTCTTCTTCATCCTCAACTAAGATCTCCTCTTCCTGCTTGGGGTCTTGAAGATCATCTTCCACGGGCTTCTTGCCCTTGTTGTTGGCGGAGACCATTTGTGCCTCTTAACTTGAGAATAGTTCCTGACAGAAACATATTGAAAAAAAAACACGACGAGAACACGATATACGGACCTCGGGGGATCCGGAGGATTATATATTACGAAGTTTTACGACATAAGGAAGGTACTGCGCGAAAACGGGACGGAGATGGGCTCAGGGGTGGTCACACCCCCTGGTGGCGCGGCCAGGTGGGCCCGCGCCATGGGGTGGTGTGAGCCACCCAGGCTCCGTTTCCTTCCCTCTTTCGACTCGGTATCTTACATATGGGATAAAAACTGAAAAAATATAAATTGACTCGGTATCTTACCATTCGAAAACGGGCTCTGCAGGTTCCTGAATTTGGTCTTTAATAAATTCTTCCGGAGTCACCATTTGAATAATATCAACATATTCATTATAAGAATCTCCAAAAATATAATGTTTAAGCCTTCGACCATTCTTCATCTCTTTACATCATTCTCTCCCAACATTTGAGCATCTCTTTCATACAAAGCTTCACACAGTCTTCATTAGC
The DNA here is from genome assembly GCA_030063025.1 of Avena longiglumis. NCBI lineage: Eukaryota > Viridiplantae > Streptophyta > Magnoliopsida > Poales > Poaceae > Avena > Avena longiglumis. Next base: position 426,414,829 of record CP125978.1, read on the forward strand.
AACATTAGTGTATGCAAGATAATAAACCTTTTGGTTCAATTTCAACTAAAGTCCATCAAAACATAAGCTACTGTAGCAACTCCTTTCAAAACCCCCAAAAAGAATTTAAAAGGAAATCGATTTAAGAGGCACATGCAAATAGTGGCAGAAATCTGTCAAAATAGACCATCGGGCATAGATTGATATTTTCGAAAACCTTCTATTGCTTAAATCAAAAGGTGCAAAACTAACGAAAGTTGGATAATAACTTGGGTCACATGCACAAAAAATTACAGCTTGATCCAACGTACTGGGATTTTTCATGATTTTTTACAGTGCAACACAAAAATCTGTTCCGAGACAGCAACTTCCCACAACTCACCTACTTCTCAAAAGAGGCTAATCTTGACACAAAAAACAAACAGAAAAGGATAATGAGAGGTTATTATAGAGGTAATAACTTTCAAGACTCAAATAAACAAAAACCCAAAGAAAACTAAATTGGATTGTCTCCCAAAAGCTCTTTCTTTATAGCCATTAAGATAGGCATGATAATTTCAATGATGCTCACATAGGAAATATGGATTTGAAGTGAAAGAGAGCATAAAGAAGCAAATATCCAACACATTTAAGTCTAACACACTTCATATGCCAAGGAATTTTATAAGAAAACAAATTATTGAAACAAAAGGCTACTAGCATAGGAAGGCAAAACAAGTGCAACTTCAAAACTTTCAACACAAAGCGGGGAAACTTAATATTATTGAGATGCATAAAATCATGTTTCCCTCTCTCATGTTACCTTTCAGTAGCACTATGAATAAAGTTAACAATATAACTGTCACAAGAAATATTCTTATCATCAGAATGATCATACTTAAAATCATCAAATAGAGGTTTAAGGTCAAAAACTGGATTAATAGAAGCAAGTTGTTTAACTCTAAAATCCTCATTAGGCAATTCATTTTCATCAGGAGCTTTAGCAAATTTGGAAAAATTAAACTCATAAAATTCTCCATCAAATTTAGTTAAAATTTTCTCCTTCTTACAATATATAATAACTCCACAAGTGTTCAAGAAAGGTCTATAAAAAATGATAGGAGAAGTTTTACTAGCTTCCTTACCAAGCACTAGAAAATCAGCAGGATATTTAATCTTACCACAAAGAACTTCCACATCTCTTACAATACCAATTGGATAGACGGTCTCTCTATTAGCATGGTGAATAACCACATCAATGTCCTTGTCGTGGTATTGCCGACGAGTACGCCATGGAGGGGTCCTCATAGTGCGTGTTTAGAGACGTGGGAGAAGGCGGACGGTTGACGGGTACGAGGTTACACAACTTACCCAGGTTCAGATCCCACGACGGTGGCGGAATCCTACTCCTGCTATAAATCACTATAATGGCAATACGCCAAGTTACAGTGATTGGTTCGCTGTGCGAGGTGTATGTTGATCGATACTAGATTATGCGCTAAAGGCTCCCATAGGCCCGACTTATATAGTCGCCAGGTCCTAGGGTTACAGGTAAAGTCCTAGCCAGACAGGTTACAGAGTCCTACACTGCTTAAAACCAGTCTAGCATGTCTTGTACTCCAAGGATCCGGGTACGTCGGTGACTCCTCCATAGCCTTCCTTTATCCGGCATGGGCGTCCCTTCTAGATCCATCTAACTGGTCGCGCAGCAGGCCATGGGCCACACTACCAACTATGGGCCACCCGGGTTAGCCGGATAAGCGACATGCTATGGGGATACCCATATAGCATATCCCCAACAGTAGCCCCCGGAGAACTCCGAGATCTTGCGCCGTCTTGCCTCTTCAGGTTAAATGCTTCGTCTAGATGGATGTCGGCAAATCGTCAAGCAATATCTTGTAGTCCTCCCAAGAACCCTGCAAGGTTTCTCCTTCTTCAACTTGTAAGTCGGAGAACTGATGAATCTTCCATCGTACTCTTCTCGTAGCTGGACTGGATCCGTCTATGCCGGAATATTCCGATGTGATGGTTCACCTGCTCGTGTCAGCTAGAGCGACGTAGACATAGGTCAGCGACGCCTCGTAACTCACACATGTATAAAAACTTAATCATGTCTGTTTTCCCGCGCGAGCGATACGAACCATTGGCGGCGACAGTTGGGAACGTGGCGAAATTTCCGCGCATGCGCCCGCACACGTCGTCCACGCGCCGACCATTCGATCATTTTGCACGAATCTTGACGCCAGGAGTTATAAATTGTAACTGCGGAGGATTTTTACTTTTCACCTCATTCTCCTCCCGTGTCATCTTCTTCCTCCAGCGAGCACCTCCTCGAGCTCTCCGCTCGTTTCACAAAAACCCTAGCCCTTCAATCCTTCCAGTCACCACCTCTCCCCTTCCAATGGCCAATAGTAGCTCTGCTCCCTCCATGGCAGCGTCTGGCGACACCGCGGCGAAGCCGGCGAGCATCGTGCACGTGCCCCCAGAGGGTCTGGTGCTGCCCAAATCAGCGGTGATAGAATCCGCTGGCGGCGACCACAATCCAGCGGCGCAGGATCTGCTGGAAGAGGAAAGCGATTCCCACAAGGGGGATTGGCGCGGTTCGGACAATACAGACCGCGACATCAAGGAACTACTCGTCGAGGGATACCTCCCTGCGACGGAGGGGCTCTTCTGGCGGGTGGCGCCGGCCGGCGAGGTCACCCCTTCTCCCCAAGCCGGAGAGAAGGTGTACCTCAAATCTCAAGTGGTACACGGAGTCTCTGTAACATCCCAGGATTAGCACCTAGAAATAAAAAGGACACAAGGTTGTGTATTGCATTCATGCATAAGAAAATCCGGAGAATTTTCGCGCAAAACTAAAGAAGCTATAGAGGGATCGAGATCTCTCTTGTTCTGATGGAAATATCAGGGTAGGTGCGATGGATTTCGACATGACCTCTATTGTGCTTTTGTGTTTGAGGGGAAGACCATTCAAATTCGAATATTTAATTGATGAATTTGAATACAAAAAGAGTTTGAAAAAGATTAATAATTGTAAATTAAATTGTAATAAGAGATACTAGGTGAACCCTTATTTATGAAAAGATACAATAATTGCAAGTCTTAATTAATAAACAAAATTGAATGAAATAAATTATAATAATGAATAAGAATGGAATTCTTATCTATAAGTAAGATAAAAATATTAAGTTGTTCCAAGAATAATGGAACACTTTATTATAGAATACAATGTTTCATGGTTATCACAATAAAGGAATAAAAGTAAATTATTATAAAACAAACAATATAAAAATGAATTACATAATGAATAACTAAAAGGATTCTTGATTACAAGCAGATATAAATATTACATTGTCTTTGCAAATGCATTATAAAAGAAAGAAGAAAACTAGTAAACTTTATTTAATAAAATGCAACAATACAATATTTTTTTACAATATCTAAACAGAAAATAAATTACAATAATTAATTCAAAGAAAATTCCTAAGCTACTGTTCTTTTGTTCCCTCCATCATCTGACCTTTCCTTTAATCTTCTCATTTCCTGCAAAACCACACAAAAGATAACAAACAGAAAAATAAAATGAAGGAGATTGTTAGGCTAATATTACTCTCAGACTAGCATAGAGTTGCTATGCTAGGATCATCATTGAGTATGGTTAAAAGGGGCCAAATAGGATCTATTCTTACCAAATTTTAGCTTCAGCTTTGAGCATCATTAGCATAGAGTCAAAATTACACTTGGCAACCCAAAATAAAGGCCAGGAGCAGATAATACCAAACCAGCCAAGCACATACTTAGCAAAAATACCCCACAAATGAAACCTGGACAGGGGGAGGTTCCCTGGACCAGCAACACACATGCAGGCAGCTTACACATGCATGCAGGCCTATGTGTTGTCAACACTACAGGAGGGTACCAAATAGACTAAGAGCACAGCCGCAGCTAGCAAACCATATCCTTCCACATCCCAGTCCCACATCCACAACTCAGAGAACATGGTTCAACCTTGAAACTCTCACCAAAGACTGTTGCTTGGGCTAGCCATCCAGGAGCACCAGAAGAAGGCCAAAGGCTAGGAGGAGCAGGCTTACCAGTAATGGAGCAGTAGTAAATCCAAGGGATCAAGTTAGGAGGTGAGAAGAAAGGGTTGGCACAGCAGTAATCAATAATAGGCACAAAAGCAACCACAACTCCAACACAACAGCTTATCCATTTAAGATCATGTCCTTGCATCAGTTTCTACTTTTGCATCTTAAAGAAAATAGAGGGGGCAGTAGAAAATCCTCAGATCTGTACTAAAATGGAGTACTAAATCATCATTGGATAATTTCATAAGCAAAACATCATCAAAGCCTCAGCCTATGTATCATGGGCAGGGCCAATAAATCAAGCACAGATTCCTTTCAGCTTATCAAGTCAACTCTTAGTATCTGTTCTTATCATGTGTCTAGAGCATGAGGTGGGAGAGAGAGAGAGAGCTCTCAGACTGGGTAGAAGTGCTACTCCAGTATCATCCTAGAGCTAAGATAAATGCAAGAGAAAGAATCTGTATTTTAGCCACCAAATTAGCTTCAGCCTTTTGCATCACTAGCTAAGTTTCTCTCTTGTTTATATCAACATCAACTGCACCACAACAGCAGCCCAAAAACACCTAAAGCCAACAGAATGATCCTTGTATATTAGCTAGCTCACAAGTTATCCAAAAACAACAAATTCTATCATCTTCCCAAAAGCTAATCCAGGAATCAATTATGCATATAGTTCTATGTCCTTATGCACAGAAACTCAATTCTTTCTCAATATATCCAGCAAGCAAAGTCAGTTCAATTTTAAATTCAAAGTAAATTTGTCCTCATTCCACAAAGGCTTTAGACCAGCATCATAAGCATTAATTCCATATGAGTTTCTCCAATTGTTTAAGTAGAAAATCATCTTACCTAGGTTATATTGTGCACACTCCTATTTGGAGGCACCACAAATATAAGTAAGATATGAGAAGTCACTAAAACAAATCAAACAGCTAGTAATCATTTTCCTAATCACATAATCAGGAATCATTTTTTAACACTATCTGTCAACATAGATAGCTAAGTTTAGTCCAATACAGACTCCTGGTCATCATTTGACAAAAGGGACAAAAACTCAAAGACTAGCATATTATCCTCTTAACCAGCTACCAATTCAACCACATTCTTTTAGCAAATAGCTTCAGTGAAAAGAACTTTACTTTGCAATCTGAAATTTCCAATACCTGAGTACTACCATAGGAAGCCACTATCCCAATAATTCAGAAAACTGAATTTATATCCACCCTACTTGCAGCATACAGAATCAAATAACAGTACCATTAGGCAAGGATCATATTTGATAGAACAACAAAGGATAGCAACATACTTGGGGTACAGATAATGTGCCAACATACATGGGTACAGATAATGTGCCACTGGTGAGAATAATTAGCAGAAGGGGAGAGAAGGAAGAGAGGTAGGGGAAGGTGGTACCAACTTGTTGGCAAGATCAAGCTCACCGAAGAAGCCGTAGTAGTAGTGACAACAGAGAGGAGAAGCACATTGCAACGGCACAGCAAGACGGGGAGCATCATCATGCTGCACTGCATTAACCACACCACCAACAAGGCCCAATCATCCTAACACCCACACCGTACCGCCGGGGTTGCACCTACTGCCGTCCCACCAGCATCGGACTAGAAGAGAATGAACCCAACTTCACCACCATCATATCACCACCAACACCGCACCAAACCACCCCGAATCACCATCAGAACATCACAAAAATACAGTAAAGTAAGGCACTGGAACCCTAGATGCACACAAGATGGATGGGGCGAGCTCGAGGGGGGCTTTAAGAACAAATCCAATTGGAGAGCAGTCGGCTGAGGAGGAGAAGCCGGTGACCAACGGCCTACCTCGGGATCGAGGCGGCGGCGTCGGTGTCGCCAAAGAAGGGAGTGAGTGCGTGAGGTGTAAGAGGGGGGTGGATGGGGGAGACAGGCCGGGGTGGGGTTTGACCCTAAGCCAGATGGGCCAGATTGGGTCCAAATGGGCCCTTTGGTAAAGATAGCCCAATTCCAAAGAAAAATAAATAAGAAAATAAAATATTTATCAAATCACTAAATGACCAAACTACCCGTAAACATAAATTATACCCTAGAAAATTATTGAAAATCCTAAAAATAAATTTAATATATTAAAATTATCACAAAAATAATATCCACCTAAGAAAAATATAACTTTACTTATTTAAGTTAATAAAACGCAAATAAATATTAAACACTATTAAATATTAAGTAAAATTCATAAAATAAGAAAAACTCCTAAAATTTAACAAAAATCATTTTTGTGTATAAAAATAACTTTACTATTTTATGAAAATACTAACTTAGAGTTTTTACAAATAGAATATAAATCAAATAATTAAAGACACTTAATTATTTGATGAATTTTATAAAAATAAAGATAATACTTAAAAATAAATAAAATTCATTTTTTAAGGTCTTGAATAAATATATTATAATAGAAAAATATTAAATATATTATTAGGAAAGTCTTTAATATTTCAAATAATAAAGCCTTACCTAATACCTATTTTGTGAATTCTTTAAAACAATGCTGAAGTAAGAAATAATTAAAATTCTTATGAAACCATGAGTAATTAGTGTCCTGGTACTAATTCCAAACCCATCACTTGAATTCATAATCAAACTTAAGTATAACTTTTAAATTTAAAATATTCTTTTAAAAATCTTATTAAGAATCCTTTTAAATAAACATTGGGTATCACCCAATTATATAATATGGTGAATAATCATTATATCTTAACCACTACTAACATAACTTTAAAATCTAACAAATTACTAAAACCATCTAATTATGCTTCCATTAAATAAATACATATTATTTTCTTAATAAGCAAAACAAATTTAATCTAATCATTCAATTAAATATAAAGGGAACAATTCCACACCTTAATCATACCTATCATGAATCTAAAACTTGGGAATAATTAAAATATATTACATCTTAAGTTTACTTAACCTTTTAAAGTTAACTTTAGTATCAAAGCTTATAAACATCATGTCTAATAAATCACTTATGTTTTTATAGTTAACTTTGGTCTATTTAACTTAAGACATAAATCATCCCAAGTCTAAACTAATAAATCAAACACCAAAAGTCATTGATCATGTTCTATTAACAATGATGATTGTTTAAACCTTAGAAAGGAAATCTTTTCTTCCAATGTTATTCTTTTTGCCACTTCAAATAACAATCTTATAATAAGTCCTTCAACTTTTAACAACTCAATCCCAAGGACTTTTATCATAGTCATCACATGACAATTCACCATAATCACATCATCTTATACTTTACTTACATATTTTGATTGTTAACATTTATGTTCCTTATAAAGGTCATTACTTATAAAGTAAAGTTTGAAGATAAACCAACTCTGAAAAGATTCACTTGAATTCACTTCACTCAAAGTATTGGAGATTCAATTTGGGAGTTTTACAAAATGCATAGCATTACTTATGCACAGCTGCATATTGCTTCTTTAAACATTAGTCCTTACCGGACCAATGATGCAGATTTCAAATATTGGATCTTATGTTCTCTCGAAGACCGTGAGTGCATAATCTTGCAATCACAAAAGGCAAGTTCACACTTGCTCATGTCCTTTGATTATTTTCTGTAAAGTATTTTACAAATCCAGTGTTGTCATCACCTGCATTTGAAAAAGGTCAGAAAACACTATTTTCATCATAATGTGAGTATAAGTTAATTACCATGAGGTAATAACCTACTATAAGAGTTCCGGTGGTAAAAGAACATATTACCTAGGACTTAACAACCAATGTCGCTAGTGATTCTTGCGCCGTATATTACGCGTTGACCATGAGATTTGGAATGGGACGGAGAAGTCATATGTATCTTCTCCCTCTCGCATGGAGCTGGATGTGCGGGTCGTGGCTGTTATCACTCGTAGCATGCATATTATTTATGGTAATTCGTAGAGGATATGCATCATATGGGTGGGATCCCTCAACGTCCCACGATAGTTCCGACATCTAAACGGTCTGTACAAACCATTGCCGTAATTCAATAGGTGGGCATGGTGTACACCAAGGAGACATGCGGGGTCGCGGAGAAGGCAGTGATTGGCTTGGATCTTAGGTTGGGCCTCAAACCAAGGAAGTTTGAACGGGGACATACTCCCGGTCGTGCAACAAAACCTAATCTATCTCATGGGTAAAGTGATGCACCTCTGCAGAGTGTAAGAACTGTAACTTGTTACTCCCTGTTTCGGGAAGGAGCTGCGAACACGGAGAGAAAGGAACCCATTGAAGGTTCTGGTAAACCCTTGAAGGCTGACGGACATAGATTTTCAGAATAAAAGCAATCTTTGAAGAAATTTTTATGAAAACTTGCATTGCCTACGACCTTTGGTCTGTGGCTATAGTTATAGTGCATCAAACACTCCTTTTCTAGTGGACTTGCTGAGTACGCTCGTACTCAAAGTATCTTCTTAACCCTTGCTAGGTTATAAAGCCAGTACAGATGATGTCTACATCAAGTCATGCTCCAGGAATCATCATCAAAAGTTAAATCTCTTCAATGAAGTCAAGAAAATCAACATATACATCAACTCGAGTGAAGACGAAGCTTCTGAAGGAATTTAAATCTCTAGCCATAGAACCTATTTATTTAGTGTATTGCAATAGCAGCAATGCTAGACCATTAGTTAAGATACTAGTCTGAATAGTATAATAATTTTTGAGTTCTTTACCTCTGATTCTTCTTTGTAATATTCTTTCTCTCTCTTTAACCTAGAGTGTTCTTTGGATCTTGTGTAAAGAGTTGACTTGTAACCTATAGTCATGTCTTGGACCTGCTATGTTTCTGTTGTACTACTCTGAGGGATGTAATACTAGTGAACGGTGTTTCATTGGTGTTATGTCAACGACTATAGTGTACTACATCATGCAGTAGTATGCTGGGTAACCGCAGTTGGTATCAGAGCATATGCTTTGACCTTAGGATTGAAACCCTTTTAGGAAGATCTATAAGTTGGATAGTGACTATAGGAGCCATCTTATCTAAACCAAATATTCCTATGACTTATGATGAGTATCCACTTGAGGATAACCTTGTCAGACCTAAGTCAGATGCTTAAGTCATTCTTTCTTAGGAGTAAATATTTTATCTTTTCTCAGTCTGGTGCTATTTAGTGTCTTCCGAAGGAGACATACACCACCAAGATACGATAGGAAAGTGTAAGACATCATATGGAAGTAGTCTTAATGGTGTGGCTTAATCCTAGAATTTAAGTAAGAACAGTAAAATCTTAGGGACAGTTGATAACCAAAGACAACATGATGGATATCATTAGGATAAATTTTGATGTAATGAGTAGTTATCATGTGGGATTCACTTGAGAATTCTACGTGATGAAGTGAAATTATGTTAAGATTTAATAACACTGTAGTCAGAAGTAAATTCATCATGATGCGAGTATCTCTTAAATCATGATGTATAGGTAAAACATAACGAGATCATGGTGAGATTAGCTCCGAAACCATGATGAGAGTGTAAATATGACAAGAAATTAGTAAATTATCCTGAAGTATAAGTATGAAAATACCGTGGTAGAGCTATGATAGAAATCATAGGTGCTAAAAATTTCTAATAATCTATGGTTTAAGTTAGCAAATAGATTCTGATTAGTCCTTTGGAGTGATCATGTGAGGTTAGTTACTCAATAATAATAGGTTGGTTATATTAATCATTTCAAAAGTGAGATCACTTTGTTTAAGATTATCCTTTTGCAATTGAGAAATTAGGGTAAATATTGAGACAAAATATAGTTTGACCCTAAGTGCTATGTATCACAATGTAAACCTATACGAGGAGGTGTCATAGACTACACAACTAAGCCGGAATTCTAGAGATATTATAATCAACTACTATATTCTGGGCTTAGAATATTGTGTGTTATATGTACCACATTTGGATTTGTTTTCTTGGATCTTCTTGGTTGACTAGATCTGTACATGAAGTTTGACTTGGTGTGCAAATGCATGTTGCAACATCTAGTCACTACTTGATGTTATAGAACTAGATAGAGTAAGGGAATTCGTGTAAGGGAGTGGCGAAGTTCAAAGACCAAAATGAAGACTTACATGAAGAATGAAGCCAAGTGTAAGGATTATCAACTCAATTTGGAGGATGGATCAAGCTTAGATCATTATTAGTCAGCAACAAGAAGTGATGAACTTAAAGTCCAATCAAAATAGGTAATTTTGCTAAGAAGTTAATAAAATAATTGTACCAAGTTCATGGAGGCACCATGAATAAGTGCAAAGAAGCTTTGAAACCAAAATGGTACTCAAGATCTGAAAATTCAGATAGAATGCCAGAGGTATATCGGAAACCATTGGGTAATACATATACCCTAGGATGGTTCGCAGCTGGTAAATATCCGCAGCTGGTATTTGATCCATAGTTGGTATCTTGTCCGCAACCGGTGTTGGTTGACTTAGTTAACCAGGCCTTCTTAGAAGTTGCATAAAGAGCATAAAATTTGGCCTAATTTAAGTAAGACACAAAGGAGTATAATTTTTTTTGAAAGCGACCGTCTTTCGAGACTCTTCGTGAAAGTTGACCTATCAAAGTGAAAATGTCCACATCGTAAGTAAGACAATAATGCTGAAAGATTTGTTTCGGAGATCCACAATTATGTGGATACACCATACAATCTTTCATAAGACTCTAATTAGGTAAAGGGTAAGCTGAATAGAGACCAAACATTGTAGTTATAAAGCCAATAAATATTATATAGACAATTTAAATACTATGAGTAAACCCTAAGGGGGAGAGTAAATAGTAAACGAAAGTATTGTTATCCAAATTCCTAATAAAGGATGGAGAAGCACTAACTTACAACAACATCAAGCCTTATTTTCATGAGGTTAAAAGGAAGTCATTCTTATAAAAGTACTGAATATAATAACAATAAATTGTCTAAAAGCCTAATAAGGTAAAACCTCGAAGTAATAATATATAGCACATCCAATTGGACATGTGTAGAAGAACAAGGAAATTCCAATGGGTATGGACAAAATGACTTCAAATCCAATCTTTAGAAGGACTACCAGTATAAACCATACCATCATAAATCAAAAGTTAGTATTTTGACTTTAGTTATTGTGTAATGGAGTTAAAATCTTATTTTAGTGAGACTTCCAAGAACTTATATAGTATAATCAGGAAGTTTGATATTCAAGTAAGGGATTTGTATTAGGATACCTAATAAGGGTAATGAACTAAAGCAGAGACCCCAATTGAAGGATCTTCTAGTAAGGACATAGCCCTAAGGGATTATAGTAAGAGGAACATTAGTGCATTGTAGACAATAAGTTGGATATTTTCAAGTAGGAGGAGAATTCAAGGAAAAGGTATGGATCTGGGATATTACAATTATTCCCATTTGAGGTTATCATGGAATTGGGAAGTGTCATGATCAATACAATGGCAATTCCTTATTTTAAAACGTGAGAGTATATGAACTTCGAGGATGAAGTTTATTTTAAGGGGGAGAGTCTGTAACATCCCAGGATTAGCACCTAGAAATAAAGAGGACAAAGGGTTGTGTATTGCATTCATGCATAAGAAAATCTGGAGAATTTTCGCGCAAAACTAAAGAAGCTGTAGAGGGATCGATATCTCTCTTTTTCTGATGGAAACATCAGGGTAGGTGCGATGGATTTCGACATGACTTCTATTGTGCTTTTGTGTTTGAGGGGAAGACCATTCAAATTCGAATATTTAATTGATGAATTTGAATACAAAAAGAGTTTGAAACAGATTAATAATTGTAAATTAAATTGTAATAAGAGATACTAGGTGAACCCTTATTTATGAAAAGATACAATAATTGCAAGTCTTAATTAATAAACAAAATTGAATGAAATAAATTATAATAATAAATAAGAATGGAATTCTTATCTATAAGTAAGATAAAAATATTAAGTTGTTCCAAGAATAATGGAACACTTTATTATAGAATACAATGTTTCATGGTTATCACAATAAAGGAATAAAAGTAAATTATTATAAAACAAACAATATAAAAATGAATTACATAATGAATAACCAAAAGGATTCTTGATTACAAGCAGATATAAATATTACATTGTCTTTGCAAATGCATTATAAAAGAAAGAAGAAAACTAGTAAACTTTATTGAATAAAATACAACAATACAATATTTTTTTACAATATCTAAACAGAAAATAAATTACAATAATTAATTCAAAGAAAATTCCTAAGCTACTGTTATTTTGTTCCCTCCATCATCTGACGTTTCCTTTAATCTTCTCATTTCCTGCAAAACCACACAAAAGATAACAAACAGAAAAATAAAATGAAGGAGATTGTTAGGCTAATATTACTCTCAGACTAGCATAGAGTTGCTATGCTAGGATCATCATTGAGTATGGTTAAAAGGGGCCAAATAGGATCTATTCTTATCAAATTTTAGCTTCAGCTTTGAGCATCATTAGCATAGAGTCAAAATTACACTTGGCAACCCAAAATAAAGGCCAGGAGCAGATAATACCAAACCAGCCGAGCACATCCTTAGCAAAAATATCCCACAAATGAAACCTGGACAGGGGGAGGTTCCCTGGACCAGCAGCACACATGCAGGCAGCTTACACATGCATGCAGGCCTATGTGTTGTCAACACTACAGGAGGGTACCAAATAGACTAAGAGCACAGCCGCAGCTAGCAAACCATATCATTCCACATCCCACCAGTCCACATCCACAACTCCAGAGAACATGGTTCAGCACTGAAACTCTCACCAGCACCCTGGTTGCTTGGGCAAGCCATCCAGGAGCACCAGAAGAAGGCCAAAGGCTAGGAGGAGCAGGCTTACCAGTAATGGAGCAGTAGTAAATCCAAGGGATCAAGTTAGGAGGTGAGAAGAAAGGGTTGGCACAGCAGTAATCAATAATAGGCACAAAAGCAACCACAACTCCAACACAACAGGTTATCCATTTAAGATCATGTCCTTGCATCTGTTTCTACTTTTGCATCTTAAAGAAAATAGAGGGGGCAATAGAAAATCCTCAGATCTGTACTCAAATGGAGTACTAAATCATCATTGGATAATTTCATAAGCAAGCAATAGCTTTTGTATACAAACATCATCAAAGCGTCAGCCTATGCATCATGGGCAGGGCCAATAAATCAAGCACATATGCATTATTTTTTTCCTTTCAGCTTATCAAGTCAACTCTTATTATCTGTTCTTATCATGTGTCTAGAGCATGAGGTGGGAGAGAGAGAGAGCTCTCAGACTGGGTAGAAGTGCTACTCTAGTATCATCCTAGAGCTAAGATAAATGCAAGAGAAAGAATATGTATTTTATCCACCAAATTAGCTTCAGCCTTTTGCATCACTAGCTAAGTTTCTCTCTTGTTTATATCAAAATCAACTGCACCACAACAGCAGCCCAAAAACAGCTAAAGCCAACAGAATGATCCTTGTATATTAGCTAGCTCACAAGTTATCCAAAAACAACAAATTCTATCATCTTCCCAAAAGCTAATTCAGGAATCAATTATGCATATAGTTCTATGTCCTTATGCATAGAAACTCAATTCTTTCTCAATATTTCCAGCAAGCAAAGTCAGTTCAGTTTTAAATTCAAAGTAAATTTGTCCTCATTCCACAGATGCTTTAGACCAGCATCATAAGCATTAATTCCATATGAGTTTCTTCAATTGTTTAAGTAGCAAATCATCTTACCTAGGTTATATTGTGCACACTCCTATTTGGAGGCACCACAAATATAAGTAAGATATGAGAAGCCACTAAAACAACTCAAATAGCTAGTAATCATTTTCCTAATCACATAATCAGGAATCATTTTTTTAACACTATCTGTCAACATAGATTGCTAAGTTTAGTCCAATACAGACTCCTGGTCATCATTTGACAAAAGGGACAAAAACTCAAAGCCTAGCATATTATCCTCTTAACCAGCTACCAATTCAACCACATTATTTTAGCAAATAGCTTCAGTGAAAAGAACTTTTCTTTGCAATCTTAAATTGCCAATACCTGAGTAGTACCATAGGAAGCCACTATCCCAATAATTCAGAAAACTGAATTTATATCCACCCTACTTGTAGCATACAGAATCAAATAACAGTACCATTAGGCAAGGCTCATATTTGATAGAACAACAAAGGATATCAACATACTTGGGGTACAGATAATGTGCCAACATACATGGGTACAGATAATGTGCCACTGGTGAGAATAATTGGCAGAAGGGGAGAGAAGGAAGAGAGGTAGGGAAAGGTGGTACCAACCTGTTGGCAAGATCAAGCTCGCCGAAGAAGCCGTAGTAGTAGTGACAACAGAGAGGAGAAGCAAATTGCAACGGCACAACAACACGGGGAGCATCATCGTGCTGCAGTGCATCAACCACACCACCAACAAGGCCCCAGCATCCTAACGCCCACGCCATGCCGCCGGGGTTGCACCTACTGCCGTCCCACCGGCATCGGACTAGAAGAGAATGAACCCAACTTCACCACCATCATATCACCATCAACACCGCACCAAACCACCCCGAATCACCATCAGAACATCACAAAAATACAGTAAAGTAAGGCACTGGAACCCTAGACGCACACAAGATGGATGGGGCGAGCTCGAGGGGGCTTTAAGAACAAATCCAATTGGAGAGCCAGGTCGGACTGAGGGAGATCCAGGTCGCCAGAAGCCAAAAGGGGGAGTGAGTGGTGAGGTGTAAGAGGGGGGTGGATGTGGGAGCCAAGCCGGGGTGGGGTTTGACCATGAACCAGATCGGCCAGATTGGGTCCAAATGGGACCTTTGGTAAACCTGGCCCAATTCCAAAGAAAAATAAATAAGAAAATAAAATATTTATCAAATCACTAAATGACCAAACTAACCCTGAACATAAATTATACCCTAGAAAATTATAGAAAAATCCTAAAAATAAATTTAATATATTAATATTATCACAAAAATAATATCCACCTAAGAAAAATATAATTTTACTTATTTAAGTTAATAAAATGCAAATAAAGATTAAACACTATTAAATATTAAGTAAAATTCATAAAATAAGAAAAACTCCTAAAATTTAATAAAAATCATTTTTGTGTATAAAAATAACTTTACTATTTTATGAAAATACTAACTTAGAGTTTTTACAAATAGAATATAAATCAAATAATTAAAGACACTTAATTCTTTGATGAATTTTATAAAAATAAAGATAATACTTAAAAATAAATAAAATTTATTTTTTAAGGTCTTGAATAAATATATTATACTAGAAAAATATTAAATATATTATTAGGAAAGTATTTAATATTTTAAATAATAAAGCCTTACCTAATACCTATTTTGTGAATTCTTTAAAACAATTCTTACGTAAGAAATAATTACAATTCTTATGAAACCTTGAGTAATTAGTGTCCTGGTACTAATTCCAAACCCATCACTTGAATTCATAATCAAACTTAAGTATTACTTTTAACTTTAAAATATTATTTTAAAAATCGTATTAAGAATCCTTTTAAATAAACAATGGGTATCACCCAATTATATAATATGGCGAATAATCATTATATCTTAACCACTACTAACATAACTTTAAAATCTAACAAATTACTAAAACCATCTAATTATGATTCCATTAAATAAATACATATTATTTTCTTAATAATCAAAACAAATTTAATCTAATCATTCACTTAAATATAAAGGGAACAATTCCACACCTTAATCATACCTATCATAAATCGAAAACTTGGCAATAATTAAAATATATTACATCTTAAGTTTACTCTTTTAAAGTTAACTTTAGTATCAAAGCTTATAAACATCATGTCTAATAAGTCACTTATGTTTTTATAGTTAACTTTGGTCTATTTAACTTAAGACAGAAAGCATCCCAAGTCCAAACTAATAAATCAAACACCAAAAGACATTGATCATGTTCTATTAACAATGATGATTGTTTAAACCTTAGAAAGGAAATCTTTTCTTCAAATGTTATTCTTTTTGCCACTTCAAATAACAATCTTATAATAAGTCCTTCAACTTTTAACAACTCAATCCCAAGGACTTTTATCATAGTCATCACATGACAATTCACCATAATCACATCATCTTATACTTTCCTTACATATTTTGGATTGTTAACATTTATGTTCCTTATAAAGGTCATTACTTCTAAAGTAAAGTTTGAAGATAAACCAACTCTGAAAAGAATCACTTGAATTCACTTCACTCAAAGTATTGGGGATTCAATTTGGGAGTTTTACAAAATGCATAGCATTACTTATGCACATCTGCATATTGCTTCTTTAAACATTGGTCCTTACCGGACCAATGATGCAGATTTCAAATATTGGATCTTATGTTGTCTCGTAGACCATGAGTGCATAATCTTGCAATCACAAAAGGCAAGTTCACACTTGCTCATGTCCTTTGATTATTTTTTGTAAAGTATTTTACAAATCTAGTGTTGTCACCACCTGCATTTGAAAAAGGTCAGAAACCACTATTTTCATAATAATGTGAGTATAAGTTAGTTACCATGAGGTAATAACCTACTATAAGAGTTCCGGTGGTAAAGGAACATATTACCTAGGACTTAACAACCAATGTCGCCAGTGATTCTTGCACCGTATATTACGAGTTGACCATGAGATTTGGAATGGGACGAAGAAGTCAGCTGTATCTTTTCCCTCTCGCATGGAGCTGGATGTGCGGGTCGTGGCTGTTATCACTCGTAGCGTGCATATTATTTATGGTAATTCATAAAGGATATGAAGCATATGGGTGGGAGCCCTCAACGTCCCACGATAGTTCCGGTATCTGAACGGTATGTACAAACCATTGCCGTAATTCAATAGGTGGGCATGGTGTACACCAAGGAGACATGCGGGGTCGCGGAGAAGGTAGTGATTGGCTTGGATCTTAGGTTGGGACTCAAACCAAGGAAGTTTGAACGGGGACATACTCTCGGTCGTGCAACAAAACCTAAGGTCTCTCATGGGTAAAGTGACGCACCTCTGCAGAGTGTAAGAACTATAACTTGTTACTCCCTTTTCCGGGAAGGAGCTGCGAATGCGACGGGAAAGGAACCCATGAAGGTTCTGGTAAACCCGTGAAGGCTGACGGATATAGCTTTTCAGAATAAAAGCAACCTTTGAAGAAATGTTTATGAAAACTTGCATTGCCTACGACCTTTGGTCTATGGCTGTAGTTATAGTGCATCAAACACTCCTTTTCTAGTGGACTTGCTGAGTAAGCTTGTACTCAAAGTATCTTCTTAACCCTTGCTAGGTTCTAAAGCCAGTACAGACGATGTCTACATCAAGTCATGCTCCAGGAATCATCATCAAAAGTTAAAGCTCTTCAATGAAGTCAAGAAAATCAACATATACATCAAATCGAGTGAAGACGAAGCTTCTGATTAGATAGGAATTTAAATCTCTAGCCATAGAACCTATTTCTTTAGTGTATTGCAATAGCAGCAATGACAGACCATTAGTTAAGATACTAGTCTGAATAGTATAATAATTTTTGAGTTCTTTATCTCTGATTCTTCTTTGTAATAAGATTCTTTCTCTCTCTTTAACCTAGAGTGTTCTCTAGATCTTGTGTAAAGAGTTGAGTTGTAACCTATAGTCATGTCTTGGACCTGCTATGTTGCTGTTGTACTACTCTGACGGATGTAATACTAGTGAACGGTGTTTCATTGGTGTTATGCCAACGACTATAGTGTACTACATCGTGTAGTGGTATGCTGGGTCACCGCAGTCTCTCTACCCATCTCCGACTTCTTCCTAGCTATCCCTAGCCATTACTGAGTACAACCTCAGAACCTCTCCCCCAATAGCATCGTAGCACTTAGCAATTACGCGGCGCTTTGCGAGGGTTACTTAGGGATTAGTCCTAGGCTAGATATCTTTGTCTATTTCTTCACCAGCAAGAGGGAAGTCGGAGCCGGCAAGGACGAGCTCAGGAACTGTGGGAACATTAGCTTTAAGATCCGGCATGGCCGGCGGTTCCCGTCATCGTCGGCCACGAATCTTGCAAGAACTAGCAACATACGTACTTCTACGGCCCAGACATCCCTCTAGCTGGCCGATAAGAAACGTATCCGGACTTTGTCGACGGAGCCACTGCCGAAGCCCCGACATGGAGGTTCCAAGACACCATTCCCTCCGACGATGAAGCCTCCCGCGCCATAAGGCGGATAGAGTGCTTCGTAGACACGGGTCTGACCGGGTTGGACCTAGCCATGTGTTGGTTCGTCAGGCGGATCCAACCTCTACAACACATCTCCAAGCTGATGCACGAGTACCCTAAGGAGAGGAAGGATAGCCTCCGCATCTCCAAGGACAATTTCTTGAGTGACTCCATCAAGCTCCGCCTCAAGGACATTGTCAAGGTGAAGGACAAGAAGCATGGCTTCACCCACCACCTACGACATGTTCGAGGAGGGCAAGTGCCCAGAGGTACCTGTTTATTTTCCGTGTATGACATATACTCCAGTTTTTCTGTCTTGCCATTACTTCGTCATTTAACACTCTAGTATTTCACTTTAACATCTTAGCAGTGTAGAGGAGGGCAACATGGCAACCCAAATCTATGACCCCAAGATGAAGGAAGTCACCGTCGTGTCCGACGACGATGCCCCGCTGGCGCGAAAGCGGAAGAGCTCCACGTCTGACGCTGCCGACGGAGGCAAGAAGAAGAAAATGGAGGGTGGAGCCTCCAAGAAGTCCACTGCCTCCCTGGAGGCGGAGAAAAGAAGAGTTACCGGGATTCCTTTTGCCAAAGAACCACCTGTTGTGTAAGCTTCATTCTCTCCGACATTGTCCATTGCTTGTCTTATTCCTGTAATTATACTTTTCGCACGTTTCAGGAAGAAGGCTAGTAGTAGTTTGACAAAGACCTCCAAAACTTTGGGGGCTTCTAGAAATATCAAAGATATGTTGCATCGTGACGTATCCCACCATGCATCTCTCGTGATCGCCCCTACCGCTCCCAGCGTCAAGCCCACTCCTGCTCCGACAATCTCACAGGCCAAGGATGCATCTGGCCCTTCTGCCATGGAAGTGGACTCAGCTGCCTCCGCGGAGCTTGCCGTTGTCGGTGAACAGGCAACGCAAGAAATCACCGCGACTCAAATGGGTGAAGCTTCGGCTAAGGATGCCATCGGTAGCGTAAGGCGGTGGTTGAGGGTGGAACGTCTGCTGAAGGCGGCATCTTTGCACCCAAGACAACTGTAGAATTCCCGAAGATAGTCTACCCGACACTTACGCCGAGTAGCTCCGCTTTGGTTCCTGGTGCATCGCCGACATCTCCAACTTGCGGTCTTGAGGAGCTTCTCCGACAAGCAGATATCTTGCGAGGAAACAGTATTTCCTTTGGCAAGTTGCTTGCTGAGAGCTCTACCAACCTCAAGATTATCGCACTTGTAAGTTTTATTTGCCTTTTGCATTTCATATGAATATCCCACTGTAGTCCCTGAGTATTTAGACGGAAAACCATAGGTCTTTGCATCTGAATGCTCTAAGAGTGACTAAGCTAGAAAACTTCTCACTGTAGCCCCCAATCATATAGTTTGAATGAATTATTCCGACTAGATGCTTTTAGAGTAGCATACGCAGTGTTTGTAAATTTTGATACTATAGCCCCCAAGTCTCTAGTTGTAACTGAATTAGTTCCGACTAGATACTCAAAGAAAGACTAAGCATATGACTGAGTTAAAAAACTTTGTACTGTAGCCCCCAAGCTTCTAGTTGAAAACTGAATTAGTTCCGACTAGATGCTTAAAGAAAGACTAATTATATTTCCAAGTTAAAAAACTCTCACTGTAGCCCCCAAGCTTCTAGGCGGATATTTATCTGGCTAGATGCTCAAAGAAGATTAAACAGCGTTAAATATTCTTTCCACAAAATGAAAATGCTCGGAGAGGCGTGGCCAACGAGAAGTACCAGAAAATGCGTGCGGACCTGGAAGCCGAAAAGGGTAAAACTGCCTTCTTGAAGGAACAAATCATCAAGAGCAAGCGTCTGTTTTTCCTTTCTTTTTCATATTCCGACTTGGTCTTGTGCCAATCATTCTCCGAGTACTCACTATGTACTGTTCTTTCTCCGACTTGCAGAAACCATTGCCAAGGCTAAGGATATTGTTGAGAAATCCAAGCATATTGAGCAGCTGGATAGCAAAAACAAGATCCTTAAGTGGTAGAGGAAGGATATGCTGAAGATGCACGAAGAATCCATGAAGGTTCTGCGGGAATCCACCGACATGGAGATGAACCGCTTGAAGGAGGAGATCACAATGCTAAAAGAGCAGAAGAAAGTTGCCGATGAGCAGAACAAACGCAATCTTGAAGCATATCAGATCCCCCGACAAGAGCGGGACTCCATGGCGGATACCATTCAGCAAGCTGAGACTAGCATCTTCAGTAAGCTTATTCTCCGTCTTGTACTTCTGTAAGTTGGATACTTTGAACTTTTGTTTTATTGAACTCATGCGCTCTCTTGTTGGAAACTTGCAGCTCCTATTGGTTTGACCGAGTCGCCTCCTCCACCAAAAGAATGCATGGTCCTTGCCGACAACTTTATCAATACCGCAATCACGCAGGCCAAGTAGATAGCCAAGCACCTCCAGATCAACATCAAAGTGGTAGATTCTATGATGAAGTTCTTGGAGATCCTGCGCCAAGCCCCCGAGCGTATTGTAAGCTGGAAATCATCATGTACCCGGGATGGCGCGAGGATGGCGCTGTCAATGGTCAAGGAACAATACGAAAACACCGACATCGACACGATGACCGACATCCCCGATGTGGACGACGATGGCCAAGCAATAGATCACAAAGCTATCCTGGCATCGCTCGCGGGTTTGGATACCAGGGTCGCCGAGTTGGTTGATCCTAACGTCTTCGTGCCCATGGAGATCATTGACGGCGACAACCGAAGCTCCTTTGAGTCCCTCAAAACTGCCGACTTCAAAGATTATGGCTCTCCTGCTACTGATGACACTGCATCCAAATCGCCTGGGCGAGAGGAATGAAAAACAATTTGTAATATTTGTTTCCTCTGGACTTTGTATGAGGAAAAAACTATGTGTTAACTTAAGGCGGAAAAACAATGATTGTTATTTCCTGCTACACAAGAACTAGTTCTAACATGTATATATTTTTTAAGCAAGTGATGGCTTACCCATTACTTTGTTTTGTATGTTTGAGTTTTCGTGAGTCGGAGGAATCGTTGTCGGAACTATGCGCTCAGGCGATGATGCCCAATGACACCGTCAAAAACCTAAGCACAAAATCGCCGACAACAAGTGCCAAAAGTCACTACTCCAGTATCCACATAAAAACAACAAAGAACGTGTAGACTAGAAATCTTAAGCTAACGCCCATAGGCGGAATTTTCACAAGTGCAATTGCAAAGCTTGTGCATAAAGTTTTTATACGATCCAAAAATGAACACTAAATGAGGTAAAAGACTCAGAAATATGAGTGAACCAGAGAGATTTATTTCATTGATCATATAATAGGTATACAATAGATAAAAAATGCTAAGTGTAGAAAGGACGTAGCTGTGCTATGTTCCATGGCCGATCAAGCTCCGGGTAGTCATCATCCGGGTCACGTCGCTTACGCTTATGATTCTTGTTGGGTCTATTCTCCAGTTCACGATTGTCAACGAGGTAGTAAGACCCATTGAGTAGCGCCTAAATTATGATGAACGGTCCTTCCCATGGCGGGGATATTTTGTGTGACTTCTTTTGCTTAAGTCGAAGCACCAGATCCCCCTCTTTAAACGAGCGATGCCGAACACGGCGACTATGGTAGCTGTGTAGCTTCTGCTGGTAGATGGCAGATCTTTGGCATGTCAATATGCGCTCCTCCTCGAGAAGGTCCATATCTAGGCGTCTGGAATCTTCAGCGTCATCCTCGTCGTAGGCGGCAACTCTTGGTGAATCGTGAAGGATTCCGGAAGTCAGGATGGCTTCTGCTCCATATTGAAGGGAATATGCCCGAGAGGCAATAATAAAGTGGTTATTATCGTATTACTTTTTTATGATAAATGTTTATTTTGCATGCTATAATTCTATTGATACGGAAACATTAATACGTGTGTGTTTAATAAACAAAAAGTAAGTTCCTAGTTATGCCTCTCTTATAAACTAGCTCGTTGATTAACAAGATGATCAAAGTTTCCTGATCATGGACATTGGATGTTGTTAATAACAAGGTCACAGCATTAGTGTAATGATGTGATGAACATTCATCTTAAATATAGCATTAAGATCAAAGTCATTGAGTTTATATTGCTATAACAACTTACGAAGTGATCCTAATCCTTAGACCATGAGATCATGTCAATCACTAACACCAGAAGAGTTTCTCGATGACATCAAATGTCACACCGTAACTGGGTGATTATAAAGATGGCTTCAGAACTACTAAAGTGTTATGTTGAGGCTCATGGATCGAGAGTGGAATTTTTTCATACCGATGACGGATAGATATGCTCTGGGCCCTCTCGGTGATATCACATTGACTAGCTTGCAAGCAAGTGATTTGATCACTAGAATGTTATATCACGGGAACGAGAAAAGAGTGCATGTCAGTAACGAGATCAAACTAGGTATGGAGATACCGATGATCGAATCTCGTACATGTAATATATTGTGAAACAAAGGGATTAAGATACTAGCGTATAAGGTTCCGACGATCACAGGAAAGTCATCGTTGAATGTGTGGGAGTCAGTATGGATCTCTAGGTCCCGCTTCTGATTATTGATCAGAGAAGGGTCTCGATCATGTCCTCATTATTCGCGAACCGTAGGGTGGCACACTTAAGGGACACTGGCATCCAATTGGAGCAAAAGTTTCATGCCGGAAAGAATAACGAGCATATTAATGTATTTCACTAGACACCAAAACTGTTTCGGTTGAAATTGCTGAAACTGGTTCTGCATGTGAAATTGAATATTAGCAAGGGGTTTTATGTGAATGTTTGTTAATTAAAGTAATTAAAAAAATTCTGAATAAATAAATAAAAGAGTTTTATTTAAATGAGAGCTTGCATTAAATTTGGTGGAAATTTAATGCATGTGAGTGGATTTTTTAGTGGAGGCTTTTTTATGGGAGTGGAGGCTTTTCATTTTGAGTGGGAGCTCCACCCACATGAATGTGGAACAGGTGGGGGCAGCCCCCATGGCTGGGTGCCATGCCCCTTGGGTGCCCCCTCTCCCCTATAAAAGGCCCCCTCTCATCCTCTCAAAGTACACCTCCTCGTGAAGGATCTCTCTCCCCCTCTAGAATTTATCCCCCATGGTCTCGGACTAGCGAGATACATGTTCCCGGTGGCTATTCGGCAAGAAAGGGTTGTGCTTCCGCTGCATCGCTGGAGCGAGGAGGCGGAGGTTTCTCGGTGTCTTGTACGTGTGTGCGAGCAAGGATGCGCTGCTATTTTGTGGCGCTAGGACTTCCTCTCGATCTTGAGATCGGCAAGAGATCGTCTATATAAACCACGAGTTTGGACTTATTAAGCTTTGTCGGTCTTCAAGGGTATGTTCTCTACGGATATACATCCGACCGTTTTTTGTATCTAGTAGATAGATCTTGGTACATAGTTCCCATCGTAAGAATTTTTTTGTTTTCTATGCTGCGAACCCTACAGTGGTATCAGAGCCAGATCTATGCGTAGATGCTTTGCACGGGTAATACACATATGAGTATGTGGGCGATGATAATCATTTTATTGCTTCTTAGTTGTACTTTGTATATTGGTGGCATAGTGGGATGAAGCGGCCCGGACAAACTTTACATGTCCTCGCACATGAGACCTGTTCCACGCTTGACATGCAACTAGTTTTGCATAAGTGGCTAGCGGGTGTCTGTCTCTCCTACTATAGTCAATATCTAATTTGCAACTAGTTGTCAACAATTTGGTTATCCTTGTTGTGGTTCATGTTTGTAGGTAAGAACGGTTCTATCTTCGAAAGCCCTAAGCCACGTAAAACTTGCAATGGATAAATTAGAGGCGTCTAGTTTAGATTGTTGCTGGGATAGTGTTATGATATGGTGATGTTGTAAGTAGAAGTATGAGATGATACTCTTACGACACACATAACGTGTAATTTCCATAGACCTTGGACTTACACATAAAGGTATGATAGTGATCGTACCACAGTGCACATGATGGAGATCATATGTGGGAACCATATCATTTCACTTATAAACATGTGATGTTTAATTGCATCTTATATTGCTGGTATGGCATTTTATTAGCATAATAAGATGATCCCTCATTTAGATATAAAGATAAAAATGTGTTCTTCCTTAAGTATGCATCGACAATGTTTCGTCTCTTCAAAACATCACGTGATGATCGGGTGTACTTGAATCCACGAGCATATCTCGGGTGTAAGACAGTTACACATGCGAATACTAAGGTTCTTACTTGGCGAGCCTAGCATGTACAGACATGTCCTCGGAACACGGACCGAAAGGTTAAGCATGAGTCATATGTTTTGATATGATGACCATATGGATGCTCGCCTTTGAAGATACACCGACTCACGTGATGATCGGACTCGGTGTAGTGGATTTGGTTCAGTAATCACCAAAAAGACACGAGGGATGTCGTTTTTGAGTGAGAGTTCATTTCTAATTTGGATTAGTAGAACTCAATTTATCATAAACTAAATCAAAGTGAATTTGCATAATTTGTTGTAGTCATTGGCATTCGTTCACCACTTTATGCTTAGTTGTAATTGAGATAATAGAACTATAGAATTCTGGATATATACTTTACGAACTGGTATCGTATTGTGTTGAGTGTCAATCTAAAGTTTAAAGTCCTATTGCAAACTTTCAACAAACTCGGTTTAATCCGTGAAATTTAATAATTAGTATTAAATCAAGAGTAACAATTCCAGTGTTAGTATCTTAAGTATCATCTTTGCCTCCATGATTCTTGATTATTTTAATATCAAGTTTATCTAGGAGATGAAAGAATTGTTTCAGAAACCATCATGTGTGGCAGATATAACGATATCTAAAACAATGTTTTGGTTGCAATATGATAGAGTATAATATATGTTCTCATATTGGATGGGAATTTGCAAAGGTTGGAGATGCTAGATATCCTAATCATCCAAAAGGATTTTGAAAAGTAATGTTATACTCACGATTCTCCTTTATAAGCTACAGTAGCTTGATCATGAAAGTCATCATGATAAGGATGAATAGATGATGTATGTAAAGTGTTTACTACACTAAAAGATTACTAAAGAATGGATTTTGAAAGAACGCCGATCATTTTGATGATGGTGATCTACTTCAAAGTGCATGTCCAAAGCTATTATTATTTGAATATACACGCTTTAGACTATGTGTCATGTATATGGCGCTACTTTTGATGTTGATAGATTCTTTTAAAAGGAAAAGGAAATGCTGAAAGAGAATCTATAAAATATATTTGGCAGAAAAGAAAATATTGGAAATATCCAATTTAGGTATATGGATGATATACATGTTATGGTTATATTCTTTGCTTGTTAAACAATGTGGTTCTTGGGTATTGGATACCGAATTGGTTGGTATGAAATTTTCATACGGAATGACACAATTCATAAACCACAATGGCCTAAGTATCTAGCAAGAGAATATGTGACGATGTTCATCGAAAACAAACAAACCATTGTTTGTATTTCTCATTGACATCAAAGCTTGACTTCAAGATTTGTTTTAATAATTGTTATTTAAATCAGGTATTATGAGAACAAAGGTTGTTCAAATAATTACCGTATTCCATATAAGATGGATGATTTACAAATCTAGTTGGAGAAACCACATCCAAAAAAACTAATGCTAAAATGTCGCAAGACAAAGGATTGAAAGATCACTTATGAAGTGACATTGCCGTTTAAATTATATTGGAAAGAAAACATGAAGAAACTTCATTTGCATGGATTTTTAGAGTCTTTGATTTGATCAAGTGACGCTTGTGAGACTTTCCTCGGGATAATTGAAACTTCGTTCAAAGGCCAAAGAAGAACGAACGACTAAATATTGGAATTTATACATATCGATGTATGTAGTCCATTATGTATAGTCGTAAGCGCTGAATTTCAACTTCATATGCTTTCTACGGAAATTTGAGTGAATGTTCACTTAATGAGAAAGAAGTATGAAATATTTGAAAACGTTCAAAGACTTTCAAGATGAAGTGAAAAATCATTGTAACAAGAAAATAAATGGTTTATGATTTTATCATATGGGATTTATTTGAGTTGCAAGTGTAACAAGAAAATAAATAATTTATGATTTTATCATAAAGGGATTTATTTGAGTTACAAGTTTAGAAAAAACACCTAGATTTACATCTCCTGAAACACCATAGGAATATGGAGTGTTTGAGATTTGTAATGAAACCTTGTGAGACATGGTTGGATCAAAGGTGTTATTTATAAAACTCCCATTATGTTTTAAAAGATTAAATCTTTAGGGACTACCGCTTTTACACTGAAAAGAGCTCCATCTTGATCCGTTGAAATGACACCATGGAAGTTATGGTTTGGGGTAAAACCAAAATTGTCATTTCTTAAATTTTGGTATGCTAAACATAAGTAAGATGTTTACAACCAAAGTCGGATGAGCATGTCTTTGTAGGTTATTTTGAATAACAATTGGTTATTCCTCCATAACACCAAGGACAAAAGGGTTTGTCGCTTGAAATGTGAAGTTTCTTGAAAAAGGAATTTTTCGTAAAAGTTAAGTGGGAGGACAATAGAACTTTGATAAGGTTAACAAACCTTAGCTAAATGTGCTGAGTTGCGCAGCGCCAGAAATCGTTCCGGAGGCTGCCATAATTCTCATAGCTTATGTTCCTCAAAGGTTGTGGTCACGGGGATCTAAGTTCTTATTGAACCAAGTCGGTTTGATAAACAATCAAATGCTGAGATTTAAGAGTAAATTATTGTTTGACAATGATGAACCGACTACATGCAAAGAAGCGATGATGGCCCCTGACTCCATCAAATGGCTTGAAGCCATAAAATCTGTGATACGTCCATACACGATAAATCAAGTTTTGAACTTGGAAGACCCTCCGGAAAGGTGTAAAAACCTATCGGTCGTATTTGGATCTATAAAGAAACAGACATGGATGTTTCACATCTATGAAATAGTCGACATGTAGTAAAGTATTTTATGACAATGTTCAAGGAGTTGACTATGACAAGATTTGATCTTTCATAGCGATATTTAGTCTAGACGGATTAAAGTAGAAACCACTACATATAATTTGGTATATGGTAGATGAATAAACAAAACAAAGTTCTTTTAATAGAATGGTTACCTAGGATGTGTACATGACATGATCCAAAGGGTTTTGTTAATTCAAAGGATGCTAAAAGGGGCATGCAAACTTCACTGGTTGAAGTAAGCATCACGGAGTTGGAATCTTCACCGTAATGAAAAGGAGTTTTCATCAGGAGACGATGAAGATGCTTGCATTTACAAGAAATTAAGTGGGAGCGCTGAGACATATTTATAATACATTATGTGGAGGACATCTTGTTGATTAGAAATGATGTATATTTTATTGACAATGGTTAAGAATTTCATTTCGATGAAAGACTTTGGCAAAACCCGAATATTTAGCATGAATGTCTATAGTGGATAGACTGTGACGGTAATATGGTTATGCCAAAAGTACATATATGAGATATTGAAGGAGTTCAATATAGAAGCGACAATAAACGATTCTTGTCCCATGGAAAGGAATTGAATCAAGATTCAAGTGTATCGACACTTGATAAGTGAAACAAGATTCAAGTGCTTTGACACTTGATGAGTAAAATCACAAGAATGATTTGATCAATCATACCATGATATGTACACATCCAGATATGTCCTATGCTCTAAGTGTTATGAGCATATACCAGAATGAATCATAAAATGATCATTGGACAATAGTAAGGAAATTCTTATGATCTTTTGGAAGAACTAAGAATTTATTTGTGTAGAGGTGACAAATAATTACAAATAGTTCATTGTAAAGCGTTACATTGATACTAGTTTTGTCACAAGATACAAATTAAGTTTATCTCAATTTAAACTATGGGTGGCACAATGTAATGGAAAGAAGATTCCATGATGGATTTGGATGAAATCCATAGTTAAGACATTGTGACGAATACGACAACAAAAAGGCTAAGTATATGACAGCTATAGTAGCAGCAAAGGAGGGAATCTGTGTCAAGTAGTTTGTTATCAAACTAAGGTGTGGTTCGCAATGGGCAAACAGTAAAGATATATTGTATGACAATAGTATCGACATGATTTAACCCCAAGGAACTAAAGGTCTCACCAAAATACCAAATTTATACAATGTCATCTCATCGGAGAATGAGTGATGCCTGAAGAAGCAAAGACATGCAAATACACACGGACCTGAAGTGTCAGATCCGTAGATTATGTTAACCACTTGCAATTGCGTATATGGAACACCAGAAAGCCACATGTGTTCAATACTCAAAGTTTCTAAACTAGATTATTTTCTCTAGTGCAAGTGGGAGACTGAAGGGAATATGCCCGAGAGGCAATAATAAAGTGGTTATTATCGTATTCCTTATTTATGATAAATGTTTATTTTTCATGCTATAATTGTATTGATACGGAAACACTAATACATGTGTGTTTAATAAACAAAAATGAAGTTCCTAGTTATGCCTCTCTTATAAACAAGCTCGTTGATTAACAAGATGATCAAAGTTTCCTGATCATGGACATTGGATGTTGTTAATAACGAGGTCACAACATTAGTGTAATGATGTGATGAACATTCATCCGAAGTATAGCATTAAGATCAAATTCATTGAGTTTATATTGCTATAACAACTTACGAAGTGATCCTAATCCTTAGACCATGAGATCATGTCAATCACTAACACCAGGAGAGTTTCTCGATGACATCAAACATCACACCGTAACTGGGTGATTATAAATATGGCTTCAGAACTACTAAAGTGTTATGTTGAGGATCATGGATCGAGAGTGGAATTTGTTCATCCCGATGACGGATAGATATGCTCTGGGCCCTCTCGGTGATATCACATTGATTAGCTTGCAAGCAATTGATTTGGTCACTAGAATGTTATATCACGGGAACGACAAAAGAGTGCATGTCAGTAACGAGATCAAACTAGGTATGGAGATACCGATGATCGAATCTCGGACATGTAATATATCGTGAAACAAAGGGATTAAGATACTAGCGTATAAGGTTCCGACGATCACAGGAAAGTCATCGTTGAATGTGTGGGAGTCAGTATGGATCTCCAGGTCCCGCTTCTGATTATTGATCGTAGAAGGGTCTCGATCATGTACACATTATTCACTAACCGTAGGGTGGCACACTTAAGGGAAACTGGCATCCAATTGGAGCAAAAGTTTCATGCCGAAAGAATAACAAGCGCAGGAATTTATTTCACTAGACACCGAAACTGTTTCGGTTGAAATTGCTGAAACTGGTTCTGCATGTGAAATTGAATACTAGCAAGGGGTTTTATGTGAATGTTTGTTAATTAAAGTAATTAACAAAATTCTGAATAAATAAATAAAATAGTTTTATTTAAATGAGAGCTTGCATTAAATTTGGTGGAAATTTAATGCATGTGGGTGGATTTTTTAGTGGAGGCTCTTTTATGGGAGTGGAGGCTTTTCATTTTGAGTGGGAGCTCCACCCACATGAATGTGGAAGAGGTGGGGGCAGCCCCCATGGTTGGGCGCCATGCCCCTTGGGTGCCCCCTCTCCCCTATAAAAGGCCCCCCTCTCATCCTCTCAAAGTACACCTCCTCGTGAAGGATCTCTCTCCCACTCTAGAATTTATCCCCCATGGTCTCAGACTAGAGAGATACATGTTCCTGGTGGCTATTCGGCAAGAAAGGGTTGTTCTTCCGTTGCATCGCTGGAGCGAGGAGGCGGAGGTTGCTCGGTTTCTTTTACGTGTGTGCGAGCACGGATGCGCTGCTATTTTGCGGCGCTAGGACTTCCTCTCGATCTTGAGATCGGCGGTGCCTCAAGACGTGGCTTGATACCTTGCAGAATTAATCCATTGGCTCGCTCAACCTGACCATTAGACTGTGGGTGTGCCACAGAATCAAGATCAAGTAGGATGCCCTTCTCCCAACAATAAGCTTCCACTTCTCCGAGTGACAGCTTGTTGCGTTGTCGGTGATAATGCTGTGTGGGAGACGAAATCTCACCACTAGATCCCGGACAAACCTAAGGGCAGTTGCCCCATCAAGCTTTCTAATGGGTTTAGCTTCTATCCATTTGGTGAATTTATCAACTACTACTAGCAGATGCGTAAACCCACATGGTGCCGTCTGCAACGGACCAATCATGTCCAGCCCCCAGAATGCAAACAACCAAGTTATTGGTATTGTTCGCAATTCTTCAGCTCGAACATGTGGTTTTCGGGCATAATACTGGCATCCCATGCACGTCTCAACCATCTTGTCGGCATCCTCCTTCGCGGTCAACCAGTAGAATCCTTGCCAGAAGGCTTTAGCGACCACCGATCGAGGAGCGGCATGATGCCCACAATCTCCGAGATGGATTTCGCGTAGGATTTCAATACCTTCTTGCTGGGAAACACACTTAAGGTATACACCAGTGGTGCTTATTTTGTAGAGTTGTCCATTCATTATGGTATAGCCCTTTGCTCGACGTACTATTTGCCGTCTTTCGACTTCGTCGTCGGGCAAAGTTCCGTGTACGAGGTATTCCATGAATGGTGTTGTCCAAGCCGGAGGGACCTTTGTCACTATGTGAACGAAAGATTCAACTCTGTCTGGGTTGTCTATATCTGCCCCGTTCACAGATGGTGTCCGTAGATTCTCCAGGAAAATGCCAGGCGGAATTTGTTGCGTCCTGACCCAGGTTTTGACAGCAGGTCAGCCGCCTCATTTTACTCCCTAGGGACATACTTGACTTCGTAGCCCAATAAGCTCTTGAAGTGCCTTAGCTTCCGAGAAGCAAGGAACACTCCATAAGCTAGCTTCTGGTAGTGCGGGTAACGCTGCTTGGACTCCGTCAAGACCTCTCTTACATAGTAAACTAGTCGTTGAACTCCGTACTCATGCCCTGGTTCTTTCCGCTCCACCACGACGACGATGCTGATTACCCGGTTGGTGGCCGCCATGTAAATTTACATTGGCTCCCCAGGCTTGGTCGCGTCAAGGATAGGTGCTGAGGAAAGTATCTCCTTGAGCTGCTTCAATTCTGCATCTGCTTCGTCCTTCCATGTGAATTTGTCCGCCTTCTTCAGCAACTTGTACAGAGGCAGAGCCTTCTCTCAAAGTCGGCTAACGAACCGACTAACTACTGCAACACAACCTGTTAGCCGTTGTATGTACTTCAGGCATGTCAGACGGTTTATGTTCAATATGGCCTTAATTTTCTCCGAGTTTACCTTGATTCCACGCTGGGAAACGATGAAGCCCAACAATATGCCGGTTGGAACCCCGAAGACGCACTTCTTAGGGTTAAGCATCATGTTGTATTTCCGGAGATTATCAAAGGTTTCTTTTAAGTCAGATATTAAGTGGTTTGACTTTTTAGACATCACCACTATATCGTCCACATAGGCATGAACGTTCCGACCAATTTGATCGTGTAGGCAATGCTGCATTGTCCGCTGGTACGTAGCACCTGCGTTTTTTAGCCCAAAGGGCATCGTGACGTAAGGTGTAGTGAACAAATTGGAAAATTGGTCCGACTTCCTCATCTTGATCTGGTGGTATCCTGAGTATGCATCAAGAAAACACAAAAGCTCCGAGCCAGCCATCGAGTCAATGACTTGATCAATGCGAGGCAAAGCAAACGGATCTTTGGGACATGATTTGTTCAAGCCGGTGTAATCAACGCACATTCTTAATTCTTTGGTTCCCTTTTTGGGGACAAGTACAGGATTGGCCAGCCATCGGGTGTGAAGGACTTCTCGGATAAAACTAGGGCTGGAATTCAAGCCGAGCCGAGCCAACTCAACTCGACTCGCTAAAGCTCGTTCAACTAACGAGTTAGCTCGACTCGGCTCGTTTACAGAACGAGCTCATATTTGAAACTCGGCTCGACTCGGTAAACTCACGAGTAGCTCGCGAGCAGCTCGTTTAAATTGTTATAAGTCATGAATATGAGAACATATAAGAAAAACTAGTAATTATTCTACTAATTTTAAACTAGAACAATAATAGTACTTTCATAATAACACGAAGAAAGATCAATAGAAAATATAGTAGCTCTGCACCATTAAAGATTCAAGGAACATTTATAGTATGGCACTTATTTATGAAAATTTTCAAACTCTATATTTGAACAAGTTTAACGAGCTAAATGAGTAGCTCGCGAGTAGCTCATTTAGCTTGGGTGAACAAACAAGATCAAATCAAAAACTTGGCTCGACTCGTTAGACACCGAGTTCGAGCCGAGTCGAGCTATGTCACGAGTTACTCATTTAGCTCGTGAGTTTTGAGTTATAATTCCAGCCCTAGATAAAACTAGCCTTAAGTAACCTAGCTATCTCTTTGCCTATGGCGCGTCTCTTCTCGTCTCGGAAGCGTCGTAGAGGTTGTTTCACTGGTTTACATTTTGGGTCAATATTCAAGCTGTGCTTGGCAAGTTCCCTACGTACACCTTTCATATTGGCAGGTTGCCAGGCAAAGATGTCCTTGTTCTCAGGAAGGAACTAGACGAGCGTGCTTTCCTATTTAGGGTCCAGGTTCGTCCCAATGGCGGTGGTATTGGAGGCATCGCCTACCACAAGTTCCACCGGCTTGGTTTCGATGGCGGCCTTGAATGCTGGGGTGGAGTCAAAAATCTGTTTCTTCGACGCGAGCATCTCCTAGGCATCGACCTTGCTCTGGATCTCCTTGAATTCTTCGCTGTAGAGGATAGCTTCCGCAAATGCTGCTTCTCCAATCTCGCAGTCCCTTGCCTTGGTAAAGCTTCCAGCTACGGTGATGACACCGTTTGGTCCGGGTATTTTGATCTTGTTGTAGACAAAGCATGCCTTGGCCATGAAGGTGTGGAAGATGTCGCGGCCGAATATGACGTGGTACATGCTCTTGAAGGGGACCACCTCGAAGTTCATGCATTCTTGGCGGTAATTATTGACATCGCCAAAAGCGACCTGAAGTGTGATGCACCCAAGGGACCGAGCCTCCCGACCAGGAACGACGCCGTGGAAGATGGTGCTGGTTCGCCTTAGGTTTGCCTCCGTCAAGTTCATCTTGTGCAGTGTATCCAAGTACATGATGTTGATGCTGCTTCCACTATCCACCATACATTTGGTGAACTCGTTGCCGTCAATCAGGGGGTTGATGACCATGGCGTATTGGTTTTCTGTAGGGATAAGGTCTGGGTGATCCTTCCTATCCCAAGTAATTGGAATCTCCGACCAGCGCAGGTATTGGGGCATTGGGGGCAAAGTGGCCATCAGTATCCTCATGGAAGTCTTTTTTTGTCGGACGGTGGGGGTGCCAAGGAAAGTGTGGAAAACTGCCGCCTTCTTCTCGAAAGGGTTCTTGCCCTTGTCGTCGCTCTTGGCGGCGTGTTTGGGGTCAACGCCCTCGTCCATGTCACTTGAATCCTTGGACTCCTCCTCTTTCTTCTTCCCCTTGCCCTTGCCTCGCGGTCTGTTCTTCCGAATTCGCTTGTAGCCGCACTCCGGGTCCTCCTTGAGATCGTTGACGAACTTGCAATGGTGATTGGTGTGTGTGGGATTGCCGTTTGCATCGAGGTGTATGAGGCACGACATATAGCGGTACTCATTGTAGGTCTGGGGAACGCGGAGCGCTGCCGAGGTAGTTTCATAGCCTCGCTGCTGCCTACGACCAGCCCCCCGTCCTTGGCCACGCTGTCTGACATCACCTCGTCCTGCAAAAGTCATGGCGACCATGTCGGAGGCTTGCTTTTCTTCTGGCGGGTTCTTCCACTCTGTTCTGATGTTCCTCTTAGCTTGGGTTGGAATTGCTATTGCCGGCAATGATCCGCGAGCGTCGTCGGCGGCAGCCGCGAACTCACTAGCCAGCTGGATCATCTGATTGAGGTCGAGCTGGTGGTTGTCCTGCAGACGCTTCAACGTATGTCAGAGCAATGTACCTCTTTCTAACCCGTCGATGAAGGCGGACATGGCGGTATGGGAGTGCACTCCTGTGCAGGAATTCTTCATGTCCAGCCATCGGGAGAGGTAGGCGCGAGATGACTCGTCTTGCTCCTACACGCACCGCTATAAGTCGCCAACAGTGCAGGGACGCTTGTACGTTCCCTCGAATTTCTTGGTAAACGCTTCTTGCATGTCCAACCAATTGCAGACAGATTTCTCCGGCAAGTCATTGATCCATTGTCGGGCCATGCCCGCCGGCATCAATGGGAGGTACTTGACGACGACGTTGGTGTTTCCCCCGGCGATCTCCATCGCGTTGCCGTAGTCCTGCAACCATGTAGCTGGTTTGGTGGTGCCGTCATAGGGCTTGATGGTCTTGTCAATCCGGAAATCCTTGAGGTAAGCCGCGGTCCGTATCACAGGTCCAAAGCAGCGTGGTCCTAGGTATGATCCATCCTGGGCCTCATGGATCTTGTCCAGACGTGATCGTGCATCGTATGGCTCTGGGCTTCTTTTCTTGTTTTTGCCATCAGGGGATGGGCTACGTGAACGACGCTGGCCTCCTCCGCCATGGTGGCTGCTGGTTGGTGACGGAGGCGGAGGCAGCAGTGGGTTAGCCTTCTTTCTATTGCCCTTCTGCGATGCCTCACGCTTGTCACGATTGTTTGTCGTACACGGAGGGTCATGGCGTGACCTGCTCTTATGTCCTTGGCCACGCTCTCCATCATGACGGGCCTTCTCCGTGTTGTCGCGGATGACGATGCCGCGTTGCTTTGGCGGAGGCATGTCCGTGCGATGGTGAGCCTTGGGGTCTTTGCGATGTCGGTGGGATTGGGGCAGTGGAGATGGGCGACGAGGGTGAGCTTTGCCTCCGTGGTCGAAGGATATGGGGATGGCGTCCTTCCTATTGCGCGCATCCCTCCGTATTCGCTCTGATGAGCCCTTCTGGGACCCCACATCTTGAGGAGATCGATCCCTTGGCGGCTTATGCTGACTAGACTGGCAGAATGCTGGGTTAGACTCGAGCCTCTAAGAGGTGGCCTTTTCCTGCTGTTTCACCGCCTTGGCCACAAGGTCATAAACCTGCTCCACTGCCTCGGGTGATCTATCCTTCTCGAGAAGAGTCTTGGCGATGGCGGGATTAAGAAGAGGAGTGGGCATCACCTATCGGCCTTCGCTGTCAATGTATGGCTTTGCTTATGGCGGCTTAGAGGGGGCCCATCCTAGGATTCTCCGTACACCAGGATCATTGATGACGCGAGCTGGAGCTTTCTTATCCTTCTGCTGCTAGAGCAGAGTCTTGTACTCAGCCTCCATCGCTCTTGCTTTCTCTATTGACTTCTGCGTGTTGGCCAGATCTCGATTTAGCTTGGCGCCTTGCTCCGCTATGGCCCACGCTTCCTCCAACAGCTGCTGGCGCTTCTCATCAAGATAGGTCACGCTCCGGATATGAGCTACGGTCAAGGGATCGATGAGGATATTGTCGTACATCACTCTATCAGCCGGAGTAATTTAGGCAGCGGCAGATGTGGATCCGGAGGCGGGTTTTGCGGTTGTTGTTACTCGCGATGTTGATTCACTGCAATTTGACCGGGTTAGGCGGAGGGGGCATGACCTTTGCACGATCCTTGTCGGCAGCAACAGGTGGTCCCTTCCCCTTGTTCAGTGCTTTAGGCAGAGCTTGTCCGGGTTGGTCTTCTTCCATCATGGCCCCAATCGCGACAAACACCTCTCGGGACGTGATGGCCTTGTTAGCTCGCTCGTCGTGTTGGAAGTCCTCCTCCATCTCCTGCATAGCCGAGTCTAGCTCGTCCAGGCTAAAATCTATCTCCTCTGAGTAAGCGCTGATGTCGGCATAGAGCACGTCGAGCACAGAGTCGGAGGGTGCCGGGGCTTCATCGACAATTGGTGATGGCGGGGCGATGGAGGTAATGATGACTGGAGGTGGTGGGGCCACTGCAGCAATGACGACTGGAGGAAGTGGCGGTGGCATGGTGACGTCGATCGGAGGAGGTGGTGGAGGTGGCTGAGGCGGGGCTGCGCCACCAATGAGCGCAGGTGCTGCATGGGGTGCCACCTCAGCCTCCGCGTAGCAATTGACGGTGTTCACCATGCTCTTGAAGGTGAGGCATCTTGAAGCCTGTTGTCGCCTTAGCGTATGCCGGAGAAGTGTGCCTTGGTCTAGTCCTTCCACAAAGTGATACATGGCATCATTATTGGGGTAATGAGCCAGGTCGGACCGTATACGGAGCCACCTGGAAAGGTAATCGCGGGGGTTTTCGCCCTCTCTCTGAATGCAACGCGCTAGATAGAAGATGGTGACCACGCCGATGAACTTGGATGGCTGCTGTCCAGACACACGGGCAAAGCCGGCGGACTTGCAGTGATCTTCCACCGTTATATCCAGCACAGGGGCGATTTGGGTGGGCCTTGAATTTTTCCGATCTTTGTCGGAAAACTCCGAAGAGAGATCCGACATCGATCCTTCCGCGAACATATCCTACCCATAGGCGGTCCATGCGGGTCTTGATGCTCCTCCGACTCCTAGGGAACTAGGGCCCGAGTCGGTTTAACCGATGAAGAGGTGGATATCTCCGATGGGGACGATCGAGCACCGCGTAGGGTTCGTCTTCGCCGGGATCCAAAAATCGTCGGGAGGGACGATCTGAACGTTGCCAGAGAAGAGAACACGACCTATGGCTACAGTTTCTCCGATTCCCGCGAAGATCTTGGTCGTCGCCCGCTGCAGAGCCTGAAGCGCCTCTTGCCCCACGGTGGGCGCCAACTGTCATGGTATTGCCGACGAGTACACCATGGAGGGGTCCTCACAGTGCGTGTTTAGATACGTGAGGGAAGGCGGATGGTTGACGGGTACGAGGTTACACAGCTTACCCAGGTTCAGATCCCACGAGTGTGGCGGAATCCTACTCCTGCTATAAATCACTATAATGGCAATACGCCGAGTTACATGGATTGGTTCGCTGTGCGAGGTGTATGTTGATCGATACTAGATTTTTTGCTAAAGGCTCGCATAGTCCCGACTTATATAGTCGCCAGGTCCTAGGGTTACAGGTAAAGTCCTAGCCGGACAGGTTACAGAGTCCTACACTACTTACAACTAGTCTAGCGTGTCTTTTACTCCAAGGCTCCGGGTACGTCGGTGACTCCTCCATAGCCTTCCTTTATCCGGTATGGGCCTCCCTTCTGGATCCATCTAATTGGGCCACCCAGTAGGCCATGGGTCACGCTACCAACTTTGGGCCACCCGGGTTAGCCGGATAAGAGACATGCTATGGGGATACCCATATAGCATATGCCCAATAGTCCTCAAGTTCACAAGGACCAATTTCATGCATAATTTCTTTGTAAAGCTCATAAGGAATAGCACTTGAACTTGCATCAATATCACATAAACCATAAAAGCAATGATCACCAATTCTAAAAGCAAGCACATGGACACTAGATTTCCTAGTTTTACTAGGATGAGAGACAATATTAGCAGCATCTTCACAA
The DNA here is from genome assembly GCA_030063025.1 of Avena longiglumis. NCBI lineage: Eukaryota > Viridiplantae > Streptophyta > Magnoliopsida > Poales > Poaceae > Avena > Avena longiglumis. The sequence continues at coordinate 426,452,600 of CP125978.1, forward strand.
AAGATAATGTGCCCATCTTCTACATTTTTAGTGACAAGTTCTTTCACAATGGCTACTACAGATTCAATATTTATTTGTTCATCAGGTTCTACAGCTTTCTTTGTACTTTTGCTAACCACATTAGCTAAAATAGAATGTTCCTTTACCTTAGCAGGGAAAGGTATTTTCTCAATATATGGTTTAGGCAAAATGCGATCAATAGTATAAACTTCAGTATTAGCAGGAACATGATTAACAATATCTTTATATGGTGCATGGTACTTGTTCCAATCCTTTTTGGGAATTTCAATATAAGAGGCAAATGCCTTCAATTTTTTTTAAAGAACTAGAGAATCAAGACCATACTCAGTACTAATATTATGAAAGTCATCAGTTCCCATAAAAGATCTAATGCATTCATAATCATAATTTATACCTGACTTTCTTCCTTTGTCATTCTCCCATGCTTCAGTATTTTCTTGAATACGGTCTAGAAGATCCCATTTAGCTTCTTATTTCATACGTGTGAATGATCCAGCATAAGAAGCATCTAATAAATCCTTATCATGAAGAGAAAGCCTTGCATAAAAGTTATTAATAATAATATTATTATGGAGCTCATGAATAGGACATTTGAGCATTAGTAACTTCAATCTCCCCTAAGCTTGGGTTGTACTCTCTCCATCATGAGGCCAAAAGTTATATATTTGATTTTGGTCTTTATGAATCTCACTATAAGGATAGAATTTAGAATAAAAGAGAGATACAATTTCCTCCCATTCTGTAGATTATCCATTCTTCAACAGCTTATACCATTCTTCAGCTCTTTCTTTCAATGATATAGAGAGTAACTTTTTCTTCACTTGTTTCGTTGTGATACCTGCACACTTAAATAACCCGCATAATTCATGGATAAAAATCAAGTGATCACACGGATGGACAGTTCCATCTCCAAAATAATAGTTATCCATAACACAAAAACATTTTTTGTACGTATCTTAAAAGGATCTATTTTAGCAGGTGGTGGTTCATCTACTACCCTAGCAGTGGTAGTAGCTTTCCCAAATAGCAAACCAAGTGGATTATCCATATTGGAAACAAAGTAACAAATAGAAATAAAAGCAACTCACCGTAGAAATTTCCTTTACCAGTTCCACTCTTCAATAACGCTTCATTCCTCGGCAACAGCGCCAGAAAATAGTCTTGATGACCCACAAGTATAGGGGGTGTATCGTAGTACATTTGATAAATAGGAGTGTCGATCCGAACGAGGAGTAGAAGGTGTTGACAAGTCGTTTGGATCAGGAATTCACTGTAAATACTTAGCAAACGGATTTTTACGGGTTTTTGATAATGTAAAGAAATAAAGTGCAAGTAAATAAAGACAATAATAATAATTGCAGCAACTGACCCAATCCTTTCTTCAGCAAATGACAAGCCGGTTGTATTACTTATGAGGACCAAACGTTCTCAAGGACACATGAGAATACTGTCAAGTGCTTTCGCTTCATATAGTTGATTAATCTTCTTTGGTTGGATAAGTGTTGTGTGGGTGAACCTATGCTAATGTACTGACCTAACTTGGAATAATACATACTTGTAATTATACCCCTTGCAATCATCCGCAACTATAAGAAAGTAATTAAGATAAAAAAACTAACCACAACATTAAACTCTGAGATCCTACACTCCCTTGTGCAAAGGTTTCCTAACGGGGGTTCAGGTTTCTGCACTCCGGCAACCCCACGATTAGTAGCCAAATAGACAATGTATTTCCCTAGGCCGATAAATGGTGAAGTATCATGCAGTCGACGTTCACATGACACCACTAGAAGAATAACACCACAACTTAAATATTAAACCATTGAATATTATTTCAACACAATTCAACTACTAACAACATGACTTCTCCCATGTACTAAAAAACTAAACGAACTACTCACGAGAAATCATATGGATCAAGATCAGAGATGATATAATGATAAGTAACAATCTTAACATAAACAATAATTCAATGTTTCACTCAAAAGCATCACCTACAAAAGTAATCAACATCGGGAAAGTTTCCCCTAAGAATTATGCAAGATTTAACCCAATTGTTACAGCGGGATTGAGTGATGGTGATGGTGCTGGTCGATATGATGGTGAAAAAGATGATGATGATGATCCCGATGAAGTCTAGCTTGATGATGGTGTTGATGGCGACGATCTCCCCTCTCTAGGAAGAAATTTCTCCGGCAAAATTCTGCCTGCCGGAGAGCTCTTTCTCTCTCTAGTTTCCGCCCCACATAGGTGGCGGAATCTTTCTATGGTCGCTCCCCGAGTATTAGGGTTTCGGGAGGATGATATATGCAAAAGGACAACGCCAGAGGTGGGCCAGGGTGGCCACACCACCTGGTGGCGCGGCCCCGGGGGGCCGCGCCAGGGGGTGGTGTGGGCCCCCTGTGGCCCATCTTGTAACTACCTCGGTGAACTACGCTCCTAGATACAAGCCTGGATGAGAGATAGCGGTTGAAATAGTACGGCGGGGCCCCAAAAGCCACTCACTGGTAGTCCTTTCAGACGTCCCAACCGCTAACCTCTCAACGGGACCTGTACGGGCGTGAGTCGGCGGCGAAGGATCAACTACGTACACAAGTGGGTATGCATAAGCCACCATACAAAAGTACATCGAGCCACACCATCTAGAAAGAAAGGAAATATACCAACGCCATACGGCAAGATTCAAATGACCTAGATACATCTATAATTTAGGATAGCTCCTCATACACACACATCGTAGTATCATGCGGGCGGCAAACAAGATCCGAGTGCGGATAAGAAGCAAATAGGCATAAGATGCGAGAAAATAAGCACATCCCAACTACAGGTCTCACGGATCCCGTCGAATCTCTACACCATACGGTCGTTGCCCACTTCATCGGCTTCTTCCACCCAGTATCCGTCCTGAGAAGGTACCTGTTCATCTGAATCAAGAATTTATCGTGTGAGACCCTAAGGGTACTCAGCAAGACTTAATGCCTCTAAAGGGGACACAACCTGGGGTGACGCAATGGCAGCAAAAGGTAAACCCTAGCAATTCTACAGAATAAGCGCTAACCATCCGCCTAACCAATGATAAACGGATGTCCGTGAATTTAAATACAACAGTTATAATGGTAATCTCATCCGATCCATCCTCCTCCCTGCTTACCAACAAGGAAGCGGACGAACAACCCCTTCCGTGGCAATTTTATTAACCATTCCATGAGTATTGCACTAAAAGTCAAGTTACTTAGTCAAATTAAGGCGGTACTTTAGTTATGCTTGTCTATGATCAAGAAAGCGTGCTCCATAACGTCCATAACCGGACACGCTTTTGAGAAAGTTTTACCCGGGTGCACCAATAGCAACACACGCCGATCAACCTCGAAAAACCAAATCAAAACCAACGAGGCTTTCACGACTGAACAATCACAGGATTCAGAGATATTTCAGGGGGCCACCCCTCGAAGTATACCCGCAACGAAGTAAGCAAGCTTCGAGACGGACTCAAGGTTTGCGACAATGGCTATAAACGACAGCAGGTCCCCAATCGGGGACTGTCGATACCGCGAAAACATTACGCTTACCTAAACAGCATATCTGATAGCATGGCATAGGTACAGATCGTAAATAAAACCTCAAACTAGTTTGTGGCCCCAAGGAATAAGACGGAATCAAGCTCTGGCCCAGGGGGGTCCCATATACCTCCCGGATGTGGATAGCGCGATAATTCAAGGAACAGGAATCAAGTACTCGGGGTCTTACGGGACACAAGTGAGCAGAAAAACCAAATAGCAGATATTGCTCACCGGTGCCACTTCTTTAGTTATCCCGATCTACTCGAGTTAAGTTGTTTAAGTACCTCGTTATTCATGAGACACTCACAAACCCTACACATCTTTGTTCACGACTGCATGGCTCAAGCAACTCCTATAGTAGTGGCTCATGGGATGGAGGATACAAGCTTGGTGGAGTTTAAAAGTAAAGGCTATGCATACTTGGGATTCAATTTAATGCAATCGCGACTCAATGATGCAAGAATAAGATAGAGGCAATAGGTCTTGTGTATGCAAGCATGTGGTAGTGCTTGCACAGTATCTCTGTTGAAGCAAGGGGCAGTCTTGGGTAGTGCTCTGGTGCTCTTGATACAACCCACCTTTCGGTGTCATCCGAAAAGCCAAACAAACAAGGCCAACATGAATATAGAGCACAAGCATATGAATAAGATCGTCAAACAAACAATCATGCCATGATGAATGATGCACAATTTACATGGCAAGGAAGGTAGCATGGCATGGTGAGGTGTGAAGAACAAGAAAGTAACATTTAATGGGTTTTAGAACCACCTTTGTTGTCATAACATTTGTTGTTTGCAATATATTTATATGATGCATGCTGCAATTGAAGTCAAGGATAGCATAAACAGAAAGGTCTCACGAGCTGATCAATTTAGACTACTCATTTGCTTAATTTGGAATTACAAAATATTAGTTGTGAATTAATGAAAATCCGTGGCATTTGTGGTAATTAACATATCTTGGAATTTTACTTGTGCAAAACACTAAACAGATGGCATATTTGAAATCCTCTCATTTTCTGAATCAAAACATATATCATTTGCCTAATTTGGATAAAGCATGCAAAAGTTATTAAAATCTGAATTTGAATTTGCATTTTGAATTATTTAAAACAAATTTGAATTTGAAAACCAGCTCAAACGTTTATCACACAGCCCCACTAGTTGAGCCGCGCATGTGGGCCAGGGGGTATCTCGCCCACACGGCAAAGGTCGAGAGCATCTGGACATGGGTTGAATAAACAAAACGCAGGAACCTTTTAGAAAACTTCAGAGACCGGCAATGGGGCGGAAGGACGCGGGTTGAGGATCTAAGCAGGCAGGGGTCGATGCAAAACGCACACGCCTTGAGGACTGAGGCTGTGTTGGGTTCTTGTGGGAGCCTTTCCGCAAGATTGCATCGGTCGTGGCAGCGGGCCTCAAGGGTCGCGGTAGCTAAAAGGTTGGGGAAGGGTTTTCGCAAAAGCGTCACCGTGCTTGTTTCTCTTCTCTCGCGTCACAGGCGTGTGTATGGCGTGCGGCGGGGCTCGAACACAGGATCTGCAGGGCTCATGTGACGTGTGCCTGCGGTGGTCAGCTGCTCTGGGGTCACTGCGGGCTAGGTAAGGCGATCTGCGTGCAGTCTTTGGCGGTGGCGATGGCGCACGCAGGCGCTCGACAAACGATCATCGCAACCAGGAAGCGAAAGCGCTGAGGATGTCAGGGAGGTCGTGGGCTCACCGCGGCGTGATGGCGTGGTCGGCTCTGCCGGGTGGTCGCGATCTCCGGTGAGGCCGGGCGTAGCTAGGGTTTCTTGGCGTCCCCCGGTTCTGGCGTTCTGGCGCGTCTCCTCCTCGCTGGCTTGTACTTGGGCGATCTTTGGGGTGCGCCTGGTCTTCCTCGACAGCCTCGCAGCTCCCTTCTCCGTCTAGAACATCAGGGCAAGGGGTAGACTGGCAGGGGCGAGAGGGCGTGGGGATGGAAGGGAGAGGCAGGGGGTACTCGGGGTGGATCTGGGGGGTTCTGGTTGAGGCAGAGAGGGATGAGGGAGAGGGTAAGAAGGAGGGAAGGCGGGTGTGGCGTGGGGAGGAAAGGTGGCACGCGTCGGCCTCCTCTCCTCACGTGCTTTCAGGGGCAGTGGCGTGGTATAACTGGGACGGGGAGAGGGAGAGGCTGGCAGTGGCCACAGGGCAGCTGGTGGCGAGGCGACAGTGGGCTGAGGGAGGCGTGGAGGGGCAAGGCGGAGAGGGAGGATAAGAGGGGAAGGGCCACTCGGGCTAGGGCTAGGAGGGATGGGACATGGTCGTGTGGGGCAGGCAAGGGGGTGTCCTGGTCGTGTGAGGCATGGGGGGTGCTGGGGTAGGCGCATGGTAGGAGGTAGCTAGGTTTTAGTTAGAAGGAAAGAGTAGTTTAGGGTTTGATTAGAGATAGATGTAGTTAGGGTTTAGTTTAGAGAGAAAAGTAGATGTAGGGTTTGTTTTTGGGTACAAGTAATTAGGGTTTAGTTTAGAGAGAAAAGAAGAGAGAGAGAGAGAGATGTTGTTTGGGTTTTGTTACAGGAAAAAGTAGTTTAGGGTTTAATTTAGGTTTTGGTAAAATAGGGTTTTGGATTTAGGATAGATATAAAATAGGGTTTAGGTTTTGGTTTTTAGGATAGATTTGAATTAGGGTCTTTTGCTTGTAAGGATAAGAAGGTGAAGGGATTCTAATCTTGGTCAAGCCAACTACAAGCAAGCACTAACAAGAAAAGCAAGAAAAGAGGGGGAAAGGAGAGAGATGGCCAAAGGTTGGTGATGGGGTTTTTGGGTCCATGCATGATCCCAACATAGGCCAAGCAAGAGCAAAGAAAGAGGAGGGTAGCCAGGATTTTATACTAGCCAAACATGATCAAGCAAGGAAGAAGGCTCCATTTAGCAAAACCAGACAAAAGCCAAAAGCTAGGGGAGATGGTACTTGCATGGCCCATGCAAGACAATTAATGCCAAGTGGTTATATTGTGAAAACAACATGATCCCATGTGGCTTTAATCCTTGCATTCCCAAAAGGTGGGCAAAGGCCAAGCAATAGATTAGGAGTGGATCCAACCAACAACATGGGTTAGGGAGGACTCAACAAAAGCCCAGCCCATATTATTAGATGGTGGAATTATAAGGTGGTGAGGAAAAAGGTGGTGGAGGCAAAAGAGAGATGCCCCCAACTCAACTTGGGCATTTAACAATTTAGTAAGAGCCAAATACAATATCAAGAAGCAACTACAATTAATCATGCACATGAGATAAGAAGCAAACAAGAAAAGGTTTTATATGATGCTCAAATGCAAGGGGACATGATGACATGAGCATGATATGATGATGATGCAACAATTATATGTTGGAAGTGGCCCATTTTATTATTAAACTTAGTAGCATTACGGTGGTTAGACAACCGGGATGCTACAACTCTCCACTAAACAGGAATCTACTTGAGATTCTAGGAAGAAGAAGAAGAAGACACAAAAGAGAAGGATGGTTGTACGGAGTTCATCTTCACGCTCCCAAGTTGCTTCATCAGCAGAATGGTGTGACCACTTGCACCTTGCGTAATTTGATGGACTTGTTGCGAGTCCTTCGCTCTGTGGTCTCGAGGATTTTGGTGGGGTGCTCTTGATAAGAGATCTTCTTGGGTCTATTAGCTCATGATCCACGGTCTTGCCGGGGTCTTTGAAGCACTTCTTGAGCTGAGAGATGTGGAAAACATCATGGACTTTGAGTTTTCCGGGCTCGAGTGCATAAGCAACTTCTCCTCTTCTACCACGTATCTTGAAAGGACCGATGTATCTAGGAGCCAACTTTCCTTTGATACCGAAGCGGTGTGTTCCTCTCATGGGAGTGACGAAGGTAGACGAGATCACCAGGGCATATACCATATCTGTGTGCTTCTGTCATAGTTGCTCTTGACGGCTTTGAGCAATCTTGAGTTCTCGAATGATATGCACCTTCTCCTCGGCTGAGTTACAATGTCGAGCCAAACCAGATTCTTTCTCCTGCTTTGACCAACCAATGGGAGTTACACTTGCGACCATAGAGAGCCTCGAATGGTGCCATCTTGAGACTCTTCGGAAGGCTGTTGTAGGAGAATTCAGCATATGGAAGGCATTCCTCCCACTTCATGCCAAAGCGAGATGACGCAAGCTCTAAGCATGTCCTCGAGAATCGATTGATCCTCTCCACTTGTCCTTGCGATGAGGATGGTAGCGATCTTGAAGTTCAACCGTTCCCAAAGCTTTTGGAAACTCTCCCGAACTTTGAGGTGAAGATGCTCCACAGTGCGAACTGATTTCGGTGGAACCCCATACAAAGAGACAATCCTGTTGATGTAGAGCTCGATAGCAGAAGTCCAGAAATTGTTTCTTTGACTGGGAAGAAGTGTGCCACTTTAGAAAGCCTGTCGATGACAACAAAAATTGCATTGTTGCCCTTCTGCGACCTTGGAAAGCCAGTGATGAAGTCCATCTCAACTTTCTCCCATTTCCATTCCGGAGGTTTCAATGGCTGTAGAAGACCAAATGGTTTCTGATGAACAGCCTTGACTCTGCGGCAGACATCACATTCTGAGACGAGGCGTGGCACAATACCTTTTCAACCCAGGCCACCAGTATTGTGTTTTCAAGTCCATATACATCTTTGTGCTGCCAGGATGGATAGAAAGGACCGAATCATGTGCCTCCTTGAGCAATTGATCTCTCAGACCCGGGTAGTTTGGAACAAACATCCGGTGATCAAAGAAGAGCGTGCCCTGATCATCCACATGGAAGGATTCATACTTCGGAGTGCCAAGCTTAGCGATGAGCTTCTTGGTGTGCGGATCACCACGCTGACGAGACCGAATCTGTTCTTCCAAGAGAGGAGTAGCCAGAAGGTTCAGAAGGTGCCCTTGTTCCACAATCTCGAGGTTGGTGGCGGAATTCCTCGCACAAGAGAGGCTGCTCTTCTACCATGAGGTTGTTGACATAAGCTTCTGACTAAGCGCATACGCCATGACATTTGCTTTGCACAGGTGTAGTTGATGGTCACATCGAAGTCATTGATGGCTTCAATCCATCTCCTTTGCGAAGATTGAGATCCGGTTGAGTGAAGATATACTTCAAACTCTTGTGGTCCGAGAAGATCTCTAGCGGTTACCCAAGTAGTGCCTCCAGCTTCAAGGCGAAGACCACCTGCTAGCTCAGGTCATGTGTGGGATAGTTGACCTCATGCGTCTTCAAGCTGACGAGAGGCATAAGCAACCACCTGTCTCTCTTGCATAAGGACCGCACCCAATCCTTGCAAAGAGGCATCGAGAAGATCTGGAAAGGCTTGGATGTATCCGGAGGAACCAAGACTGGTGTGGAAGTGAGCTTCGCTTTGAGTGTCTCAAAGCTCTCTTGGCAAGCAGGTGTCCATAGGTACTTCTTACCTTTCTTGAGGAGATCGGTAAGAGGCTTTGCTATCTTGAGAAGTTACGCACAAATCGTGATAATAGCTAGCCAAGCCGAGAAAACTCCGCACTTCCTTGACATTAGCGGAGGAAGCCATTCAACTATTGTCTTCACGGTTTCGGGTTGATTGCAATGCCCTTGGCGAGAGATAACATGCCCAGATAGGTTACTTGCAGCAGAACTCACACTTGGAGAACTTGGCATACAAGCGGTTCTCACGAAGCTTGTTCAGACACCTCGGTGCTCTTCATGCTCCTCCTTGGACTTGGAATAGACGAGAATATCGTCCGGATATACCACCACAAACTTGTCAAGATACTCCATGAAAGCGGAGTTCATCGACCTCGAGAAGGTGGCGGTGCGTTGGTGAGACCGAAAGACATGACCGTGTACTCATACGGGCCATAGCGAGTGGTGAAAGCTGTTTTGGGCACATCCTCTTTGCGAATTTTGATTTGGTGATAACCACTCCTCAAATCCAGCTTAGAGAACACCACGGCTCTGCCGGTGATCAAATAGATCGTTTATCCGAGGAGAGGATATTTGTTCTTGATGGTTTTAGCATTTAGAGCCGGTAGTCAACACAGCCTATCGGTTATCACGCTTCTTCACGAAGATTGTTGGACTACCCCAAGAAGAAGTGCTATCTTGAATGAAACCCAACTTCTCTTGTTCATCAAGTTGTCGTTTGAGTTGACCCATTCGGAAGGACCCATTTTGTATGGCCTCTTGGAGATAGGAGCCGTTCGGTTCAAGCTCGATCACGAATTCAACTTCGCGATCCGGAGGCATACAGCAACTCTTGGAAAAACATCCGGAACTCACGGACCGGTACCTTGAATAGCTTCCATGGCATCATCATTGAGCAGCCAAGGAATAGAAATTTGGACATCCGAGTCGGACTTGGAGAGAAGACTATGTGGCCTTGAGGATCTTTAGAGATCTTGGCGTTCAAGACAATCAATCACACTGCATTTGTCAACCAATCCATGCCGAGGATGACATCAATGTCAGAGTTGCCCAGAATAATCAAAGAAGCCAAGAATGAAGAACCACCAATCTCTACTTTGTTGCCATGACTGATCTTAGATGCTACCATATTTGCTCCAGGAGAAAGAACCATTAGCCGCTTGGGAAGAGGATCGACGCTAACCCATTCTCACTTGCAAACTTGTATGACACAAAGGAATGCGATGCACCGGAATCAAAGAGAACTCGTGCGAGGCCGAAGTTAGCGATCGAGAGCATACCCATGACGACTCGGTGCGAGCTCGGCTTGAGAGGCGTTGACGCGATTAGCTCGAACAACAGACCCGGGCTTAGTGTTGATGTTGAGAGCCGAGGCCGTGGTACCTGAACCGAGGAGAGCTTGTTGCGAGATCTTGGCGGGGTGGAGGAGAGCTTTGTTCTTCATTGGGCAGTTCGATTTTGATGTCCAGATCTCCACATGTGAAGCACCGGTGGGCGTGGAGCGAGTGGCGAGGACTCGCTTGAGCGCTCGGGTAGGGTTGTTGTAGCCCACAGGAGCCTTGATGGTGAAGTTTGATGGCCTTGGCGTAAGTTGCGAGATCTTGGTGGGCCGGAGCGGTGGGGTGTTAGGAACCCGGACACGCCGCTTAGAAGGAGTTGCCATTGCCGAACTTGATGCATCCTGCTATGTTTCTTGGACTCCTCGAACATCGCCTAGCCTCCTCTTGTAGTGCCATGTCTGCAGTTCAGGAAGGTTGCCGGTCTTGCATGCGTGAGTGCATACTTGATCGACGCATTGAGCCCTTGCAGATAAATCGCTTTTTTCTTGTCATCGGATACCTCATCACCACCATAGCGAGACAAGTTCATGAAGTTCTGATGTAGGTGTTGGCGTTATCATTGCCACCTTCAAGTTGAGGAAAGCATCCTTCATCCGTTCCATCACAATCTACGAGAAACGCTCCTTGAAAGCTCGAAGAACCTCTCCCAAGTAGCACGGGGCCCGGTCAGCTAGCCTTCAAATAGTTTTCCCACCATAGAGCCGCATCTCCCTTGAGCAAGTGAGTAGCACACTTTACCCATTCCTTACGGCACATCGGTCTCTAGCAGCCTTGAGATCTCGCGTGACCAATCATCGGCATCAAGAGGTCGGACACGTCAAACTGCCGAGGACTGAACTTGAGGAAGCTCTTGATGTCACCACGCTTGGGAGGTGGAGGAAGTGGAGTGAACTCGTTCCTTGGACGCTCTCCTCAAAGCGCGATTGATTCTCTTGCATTGCCAGAGCATTTGCAATGCTTAGCAATGAGCCCGATTACGGAGGAATGTCCTCCTCGATCCGGCGGGGAGCCATCTGTCATTGATGTAAAACTCAAGTCGGTACTATAATGGAGAATGATAATAATCCAAAATAGTACCAAAATGGAATTAACCAAGATTAAAGGATACAATTCTTGAGATGATATGAAAATATCAACAAAGTTCATAGCACCTCAAAGATATTAAGCATATCGCACACGGTGAAAAGGTGTGGTACCTTATATCAAAGAAAAATTTTCCACAAATTTGGCATGAAAAGACCAATAGATGCGCAAAATTACTTAACGAATCAAGATTAGTGACTCTACCGATCCAATATACAAAAGCAAATGATACAAGTAGTGGTATGGTCGACTCCATCCGCACTCAAATCATTACTCCGCACATGAACAAGTGGAACACATATCCTAACCCCTTCTTCTCACGTGAAACCTAAAGATTGGTAACTACGGAAGCGAACACCCCAACAAGATAGCGTCGGTACAAAAGGAAGATAGATTGCGTCGGTTTACAAAAGCCTGTTGGTATGGAATGTACCAACAGTTGATAACCAAAGGCAGATAAGATAACAACTTGGATGCAACAGATAAACAAGGAACTACACACACACACACACACACACACACATCCTATGGTACTACGGAAACCCCGAACACGTGAATCCTAGTTTGAACTTTGAGAAGAGAATTGAAAGCGTTGCACTTCCTTACCGAGAAAAGGGTGGGTGGGAGGGTAAGAAGAAAAATGGAAGCAGTCCTACTCTCGTTTTGTTTTCCCTAATATACATAACTACTCAAAATATTAGCTAGGACAACGACCAGTTTGGCTGAAACCACGAAGGTCGGGATGGCTCGATACCAATTGTAACTACCTCGGTGAACTACGCTCCTAGATACAAGCACGGATGAGAGATAGCGGTTGAAATAGTACGGCGGGGCCCCAAAGCCACTCCTGGTAGTCCTTTCAGACGTCCCAACCGCTAACCTCTCAACGGGACTGTCATGCAGGCGTGGTCGGCGCGAAGGATCAACTACATTACACAAGTGGGTATGTCAAGCCACCATACAAAAGTACATCGAGCCACACCATCTAGAAAGAAAATATACCAACGCCATACGGCAAGATTCAAATGACCTAGATACATCTATAATTTAGGATAGCTCCTCATACAAAGACACATCGGTATCATGCGGCGGCAAACAAGATCCGAGTACGGATAAGAAGCAAATAGGCATAAGATGCCGGAAAATAAGCACATCCCAACTACAGGTCTCACGGATCCCGTGCGGAATCTCTACACCATACGGTCGTTGCCCACTTCATCGGCTTCTTCCACCCAATGTCCGTCACGAGAAGGTACTGTTCATCTGAATCAAGAATTTATCGTGTGAGACCCTAAGGGTTTTCGGCAAGACTTAATGCCTCTAAAGGGACACAACACAGGGTGACGCAATGGCAGCAAAAGGTAAACCCTAGCAATTCTACGAGAAGCGCTAACCATCCGCCTAACCAATGATAAGCGGATGTCCGTGAATTTAAATACATGATTATAATGGTAATCTCATCCGATCCATCCTCCTCCACCTTACCAACAAGGAAGCGGACGAACAACCCCCCTTCCGTTGGCAATTTTATTAACCATTCCATGAGTATTGCACTATTTACTAGTCAAGTTACTTAGTCAAATTAAGACGGTACTTTAGTTATGCTTGTCTATGATCAAGAAACTGTGCTCCAAGTCGTCCATAACCGCGGACACGGCTTTCAGAAAGTTTTACCCGGCCGGGGTGCACCAATAGCAACACACGCTCGATCAACCTCGGAAAAACCAAATCAAAACCCAACGAGGCTTTCACGACTGAACAATCACAGGATTCAGAGATATTTCAGGGGGCCACCTCGAGTATACCATAGCAAGTAAGCAAGCTTCGAGACGGACTCAAGGTTTGCGACAATGGCTGTAAACGACAGCAGGTCCCCAATCGGGGACTGTCGATACCGCGAAAACATTACGCTTACCTAAACAGCATATACAGAAGTAGCATGGCATAGGTACAGGATCGTAAATAAAACCTCAAACTAGTTTGTGGCCCCAAGGAATAAGACGGAATCAAGCTACGGGGGGGTCCCATATACCTCCCGGATGTGGATAGCGCGATAATTCAAGGAACAGGAATCAAGTACTCGGGGTCTTACGGGACACAAGTGAGCAGGAAAAACCAAATAGCAGATATTGCTCACCGGTGCCACTTCTTTAGTTATCCCAGATCTACTCAGGTTAAGTTGTTTAAGTACCTCGTTATTCACAGACACTCACAAACCCTACACATCTTTGTTCTCGACTCGCATGGCTCAAGCAACTCCTATAGTAGTGGCTCATGGGATGGAGGATACAAGCTTGGTGGAGTTTAAAAGTAAAGGCTATGCATACTTGGGATTCAATTTAATGCAATCGCGACTCAATGATGCAAGAATAAGATAGAGGCAATAGGTACTGTATGTATGCAAGCATGTGGTAGTGCTTGCACAGTATCTCTGTTGAAGCAAGGGACGGTACTGGGTAGTGCTCCTGGTGCTCTTGATACAACCCCTGCTCAGTGTCTATCCGAGAAAAGCCAAACAAACAAGGCCAACATGAATATAGAGCACAAGCATATGAATAAGATGCGTCAAACAAACAATCATGCCATGATGAATGATGCACAATTTACATGGCAAGGAAGGTAGCATGGCATGGTGAGGTGTGAAGAACAAGAAAGTAACATTTAATGGGTTTTAGAACCACCTTTGTTGTCATAACATTTGTTGTTTGCAATATATTTATATGATGCATGCTGCAATTGAAGTCAAGGATAGCATAAACAGAAAGGTCTCGTCGAGCTGATCAATTTAGACTACTCATTTGCTTAATTTGGAATTACAAAATATTAGTTGTGAATTAATGAAAATCCAGTGGCATTTGTGGTAATTAACATATCTTGGAATTTTACTTGTGCAAAACACTAAACAGATGGCATATTTGAAATCCTCTCATTTTTCTGAATCAAAAACATATATCATTTGCCTAATTTGGATAAAGCATGCAAAAGTTATTAAAATCTGAATTTGAATTTGCATTTTGAATTATTTAAAACAAATTTGAATTTGAAAACCAGCTCTGAAACGTTTATCACACAGCCCCAGCTAGCCTGAGCCGCAGACAGGTGGGCCAGGGGGGTATCTCTGGCCCTGCAGGCTCGAGAGCATCTGGACCCTGGGTTGAATAAACAAAACGCAGGAACCTTTTTAGAAAACTTCGGAGACCGGTGGGCCGGAAGGACCGCGGGTTGAGATCTAAGCAGGCGGGGTCGGATGCAGCACACGCCGCCAGGGGAGGACTGGGCTGTGACTGGGTTCTTGTGGGAGCCTTTCCAAAGATTGCATCGGTCGCCGCAGTGGGGCCTCAAGGGTCGAGTAGCTAAAGGTGGGGAAGGGGTTTTTGCAAAGCGTCACCCGTGGCCGTTTCTCTTCTCTCGCGTCGTCTGGCCTTGGCGTGGCGGGGCAGGGCTCGAACACAGGATCGGGGCTGACGCAGTGCTGCTGCGGTGGCTGCTGCTGCAGGGTCACTTTCGCGGGCTAGGTAAAGCGATGGCGTGCAGTCTTTGGCGGCAGTGGCGGCGATGGCGCCGCAGAGGCTCGACCAAGCGATCATCGCACCAGGAAGCGAGAAAGCGCTGAGGATGTCGGGAGGTCGTGGGCTCACCGCGGGCGTGATGGCGTGGTCGGCTCGAGCTGGGGTGGTCGCGATCTCCGGTGAGGCTGGCGGCGGCCGTAGCTAGGGTTTGCGCCGGCGTCCCCTGGTTCTGGCGTTCCTGGCGCGTCTCCTCCTCGCTGGCTTGTACTGGACGATGCTGGGGTGCGGCCTGGTCTTCCTCGACAGCCTCGCAGCTCCCTTCTCCGTCTAGAACATCAGGGCAAGGGGTAGACTGGCAGGGGCGCGAGAGGGCGTTGGGGATGGAAGGGAGAGGCAGGGGGTACTCGGGGTGGATCTGGGGGGTTCTGGTTGAGGCAGAGAGGGATGAGGGAGAGGATAAGAAGGAGGGAAGGCAGGTGTGGCGTGGGGGAGGGGAAAGCTGGCAGGGCACGTCGGCCTCCTCTCCTCACGTGCTCGGCAGGGGCCAGGGTGGCGTGGTAGAACTGGGACGGGGAGAGGGAGAGGCTGGCAGTGGCCCTGGGGCAGCTGGTGGCCAGGAAGCAGCCAGGTGGGCCTGAGGGAGCGTGGGCAGGGCAAGGCAGAGAGGGAGGATAAGAGGGGAAGGGCCACTCGGGCTAGGGCTAGGAGGGATGGGACATGGTCGTGTGGGGCAGGCAAGGGGGTGTCCTGGTCGTGTGAGGCATGGGGGGTGCTGGGGTAGGCGCATGGTAGGAGGTAGCTAGGTTTTAGTTAGAAGGAAAGAGTAGTTTAGGGTTTGATTAGAGATAGATGTAGTTAGGGTTTAGTTTAGAGAGAAAAGTAGATGTAGGGTTTGTTTTTGGGTACAAGTAATTAGGGTTTAGTTTAGAGAGAAAAGAAGAGAGAGAGAGAGAGATGTTGTTTGGGTTTTGTTACAGGAAAAAGTAGTTTAGGGTTTAATTTAGGTTTTGGTAAAATAGGGTTTTGGATTTAGGATAGATATAAAATAGGGTTTAGGTTTTGGTTTTTAGGATAGATTTGAATTAGGTTCTTTTGCTTGTAAGGATAAGAAGGTGAAGGGATTCTAATCTTGGTCAAGCCAACTACAAGCAAGCACTAACAAGAAAAGCAAGAAAAGAGGGGGAAAAGGAGAGAGATGGCCAAAGGTTGGTGATGGGGTTTTTGGGTCCATGCATGATCCCAACATAGGCCAAGCAAGAGCAAAGAAAGAGGAGGGTAGCCAGGATTTTATACTAGCCAAACATGATCAAGCAAGGAAGAAGGCTCCATTTAGCAAAACCAGACAAAAGCCAAAAGCTAGGGGAGATGGTACTTGCATGGCCCATGCAAGACAATTAATGCCAAGTGGTTATATTGTGAAAACAACATGATCCCATGTGGCTTTAATCCTTGCATTCCCAAAAGGTGGGCAAAGGCCAAGCAATAGATTAGGAGTGGATCCAACCAACAACATGGGTTAGGGAGGACTCAACAAAAGCCCAGCCCATATTATTAGATGGTGGAATTATAAGGTGGTGAGGAAAAAGGTGGTGGAGGCAAAAGAGAGATGCCCCCAACTCAACTTGGGCATTTAACAATTTAGTAAGAGCCAAATACAATATCAAGAAGCAACTACAATTAATCATGCACATGAGATAAGAAGCAAACAAGAAAAGGTTTTATATGATGCTCAAATGCAAGGGGACATGATGACATGAGCATGATATGATGATGATGCAACAATTATATGTTGGAAGTGGCCCATTTTATTATTAAACTTAGTAGCATTACAGTGGTTAGACAACTGGGATGCTACACATCTCCACTTCCTCTTCTAGCTTCCATCATCTTCTAGAAAAATAGGGACTTCCATATATTTTCTAGAATTTTCTGATCTTCGCTAATATTGCATCTATACACCGCTATTTCCATCAGAATCCTGACTTCGGCAGTTCATCCTCCAAAAGTCATCCAACATGCAAAATAGATGAAATAACATAAGTATCACCTCTTAATATGAAATATATCAATGAATAACAACTAATTATGATATAAAATAGTGATGCAAAATGGACGTATCAGTGGCTTGACGCGTCGAGGAGAGTCCTTGCCAAGGATTGCCGTTCGATTAAATCCATGTGTGTGCTTATCATGCGTAGCATTTGGTTAGAGCGTAATACGCAAGTGTTTGATAGGGATGTCAGTGCAGCCCCGACACTTCCCCACAGCATCGCGGATGAATGGCAAGAGTGGCTATGCTACCGTCGTAGTAGAAGTGGGCCGACGAGAGGTATCGATTAGTTTGCGTTGCTGTGTTGCCGTGTTTCCTGCTCTTCTACGAGTTGTTGCCCCATTGTAATATCTTGCCCACTTAATACAATGACACGTAGATCTCCTATGCGTTCTCGAAAAATAATAATTTCTAAATAGCTCCCAACATCGTCGTTTATAAAGTTTATGTATCTCTTATTGTAAACTACCGAAAAGCAGCGGTTCATATAGAGATGAATTCGATCTTGGCTAATGGAATCTCAGAGAACACTGTGTTGTGCTTTTAGCTGGATGCACACTCACAAGGATGGATCTGCTCAGTCGGATTGTAAAGTCGTCAATACGGTTGACCGAATAACGTATAAGGTTTTACTCGGGTTACCTAGAAGAGTAATGGTGATGCACTCAATGCGTTTTCAGGAGGCCGATCTTACAACACGATACATAAGATAGTAATCCAATATTTTTTATATCAGAAGCCCCAGTTTCTCGGGAGTTAGAGATTCTACCCGCTATAGGCTGAGTTATATCAGAAGCCCCAGTTTTACTCGGTTGTCGATCCTTAGAAACACGGAGTAACAGCAGGGACACGGGATGAGGGTGTAAACGTAGGAGAAAGTAAGTTGTATTAAAGGTGATGATTGTGTGCTTAATTCAATCATCAGTCTCCCCTCACAACTTATATGTGGCGGCTGGTCTTTCTATACAAGTATAGGAGCCAGGATGCAAATAATATTTCAAACACATATGAATGGATAATAATTAAAATGAATAAGAAATGGAAACTACTTCCCATCAAACTATCAGTGGTGCTCAATAAGATCATCACGAAGTCAGACATGTGTGGCACTGTGATACGTCGTAAACGTATCTATAATTTCTGATGTTCCATGCTTGTTTAGTATCCACTTTGCTTTTCTTTGTGTACACTTTGAGGTATTTTTATACGTTTTCTAGGACTAACCTATTAACAAGATGCCACAATGCCAGTTGCTTGTTTTCTGTAGTTTTTGGTTCCATAAAATCCAAAAAATAAATATTCTCGGAATTAGACGGGACAAAAGCCAAAGGTAATATTTCACTGAGGAGAATACGGAGCCAGAAGACGAGACGGAGGAGGGCCACGAGGGGCCCACACCCCCTGGCCGCGCGGCCAGGCTTGGCCCGCGCCTGGGGGGTGTGGCCACCTCGGGCACCCCCTCGGTCTCCTCCTTCGCCTATAAGAAGCGCCCGATACCAAAACTCTAAGTACCCGATCAGATCTCCACGAAATAGTCCATAGCCGCCGCCACAATCATCCCTAGATCGGGGGGATGTGAAGCTCTTCCTGGAACCCTGCCGGAGGGGAGATATCATCCCGGAGGCCTTCTTCATCACCATGCCAGTCTCCGGTATGATGCGTGAGTATTTCCACCTTGGACTATGGGTCCATAAAGTAGCTAGATGGTTGTTTCTCCTCCTTTGTGCTACCATGTTTAGATCTTTTGAGCCCGTTCATGATCAAGATCATCTATTTGTAATCATGCATGTTGTGTTTGCGGGGATCCGATGGATATTGAGATTACTATGTCAGATTGATTAATGATTCTATCATGTCTGTGTTGTTTGAGATCTTGCATGCTCTCCATTTCTAGTAGCTATCTTGTCCAAGTATATGCTAGTGACTCCAAGAGGGAGTATTTATGCTCGATATTGGGTTCATGCCTCTATTGAAGCTGGGAAGTGACAGAAATCTCTAAGGTTGTAGATGTGTTGTTGCTACTAGGGAGAAAACAACGATCTTTTGTTCATGGAACAATTGTATTGTTTACTTTACACACATTGCTTAAAGCAGTTATCCGTTGCTTGCAACTTAATACTGGAGGAGGTTCGGATGATAACCTGAAGGTGGATTACTAGTCATAGATGCAGTTGGATGGCAGTCTATGTATATTATTGTAATGCCCAATCAAATCTCATAGGATCATGTATGTCTAGTATTGCATTGTTATGCCTTGCTCTGTCCTGTCAATTGCCCCGCTGTAATTTGTTTACCCCGCATGTTATGTTGTTTATCTTAAGGAGAACACCTCTAGTGAACTGTGGACCCCGGTCCAATCTTTACCATTGATACATCTTCCACTGTTACTATTTAATTTCTGCAAGCTACCATTACCTTCCACACCATACGTTTAATCCTTTATTTTTAGCAAACCGGTGAGATTGACAACCTCACTGTTTGTTGGGTCAAAGTCTTGAGTTTGTGTTGTGTAGGTTTCCAAATTGTTAGCAACACCATTGCGTCGTTTCCTTCCTCCTACTGGTTCGATAACCTTGGTTTCTTACTGAGGGAAATTTATTGTTGTACTCATCATACCTTCCTCTTGGGGTTTCCCAACGAAGCTCTACAGTGATCTAAGCCGCATCACACTATCTATCTACCGGTTGGTCTCAAGAAAGTTTGGATCTGGTCGGGGTTTCTTGTTGGTTTCACATGACTACCAACATTATTATACAACAACTTGATACATCCAAACATATCTAATTTCCCGAACACTTTTGATATTGTTTCTCCTCTATTTTTTGTGATTTGGATACAACTAACACGGACTGACGTTGTTTTCAGCAGAATTGCTTTGGTGTCTAGTTTTTGTGCAGGAAATCAACTTTCAGGAAAAATCCGGGAAAATATCGCAAAACTCCTATTTTACCATAAGACTCATGAAGCCAAAAGACGAGACGGAGAAGGACCACGAGGGCCCCAGACCACCTGGCCACGCGGGCTAGGACAGTCCGCGCCTGGGGGTGGTGTGGCCACCTTGGGCACCCCCTCGGTCTCCCCCTTCGCCTACATAAGCCCTCTGACCTAAAAACAGAGGGGGGTTCGACGTTTTTCAAGATAGAGTTCCGCCGCGCCGCCACCACCCGAAACCGAGATTGGGAACTAGAAACTCCATTCTGGCACCCTGCCAGGACGGGTAATTGGAGGGGATCATGGTGATCATCATCACCGACGCCTCTCCATCAACCATCCATGTTTCCCCCATCCATGAGTGAGTAATCCCCCGCTGTAGTCTATGGGGATGGTAGGGAATGGATGAGATCTATCATGTAATCGAATAAGATTGTTAGGGCATGGTGCCTAGTATCTTTGTTAGTGCTTTTTGACATTGTTGCAACTTGTTATGCTTAATTCTTGTCACTAGGGCCCGGGTGACATGATCTCAGATCTAAACATGTTATTGATTCATGATGATAGTATTGTTTGTGATCTTATCTGCAAGTTTTTTATACATATCATTGTCCGGAACCAAAGGCCCTGAAGTGACAGAAATTGGGATAACCGGAGGGGATGGCTGTGATATGAGGATCACGTGTGGTCACGAAGTGGTAATGCTTTGCTCCGGTACTCTATTAAAAGGAGTACCTTAATTGCCAGTAGATTCCCTTGAGGCCCGCTGCAACGGGCTGGCAGGACAAAAGATGTTGTGCAAGTTCGCATTACGAGCATGTATGACTATATATGGAACACATGCCTATGATTATTTAGTACTTGGATGCTTTATCTTATTTATCTGCAAATGCCCTAGATCTTGAGATTACATGAATAGTCTTGTCCATGCAACGCCCGTCCATCCATACCTATGCCTACCGCACTCAAATACTGTTGTTTGCTACTGTTGCTACTATTGCCTTTGTTTTACTACTGTTGTTACTTTGCTATTTCCAGGTGTAGCTGAATTGACAACTCAGTTGTTAAGGCTTATAAATATTCTTTGGCTCCCCTTGTGTCGAATCTATAAATTGGGTTATACTACCCTCGAAGACTGTTCCGATCCCCTATACTTGTGGGTCATCACAACTCCAAGTCCAAGTCCCTTAAATCATTCATAATCATGTTGAGGGTTTGCTCATTGATACGTGAGAAACGTATCTATAATTTTTGATGCTCCATGCTTGTTTAGTATCTACTTTGCTTTACTTGTCTACACTTTGAGGTGCTTTTTAAATGTTTTCTGGTACTAACCTACTAACAAGTTGCAACAGTTCTAGATGCCTGTTTTCTACTGTTTTTGGTTTCAGAAAAGTTAGTAAAGAAATATTCTCGGAATTGGACAGGACAAACGACAAAGTCAATTACTTTCTGTTGGGAACAAGAAGTCCAGAGGGGAGCCGGAGGGGCCAGCCAGAGGGGCCACACCCCCCCAGGCGTGGCCACAGGTGAGCCCATGCCTGGCTAGGGTTTGGTGGCCCTGGCCGCCTCCTCGGCCTCCCCCTTCGCCTATAAGAAGCCCCCGATGCAGAAACCCTGAGAACCCGATCAAAAATCCACGAAACCGTCTGTAGCCGCCGCCACCATTGTCCCTAGATCGGGGGGATCTGAAGTTCTTCCCGGCACCCTGTCAGAGGGGCGATCATCCCGGAGGCCTTCTCTCCGGTATGAAGCGTGAGTAGTTCCACCTTGGACTATGGGTCCATGTAGTAGCTAGATGGTTGTATCTCCTCCTTGTGCTTTCATGTATAGATCTTGTGAGCTCTGTTCATGATCAAGATCTAATCTATTTGTAATCATGCATGTTGTGTTTGTGGGGATCCGATGGATATTGAGATTATTATGTTGGTTTGATTAATGTTTTTGTCTTTATTATTCTATCATGTCTGTGTTGTTTGTGATCTTGCATGCTCTCCGTTGTTAGTAGCTATCTTGGCCAAGTAGTTGCTAGTGACTCCAAGAGGGAGTATTTATGCTCGATAGTGGGTTCATGCCTCTAGTTTCCAAGGGAAGTGACAATAATCTCTTTGGTTGATATGTGTTGTTGCTACTTGGGATAAAACAACGGTCTTGTTCATGGAACATGTGGACTGTTTACCTTACACACTTTTCTTAAAGCAGTTGTTTGTTGCTTGCAACTTAATACTGGAGGGGGTTCGGATGATAACCTGAAGGTGGACTTCTAGTCATAGATGCAGTTGGATGGCGGTCTATGTATCTTGTTGTATTGCCCAATCGAATCTCATAGGATCTTTCTGTAAGATCCCACCCTTATAACGGTAAGGATCCCTGTGATTGCAATGCTAGTCCCTGGATCAATTTCTAGCATCCACAGTTTAAGATGAAGTACATAGAAACAAAGGTCATTATTACAACGTCATTCCAGAGATAACATAGTATTTTACAACTCCATAGCCATAGGCTAGTACAAGAGTTTAAATTAACAATATAAAATAGAAGTATTCATCTTCATGTGCCACAGGCAAGCATGTTGAGTGTAGACTCATAACCCCTAATCATCATCAGAGTAACCTGCAACATCACTAGTTACAGCCGCAGTGGGTCAATACATTGGAATAGTATTGGCAAGTGATCCTTAGTACAATATTAACATCTAGTTACTACATGAATTTGGCTAAGTGTAGCTTAGGCTTGCTTTGCTCAAAATAGGTTTTACCTATCAGTTGAAAACACTAAGTTTTTATTTGACAAATCTTTCCCAAGGAACCACCAATAGAAATTGGTGAACCTTCACCCTTGTTCAACCACAAGTTTTAACTTAGAAAATTGGGATGAGGAGATTCTTGATAGCTTCCATGTCTTGATGCTCAAATTGTCCAATACCAGGGACATGGCTAAGTACTTAGATTCTTCCATCTTGAGAGGTTGTGCACTTCCCCCACAAGACTTGATTTTCACCAAGACATGACCTTTCAGAAGCCTTACCTTAGACCAAATGGATGCGTTCCAACCTATCATCCCACTACCACCAACTGTCCAAATGGCTAATTTATTGCAACCTATATGATCCAGGCAGAGCCCATAATGCCATGTGGCTGCACTATAAGCTTCTTAACATTTGGCATCTCAAATCCCTTTGTTCCTGGGTGGCTTTCCACAAGTGAGATACACATGGTAAACCATTTAAATGGGCCTTGTGTAACCACTCAACACAAACCATTCTTTCCATTCCACCCAGGTGTTTCATTCACTTAGTTGTTTTATTAAGAAAAAACATAAGTCAAAGACTTAACAATATTTTCCATAGCATGAATATATTCCACCCTTGGTTGCTATTATCTAGGCTAAGCATGGCAATAACAAGTATCTTAACTTAGAGGATATTCTAACATTTCTACCACTACTAGGATTTCCCAAGCATAGCATATAGGTACTTAGCAAAATATTCATGCAAGCCCTATACAAAATATTTCTAATGCATAGACAAAAATATTGGGACATAAATATGAAGCACCACTTGCCTTGGTAGTTGGGGGAGTAACAACAATCTTCACAACCACAATCACTACTAGCACCAAAATCCACACATAAAATGATAGCACCAAAATCACATATCAAAATATACAAGCAAAAATATATGAATGCATGCAAATGCCAAGTGATGATTTTTATAAAGCAAACAAGACAACTGAAACAGTACTGAATCATAAACAAAACAATTATACACTAAATAAAATTGATTTGGCCCTTAGAACATTTTCCATATAATTTTTATATACAAAATAGGCTTAGAAATGTCTATGAAAAAACAACCCATTTTACAGATGATTTATTAAACAAAGTGCATAACTGGATAGAATTCTTTCTCCCGATTCCAATGATATAAAATTTGCAAAATTTGAACGTGTGGATCAAAAGTTATGAAATTTGCAAGTTTGAACAACTAATAGATCTAATTCCAGATTTTAATTTAAAACACAGACAGGCGGCGTGTTCTGGTTGGCTCGTACCGGTTCAGACGGATCGATCAATGTGGGCCGCACGATCTAAATGAAATCGCATGGGCCAGATCTATTCGTTCCCATTCGATAAGTGATCTAATCCTATGCGCTAGATCTAGATCCAACGGCTGCCAAGAATGCGACCAAGGTTGGGCGGCGCAAATGGATGCTGGCGGCTGCGGCGCTACTGGCGACGGCGTTCTGACAATTCCAGAGGGAGATAGGGGCAGTGGCGGTGCTTACTGGCGTCGCAAGATTGCGAGGAATCTCAAGATGCTGCTGGCGTGGACAGGGGCGAGCTGATGTGGTCGTGGGAGCTCGTCGGAGTTGAGGACAACGTCGGGTGCATGGTGACGAAGACGTTGGCGACGCTCCGGATCACCGTAGCATAAACCAGGTGTATCAGGAGGTGTGCAAGGCCATGGAAAACACTACAGGGTCAAGGAGAAGACAAGGGGCGGTCGGGTTTTACCTCAATCGCTCGTCGGAGTCGAGCGGCGGTTCTGACGTTTGCGGGCATGAACGGGGACGGCGACCTGGGTCACGAGAAGGCGAAAAAATGGCATCAGGAGACGCGCAAGAACTTGCTGGTCACGCTCGTTTGAAGCAGAGGCAAAGGGGCGCTCAGAACTCACCGTAATCGCACGTCGGAGGTCGTCGGTACCACGGTGGTTTGAGCTCGAATGCGAGCAGCCTGGTGGCGGAGTGAGCGAGGAAAGTGAGGGGAAAGAAGCAGCACGGAGAGGGGGTTTTGTAGCCAGAGAGGGGGCGAGAATTATGCGCTGATTCAATGGGATTTAAGCGGGTTTAAACGCGGCGTCACTGCATGGTGGTAACGGCGGAACGGGTCATCGCGCGGTGATTGAGGACGATGATGTCGGGTCAAGGTGGGTCCAAGGTGTCCGCGGGTGGGTGCGTGCGGCTGCAGTGAGAAACAGAGGGAGAAGGCAAATCCCGGGTGGGCTGGTTCTGTTGTTGGGCCGAATTGCTGGCGCCAGCCCATTTCCATTTCTTTTGTCTTTTTCTATTTCTATTTTGATTTTTAGGAACCAAATTCAAATGAGTTTCAAATAAGTTTGAATTCAAACCAACTTCTGAATTTTTTTAAAGTGAAACTAGTACACAATTGGTTACTGAATAATGTTGTACACTTGAAAACTCATTGGCACAATGGAATTTTAAAATAAATAATGCCTTCATCATTTGCTTAGTAAAGACATAAAAATGATTTTAAATTTATACTTTGTTTTGAAATCTTTGTCTAAGCTTTGGAAAACATCAATCAACTATAGGATCAAATATCTTTGGTTTAAAAAAAATAATCTCATACTAGAGAGTAGCATTGGGCCAATGCCTTGCTTACATAAAATAATGTACATTCAAATGCTTCTGTTTTGAAATGACATTGAAAATGATCCTAAAATGATTATGAATGCATGGATGATATGCAAACTTTGAAATCATGATTTTTGGGATGTTACAAATCTAACCCCCTTAAGTTGAATCTCGCCCTCGAGATTCGGATTGGCTAGCAAATAGGTGAGGGTGGTCTTTCTGAAGGTCATCTTCTCTTTCCCATGTTGCTTCTTCTTCGGAATGATGGTTCCACTGTACTTTGCAGAATTTGATAGTCTTTCTCCGAGTAACTCTTTCTGCAGTCTCCAGAATTTTGATAGGATTTTCCTCATAGGTGAGATCACTTTCCAATTGGACCTCCTCCAAAGGTATAATATCCTTTAAAGAAGTCTCTTCCATCTCTGGATGGCATTTCTTTAGCTGAATCACATGAAACACATTGTGAACGGCAAACAATGACTCTGGCAATTCAATCTCATAAGCTACTTCTCCTTTACGACTCAGAATCTTGAATGGTCCAACATATCTTGGGGCCAATTTTCCTTTGACTCTCAATCTCTTCACTCCACGAAGTGGTGACACTCTAAGATAAGCTCTATCACCCACCTCATAGGTGACTTCTCTACGCTTAGGATCTGCGTAGCCCTTCTGTCGGGACTATGCTATTTTCAATCTATCCTTTACTAGCTTGACTTTCTCTTCGGCCTCTTTGATTAGTTCTGGTCCGAACAAGTTTCTTTCTCCCACACCATTCCATAGTAATGTGGTAGTACACTTCCTTCCATAGAGAAACTCAAACGGTGTCATCTCAATACTGGCTTGATAGCTGCTGTTATAAGAGAATTCTGCGTAAGGCAGACTTTCATCCCAACTAGCTCCATAGTCTAGGGCACATGCCCTCAACATATCCTCTACAATCTGGTTGGTCCTTTACATCTCCCATCGGTGCAGGGATGAAAATCGATCTTGAATTCCAATCTCGTTCCCAATGATTCATGTAGTTGCCTCCAAAAATGAGAAGTGAATTGGGTTCCCCTATCAGACACAATACTCTTGGGTACTCCATGCAGACACACAATCCTATTCATATAGATCTTGGCCAACTTAGCACTTGTATAGGTTGTCTTCACGGGTATGAAATGAGCCACTTTAGTGAGGCGATCCACTACTACCCAAATAGAATCGTATCCTGACCTGGTCCTTGGCAATTCGGTGATGAAATCCATGCCAATCTTGTCCCACTTCCAATTAGGAATAGGTAGTGGATGTAGCAATCCTGCTGGTTTCTGATGTTCTACTTTCACTCTACTACATACATCACAAAAGCAATATGTTCGGCGATGTCCTTCTTGAGATTATTCCACCAAAATCTTTCCTTCATATCCATGTACATTTTGGTGTTACCCGGATGAATGGAATATGGTGAGTTCTGTGCTTCTTGTAAAATCAGTTTCCGAAGCTCCGGATCTTGCAGAACGCAGATACATTTTCCATACCATAAAGTACCATGTTCGTCTTCATGGAATCCTTTGGCTTTTCCTTTTCCAATCTTTTCTTTAATCTCTTCAATTTCCTTGTCCGTCTTTTGGGCTTCCTTGATTTTGTCCAACAAGGTGGGTTGAACATCCAATGACATGAGATGTCCTTCAGGCACAATCTCTAATCTGACGTCTCTAAATTGGGCACACAGATCATCTGGCAACTCTCCCGTAGTAAGGCCATTCACAAATACCTTACGGCTTAGTGCATCCGCTACAACATTTGCTTTACCGGGATGGTATTGCAAACTCAAGTCATAGTCCTTGATGAGTTCTAGCCATCTTCTTTGTCTCATGTTGATTTCTTTCTGAGTGAAGATATACTTCAAACTTTTGTGATCTGTGAACACCTCACATCGCTTTCCCAAAAGATAATTTCTCCATGTTTTAAGTGCATGGACAACAGAGGCTAACTCCAAATCATGAGTCGGATAATTTACTTCATGAGTTTTGAGCTGTCTCGAGTCATAAGCCACAACTTTCCCTTCCTGCATTAGAACTGCACCTAATCCATGATGAGATGCATCACAATACACTTGGAAATCCTTCTCCAAATCAGGCAGGCATAGGACTGGTGCTGTCACTAGTCTCTTCTTCAATTCTTGGAAACTGAGTTTACATACTTCAGCCCAAGCAAATTTCTTGTCTTTCTTTAGTAACTCCGTCATTGGCTTAGCTACCTTGGAGAAATTTTCAATGTATCTTCTGTAGTATCCTGCCAAGCCAAGGAAACTACGAACTTCCTTCACTGACTTAGGAGATTCCCATTCAGTTACAGCTGACACTTTCGCGAGATCAACTGCTACACCATCTACTGACACAATGTGTCCAAGAAATCCAACTTCGTTCAACCAGAATTCACACTTGCTGAATTTGGCATACAGCTTATGCTCTCTAAGCTTCTCAAGTATCAAATGCAAATGTCATTCATGCTCTTATTTGATCTTGGATTAGATCAAAATGTCATCGATGAAAATGACAACAAACTTGCCAAGGAACTCCATGAACACCTTGTTCATCATATTCATGAAGTAAGCTGGTGCATTGGTCAATCCAAACGGCATCACGGTGTATTCATACAATCCATACCTAGTGGTGAAAGTTGTCTTAGGTATGTCTTGTTCCCTTATCTTAAGCTGAAAATAACCTGACCGGAGATCAATCTTTGAGAACACACAGGCTCCTTCTAGCTTATCAAACAATCATTGATTCTAGGCAAGGATATTTGTTCTTGATAGTCACCTCATTGAGTAAACGATAATCTATGCATAATCTTTGACTTCTATCTTTCTTTTCCACAAACAAGAATGGTGCTCCCCAAGATGAAGAACTTGGTTGAATAAATCCTTTCTGCAACTATTCTCCAAGTTGTTTCTTGAGCTCTTTCAACTCATCAACTGACATCTTGTAAGATCTCTTTGCTATTGGTCCTGATCCTGGCAGCAAGTCAATCAGAAATTCCACATCTCTATCTGGTGGCATTCCCGGCAATTCTTCCGGAAACACATCCGGATATTCTCTTACAATTGGCACACTGTCTAAGCTAACCCCCTTAAGAGAATTTAGCTTACTCCCTTTTGATTCAAAGTTAGTATTGAATCTAATCCTTTTATTATCCTGGGTTGTGAGTGTGACAGTATGATTGGCACAATCTAGCACTCCCTTGTACTTAGTCATCCAGTCCATTCCCAAAATGACATCGAATCCTTGGGAATTTAGAATTATCAAATTAACGGGAAACTTATACTTCCCAAACTCTATGACTAGGTCATGACATCCTGAGTTCACTATCATTTCTCCACCAGGAGAACTTACTTTTATCGGACACCCAATAGTTTCAACTGGAAGTTCATTTCTATCAAGAAATGCTCTTGATATGAATGAATGCGATGCGCCAGTATAAAAAAGAACAAGTGCTGGAACAGAATTGAGTTTGAACTTACCAGCCACAGCATCAGGTTCCTCATAGATCTCTTCCACATTGATGTGGTTCACCTGTCCCTTCTGGAAAGGGTTGGGCTTGTTCGCACCTTCAACTTTCTTTTCTGGGCACTCATTTGCATAATGCCCCATCTTCTTACACTTGAAGCATTCAACCTGACTGAGATCTTTCTTGACAGGCTGACTTCCACTACCACTTCCACTTCCATTGTGGTGGCTCTTGTATCCACCCTTGTGGTTCTTATACTTGTCATTATCATGACTACGGTGATGCTTGTTGTGATGATGGCGGTTGTGGCTGTGGTGGTTGTTGTACTTTCCATGTTTGTGGGATCCAGAACTCCCACTATCATCATGATGGGAACGCTTGTGAGACGATCCCGAGCTGTGCTTGTCAGAGCTGTGCTTCCTCTTTCTGCTTTCAACCTGTTTCATCTTGTTCTCCAAGATGGTAGCCTTGTCACAAAGTGATTGGTAGGTTGGGACATAGGAAATAGATAGCTGCAGATTCAGTTCATCATTCAGTCCTTCGAGGAATTTCTCCTTCCTCTTGGCATCGCTATCAACTTCATCCGGTGCATAACACGCTAGATTATTGAACTCCTCAATATATTCAGCCACGCTGCGGTGACGCTGTTTTAGGTTATGGAACTCCTTCTTCTTCAAACTCATCACCCCGGATGATATGTGAGCTATACGGAATCCATCTTCAAAGATAGCCCATGTCACATCCTCAATGGTAGTGGTGATCTGGAAGTTATCCCACCAAGTGGCTGTTGGTCCTTCCAACAGATGTGCTGCAAACCTGACTTTCTCTTCGTCGGTGCAGCCGACAGTTACCAAATCCTTGTTCACTGAACACAGCCAATCATTGGCCACCATGGGATCAGTAGTTCCTGAGAACTTTGCAGGCCTCAGTCTTAGGAACCTGGTGAGCATATCAAATCCTGGTGGATTGTTCTGATTGTTGTTGTTGTTGTTATTGTTGTTATTGTTGTTGTTATTCTGATTCTGCATAAAAGTGGTCATCATCTGCATCAGCTGTGCCTGTGCTGTCATCAACTGCTGCATCTCGGGGGTGACATTGTTGTTGTTTGGGTTGGGGTTGGCACGTCGAGGAGGCATCTGTGGTTTTCATAAGGATAAGAATGAGATACCCATAGATGCTTAACATGCACAATACATTACATAGACAATCACCAAAACAAGCATCAAAATAATCTTAAGGTTCAACAACATAAACAACAAGTTTGAAAAATTAAACACACTATGGCAAGCCACCCACATGTTGGATGGTCATTGTGACTCAGTAATCATAAGCATGGTAAATGAAAGATAAATGAGTAGTCATCACTACTCCTCTGCATCAACCTCCTCATCAACAAGTGTAAGACCTGCATTCTCCATAGCGGTCTTGTATTCCTCGACATTGGTAGTCAAGGCCTCTATCTTGGCCCTAAGAGCCCTCTTCTGTGAGTGGAGTCTCTCAATCACACCCTGTTGGTGCTCAAGCTTAAAGTCCTTAGCCTCCAGTTCTTCTTTCATTTCCCGGATCTTCTTGTTCCGGTCTTGGACCCTCTTCTCCTGACTCTTGAATTTCCTGTCCTGGCTCTCAAACTTGGCCTCCATTTCCTTGACTATCTCGTCTTGCTCCACGAAGAGCTTGTCCTTCTCATGAAGCTGCACCTAGAGCTCGTCATTGCTAAGCATGACGTTGGTCCTATCAGTATCTAGGTGCCTAATAAGAACCTCTAGGTCCTGGAGGTACAGGCGAATCGGCTCCACCGTCTCTCTAGCAGCATCCTCGAACTCAATAGCCTCACCCTCCTCGTTGAGTCTCCCAAAAGGGTGAAAGTAAAGACATATAAGCTCTCTGGAGTGTCTCCCTACCAGACGCCCAAGCAACTCCTGCATAACTATATCTAAGCCCTTCTCCTTGTCGTCATGCATCAACTTGAAGGTGATAGTCTCCGTGGTCGGCTTTGTCTGGCATCCGGGCTGAGTGACTCTGAAGCCCCAAAGGTCCTTCCTCTCAAACTTGGTGAGGGGAAGCGTCATGATGCTAGGGAGCGGAAGGTTGAGCACGCTAGTGAGCTCAATAAGACGAGTGCCAAAACAAGTTCCCTTGAACTCCTCGGCCATGTTGATAATAACAGCAGACATCTATTTTTTTATAAGATAGAGAAAAGTTAGAATCAACATCAATAGAGAAAAATCACAAGACAAAGTATCACAAGCATATCTTTGGCAACATTCACACAAGTCATGGCATACACAAATCCATTACAAGCATCAATGGTTCAACATAACTTAGATAAAAGTTTTGGAAATAAAACGATAAGTGTGGTGGTCCAACTAACGAAGTACATTACAATCCCATCTCACTTGCCAAGTTGGCTAACAGGGCATCCCTAGAGGCAATCTGTCGATCCTGATCGCATGACTCCATTGCTAAGTCTATGATGTCCTCTCTTAAACGCTGGTTGGTAGCCTCTAACTCTTGGGTATTCTTCTTTTCTTCCCTAAGGTCATTTTGGGTGTTAAGCATTCTGCACTTGAGTTTATCACCAAGCTCCTTGATGGCCTTCCAAGCTGCATCTCTTGCAGAGTCAAAGAATGTGGTGTGCATTACTGAGTTGGTGACCATGCAGAATCCTGATTCCTTGTGGTTGTCTTCCTTGTTTTTGTACAAGTGAAGTTGCACCCACCAGTACTACTCCTTCATCCATCATGGGGAATCCTCTGTACACAGCTGCACCATGTATCCCCATGGCAACCATGAGGTCCTTGAGGGCCTTGGGGAATTCTGTATCACACTCCAAGGTCATGGTCATGAGTGGTCCCTTCCTCACGACTTTGTTGATGGAGTTCATCTACAAATAGAGATGAGAAAGAAGATTAGAAAAGTTTACGAGAAGAAAAAGACAAGAGTGGAAATTGTTGAATTTTTTTTCCTTAGTGGTTTCTAATCCAATCCTAGGGTTATAATCCTAGAGGCAACACAGTGCTCTGATACCATATGTAAGATCCCACCCTTATAAAGGTAAGGATCCCTGTGATTGCAATGCTAGTCCCTAGATCAATTGCTAGCATCCATAGTTTAAGATGAAGTACACAGAAACAAAGGTCATTATTACAACGTCATTCAAGAGATAACATAGTCTTTTACAACTCCATAGCCATAGGCTAGTACAAGAGTTTAAATTAACAATATAAAATATAAGTCTTCATCTTCATGTGCCATAGGAAAGCATGTTGAGTGTAGACTCATAACCCCTAATCATCATCAGAGTAACCTGCAATATCACAAGTTACAGCCACAGTGGGTCAATACATTGGAATAGTATTGGTAAGTGATCCTTAGTAGAATATTAACATCTAGTTACTACATGAATTTGGCTAAGTGTAGCTTAGGCTTGCTGTGCTCAAAATAGGTTTTACCTATCAGTTGAAAACACTAAGTTTTTCTTTGACAAATCTTTCCCAAGGAACCACCAATAGAAATTGGTGAACCTTCACCCTTTTTCAACCACAAGTTTTAACTTAGAAAATTGGGATGAGGAGATTCTTGATAGCTTCCATGACTTGATGCTCAAATTGTCCAATACCAGGGACATGGCTAAGTACTTAGATTCTTCCATCTACAGAGGTTGTGCACTTTCCCCACAAGACTTGATTTTCACCAAGACAGGACCTTTCAGAAGCCTTCCCTTAGACCAAATGGACGCGTTCCAACCTATCATCCCACTACCACCAACTGTCCAAATGGCTAAGTTATTGCAACCTATATGATCCGGGCAGAGCCCATAATACCATGTGGCTTCACTATAAGATTCTTAACATTTGGCATCTCAAATCCCTTTGTTCCTGGGTGGCTTTCCACAAGTGAGATACACAAGGTAAACCATAGAAATGGGCCTTGTGTAACCACTCAACACAAACCATTCTTTCCATTCCACCCAGGTGTTTCATTCACTTAGTTGTTTTATTAAGAAAAAACATAAGTCAAAGACTTAACAATATTTTCCATAGCATGAATATATTCCACCCTTGGTTGATATTAGCTAGGCTAAGCATGGCAATAACAAGTATCTTAACTTAGAGGAAATTCTAACATTTCTACAACTACTAGGATTTCCCAAGCATAGCATATAGGTACTTAGCAAAATATTCATGCAAGCCCTATACAAAATATTTCTAATGCATAAACAAAAATATTGGGACATAAATATGAAGCACCACTTGCCTTGGTAGTTGGGGGAGTAACAACAATCTTCACGACCACAATCACTACTAGCACCAAAATCTACACATAAAATGATAGCACCAAAATCACATATCAAAATATACAAGCAAAAATATATGAATGCATGCAAATGGCAAGTGATGATTTTTCTAAAGCAAACAAGACAAGTTAAATAGTACTGAATCATAAACAAAACAATTATACACTAAAAAAAATTGATTTGGCCCTTAGAACAGTTTTCCATATAATTTTTATATACAAAATAGGCTTAGAAATGTCTCTGAAAAACAACCCATTTTACAGATGCAATTTATTAAACAATGTACATAACTGGATAGAATTCTTTATCCTGATTCCAATGATATAAAATTTGCAAAATTTGAACGTGTGGATCAAAAGTTATGAATTTTGCAAGTTTGAACAACTAATAGATCTAATTCCAGATTTTAAATTTAGAACAGAGACACGCGGCGTGTTATGATTGGCTCGTACCGGTTTGGCCGGATCAATCAACGTGGGCCGCATGATCTAAATGAAATCGCACGGGCCAGATCTATTCGTAACCCTTCGATAATTGATCTAATCCTATGCGCTAGATCTAGATCCAACGGCTGCCAAGCATGCGACCAAGGTTGGGCGGCGCAAATGGATGCTGGCGGCAGCGCTACTGGCGACGGCTTTCTGAAGATTCTAGAGGCGGCTAGGGGCAGTGGTGGTGCTTACCAGCGTCGCAATATTGCGAGGAATCTCAAGATGCTGCTGGCGGCGACAGGGGCGAGCTGCTGTGGCTGTGGGAGCTCGTTGGAGTTGAGGACAGCGCCGGGTGCACGGTGACGAAGACGTTGGCGATGCTATGGATCACCCTAGCACAAACCAGGTGTATCAGGAGGTGCGCAAGGCCACGGCGAACACTACAGGGTCAAGGAGAAGACAAGGGGCGGTCGGGTTTTACCTCAATCGCTCGTCGGAGTCGAGCGGTGGTTCTGACGTTTGCGGGCGTGAACGGGGACGGCGACCTAGGTCACGAGAAGGCGAACAAATGGCATCAGGAGACGCGCAAGAACATGCTGGTCACGCTCGTTTGAAGAAGAGGCAAAGGGGCGCTCGGAACTCACCGCAATCGCACGTCGGAGGTCGGAGGTACCGCGGTGGTTTGATATCGAATGCGAGCAGCCTGGTGGCGGAGTGAGCGAGGAAAGTGAGGGGAAAGAAGCGGGGCGGAGAGGGGGTTTTGTAGCCAGAGCTGGGGCGAGAATTATGTGCTGATTCAATGGTATTGAAGCGGGGTTTAAACACGGCGTCACTGCGCGGTGGTAATGGCGGAGCGGGTAGTCGCGCGGTGATTGAGGACGATGATGACGGGGCAAGGTGGGTCCAAGGCGTCAGCGGGTGGGTGCGTGCGGCTGGGTGAGAAACAGAGGAAGAAGGGAAATCCCGGGTGGGCTGGTTCTGTTGTTGGGCCGAATTGCTGGCGCCAGCCCATTTCCATTTCTTTTTCTATTTCTATTTCTATTTTGATTTTCAGGAACCAAATTCAAATGAGTTTCAAATAAGTTTGAATTCAAATAACTTCTAGATTTTTGTAAAGTGAAACTAGTACACAATTGGTTACTGAACAATGTTGTACACTTGAAAATGCATTGGCACAATGGAATTTTAAAATAATCTCTTCGGTTGTAGATGTGTTGTTGCTACTAGGGAGAAAACAATGGTCTCTTGATCATGGAACATGTGGACTATTTACCTTACACACTTTTCTTAAAGCAGTTGTCTGTTGCTTGCAACTTAATACTGGAGGGGGTTCGGATGATAACCTGAAGACGGACTTCTAGTCATAGATGTAGTTGGATGGCGGTCTATTTATCTTGTTGTATTGCACAATCGAATCTCATAGGATATTTCTGACTAATAATTGCATTGTTATGCCTTGCTCAGTTCCTGTCAATTGCTCTGCTGTAATTTGGTTACCCTTCATGCCATGTTGTTTATCTAAGGAGAGCACCTCTAGTGAACTATGGACCCCGGTCCAATATTTACCATCAATACATCTTCACCTGTTACTTGTTTACTTGCTGTAAACCATTACCTTCCACACCATACGTTTAATCCTTTGTTACAGCAAACCGGTGAGCTTGACAACCTCACTGATTCGTTGGGACAAAGTCTTGAGTTTGTGTTGTGCAGGTCTCCGCATTGCTTGCAACACCTGTGTGACGTTTCCTTCCTCCTTCTGGTTCGATAACCTCGGTCTCAACTGAGGGAAAACTTGTTGCTTGCTCTTCACACCCTATGCTTTGGGTTACCAACGAAGTGCCGCGTCGAGCAACATCAAGGCTTTTCTGGAACCGTTGCCGGGGAGGATAAGGACGTCTTCACAAGGGGAGTCCTTCACTTCCTTTCTCTTTACTTTGTTTTTAGTTTGCTTTGTTTCTTTTGCTTCGTTTTGTTTGCCTCTTTCCAAAAAAAATTAGTTCCTACTCTAGTTGCAACTCTTCTCTTGCTCACCATGTTGCTCCCCAAATTCACCCAGAAAGATCTTGCAATAGGTAGTGGCTCCATAATTGGGAAAGATAATATTGAAGAAATCTTTAATTGTGTTAGCAAGCATGAGGATATTGAGGATAAATCTATAGCAGAGCTTGCTCCTAATTATGAAATTGCTTCATCCTCTTTAGTTCATATGTTGGAGGCTAGGTTTGTTAGCCTTAACCCCTTCACACAATTCTTGTTCCTGAAACTAAAAGAAGAAAAGAATGCTGAAAAGAGGGAATTCATCCTTGAAACTGTATTTAATGAATTCCATGGTGTTGCTAGGGAAGCCAAAAAGGTCTTTGAGCACTTCAATATGCTAGGCTCCGATGTAGATGTTGTGGGTATGTCTGATAAAACTAAGCCTAGAGAAGAATTTAAGATACCCATACCCTTTAAGCTTGTTGGAATGCATGAAGCCTTTGAAAAGAATTTTGATTGGATTGCTCCTGAAAATCTTTTTGATGAAAGTAGTAGACGAAAGAGAGATGAGAAGGGATCCTCCAAAACCCATTTGGATGAGATACCTTTCATAGTTGAAGACTTTGCAAGTATGGATGTTAATGCTTCCTCATTTTAAAATACTTGATTCTTCTTCCTTCTTGTGCCTAACTTAAAGGCGTTAAAGAAAAGTACTTGTTGGGAGATAACCCAAGAGTTTCCTTGAGTTTTGTAAGTTAATACTTCAGTAATAACCTATCCTTATCCTTTTTATTTGCTTTTTGTGCCAAGAATAACCTCTAATGAGAGGGAAGTAAGATTTGGAGAGTTGCTGTCCCGAAACAGATTTCTGGCCTCCACCAAAAAAATTCGTGAGGAGTCTCTGTAACTCGGATTGAGCTCAAAATTTACTAATAAATCCCCCAGTATGTTATCTAACTTTCTTTAGTTCAACAATTTTTGATTTGAGCAACAGAAAATTTTCGAAAAAATCGGTTTCTACCGGCTAGTCTGTTTTGACATATGTCTGCCATTATTTGCATTTGCTTCTTATTGATTCCTTTTTGAGTTATTTTTTAGGTGAATTGAGCTTTTTGAAGGAGTTACTACAGTATCTTATATTTTTAGTGAAAAGTCTTGCTGTTCCAAAGCTTTTCTAGTGGTCTAATATCTTTTGAATAAACTAATGTTGCTAATGAAGATTGTGTGAAGTTTTGTATGAAGGAGAAATTTCAGGTGTAAAGAGAGAATGATGTAATGAGATGAAGAATGGACAAAAGCTTAAGCTTGGGGATGCCACCATGGTGTCACCCCAATAAATATCCAAGATGTACAAGCGTCAAATCTTGGGGATGCCCAAGGCATCCCCTTCTTCATCAATAAAAAGCTCAGGTCAGTGTAGACACTTCATTTTTATTGTTTCATGCACAGTTGTGTTGTTCTTGGAGCATCTTAGTTTTTGTTTTATTTGCTTGAATAAAGTAGTTTGGACCCCCGTTCTCGCTGTGTTGTTTTTCAAATAAGTTTGCTTGGTTTTGGAAAGGAGTAGTAAGTTCTTGCTTGTAAGTGCAAGAGGAGCTTGCATTGACTGTGACTTAGACTTTAGCATGACATGCTAGGTGTTGTTTTAGCATTATGCTTAGTGATTATTGTTGTAGCATGTCTTTTTCCAAACAACTGGGATTGCTTAGTGAGCCTTGAAGAAATTATGCGTTGTTTTAGCATGCAAAAGCATAGTATTGTGGTATTCTCCTTTGATGCTTTGCTCGGGTTGACTTGGCACATGCTTACACCATGTTATGACTATCACAAGTCACCATTAGCCTATATGATCATTTAGTCCTTGACTTGTAGTACCACACTTTGCTTTGATTAGTATGCTTTGTTGCATTGCATGATTATGGCCATTATGCTCTCTTAGTTGGTTGCTCCCAGTCTTTTGCTAGCCTCCACTTGTATGAGTAAGTTCTACTCATACTTCCAACTTCCAAGAAACCAAGTTATTCCAAAGTGTCCACTATAAACTCCTATGAATGGTGTGTTACACCATTCCAAGTATATTCTTGTTTTCAACTATCTTCCAATTAAAAACTGTTTTGTGATGTGAAAACTTAGTGATTAAATCCCTCATGAACTTGATGGAACATTTTATTATTTGCCCCTAATAAACTTGAACCATTGTGACAACTTTGTTGTATATATTTGCACTTATAAGTTGGAATTAGCAGAACCGTGCTGTCACGGGGAACGTTTTCAACATTGCACTTGTACTTTTGTACTCAGTTGATGTCATGCTCTTTTGTCTATGGATGTCACCGATGTGAAATAAATAGGGAACTTGTAAGTCCATGGAGTTTGTATTCTGTGTTAGAGAAATGCCTGGGCCGCTAGCCTAAGCCATGCCTAATCATGGTGGAAACTTGCAGCATCACCATAGTGAGCAATCTATAAAGCATCCTCAATAAAAAGCTATGCATATGGTAAATAAAAAGATTGCTGAGATGCTCATTGTCTGCTTGCCTTGTCATTTTGGTTATGGGAAAGCTCCTGTACCATGTGCAAGGGGTACCCCGTTGGTGGTTCTCAATGATATGCAAATACTTACAATGACAATAACTTGCCTAGGCCCAAAGTTGAGTATGCATGAGGTGTGGCCCTCATATTCAAGGTACTTGAGATTGCCAACTTATACTTCGTCAAGCATATACTCCAGCTTTGCCACTTTAACCTTAACCACTTCAAGATGCTTATGATAGGGGCAATGAGGGCTGAAAGCTAACTAGTACCATAATTTTTGGAAGCCCTTTTTGAAGCTTGTAATCCCTGCTTCCTTTACAAAAAAAGCCTTTCTTCCACCATTATTTCAGTCTCCACCTTCTACCTTTAGTCACCATTAAGAGAGCATAGTTGTCATTTTGTGTGCAATGTTCCAAAGCTTATTAATTGATGCATATTATGATATTACTTATCCTTGTGCTACTTGTTTCTATTCACCCTTGTGAACTTTGTAGGTGTCCCATGCATCGATATTGCTACCCTATGAGGGATAAGCTGATTGCCACTGTGCTATGATTTCTGTATGTGAAACAAACAAATGTTTTTCAATGCATGTTATTCATGATCTATGTTTGTAGCTTGCCATGTTGCATGCATAGTTACTATGTCCTGCTGTTAGAACTCCATCCTTTCATGCACATGTTCAGAGTTCTTTGATCTCAGATTTCAATGATTGCAAATGGTTGGATCTTTATTGTGAGGGTGCATGTCACCTCAAAAGTTATTCTGTTTACCACTTACCTACTCGAGGACGAGCAGGAGTTAAGCTTGGGGATGTTGACACGTCGGAAATGTATCTATAATTTTTTATGCTCCATGCTTGTTTAGTATCTACTTCACTTTACTTGTCTACACTTTGAGGTGCTTTTTACATGTTTTCTAGTACTAACCTACTAACAAGTTGCAACAGTGCGAGATTCCTGTTTTCTGTTGTTTTTGGTTTCGGAAAAGTTAGTAAAGAAATATTCTCGGAATTGGACGGGACAAACGACAAAGTCAATTACTTTCCGTGGGGAACAAGAAGTCCAGAGGGGAGCCGGAGGGGCCAGCCAGACGGTCCACCCCCCGGCGCGGCCATAGGTGGGCCCGCGCCTTGATAGGGTTTGGTGGCCCTGGCCGCCTCCTCGGCCTCCCCCTTCGCCTATAAGAAGCCCCCGATGCAGAAAACCTGAGTACCCGATCAAATATCCATGAAACCGTCTGTAGCCGTCGCCACCATCGTCCCTAGATTAGGGGGATCTAAAGTTCTTCCCGGCACCCTGCCGGAGGGGAGATCATCCCGGAGGCCTTCTCTCCAGTATGATGCGTGAGTAGTTCCACCTTGGAATATGGGTCCATG
Organism: Avena longiglumis; assembly: GCA_030063025.1. Taxonomy (NCBI): domain Eukaryota; kingdom Viridiplantae; phylum Streptophyta; class Magnoliopsida; order Poales; family Poaceae; genus Avena; species Avena longiglumis. The sequence goes on from CP125978.1 coordinate 426,491,985, forward strand.
TAGTAGCTAGATGGTTGTATCTCCCCCTTGTGCTTTCATGTATAGATCTTGTGAGCTCCGTTCATGATCAAGATCTAATCTATTTGTAATCATGCATGTTATGTTTGCGGGGATCCGATGGATATTGAGATTATTATGTTGGTTTGATTAATGGTTTTGTCTTTATGATTCTATCATGTCCATGTTGTTTGTGATCTTGCATGCTCTCCTTTGTTAGTAGCTATCTTGGCCAAGTAGTGACTCCAAGAGGGAGTATTTATGCTCGACAGTGGGTTCATGCCTCTAGTTTCCAAGGGAAGTGACAATAATCTCTTCAGTTGTAGATGTGTTGTTGCTACTAGGGAGAAAACAACGGTCTCTTGTTCATGGAACATGTGGACTGTTTACCTTACACACTTTACTTAAAGCAGTTATCTGTTGCTTGCAACTTAATACTGGAGGGGGTTCGGATGATAACCTGAAGGTGGACTTCTAGTTATAGATGCAGTTGGATGGCGGTCTATGTATCTTGTTGTATTGCACAATCGAATCTCATAGGATCTTTCTGACTAGTAATTGCATTGTTATGCCTTGCTCAGTTCCTGTCAATTGCCTTGCTTCAATTTGTTTACCCTTCATGCCATGTTGTTTATCTAAGGAGAGCACCTCTAGTGAACTATGGACCCTGGTCCAATCTTTACCATCAATACATCTTCACCTGTTACTTGTTTAGTTGCTGCAAACCATTAACTTTCACACCATACGTTTAATCCTTTGTTACAGCAAACCGGTGAGCTTGACAACCTCACTGATTCATTAGGACAAAGTCTTGAGTTTGTGTTGTGCAGGTCTCTGCATTGCTTGCAACACCTGTGTGACGTCTCCTTCCTCCTTTTGGTTCGATAACCTCGATCTCAACTGAGGGAAAACTTGTTGCTTGCTATTCACACCCTAAGCTTGGGGTTACCAACGAAGTGCCACGTCAAGCATCATCACTCATCCCAAAAACAAGCAGGACCTCGAATAAGGATGGCAATGGGTAGGGTATGGGCAGGGTAGAGCAATACCATACCCATACCCGTGTAGTTAATAGGTACAAGAACTTAACCATACCCGTACCCACGGGTATAAAACTGTACTCATACCCATATTCGGAAGGTACCCTTACCCATTGGGTACCCGGCGGGTATATCCAATAGTATACAAGTTATTCAAAATTTTACTTTTATCAATAGCATATTTGAAAAAAGACAATAATATCTACTTACTAATAGTAGACGAGTACGTGAAAGTATCAAATTAAAGTTTAGAATTCGCAATCTCATACTCGTCCCTAGGCTTCCCAGCCACATATGTTCAAACTCTATAGATAAGTTTGACATGTCAGTTTAAACGGATAGGGTATGGGTATACCCATGGGTACAAGTCTATACCTGTGCCCGTACCCATGAGTTAATGGCTAGGCTATGGGTATCCATGGGTATAAAAGTGTGCCCATACCCTACCCATGCGGGTATGGTACCCGCGGGTACACGTACCCACGGGTAAAATTGCCATCCTTAACCTCGAACAATATCATAACAAGCTTGCAAAACAGGGAAAGGTCTATCGATATCCTTTCAGCATACCTCTTGTTCCTTGGCAAAACCAGTTTGTTTCCTTGTTGATGGATTTTTAATGGTCTTCACAAATATAGACCATGAAGAGTAAATCCCATCAACAAGATAGTATCCCATTGTGTAGGCATGTCCATTGATGGTGTAGTTGCAAGTCGGTGCATCTCCTCTTGCAAGCCTAGCAAATAAATGAGACGTCTGCAAGACATTGATATAATCGAGATAATCCCGAAGAGCAAATAAGCAATGCTAAATCTATAAATCCTCTAATTCCATAGCTTCAACAAATCTGCGGGATCTTCTAGGGACCGTTTTTGGCGTGGAAACCATAAAAAAAGAGTTAATGTAAGGATTTGGCCATTTTACGGAATATGTTAGAGTTTCTCTTATGCAAAGTAAAGTTTTGCCGAACCTGCAACGGTTATTGGTACATGTAAGGGTTTGATTCAAGTCTACATGTAAAATGTGGCACCATTATTGGTACAGATCCTAATTCGGTCATGGCATGTGCCGTGTACACCGATGGGCAACGGACAAATGAGTTAAGGAAAAAGTCCATTTTCAACCCTAAACTCGTAGAGGTTCGTCGATTTAAACCCTGAAGTCGAAATCCCAGTCGTCCGCACCCTGAACTATTGAATCCTAGTCTAAATGGAACCCTGTATCTTTTTGGTTCACAAGGAACAACAATCGCGACCGAGATTATAGGTTACTCTCACTGATAGTGAGGCCCACATGTCATAATCATCTTCCTCCATTAATTTCTTTCCTTCATCCACACCGAAACTGTTTTTTGGGTTTACTTCTAAAATATTTATAAACACACGAGAGGAGAGACATGGTGATACGTCCATTCTTCATCACTATTTTATATCAAAATTTACTGTTATTCATTGATATAGTTCATATTAAGAGATGATACTTATGTTATTTCATCTATTTTGCATGTTGGATGACTTTTGGAGGATGAACTGCCGGAGTCAGGATTCTAATGGAAAAAGCAGTGTCCAGATGCAATATTTGCGAAGATCATAAAATTTCAGAAAATATATAGAAATCCCTATTTTCCAGGAGACGAAGGAAGCTAGAAGGGGAAGTGGAGATGGGCCACAGGGGCCCACACCACCCCTAGCGCCCCCCTGGGCCGCGCCACCAGGTGGTGTGGCCACCCTGGCCCACCTCTGGCACCACCCTTTGGCATATTTAATACCTTCGAAACCCTAAGCCTTGGGGAGCGACCACAGAAAGATTCCGTCGCCTCTGCGGGGCGGAAACTACAGAGAGAAAGAGCTCTCCGGCAGGCAAAAATCTGTCGGAGAAATTCCTTCCTGGAGAGGGGAGATCGTCACCAGCAACACCGTCATCAAGCTAGATTTTATCTGGATCATCATCATCATCTCCACCAGCACCATCACCACCACTCCATCCCGCTATAACAATTGGGTTCAATCTTGCATAGTTCTTAGGGTAAACTTTCCCGGTGTTGATTACTTATTGTAGTTGATGCTATTGAGTGGAACCATTGAATTATTTTTCATGTTCAGATTGCTACTTATCATTATATCATCTCTGATCTTGATCCATATGATGTCTCGTGAGTAGTTTCTTTAGTTCTTGAGGACATGGGAGAAGTCATCTTGTTAGTAGTGGAATTGTGTTGAGAAATAGTAAATGGTTTGATATTTAAGTTGTGGTGTTATTCTTCTAGTGGTGTCATGTGAACGTGGACTATATGATACTTCACCTTTATGGGTCTAGGGGAATGCATTGTGTATTTGAATACTAATTGTGGGGTTACCGGAGTGACAGAAACCTAAACCCCCATTAGGAAACCATTGCACAAGGGAGTGTAGAATCTCAGAGTTTAATGTTGTGGTTATGTTTTTATCTTAATGTCACATCCCAAAACTTTCCAAATTTTGAAACGTGAAAAATAAATAAACAAAAGAAACAATTGTTGAAATTTATGGGGAAAAGAAACTTTTTGCTTCTAATTGGAAACATTAAAACCTTTTAAACTATTACAAAAGTTTTCCCCCAAATAAAGGTACTCCTTAAAATAAAAATAGCATTTAACAAAAACCCTAAGATCAATACATCAAGATTATCCATATATCTCCTCTACTTCAAAATTATAATTTGCAATGTTCCCCTTCAAAATCTTTTTCACAAACTTCCTGTATTTGAAAATCTATTTTTAATATTGAGGAATATTCTCAACCAAAAACCATCTATACATCTCAACTACTTCATTTACATTTTTCAAACAACCTTTGTTTTGTTTTGCACCAAAAATAAAAGCAAAGAGTCTCATTTTAAAATAAGCACCATAGCTTATGTGAGATATTTTAAGATTTTATAAAATTATACTCTCATATTTTCAAACATTAATTCATGGTTATCCATGTAAAGTTGAACTAAATCGAATCAGGTTCAAATAAGGAAAAAAATCAAGTCATTCCAAATATATTACCCTGCAACTAGGCCAATATCGCACACATGCAATCGTACAATAATTAACTAATTAATAATTGAGAAAATTAAATATTTCTAAATATATAAAATTTATATCCTAAAATATTGCCCATAAATTTACGAACCCACAGAAATTTGAATCAATAAATTCGGAGCTCTAAATTAAAAGTTATAAAAGAATTAAGAAATAGGAAAAAAATGTAAAACGAAAAAAAAAATAGAGAGGTAGGTCAGGCCGGCCCAACCAGGCCGATGAGCACCATGCGACCAGGTACACGCGACCACGCACATACAGGAATAACCACTACCACTTGGTCTTCCTATCTAATGCTGCTAAATGACTTTCAATGTCTCTCCTAAATTGCACTAAATACCCCCTAATTTCTCTCTCTCTTTAATATCCTTTAATCCAGCCCCCACCCCCTCCTATATAAACCCCACTACAGGAAATTTCATAAGTTTTCAACTCATCATACTTTCATTTTCGTCTAAAATTCTCCCCAATCTTCTCCACCCAAATCGACCATCAAAACGACCTCGGATCGCGGTGGCTTGAAGACGGAAGTTGTTCCCCTCGTCAAGACGGTTCTATTCCCGTTGGTTTCACCTCGTTTCGTTCATCGAGCTGAGAGAAAAACGCAGTCAAAGATTCAGATCTTAGAAGGTATAATCCATTCTACGCCCACCTCGTTGCTCCAAACACAATTTCCTTTAAACAGTAGATAAATCTAGTTGTTATCTACAACTTTCATGTAGAAAGGTTTTTCATCCGAGCAACTTTTTTTGTAGTCAAATCTGACATCATCATGACATAAGCATAGTCAACAGTCAACTTAGTCAGATTAGTCAAAGTCAATTTCAGTCAATTCCCGAGTTTGACTTTTCCAGATTTTAGTATGAACTTGTATAATTCATAGAAAAAGATTTAGAAGTCGAAAAATTATAAATTTGGTATCCCTGAAAAGCTGAGATACTGTAGAATCCATTTCTGCAATAATATTACTTATTCTCTGTACAAAAATTTGATTTATAAATTAAATGGTTTAATTGGTTATTTTCACCATAAAAATTATATCTTTAGTTCTGTATATCCAAATTTAGAAAATAATATGTCTATGGATTCACAAAAACGAGTAGAACACAGTGGACCTATAATTCGTTATTTTTGAGTCTGTTAAAATCACGTTTTATACAGAACCATTTGTGGACTATTTTGAGTATAAAAGTTGTTGTGTGAATTATTTTTAAGTCAATCCTTTTGAAAATGGTTGTAAATTGAACCCTATGTACAGTAAAACCAAAATATAATTTTATTCTAGTATAAATAAGACCGTGGCAATTATTTAATAAGAATGGCTTTTCCAACTGTTAGAAAATATTGCTAATTGCTACAATTGCACAAATGGTTGCATTTGTAATCTTCAAAATATAAAATGTTCATAATCACTTAGTAATGTTCAGAACCTTGTTATAAAAATTTGTACAATAAAAATTTCCATCTTGCATGTTTGCATACTTTGCATGATTTTTGTGTTGCCATTAGTGTTGATCTTGTGTATGTTTTGTCTTGATTGTTTTGCTTGATAGATTATGTTGATTGTCAAGTGTGTTATTGCGAAGAGTGTACCAACACCACCAACTGCTAAGGCAAGTGACACTATAATCCAAGTCCTAATATTTTCATTACCCTTAGTGGATTTTTGAAACATGCATGATAAGCTTTACTATATTTTATGCTATGCTAAATCCTAATATGATACCCCCATATATTCCTTAGTGGAAACATTGTAGTTGTAGTATGCTTAGCCCTGCTATATATTGGGATGGGATACATGTTATGATTATAAGAAGTATTGAAAAGACTTATGTTTTATATAATAAAATAAGTACTCAATGAACCACCTGGGTGGACAATGATACTCAAGGATGGACAAGGTGGCAACAAAAGGAACCATGTTTATATGGCTATCTCTTTTTGTTGTGCACTAGAAGAAAACCACCCAGGGACTTAGAGATTGAATATGTTTCATGACTGGCTTCCGTGTGTACCACATGCTAAATGGGCTCGCTTAGTCAACTACATAGTGGAAGACCCATGCATTGGCATCTTCAGTTAACTAGATTTGTGCTAGGAACTTGAAACCCTACATTGGTGCCTGGAAGACAAGCTAGCATTGTGTATTGTGAGGACTCCTATGGAAAGACTTTGTCACATTCTCAATCTGCCAAGACTCCATCTTGGTGAGTACTTATCCAGTGCCACCGTGGCATCAAGATGAGATTGTGTCATGTGGGTAAAGTGTACAACTTCTGCAGAAGATCAAATTCTAAGTACTTAGCCGTGTCCCCGGTTATGGACAATACTGAGCAACTAAGGCCTGAAGCTATGGAAGATCTCGACATTCCAATTTCTCAAAGTAAAACTTGATGGTGACAACAAGGGATTTTGAAGCACTTGGAGTTTTCCAAGGAGTTCAGAAAGATTTTTCAAAAGAAAAAAACTATTTTGAAAAGATAGGATAAAACTATATTGCTTTCTGCAAATGAGCCTAAACCCCACTTAGCCAAATATGCATTTATTGATAGGATCCACTTATATTCTACATAGTAGTGAAACTTGCCAATACAATTCAAATGTATTGACCCTTGTGGCTGCAACTTATTATGTTTCAGGTTTGTTTGATGTTAAGTGTGTTGATTAGGATTACAAGTCTACAACCAACATGATTGCCCGTGGCACTTTGAAGATGAAGGACCCCATGCTTATAGATATTCTGCTACAATGTAATGTGATAGCCAAATGAGCTATGTAAGATGTAATGATTATTTTATTCCTGGTTATAAAGTTGTATTATGACCTTTGTTTCTTGATATTACATCTTAAATGTGGATGCTAGCTATTGATCCAGGGACTAGCATTGTAAACACAAGGATCTCGACCTTATTAAAGGTTGGGACCCCTATAGATGGTATCATAGCACTGTGTTGCCTGTAGGATTTGTAACCCTAGGATTGGACAAAACCCCTTAGAAAAAATAGGAGTTGTATTTGTTCCAAAACTTATTTACAAACAATCTTGTAAACTCTTTCCTCAACCATTTTGGTTTTGATTCTACATCTCTTCCTTTTCAAACTTGATGGACAAATCCTCAACCATGAGCAAAGGACTTCACCAACTCAAATGACTTCAACTTCAACTTGAGAAAAGACTCCAACATCACCAATGACTTCAACTTGGACATCACTAAGGACTACAAGAGAGACAAAAATATTACTCAAGACTTGGAGACTAAGGAAACACAACTTAGAAGGAACCATCATCACCTTGAAGCTTTGTGACCAAGATGCAAGAATATTTCCAAGGAAACCATGATCTTGTTCAAGAAGAGACAACCAAGAAGAATGGAATGATCACAAGTGAAACCTATAGTTGGACCACCATACTAGTGTTTATATTAGTTCATATATTGATCACACCAACTTATGTGGTGTAGGAAAAATATTTTGTTGCCTAAAAATATGCTAGAATCTTGTTGTTTGAGTGGAATGTTGATTGTGATTTCTTGTGTGAATTGTTGTGTGTAAGTAGACTTCTTCCCTAGAAATCTTTTGCCAATTCTAATCCCAATCGAACCCAAACAGATGACTACTCCAAGAGACTCCAACATCAAGGATGGTAACAACAACCAAGATATACACATGATGTAATCTAGATGAAAATCTTTTAAGGGTGGTAGTACCCTAGTTGTCTTGAAGCCAACTTGTAACCTCTAGCCTTCCTAAATCTCGAGACGAGATTTCTTTTAAGGGTGGTAGCCTGTCACATCCCAAAATTTTCCAAATTTTGAAACGTGAAAAATAAATAAACAAAAGAAACAATTGTTGAAATTTATGGGGAAAAGAAACTTTTTGCTTCTAATTGGAAACATTAAAACCTTTTAAACTATTACAAAAGTTTTCCCCCAAATAAAGGTACTCCTTAAAATAAAAATAGCATTTAACAAAAACCCTAAGATCAATACATCAAGATTATCCATATATCTCCTCTACTTCAAAATTATAATTTACAAGGTTCCCCTTCAAAATCTTTTTCACAAACTTCCTGTATTTGAAAATATATTTTTAATATTGAGGAATATTCTCAACCAAAAACCATCTATACATCTCAACTACTTCATTTACATTTTTCAAACAACCTTTGTTTTGTTTTGCACCAAAAATAAAAGCAAAGAGTCTCGTTTTAAAATAAGCACCATAGCTTATGTGAGATATTTTAAGATTTTATAAAATTATACTCTCATATTTTCAAACTTTAATTCATGGTTATCCATGTAAAGTTGAAATAAATCGAATCCGGTTCAAATAAGGAAAAAAATCAAGTCATTCCAAATATACTACCCTGCAACTAGGCCAATATCGCACACATGCAATCGTACAATAATTAACTAATTAATAATTGAGAAAATTAAATATTTCTAAATATATAAAATTTATGTCCTAAAATATTGCCCATAAATTTACGAACCCACAGAAATTTGAACCAATAAATTCGGAGCTCTAAATTAAAAGTTATAAAAGAATTAAGAAATAGGAAAAAAAATGTAAAACAAAAAAAAATAGAGAGGCCGGCCAGGCCAGCCAAATTGGGCCGGCCCAACCAGGCCGATGAGCACCATGCGACCAGGTACAGGTGACCAGGCACATACAGGAATAACCAGGAGCACTTGGTCTTCCTATCTAATGCTGCTAAATGACTTTCAATGTCTCTCCTAAATTGCACTAAATACCCCCTAATTTCTCTCTCTCTTTAATATCCTTTAATCCAGCCCCCACCCCCTCCTATATAAACCCCACTACAGGAAATTTCATAAGTTTTCAACTCATCATACTTTCATTTTTGTCCAAAATTCTCCCCAATCTTCTCCACCCAAATCGACCATCAAAACTACCTCGGATCGCGGTGGCTTGAAGACGGAAGTTGTTCCCCTCGTCAAGGCGGTTCCATTCCCGTTGGTTTCACCTCGTTTCGTTCATCGAGCTGAGAGAAAAACGCAGTCAAAGATTCAGATCTTAGAAGGTATAATCCATTCTACGCCCACCTCGTTGCTCCAAACACAATTTCCTTTGAACAGTAGATAAATCTAGTTGTTATCTACAACTTTCATGTAGAAAGTTTTTCCATCCGATCAACTTTTTTTGTAGTCAAATATGACATCATCATGACATAAGCATAGTCAACAGTCAACTTAGTCAGATTAGTCATAGTCAATTTCAGTTAATTCCCGAGTTTGACTTTTCCAGATTTTAGTATGAACTTGTATAATTCATAGAAAAAGATTTAGAAGTCGAAAAATTATAAATTTGGTATCCCTGAAAAGCCGAGATTCTGTAGAATCCATTTCTGTAATAATATTTCTTATTCTCTGTACAAAAATTTGATTTATAAATTAAATGGTTTAATTGGTCATTTTCACCATAAAAATTATATCTTTAGTTCTGTATATCCAAATTTAGCAAATAATATGTCTATGGATTCACAAAAACGAGTAGAACACAGTGGACCCATAATTCGTTATTTTTGAGTCTGTTAAAATCACGTTTATACAGAACCATTTGTGGACTATTTTGAGTATAAAAGTTGTTGTGTGAATTATTTTTAAGTAAATCCTTTTGAAAATGGTTGTAAATTTAACCCTATGTACAGTAAAACCAAAATATAATTTTATTCTAGTATAAATAAGACCGTGGCAATTATTTAATAAGAAGGGCTTTTCCAACTGTTAGAAAATATTGCTAATTGCTACAATTGCACAAATGGTTGCATTTGTAATATTGAAAATATAAAATGTTCATAATCACTTAGTAATGTTCAGAACCTTGTTATAAAAATTTGTATAATAAAAATTTCCATCCTACATGTTTGCATGATTTTTGTGTTGCCATTAGTGTTGATCTTGTGTATGTTTTGTCTTGATTGTTTTGCTTGATAGATTGTGTTGATTGTCAAGTGTGTTATTGCGAAGATTGTACCAACACCACCAACTACTAAGGCAAGTGACACTATCATCCAAGTCCTAATATTTTCATTACCCTTAGTGGATTTTTGAAACATGCATGATAAGCTTTACTATATTTTATGTTATGCTAAATCCTAATAGGATACCCCTATATATTCCTTAGTGGAAACATTGTAGTTGTAGTATGTTTAGCCCTGCTATATATTGGGATGGGATACATGTTATGATTATAAGAAGTATTGAAAAGACTTATGTTTTATATAATAAAACAAGTACTCAATGAACCACCTGGGTGGACAAGGATACTCAAGGATGGACAAGGTGGCAACAAAAGGAACCATGTTTATATGGCTATCTCTTTTTGTTGTGCACTAGAAGAAAACCACCCAGGGACTTAGAGATTGAACATGTTTCTCGTACAGTGGCTTCCGTGTGCAGCCACATGCTAAATGGGCTCTGGCTTAGTAAACTACATAGTGGAAGACACATGCATTGGCATCTTCTGGTTAACTAGATTTGTGCTAGGGAACTTGAAACCCTACATTGGTGCCTGGAAGACAAGCTAGCATTGTGTATTGGGAGGACTCCTATGGAAAGACTTTGTCACATTCTCAATCTGCCAGTACTCCATCTTGGTGAGTACTTATCCAGCGGCCACTGGTGGCATCAAGATGAGATTGTGTCATGTGGGTAAAGTGTACAACTTCTGCACAAGATCAAATTCTAAGTACTTAGTCGTGTCCCCGGTTATGGACAATACTGAGCAACTAAGGCCTGAAGCTATGGAAGATCTCGACATTCCAATTTCTCAAAGTAAAACTTGATGGTGACAACGAGGGATTTTGAAGCACTTGGAGTTTTCCAAGGAGTTCAGAAAGATTTTTCAAAAGATCAAAACTATTTTAAAAAGATAGGATAAAACTATATTGCTTTCTGCAAATGAGCCTAAACCCCACTTAGCCAAATATGCATGTATTGATAGGATCCACTTATATTCTACATAGTAGTGAAACTTGCCAATACAATTCAAATGTATTGACCCTTGTGGCTGCAACTTATTATGTTGCAGGTTTGTTTGATGTTAAGTGTGTTGATTAGGATTACAAGTCTACAACCAACATGATTGCCCGTGGCACTTTGAATATGAAGGACCCCATGCTTATAGATATTCTGCTGCAATGTAATGTGATAGGCAAATGAGCTATGTAAGATGTAATAAATTATTTTATTCCTGGTTATAAAGTTGTATTATGACCTTTGTTTCTTGATATTACATCTTAACTGTGGATGCTAGCTATTGATCCAGGGACTAGCACTGTAAACACAAGGATCTCTACCTTATTAAAGGTTGGGACCCCTACACTTAATTACTTTCTTATAGTTGTGGATGGTTGTAATGAGTATAATCACAAGTATGTATTAGTCCAAGTAAGGTCAGTATATTAGCATAGGTTCACCCAACAACACTTGTCCAACCAAAGAAGATTAATCAACTATATGAAGCGAAAGCACTTAACAATATTCCCATGTGTGCTCGAGAACGTTTGGTCCTCATAAGTAATACAACCGGCTTGCCTTTGCTGAAGAAAGGATTAAGCCACTTGTTGCAATTTTATTTATTTATTTACTTGCACTTTATTTATCTGCATTATCAAAAACCCCTAAAAATCCGTTTGGTAGTATTTATAGTGAATTCTTTATCCAAACCACTTGTCAACACCTTCTGCTCTTCGTTGGGTTCGACACTCTTATTTATCAAAAGTACTACGATACACCCCCTATACTTGTGGGTCATCACATGTCATCGGTTGGAGCTCGCTGGAGCTCGTTGCAGAAGAAATCAAGCGGAGAGCCGTCGCGAGTAAGGGGCGGGCGGTCGCGGAGGGCTGCAGGGCCGAACCAGGGGAGGAGCAGCGTCGGTGGGGTGGAGGCAAGTCGTCCTCCTCCTGCTGCGTGAGGGCCTATTCATCCTCTCCTGGTGTAATTCATGGCCGAAGCAAAGGAAGACCGCGACACATAGGGCAGCGGCGACGGCTATGGACGGCGCACGGAGGAGGACCATGAGATGGGTGTCACGAGGGCGAAGAGCTACTCCGGTCGCAAGCATGCGCGTAGCCTAAGGCACCGGAAGACTCCACAAGCCAAATTATTTCTGCAAACCTAATTTGAGAGATCTACGGAGGATTTGATTGAGAAATTAGTGCCTAATTTAAGAGATCCGTGCATGACTTATGTCGTTGTTCCTACAAACGTCGCCATACGCTGCTGCTCCGTTGGTCACCAGCGTTTAATTTGGACACCAACGAGCTCACGCAATTAACAAGAGTTTTTCCCCTGCCACTCGGTTTTCGATTTGGTGCTTGTATGCATCAATGACTAACTCGGACGTCCACGATTTGTGTGCTCTCCCTCATTAATCTAATTGTGTACCAAAGAAAATACAGATTAGGGACTAATGGATTTCTAGTAAAATTATATATTGCCCAATTTGAAAGGTTGACGAGCAGAATTTTAATTAATTAGAGTTACTCTGTCTTGCGAAGCGCGTGTGATTTGAGTCTAGCAAGGGAAGGAATTAAGAGAGGCAGGACCACGCGGCCGCAATAGATAATTATGTAGGGGCATTTTAAAAAAAAATTGCCAACATGGCATCGGTCAAAATGGTCAAATAGGTTCAGGTTCAATTTAGGCTGCGATTCAATAGTTCAGGATGCGAACAACCGGGATTGACTTTAAAATTTAAATCGGCGGACCTCTATAAATTCAGGGTTGAAAATAAAAAAATTTCCACGAGTTAACGCTTGTTTCTTGGTTAGTCCGTATTCACTACAGCACGCGACGGCTACGCCGACGGCAAAAAGCCCTCGGCGTAGCCCACTATGCCGTCGGCATACCCTACGCCGAGGGCTGCCGTCGGCGTAGCCCCCTCGGCGAAGGTCTCCCTCGACGGAGCAAAAATGACCGTCGACGTATGCGGCAACCGTCGGCGTAGAGCTACGCCGACGGCCGAGGCGGGCCCGTCGGCGAAAGGCGTCGTCGTCGTTACACGGCCAGCTAACGGCCGCGACCCTCGGCGTAGGAGGGGCACGTGGCGGCTATTGGGACTTCCCAGGAAATGGGCTGGGCCGACGGCCACGGCCCTCGGCGTAGGGCCAGGCGTACGCCGACGGCCTGGCCCTCGGCGTAGCAGGGGAACGTGGCAGCTGCTGGCCTCCAGTGACGGGCTGACGGCTGGGGCCGCCGGGCGTGCGAACTGCCGACGGCCATGCCCTCGGCGTAGCCACGACCATATGGCACATGGCAGCTGCTACGCCGAGGGCATTGCCGTCGGCGTAGCAGCTGCACAGTATTTTTTTCTGCCTTTTCACAGCACCACTCACAGCACATCACCATTCACAGCACAGCACCATATGTATCATCCATACATGCATCAACATAATTCATACATGCATCAACATCATCCATACATCATAATTCAAACATCATTCATACATGTATCATCCACAACAAAGATCACATAATTCAAACATGTATCATCCATACATCGTTCATGCATGCATCGACATTATCACACATCCCTACAACTCTGGAGGAGAGAGGGTGTACCCGAGATCTCCCGTGGTGAAAAGTGGCGACCTCTGGCGAGGGTTGCGTCCAGTAGAAGCAGCAGAAGAGCCACCTGGCGAGGGAGTAGAAGAAGTGTGAAGCTCGGGAGAACCACCTGCAAAATGGCCAGGAGATGGACCATTGTCATGAAGCGGTGTGATCTGACGCCCATCCGGCGAGGCGTGGCCAAAGTGCCGGTTCCCAGAAGCTCCCGTTCCCCTACATGTTGCCTACATGTTAGCAACTTGCGAGGCAAAGTAAAGCGATAACCAGTGGGTTAGCAAAGAACTTACCGGTGTCGATGCGTAGTAGGTCCTAGCGAAGCTGTCCTTCGATGGCAAAAATGGCGCCGGACCTGGCATGGGAGGCACGGGCCCTAAATCTCTATTCTGGCCAGTTTGAATATTCACCAACATGGCCTGTAAGATAGTTTAGATGTCAGGCCGTAGTACGACAAACGGGGGGAAGTGGGACTAGTATCTTTTGCAAAAATAAAGGTTCGGACTTACATTTATGTATTGCATGTAGATCGCATTCGCCTCCTGATGCTGCCGAAAGGCCACCTGATATTCCTCATGAGCGGCGTTGTAGGTCGCGTCTAACTCAGGCTACAATTTCAAATACAAGGAATCTCGTCAGCGGTTAGCCATGCAGGAACAAAAGTCATAAAGATGATGAAAACGATAAAAACTTACATCCTCTCTGGATCGACGACGCTGGCCACGAGGTGGGATAGGGGGGCCGTCGGCGGGGTAGGTAGCCTTGAGACGGCTGAAGCTCATGCTAAGGGTAGGCTTGACCTTTGTAACACCCTCAGAATCGGCCCTATGCAAGTTTTAGCGAAATTCGCCAAACCCGCATAGAATCGATTCGAAGGTGCCCACCAGGCACTTTCGTGCGGGTGGAAAAACAAAGCAATAACATTACACAACAGTCCTCGATGGGACCCATGAACAGATATATATATACAACAATGACTCAAAGAGTCAAGAATACAAATATTCACAAAGATCCAAATCACCTTGAACGATAGAGCGTCCCGCTACGGACAAGATGCAAATGGGGCTAAGAGCCCAAGAATAACCAATGGCGCCATAACCCTGCCAGTGCCAAGCGGAAGGGTAACCCTTAACGTCGATCTCAAACCTGCTTAAACAAAGGGGTGCCGACAACGGCAAGGAAAAAGAAGGAGCGTCGATCGAGGCGATTACGCGAGGCTAGAATTCGGCGGTCCTCGCCTACATAGGTATGGTGGACTGAAGCGGCAGCGGCAGCATGCACTAAACAACCTATAGAGACTCGATACAACTGGCGGCTATCAGAGAGGGGTGAGGAAGACCTATTCGGACCCAACCTGAGACTTTAATCAAACAAACCCATCCTGGCGTTTCCCCCTCGAGACCAAACGAGGAAGTCAACCGAGGAACGCACACAGTTGGCAGTTTTATTTATTCAGTTATAGTTGCGGCACTTTACTAGTCAGGTTTAGATAATCGACCTGATAAAGTAAACAGTGGGCACTTTTAGTTAGTCATTCCGTTATAGTGGCATCACTTACTAGTCAGATTCATTTAGCATGAGATAAACCCAAAAACCCAGCAGTTGTTGGTACTTTTACTTAGCCATTCCGTTGTAGTGAAGCTGATTACTAATCATATCGGAAACAAGTCAATTTAAAACAGTAAACTTTAGTTATAGTTGTCTATGATCAGACACTGTGCTCCAAGTCGTCCATAACCGCGGACACGGCTTCTCGAAAAGATTAAACCCTGCAGGGGTGCACCAAAGTATCCACAGGCACTTCGACCCTTTTTGCCAGATCAGTTAACATACACCCATCGGTATGTCGGCGGGGCCTAAGTCACGACGTTCCCAGACCCAAAGCAAGCACGGGGGCCACCCCACTAAGTACACCATAGCGAAGTCGGCCGGTCTCCGAGACGGACTCAGGGTTTGCGACAATGGCTGTGAACGACAGTATGCCCCCAAACGGGGACTGTCGACACCGCGAAAACATTCCGCTTCCAAAACAGTACAGTGTGCAGTACCTCGCACAATCGTAAATAAAGCGGTAAAGCATGGCATAAGTACAGGATAGTAATAAAGCCCCAAACTAGTTTGTGGCCCCCAGTACAATACTTTGAAATCAGGTAATTATCAATGGGGGGCCCATATCTCCCCACCTGTGGTTAGCGCGCTCGATCTCGGAACAGGTGTCAAGAACTCGGGTCCTACGGGACACAAGTGGGCGTTCGGAAAACCAAATCTTACCTATCACCCACCGATGCCTCTGCTTAATTCAATTTTAGTTGTTAAACAGAATTAAAGTGAACAATAAGTAAATCCATGATCATCTCCAACGTCAACATGCGGCAATTCTCCAACAAAGGTGGTACTTGGCGACAAACAAAACACTGGAGCAAGCGACTACGACACGCGGGTCCAACTATCTACCAAGCAACAGGTAATAGGATGTGTCCAAGGCGATATATGGCTGCAAGGGATATCACGGGTACGAAATCTAGAGCATCGCAACACAGATAGCAAAGATCAACAGGAGGGAAGTAAATACTATAAAAGTAAGATAGGTAGAAAGGGGGAGATGCTCGCCTGAAAACATGCCGAAGGTTCAACCGAAGATCGGGGCGAAGCTCACATCAACTCAACGGCCTTATCCGCGAAGAACCAAAACACTAGAAGAAACATCGGATGCAATATTTAATAAAACGGCAGAAGATCGGCATGATGCATGTATGATGGATGTCATGGCAAAGGTGCGATGCAATTAGGTCATATTAAGTGGAACCGGGGTCCCGACAGTTAGTTAAATGGTTCAAGTTGTTTAGAACCCCCGCAATTAAATGTTGTTTAGCAATGCAACAGAGGGAACCGGTTCGCTACACATGTTTAAATGAGGCCGATATGAGACTAGAATTGCCCGCATATGGGCCCCATATTTAATTATTAGGTGAATCGGCAGAAGGCCCCCATACCACAGATATGCATGCGAGATGACAATTAAACATGCAACAAGTTGTTATGTTATAAAATAGGGTTCGAGGAAAAAGGGTCACACATTAGGGTTCTCGACGTTCTTGGGGTTCCGGGGTCGGGGTCCAGAGATCTGGGGTTCGGGGTTCGGCGGAAGCGTTCTCGGACTCCGGGGTCGTTCTCGGCATCGGGGCAGATCTTGTCGCAACCGGGGAGCAGGGCTTGGGTCGGTGCCGGGACGCATCGGGTTCGTCTTGGTCGGTGCCGTTCTCAGTCATCGCGAAGGTCTTGCCGGTTCCACGGGGTCGGTCTTGGCATCCGGGGGAGATTCTCGGTGTCCGTGAGGTAGTCCTTGGCGTTCACGAGGGAGTACTTGGTTCGGTGTCGGGGCGCATTGGGTCCGACCTGATCGGGGCGTTCTTGTCGCATGCAGATCTTGTCGGTGGTCTTGGCGTTCGGGGTCTTGCCCGGAAGGAGAGCTTGTCGATTCGGCGTCATCGAGGAAGTACTTGTCGTTCCGGGGATCTGTTTCGGGGTCTTGGGCAACGGCCTTCAGTCTCCGTGAAGAAGAGCTTTGCGTGGTTCATCGGGCCCGGAGATCTTGTTTCCATGAGGTAGCACTTGTCCTTGGTTTCTTACCGGTCGTCTTCCGGTGTACCCAACGTTGGAGATCTTGTTGGGTTCCCTGTTGTTCTCTTGGTACCGCGACTCTCGGTGAATGGTGTTGGCGAGCTCGGGACAAAGCACGGGTACTGCGGCGGCTCGGGACGGTCTCGGCATGAGGGCACGCAGGAACGACGGCGAGGGAACGGCTCGGGGTCGCGCTTGAGGGGAGGTCGGATATGGCGATGGCATGGCTCATGGCGGCCAGGACGGAGGAACGGCTCATGAGGAGGTCGGGAGCTCAGAGGGTGGGGCCGCGCATGGCGAGCTGCCGGAGGCTGCTCGGCCCGGCGCTGAGGCTCGGTGGGGCTAGCCGGGAAGCGGGGACCATCATTGGGCGGCTACTTGGCGCGCGCCTTGGCGAGGCAGACGGGCGCAGCGACGAGGCTGTGAGACGGAGGCGGCTCGCGGTGGAGAGACAAGGTGGAGGCGAGGTGGCCGGCGGGAGCAGGGCGGGCTGGTAGAGGAGCGGAGGCGGGAGCTCAGCGTCGGGGGAGGAGGAGGCTGGGCGGAGGCGAGCGAGGCGGGCGCGAGGGCGGCGCGGTGGTGGGGCGAGGCGAGCTGGGAGCCCCGCCAGCGGGCCGGGACGCGGCGGTGGTTGTGGCGGGCGTGAACGGCGAGAGAGAGAGCTGGGCTTGGGAGGCGCTGGCGGGTGGTCACGGGAGGAGGCGAGGGGCCCTGCAGAGGGGAGCAAGCGGAGGAAGGTGGTCGCGGGGATGAAGCAGAGGGAGGAGGAGAAGGGCGCGGGGTCGGGGCAGGGGTTGGTGGACCGGAGCGGGACAGGTGGGTGCGTGCGTGGGCCAGGCTGGTGGGGTCCACGCGGAGAGGTGGGAGCTGGGGAGGCTGGCTGGCGCGTGGGGACAGATGGCTGGGGGAGTGCTGAGAGGGAGAGAGGGAAAGGAGAGAGATAGGGGCTAGGTGGCGCATGGGGATAGGATGAGAGGGTGAGGGTTGATGAGGTGGCGCTCAGGGATTGGCCAGGGTGAGGTGGAGGGGTGTGGTGGCATGCTGCCATTGGGTGGGGTGAGGTGGCCACTAGGGGTGGGTAGATATTTGGGTGAGTTTAGGATTAGATGGGGCAGGTGGGATGAACCGATTTAAATCTGGCGCTCGTTAGTCCAATCGGCCGCTCGAACGCCTAAAATAATTTAGTTAAAATATTTATTTGTAAACAACGTTTTGCACCGACAATGACAAAACAAAATCTTCCGGGGACCCGGTTTTCGGTGTTTGGATAAGATGGGGCATTTGGAAAACAAATCGGGTGTTGCGCAAATAGTTTTGGCAAACAATGCATGATGATGACGATGCAATGCACAAATTCAACGCGATTTTCTAGTAGTGGTTTTGCGGGATGCCACACCGACACCACTAACAATGGATCTCGCCTCGAGATCCGCCTCATGGTACCGGAAGGAAGGTCGGCGATCTGCGTCTTCTCGCTTCGTAGATCTTCGCGACACCACTAACAATGGTCGATCCTGCGTCAAGAGAACACTCCGGATAAACGGACGAAGTTAAAGGTAAGGCCACCTCTAACTTCCGGAAGGAGTAAAATTGCATCGATCCACCATTCAATGTACAAAAGCAAATGATAAGAGTAGTGGTATGGTCGCGACTCCATCCCGCACTCAAAGCATTACTCGTATACGAATAGACAGATTATGCAACCAACCCTGATTCAGATCAAGATCTCGACAAGCGAGGTTCGGAAACAAGGAGTGATGCAGACTCTGCATCGGATCTGGCGTAGATGATGTCGTCGCGTCAGAAAACACCGGAAGGCACAAACAAGGAACAAAGGATGGTAACACCGTAGACGGATTCATCAGGCAGCTTAAACACCGGATGGTAGAACACCGTTACCAAAGAAGGAAGCGAAACCCTAAAGGTACGACGGAAACCCCACCACGAAATCGGACTCAAGAGAGAGAAGAGAGCGGATTCAAAACACGAGAGGTAAGAGGCGAACAGAGGGTAAGGAGTAAAATCGACCTAACCGTAACTATCCAACCGATTTTCAAAAATAGTTTGACACTCTACTTGGCCGTTAGCTAGGTCATCCCACAGTTGGACTTGTGGGGTATCGCAATGCCGCCGAGCTCGATACCACTCAGAACACCCTCAGAATCGGCCCTATGCAAGTTTTAGCGAAATTCGCCAAACCCGCATAGAATCGATTCGAAGGTGCCCACCAGGCACTTTCGTGCGGGTGAAAAAACAAAGCAATAACATTACACAACAGTCCTCGATGGGACCCACAGAACAGATATATATACACAACAGCGACTCAAAGAGTCAAGAATACAAATATTCGGTACAAAGATCCAAATCACCTTGAAACGATAGAGCGTCCCGCTACGGACAAGATGCAAATGGGGCTAAGAGCCCTGAAGAATAACCAATGGCGTCCATAACCCTGCCCAGGCCAAGCCGGAAGGGTAACCCTGCTAACGGCGTCGATCTCAAACCTGCTTAAACAAAAGGGGTGCCGACAACGGCAAGGAAAAAGAAGGAGCGCCAAGATCGAGGCCAAGACACGGCGAGGCTAGAATTCGGTCCTCGCCTACATAGGTATGGTGGATCGAGCGGGCGCAAAGATGCACTAAACAACCTATAGAGACTCGATACAACTGGCGGCTATCAGAGAGGGGTGAGGAAGACCTATTCGGACCCAACCTGAGACTTTAATCAAACAAACCCATCCTGGCGTTTCCCCCTCGAGACCAAACGAGGAAGTCAACCGAGGAACGCACACGCTGGCGCTTTATTTATTCAGTTATAGTTGCGCACTTTACTAGTCAGGTTTAGATAATCGACACGATAAAGTAAACAAAGCACTTTAGTTAGTCATTCCGTTATAGTGGCATCACTTACTAGTCAGATTCATTTAGCATGAGATAAACCCAAAAACCCAGCAGTTGTTGGTACTTTTACTTAGCCATTCCGTTGTAGTGAAGCTGATTACTAATCATATCGGAAACAAGTCAATTTAAACAAAGAACTTTAGTTATAGTTGTCTATGATCGACAACGTGCTAAGTCGTCCATAACCGCGGACACGGCTTCAAAAGATTAAACCGCAGGGTGCACCAGTATCCACAGCACTTCACCCTTTTGCCGATCGCTAACATACACCCATCGGTATGTCGGCCTAAGTCACGACGTTCCTGCACCCAAAGCAAGCACGGGGGCCACCCCACTAAGTACACCCAACGAAGTCGGCCCTCCGAGACGGACTCGGGGTTTATGAATGGCTGAACGACAAGATGCCCCCAAACGGGACGCCGACATCGCGAAAAACATTCCGCTTAAACAAAGACAGGTGCACTCGCACAATCGTAAATAAAGCGGTAAGCATGGCATAAGCACAGGATAGTAATAAAGCCCCAAACTAGTTTGTGGCCCCAAGACAATACTTTGAAATCAGGTAATTATCAATGGGGCCCATATCTCCCCACCGTGGTTAGCGCTACCGATCTCGGAACAGTGTCAAGAACTCGGTCCCACGGACACAAGTGGGCTTCGAAAACCAAATCTTACCTATCACCCACCGATGCCTGCTTTAATTCAATTTTAGTTGTTAAACAGAATTAAAGTGAACAATAAGTAAATCCATGATCATCTCCAACGTCAACATGCGGCAATTCTCCAACAAAGGTGGTACTTGGCGACAAACAAAACACTGGAGCAAGCGACTACGACACGCGGGTCCAACTATCTACCAAGCAACAGGTAATAGGATGTGTCCAAGGCGATATATGGCTGCAAGGATATCACGGCACGAAATCTAGAGCATCGCAACACATATAGCAAAGATCAACAGGAGGGAAGTAAATACTATAAAAGTAAGATAGGTAGAAAGGGGAGATGCTCATTGAAAACATGTCAAGGTTCAACCAAGATCGGGAAGCTCACATCAACTCAACGGCCTTATCCGCGAAGAACCAAAACACTAGAAGAAACATCGGATGCAATATTTAATAAAGCGTAAGATCGGCATGATGCATGTATGATGGATGTCATGGCAAAGGTGCGATGCAATTAGGTCATATTAAGTGGAACCGGGTCCCGCGAGTTAAATGGTTCAAGTTGTTTAGAACCCCCGCAATTAAATGTTGTTTAGCAATGCAACAGAGGGAACCGGTTCGCTACACATGTTTAAATGAGGCCGATATGAGACTAGAATTGCCCGCATATGGGCCCCATATTTAATTATTAGGTGAATCGCGTAAGGCCCCATACCACGATATGCATGCGAGATGACAATTAAACATGCAACAAGTTGTTATGTTATAAAATAGGGTTCGAGGAAAAAGGGTCACACATTAGGGTTCTCGACGTTCTTGGGGTTCCGGGGTCGGGGTCCAGAGATCTGGGGTCCGGGTTCATGGAAGCGTTCTCGACTCGGTCGTTTCGCATCGCGTATCTTGTCGCAACCGGGAGCTTGGGTCGGTGCCGGGACGCATCGGGTTCGTCTTGGTCGGTGCCGTTCTCAGTCATCGCGAAGGTCTTGCCGGTTCCACGGGGTCGGTCTTGGCATCCGGGGGAGATTCTCGGTGTCCGTGAGGTAGTCCTTGGCGTTCACGAGGGAGTACTTGGTTCGTGTCGGCGCATTGGGTCCGACCTGATCGGGCGTTCTTTAGCATGCAGATCTTGTCGGTGGTCTTGGCGTCGGGTCTTGGCCCGGAAGGAGAGCTTGTCGATTGGCGTCATCGAGGAAGTACTTGTCCCGGGATCTTTGGTCTTGGGCAGCCTTCAGTCTCCGTGAAGAAGAGCTTTGCGTGGTTCATCGGGCCCGGAGATCTTGTTTCCATGAGGTAGCACTTGTCCTTGGTTTCTTCGGTCGTCTTCGTACCCAACGTTGGAGATCTTGTTGGGTTCCTGTTGTTCTCTTGGTACCGCGACTCTCGGAATGGTGTTGGCGAGCTCGACAAAGCACGGAGTCCGCGGCTCGGACGGTCTCGGCATGAGGGCACGCAGAACGACGGCGAGGGAACGCTGGGGTCGCTTGAGGGAGGTCGGATATGGCGATGGCGGCGGCGGCTCCATGGCGAGGACGGGAACGGCTCGCGAGGAGGTCGGGGAGCGCAGAGGTGGGCCAACGCCGCGACGAGGCCTGCCGGAGAGGCTGCCGCGGGGCGGGCGGGCTCGGTGGGGCTAGGGAAGCGGGACCACTGCTGGGCGGCGGCCAAGCGCCAGCGAGACGAGGCGACGACGGGCGGCGAGACGGGAGGCGGGCGGCTCATGGGCGGAGACAAGGTGGAGGGCGGAGGTGGCCGGGCGCGGGCGGGGCGCAGACGCGGAGGAGCGGCGCGGGAGCTCCGCCGGAGGGGGAGGAGACGCTGGGGAGGCGAGCGAGGGCGGCTTGATGGCGACGCGGGGCGAGGTGCGGCGAGGGTGGGCGGAGGCGAGCCGGGAGCGCTTGGCGGGCCGGAATGGACGGGACGGTGGTTGGGCGGAGGCGAACGGCGAGAGACGGAGCGGGGCTGGAGGAGGCGTGGCGGCAGTGGTCGCCGGGAGGAGGCGCAGGGCCGGGGCGAGAGGGGAGCAAGCGGAGGAAGGTGGTCGGGATGAAGTGAGGAGGAGGAGGAGGGGCGCGGGTCGGGGCAGGGGTTGGTGGACCGGAGGCGGGACGGTGGGTGCGTCGTGGGCAGGGGTGGGGTCCACGCGAGGTGGGAGCTGGGAGGCTGGTGGCGGTGGGAGATGGATGGGGAGGCCGAGAGGGAGAGAGGGAAAGGAGAGAGATAGGGGCTAGGTGGCGCATGGGGATAGGATGAGAGGGTGAGGGTTGATGAGGTGGCGCTCAGGGATTGGCCAGGGTGAGGTGGAGGGGTGTGGTGGCATGCTGCCATTGGGTGGGGTGAGGTGGCCACTAGGGGTGGGTAGATATTTGGGTGAGTTTAGGATTAGATGGGGCAGGTGGGATGAACCGATTTAAATCTGGGGCGGTCGTTCGGGTCAATCGGCCCGTTCGACTGCCCCGCTAAAATAATTTAGTTAAAATATTTATTTGTAAACAACGTTTTTGCAATTCGACAGCGGACAAAACAAAATCTTCCGGGGACCCGGTTTTCGGTGTTTGGATAAGATGGGGCATTTGGAAAACAAATCGGGTGTTGCGCAAATAGTTTTGGCAAACAATGCATGATGATGACGATGCAATGCACAAATTCAACGCGATTTTCTAGTAGTGGTTTTGCGGGATGCCACAACCTTCTTATTCAGAATCTTGAGGCGTCCATGCTGCAATCCGTGCCCCGACAGGACCAACGACTCCTCGTCGATCTCCGCGTGAATGGGGTCATCCACATGGGGGTGACGAGCCTTCACCATCGTGCTGTAGTTCCCCAAGTCGTTCGGGGCAGTGCCGAAGTACACGGGCAACGAGGGTTGAGGCTCTGAGTAATTGGGCTTCTTTCGCCGCATCATCTCATAGACGGCGACGTCATGAATCACCTCCCCGGTTTGTGCCTCGGCCACCTGTATCGCGAAAAGAAATATTATGCATATGAAGTACAAACATGACGAGAAATACACGCATGTCGTTCCATGTATATATGTACCACCTTCCCCTTGAAGCGGTCAAAGTTGCGATTTCAGTGAGCAGTGTTCCACCATTGCCTCGGTTATCCGTTCCGCCTCGACAAGGCTGCAAACTCCTCGTCTTCTCATGAGCCACCTCGTCCCTAACCAACTCCTCCCATGCAGTCGATGCTTCGGCCCAATCGATAACTTGAAAATGCAATACTAACTCGAGACAATGCAATGGCAACTTAGAAGCAATGTAGAATCTCATTGACATTTTACTCACCGACATGTACTCTTCAAGGCCATCGAGTACTGTGATTAGGGTTCCTACCGACAATGTCTTCCTTGGCCCTCACGCCTCCTCAGCTCAAAGTGGCTAGCCGTGACCTTCGGTTGTACCACACCGGGGTCAACTTCACACAAGCCCCAAGCAAAGTCCTTCGCCTTCTGGTCCTCCTCGGCCACACGGTAAAAGCACTTCAATCATGCATAAGAGTCATGAGTTAGCACGGGGTCATCAAGTATGAACATAACTCGAGAAATATGCCTTACCCAAAACTTGGTGATGACAAAGACGCAATTGCCTGGAAAAAGACCGGGACATGGGTAGTCTGGTAGTCCGCCCAAGTAGTAGCTAGCTTCCTATCACCCTCGTGGGTAATGTGATAGCCCGGCCAGAACTTCCTAATCAGCGCTCCAACGAGGCTGTTAGGAAGGCGAGCCTTGGTCGCCGGAGAAAATGTCCAATTGCGCACAATAAACATTAGTACACAATAATTATTTATGACCAACATGAAATAAAATGTTTTAAATTGCCAAATTAGTACACTTACTCAAGGCCATCCGAATAATAAGGCTTTCGCCTCCCGAGTCCTAGGCTCAAACTTCTCGTCGTGACTCCCGATTCCCCACGATTCCGCAATTTCTTGGCCCCACCAACTGCGGCTAGTGTCGCCTCCGATCGGTCCCCGCCTCCCTCTCGGTTTTCGCCTCCCTCTCGACTCGCCTCCTCTCAAACTCTGCCTCCTCTCGCCTGAAAGGCTCACAAGAATAACTCAGAGCCACATCGCTGGCAAAGGGTGGTGGGTCAAAGTCCACGGCTCCCTGTGGCACCTCGTCCTCGTCCTCCTCGACCTCGGCCTCGTCCTCCGCCAAAGAAGAGCAAGATCGGGTAACGCGGATTGGGATTTGGCCGCTCCGTGTAGCTCTTTTCTTACCGCTTGCCGCATTAAGCAAGGACGAACTGGTTGCCTTGCCGCTGCTCATTTTGTTCAATCACCTGCATTAAGTAAGAGAAAACAATTAAGCACAAAGGCATAATAAAATGTATACACAAAGAATAAAGGCATAATGCAATTAAGAAAACAGTTAAGCACAAAGACAAAATAAAATGCATTAAAAAATAAATACTCACTATCATTTTCACTCTCATTCTCATTCTCACTATCACTATCTTTTGAGTAGAAATCTGGATTCTCATCGAAGGGTGTAGGCTCATCATCGTTGTCATTCTCGGTATAGAGCTTCTCGAGCATACTTATGTCATGTAGATTCACCACTGACTCACCCCGAGTTTCTACATCGTTCCCAAGGTCCTCAAGATCAACCGGTTCTAAATCAAAGTGTCCGAAGTCCTCTTGCTCTTGATAGAAAATTCCTAAACGTTACAGGGGTTAATGTTGTTGTAATCGTCCTCGGAGGGAATTAGGTTACCATGTGGCGATACCGAACACGACTTCCCAGCCTGGAGTTCCGCTCGCATGGGTAGGGCAAATAATAAACTTGGTTGGCTTGGTGAGCAACAACAAAGACGTCGGATCCGCTATAGGTCGTTGAAGGCCTAACTTCAACTAACCCAATGGAAGGGTACTTCTCCCACCTTGGGTCAAACCGGTGGCACTTGAACACAACAAGATTGAGTTCGACATTAAGACGATTGAAGGTCAGCTCGTATACATTCTCTAACCTTCCGTAGTAATCAAGGAATGGCTCCTTTGGTGAACACCCCAAGATTTACCATTTTTGCATTCGGTGCCCTTTACAGGCTCAGATGGAAGCGAACCCATTCACATCGTACTTCTCATACTTCATGACGATGTGTTACAACCTTGGGAAACACATTTCAGCTCATCGACATCTCAACATTGGGATTAGCTCCCTGTACAAGAGGAATTTGTTGCGTTCAGAGTTACGTGGAATAAGAGCGACAAGTCACATATTGCAAGGTAAGAGGACAAGTTAGAAATTACTTTTTCCATAAACCAGACACAAAGTTTTTTATTTCCGAGCACCCTCTTTCAAGAGAGTGTCCAACTCCATGGGAGAGGGATTCGATAGGGCCAACTGCTCATCCGTGAAATCGCTAAGAAGGAGAAAATAAGCATTAGACGGAGACCGAGGTTACTAGCTGCATAGAGAAATAGGGTGTTCACCATTTTACCTAATGAAATCGACCACTTCCTTCATGTTCATAAGCACATAGAGCATTATGCAATCCTTCTCTTCCTTGACAACCTATATTTTAGTCCTTGGCCTTGCCACCGGAAATTGGAATAGTTCGAGATTGGGGTCATTCTTGGGCAGGTCGACATTGTAACGAGAGACCGGTTATGCATAGTGGAACATCATCGCCGAGGGTTGTCGCGGCGTCTGCCATCTCCCGAAGGCATGTTGCTTCAGCTATGCATGCTTCAATCTTGGCTTTGTTTCCAGTTATCTTTCGAATATACTTAAACTCTCTCTCAATACAAAATTGCCAACAAAATTGCACCGGCCCCCCTAAGAGTGCCTCGTTCGTGAGGTGCACAATGAGATGTGCCATCGGAGTAAAGAAGCCTGGCGGAAAGATCATCTCCAAATTGCATAGTAACTCCGGCACCTAAACTTGCAGCTTCTCAATCACCAGAGGACATATCTGCTTAGCACAGAGGGTGCGGAAGAAATGGCTCAACTCCACAAGCACTCGCCATACTTTCTCGGGGAGATACCCTCGAACCATCACCGGTATCATCCGCTCAATCCATATATGATAGTCGTGACTCTTGAGCCCGTTGACTTGTCCCGTCAAAAGATTGACTCCCTTACTTATATTCGAACAATAACGGTCAGGGAACATCACGACGTATTTGAGCCACCTAAATGACTCCTTCTTTTGGACATTATCAAGGCAGTAGTAGGCATGCGTCTTGAACCAATTCTTTCGACCACGGTAGGAGGCTGCATGTAATCTCTTCCTATCACAAAGCTTCTCAACATCGACTCTAGCCTTGACATTATCCTTTGACTTCCTGTGAATGTTCAGGTGGTGAAAAGGGACTCCCGACATTCTTTTCTTGTGCATCACATCGATGTTATGGGGAAGTTCGAGGTCCTTGTAATACACGAGATTCTAAGGCTACCACGTGAGTCCAATTATGCTACACCATATCCAAATTGATGGCAAGTTCTTCGGCGCTGGCACGAGAGCACGATCTCGCATCAACAAATGCACCCTCGAACTTTTGTACCTCTTTACTTCATGCACAACTTTGCCCTTCTTGAAGTTCTTTCTATCTTCTCTGAACGAATGATTTCTTTTGAGGTACTGTCGATTCGTGTCAAACGCAACATATTTGCGACCCGATTTTAGCCAAAGGAACTCAAGTCGGTGCCTGCACACCATCCGCACGTTAGGGCGTACCCGGGCATGTCATGCATAGTATACTGTAACCAAACTTTCATAAAAAAGTTTCTCTTTGATGCTCGGTCATATGTCAACTTCCCGTGTATCCAAGAGTGGTTCAAATCATCCACAATCGGCTGCATGTAGACACTCAAGTTATTCCCCGGATACTCAGGTCCTGGAATTATCAGCGACAAGAACATGGTCTTCCGTTGCATTAATACTCTGGGAGGGAGATTGAGGAGAATACACCGCCAATTTGTACGAGGCCGTCGACATACCATATGGGTTGAAGCCATCCATATCGCAATTCTAACATTCCGAGCCTCTTCGCCCACCGGTATTTGTCATCAAGTTCTTCCATGCCTTACCATCATATGGATGTCCCATCTTCTTCCGTCAGGTGCTCGCCTCGTATCTTTCCCTTCTTGTGCCACGCCATCTGCTTGGCAGCCTCGCCAAGTAAAGTCGCTGGATTCTTTTATGAATGGAGATACCAAGTATCTTCTTAGCGACCTTTGCCGCCTTCACCGACCATCCTTCCCTTTATCTCTTCATATCTAGAGGCCTTACAAATGGAGCGGTATTTGTCACCCTCAAACTGTTTCCAAAACAAAAGGCACTTTTGACAACAATCTATCTTTTCATAATCCATGTTAAGCTCCTTCATGAGTTTCTTCGTTTAAGAAAGGTTTTAGGTGCATAATGCCCTTCGGGCAACATGTTACCACATGTTCTCGATTAGCTTCAAAGTGAGAATGGGTGGCGAGCATCGCACTTGGCTAGACATCGAGAGATGGCATCGGTGAAATCTTTGCACCTCGACAGAGGCCTCTTAGCCGGCCATCATATCAAGGAAGGCCTTCGCGGTTGGCTCGTTCCTCTGGTTCTAGCGGTTCCTCCGGTTCGTGATTCCTCCCGGAGGTGGCGAATCGGCTGGTCGGCATCAATAAGATCATCTAGCATGTTTCTAATCCCATCGTGCTCATTGCCATTGAGCCGACGATCACCTCACCTCCGTCACGTCAAAAGAGCAAAGTCGACTTATGACATAGTTAGGGACTTGTACCCATATTGCAGAAGGTGTTTGTACATGTCATCCTTTCCCGACGATGACGCTTAGTGCAATGAGCGCAGGGACAAAGTGCGAACCATTGCCTTGAACCACGCTTAACTCATTCACTAACAAATGAGTGTTCCGCATCCAATCGTCTGCTTTATTAGTCGCACTAATACGGCCACCGTACATCCACCCATTATCAGCCATCCTCTTACGCTTTGTTGGGAGACAAACAACAAATATAACATTTTATATCAAATGAGATTAAATGCTTCATATTTTTACGCATTCATCAACCTACATGTCCAATAGGAAAAGAGGGTCCTAACCAGCCGGATCCGTAGATTGGGTAAGTTCTCCGGGTTCTACCTCGATCCAAGTGAAATTTAAAGCACCTCCGCTTCTCCGATACACGCTTAGTCTTGGTGGCCAGTGGTGGCTTGGGGAGGGGGTGTCATGATGGCTTGGGGTAGGAGGGTGGCCATGGCCGGCGCTCGGGAGGCAGCGGGCGTCGGGAGGCCGAGGGCGGCCTGGGAGGCTGAGGGTGAGGCAAGGCGCGGCTCGGGAAGGATGAGGGGGGTGGCGGCTGGCGGCGGCGGCTCGGGGAGGCTGAGGGGGCAGCGGTGGCGGGGACACGAGCTCGAGG
The DNA here is from genome assembly GCA_030063025.1 of Avena longiglumis. Classification (NCBI taxonomy): domain Eukaryota; kingdom Viridiplantae; phylum Streptophyta; class Magnoliopsida; order Poales; family Poaceae; genus Avena; species Avena longiglumis. Next base: position 426,521,229 of record CP125978.1, read on the forward strand.
ACGGGGTGGCTGGCGGCGGGGTCGGGGGCGGGCGAGAGGGAGGTTGGGGATAGATCGATTGGGGAGGAGTGTCCCGGGTGGGCCGCACGGGCAGCCCTTAATGGATAGGGGCTACGAGCAAATGACCGAGGCGTAGAAGTGCCGTCGGGCGCCTAGGAGATTTTTACTTAGACCTACGCCGATGGCATGGCATACGCCGAGGGATGCCGTCGGCGTAGCTAGTTTTTTTATTTTTGTTATTAATAAAAAATTATTCAAGAAACTTTATTTGATCTTTACTAATATTACAAATGAAAATATATTATTTGGTGTCTACTATTATAGAAGAAACAATAATATCCATGATTTTACTAAGTGTTAACGCATGTCTACAAAGGGGGTCACACTTGGGACTTACACATGGCACCTATACCAACCTCTCACCACACTCACACACATATGCTAGGGACACATGCAAGTTTTCATCTGATTCCGATGTTCTCGTGGCCTTCCTCCGGCGAAACCCTGATCTGTGCACACTCAGATCGTCTACCCCTAGACGCCTCCCGACAGGTAGCCAGCGTAGCTATCTCTTGTTTTGTGTTTGTTTAGGTCATAGGGTGATGTAAACCATGTTGGTTCACAAGTTGGGGCACTATCCTACCAGTTTCACCTAACGGGGAGATTCCCCCTTATACAGGTCCTAACCTTCGCCTCTAGTTTAGGCGCATGCATGCAAGGGACACATGCAAGCACCTATACCAACCTCTCACCACACTCACACACATATGCTAGGGACACATGCAAGTTTTCATCTAATTACGATGTTCTCGTGGCCTTCCTCCGCAAACCACGATACATGTGTGTGCACCTCGATCGCCTACCCCCTAGACGCTTCCTCTCACAGGGGTAGCCATGTAGCTCTCTTGTTTTGTGTTTGTTTAGGTCATAGGGTGATGTAAAACCATGTTGGTTCACAAGTTGGGGCACTATCCTACCCGGTTTCACCTCAACGGGGAGATTCCCCCCTTATACGGGTCCGGAACCTTCGCCTCTAGGTTAGAGCGCATGCATGAGAGGGGGGACTGTTGGGAATATTCCCTAGAGGCAATCATGTATGATGATATTTCCCATTGTATTCATAAAGTTATTAAGTAGTCCTTGTATAAACATCTGATGTGTATCATTGAATATGTGATTCAGTTGTGGAACTATGCATTCATGTTGTTTGTACTAAATATCCTTGGTCATTGAGGTTGTGCTGGACACACAACTTAGACCAATGTGAAAGTTGGCTTGATGACTCGGTTCCACTTGTCATGGGCATGGAGATGCTATTCCAACTTACATGCATTAGGCTAAAGAGTTTAGCGAGTCGGATTGACCCATATTGAGGTACAACGAACTAGTTGTCATTTGTATATCTCAATCAATGTAATCCTTAGACCGAGGTTGTTGCATAGTCCGAGTTGAGGATCACCGACTTAGGTTCCGCCAAACGCCGATCCGTGAATCGCGCTTATAAAGGCGTGGTTCGGTCGATCGAGAATCAAGTCGTGATGTGAATAACCAAGATGGGATTTTGCCCTCCACCGGAGAGATATTCTCCGGGCCCTCTCGTGAGATATGATTCGAAAGCATGGCCATGCACGACTCGTTAAGTGTTAACCGAGGCGATCGGCTAAGAGTTAGTCGGGTGAATCACTTATCTCGGATCGAGAAGAGAGTTGGACTATTTAAGGATGACATATATTCGCCATAGTCCGACAAGGTATATCGTGAGGCAAAAGGGACTCGACGTAAGTCGCATTGAAAGGCAAGTCGTCATGACTCTTTGGTATTTGGGAATCGGACGCTCGCTAGGAGCCGATGCCGATTGATCGATTGTGAGTTGGACTCAAATCGTGTCCAAGTAACCATGAGCTCGGGTCACACACTTAAGAGCGGAGCAAGTTCGGATTGATCCGAATCATAATCTGGTTGGGTTGGACCTAAACCAGATTAGGATCGAGTTAGTGAGTTGGACTCACGGTGACTAGTTTTATATGGGCTTTAGTGAATGGGTCGACGAGCAGAGCCCACGCTCACCCTATATATAGTGGAGCAAGAACCCTAAAAGGTTAATCGTTGTTCGTTAGGTCATTCCATGTGTTGAAACCCTAGATCCACAAAGTCCAGCGTACCGAACGAACCTAGCGCCACGGCTCCTCCTTGTACGTGTGGATACCAGCAGAGGTGCCGCGATCGCACCGTGACGATCGGATCGTGAGGACTGATCGCATCAACCGACGCGCTTCATCGCAATCCGCAACCGCTGCCTAGTGGTAAACCTCGTGGCCTTCTACCTCGCCTAGGTCTTGGGATCACCACGTTAGAGGAAAAGTTTTGTTTTATCTCCGCGTGGCCCAACAGGGTATCGAGCGATAGCTTCCGGTTTTAGGTTTTAGATCTCGATATGTGATATGCGAGGCTATAGATGAGATCTATGTGTTTTTGGTGGTCGATCTATGAGATAGATCGGTTTTGTATGAAGTTGATTGATCAACGCATCGGGAATGGTAGATCTGATTCCGTGATCATATCGCGAGGTCGTGGAACGACATACCCCACCGTCGGCTTCCGCCATCGGGGTAGACCGTGACACGAAATCCAAGCGGTGATCAAGATCAAAAGTTTGATCGAATCGAACGATGGTCGGAATCCATGTCGGGACCGCCGCTCGTCAGAAGCGCCTTAGATGTCGCTATGAAGTTTCACAACGCCGTAGATATTGTATCTATGCATAACTTGTTTTGCAGGAAGTTGTGAATGGTATGGTTCATGTGCATGTGATGTATGTGTAATCCATACGTGATCTCGCGAATCACGGTTTTTTGTCACCGGAGCCTAGGTGCTGTCATTTTATTGTATAACGACCGCGTGTCGGATTCTCTATGTAATTTACTTTACTAAGCTAGTGTAGCTGTTTGAGAACCCGGAAGGCATGTATATGCCAGGTACATGTCATGACATGGAGTAAGACTAGCAAGTGACAAGAGTTGGCACGAGTCGGATTATGTGCTTTGTGGAGATGGAGATCGCCATGAAGAGAGCCATACCATTTCACATTATAATTGCTTTATTTTGTGTTATTGTTATGTCTCGCTTTTACCTCTATTAGATAGTCGGTAAAATTTAATCCCTCAAAGAAGGTCTAGTCGGTTTTCCCGCCAAAGGTTTGCACCATCACAAGTCGGACATTTTTGGTAGTGGGCTCATAAAATTGAGGTGCTGCCAATTCTTTCCGACTAGGTGGGTTCGAGTCGACTCTTACCGCAAACACTTGGTAAGCTAGACGGTCTATCACAACGTTGTGGGACTCGGGAAAGGTCGGATGGGAGCCGGGCATGTGATGCCACCCGTCCAACAGAGTCGATGAGATGCGATCGACAAGGAGTTGTCTACCTAGATCACTTGGCTAGCGGTGATGCTAAAGCTCACTAGCCGACTTGCTTATTTAGGATCCTGAATCACTAAGTAACCATCGGAGGGGTGTTGGTTCTAGTGGGAGCATAAAATATTAAAATGTTTAATATGCTTGCTCTTTATGAATACATGTCTTAAGTGTTTTTGCATTTTTTCTGTTGTAGATCATGGCACCAAGTAGCATACCTCGATATCCGGTTTTGCTTGAGAACCATTCTTGAGAAAGATAAACCGAACGACACTAATTTTACCAACCGGTATCGAATCGAGAATTGTTCTCAAACAAGAAAAGAAGGACCATGTCCTAGACAACCCACTTCAGATGAGCCGAATGAGAATGCGATCGTCGCAGCCACCAATGCCTACCGTCGGGCTAAGGATGAGTCCACGGATATTAGCCGCCTTATGCTTGCTCACATGGAACCGGACTTGCAAAAGCAGTTCGAGCATGTTGAGGCCTACGATATGATCGAAAGCCTCAAAAGTATGTTCCAGCTCAAAGTAAGACCGAGAGGTATCAAGTCTCTCGTGCTTTGCTGAGTTGCAAGCTTAAGGATGGTGATCCACCGAGTCCGCATGTGATCAAAATGGTTGGTTACGTGCCTCGGAGAGGCTTGGCTACCCCATAAGCGAAGAGTTCGCTACGGATATAATTCAACTCTCTTCCTAGTGCATATGGGCTTCATTTCAACTACCACATGCATGGTATGGATAAGAAGCTCACCGAATTGCATGGGATGCTCAAGGTGCAGAGGCGGATTCAAGAAGGGCACCACCAAGTGTTGATGGTGCGTATAAGGCTAAGTTCAAGAAGAGTTCTTGACTAAGAAGAAGGCTAAGTCGAGGAAAGGTGCTCGTGGACCCCGTCCCAAGCGCCTCGTGGACTAAGCCATCTCCTTCACCGGATCCACTTGCTTCTACCGCAAGGCGGATAGCCACTGGAAGAGGAACTGCAGCAAGTACTTGGCCGACAAAGCCAAGAGTGGAGGTATGACTTCCGACTCAGGTACACTTGTTTGCAATGTTATAGACATATATCTTGTCGATGCACCTAATAGTTCTTGGGTATATGATACCGGATCGCTTATTCACATCGCAACTCGGTGGACCGGTAAGAACTAGGAGCGTAGCAAGAGGCGAGGTTGATATTCGAGTCGGCAACAAAGCAAGAGTTGTCATGCTGGAAGTCGGCACGATGCAACTTCATTTACCTTCCGGATTCATTATGGAACTAAATAATTGTTATTATGTTCCAAAGGCTCAACGAAACATTATTTCGCTTCATGTTTGATGAGGCAAGGCTATGAGTCTAATATCAAGAATAATGGTTGTTCTTTGTATTTGAATGATATGTTTCACGGCTTTGCACCCGCCCGTGACGGGTTATTTATTTTGAATCTTGATGGTGAGTCGGTTTATAACATAAATGTTAAAAGGTTGAAACCAAATGATCCGAATATGACTTACTTTTGGCACCGCCGCTTGGTCATATAAGTTGGAAACGCATGAAGAAGCTCCATGATGATGGACTCCTAACTTCGCTCGACTTGGAGTCGCTCGAGACATGCTAATCTTGCCTACTGGCAAAATGACCAAGACACCTTTGCAAAGAGTTGCGAAAGGGCGTCCGACTTGTTGGGACTAGTACATAGTGATGTATGTGGACCAATGAGCACGACCTGTGGGTGGTTATGAGTACTTCATTACCTTCACGATGATTTGAGTAGGTATGGATATATCTACTTAATGAAACATAAGTCGAAGCCTTTGAAAAGTTCAAAGAATTCCAGAATGAAGCATGTAATCAACTCGGCAAGAAAATAAAGTTTCTTCGGTCGGACCGAGGAGGCGAGTACATGAGCCATGAGTTTGATGACCATCCTAAAAGTTGTGGAATAGTTCTCAACTTACTCCGCCAGAACGCCACAAAGGAATGGTGTTTTGAAAGGCGGAATCGGACCTTGTTGGACATGGTACGATCAATGATGAGTCTGACAGATCGCCTTTATCATTTTGGGGTTATTGTCTAGAAACAACGGCGCTCACACTAAACAAAGTACCATCAAAATCGGTAGAGAAGACACCGCATGAGATGTGGACAGCAAAAAGCCGAGTTTGTCTTTTCTTAAGATTTGGGGTTGTGAAGCTTTGTCAAGCGACTTTCACGGACAAGCTTACGCCAAGTCGGATAAATGTATTTTCGTGGGTATCCGAGGGAAACCTTGGGTTACTACTTCTACAACCGAGAAGAGGGCAAAGTGTTTGTCGCCGAACGGTGTCTTCCTTGAGAAAGAGTTTCTACCGGGGAGTAAGTGGAGCACGGTGCAACTCAAGAAATTCGAGAGGAATCGCTAATAGCTTAATCGGCAAAACCTTGGAGGTTGAGCCGATCAGGCAAATGAGCCGACAGCAAAGACTGTACTACGAAGATCGGCAAGATTACGGCGTTCGTGATGTGTTACCCGATGCTGATGAGCCGCAAATTATTCTAAGCGATGGTGGGATTCGATTCGAGTCATGGCTTGGAGCCATGAGATCCGAGATAAAGTCCATGGATGAAAATCAAGTTTGGAACTTGGTTGATCGCCAGACTGCAAGACCCGCCGAGTGCAAATGGGTCTTTAAGAAGAAAACTGATATGGATGGAAATGTTTCCATCTATAAAGCACGTCTTGTCGCCAAGGGGTTCCGACAAGTTCAAGGAGTTGATTACGACGAGACTTTCTCGCCCGTAGCGATGCTTAAATCAGTTCGGATCATGTTAGCTATAGCGCCTATTTCGACTATGAGATATGGCGATGGATGTCAAAACGGCTTTCCTTAACGGAAATTTAACCGAGGACGGTATATGATACAGCCCGAGGGTTTTGTCGATCCGCTAATGCCGATAAGGTATGCAAACTTCGTAAATCCATTTATGGGTTGAAGCAAGCATCTCGGAGTTGGAATATTCGCTTTGATGAGGTAGTCAAATCGCTTTGGCTTCATCAAGAGTGATCATGATTCTTGTTTGTACAAGAAGTTTAGTGGGAACAAAGTAAATTTTCTAATCTTATATGTGGATGACATATTACTGATTGAAATGATGTCCAGATGTTGCAAGAAACCAAGGAATCATTGGAAAGGAGTTTCTCAATGAAAGACTTGGGTGAGGCAACATACATCCTCTAATCCGGATCTATAGAGATAGATCAAGGAGGCTCATTGGATTGAGTCGAGTACTTATTTGGACAAAGTGTTGAAAAGTTCAACATGGAATCGCCTAAGAAGGGTTCTTACCGATGTCCCATGGTGTAAAACTTAGCAAGACTCAAAGGTCCTTCGACAACCGATGAGCTAAGTCTGATGAGTGCGATTCCATATGCTTCATAGCTGGATCCATCATGTACGCCATGATTTGTACTAGGCCGATGTTTCCTATGCTCTAAGTGTTGTGAGCAGATACCAGTCGATCCTCGAGAGATCCATCGACAAGACTAAAATATCCTAAAGTACTTGAGAAGGACTAAGGATATGTTCTGGTTTATGGTGGTGAAGATGAACTTAGTGTAAAGGGTTACACGGATGCGAGTTATCTCACCGACTGGCGATTCTCGCTCGCAATCCGGACACGTGTTTATTATAAACGGAGGTGCCGTGAGCTGGAAAAGTTCCAAGCAAGAGACGTGGTTCAAGGCTCACAACAGAGGTCGAGTATATTGTCCTCGGAGGCAAAGGAAGCTTTGGATGAGGAATTTCCTCATGGATCTTGGTGTGGTTCAGGGCTCGCCCAATCCGCTGGACGGTATTGTGACAACAATGGTGCTATTGCACAAGCCAAGGAACCTAGACAACACCGTAAGAACAAGCACATACTCATGCGGTACCACCGATTCGCCAACAGTGGATCGTGGTGATATCAAGTTATGCAAGGTACACACGGATGCAAATATTATGGATCCGCTGACAAAGCCGCTTACCCAGTCAAGCATGAGGCGCACCTGAGAGCCATGGGCATTAGATGCTTAGACATGTGATGTCGGAAGATTGACTCTAGTGCAAGTGGGAGACTGTTGGGAATATGCCCTAGAGGCAATCATGTATGATGATATGTCCATTGTATTCATAAAGTTATTAAGTAGTCCTTGTATAAACATCTGATGTGTATCATTGAATATGTGATTCAGTTGTGGAACTATGCATTCATGTTGTTTGTACTAAATATCCTTGGTCATTGAGGTTGTGCTGGACACACAACTTAGACCAATGTGAAAGTTGGCTTGATGACTCGGTTCCACTTGTCATGGGCATGGAGATGCTATTCCAACTTACGCACTAGGCTAAAGAGTTTAGCTTAGTCGGATTGACCCATATTGAGGTACAACGAACTAGTTGTCATTTGTATATCTCAATCAATGTAATCCTTAGACCGAGGTTGTTGCATAGTCCGAGTTGAGGATCACCGACTTAGGTTCTCAAACGCTGATCCAGAATCGGGCGCTTATAAAGGCGAGTTCGGTCGATCGAGAATCAAGCGTGATGTGAATAACCAAGATGGGATTTTGCCCTCCACCGGAGAGATATTCTCGCCCTCTCGTGAGATATGATTCGAAAGCATGGCCATGCACGACTCGGTTAAGTGTTAACCGAGGCGATCGGCTAAGAGTTAGTCGGGTGAATCACTTATCTCGGATCGAGAAGAGAGTTGGACTATTTAAGGATGACATATATTCGCCTATAGTCGACAAGGTATATCGTGAGGCAAAAGGGACTCG